>JAQNBH010000004.1:13742904-14342904 GCA_028752905.1 Cladorhizidae sp. MBARI D1340-BT2 | reverse complement strand
CCAGCTGATTATTAGAACTGAGGAAAGGAAATACTTTTAACTTGTCAATGTCATTGCAGGATGGTTTTAACTCACAAATCTTTGCCGGGTCAAGCAATCTAGCACACTTAAAAGCTTCAAGATGAGGTCATCTCCGAATTTTATGCAGGTTCAACACATGCTTTAGCATAGTCAATCAGTTGCTGTTCATAAGCAGGGTTGGACGACATCGTGCTGGCAACTGCTTTGACATTTGGATAATACTGAGTGGAAATAGAAGCAGAAAGTACATTGATTTCTTCATATCAATCCTCCAGGCAATACGTCGCTTTAACAACAGGTTCACCAGTTTACTGATATACTCACTGTTTCAAGTGTCAGCTAATTATTGCGAACCATTCTTCAATTATGATAGATTTTATGCTGACAGTTGATTATATACCAGTTGAGAAATGGATGAGAACAAGCATGAATAAACAAGGTTTCACACGTGACTAAATCAAAAAAATTTACGTTGGTAAATATTTCTATATTATCTGGAAGATCTTTATAAATTTTTCAGAGTTCTGTGCCCAATCAGATGAACCATAAAGGCCAATACCCTTGCTAGTATCATGAGCAATTTTGAAACTTTGCAATTGACATGGGAGAAAGCTGTCGATGTGGTACGAGACATAGAAACAAAGGCTAGAATCCGTGGAGTATCTGTAATGATGTCCACATTCAACTACCTATTTGGCAACACTTGGAGAAATGCTGTTGAAACACGCAGATAATCTGAACAGCACGCTCCAGCACAAGGGTTTCTCAGCTGCCGAGGGTCAGGCAGTTGCTAAAACAAACGACTGTGGAAACCATAAAGCTGCTGAGAAGTGACGAGTCATTTGACCTGTTCTGGTTATAAAGGTAAACCAGAGAGCCAACAGTCTAGGTATAGATGAGTCTCAACTACCACGTCGTCAGAAACGTCCTCGAAGATTTGATGACGGTTTATCAGAAGGTGATCATCATGAAAATCCCAAGTCTCTCTACAAGCAACAATATTACGAAGCAATTGATTTAATTATCAGCAAGATCGATTTGATCAACCTGGGTACAAAGAGTATCACTCATTGGAAACTCTTCTGCTTAGAGCTTGCAGAAGACATTGAAAGTGATTTGCAAACTATCTGCCAATTTTACAAAGACGATTTTGACCATGAGCTCTTGTGCACTCAACTTCAGACCTGTGCTGTGCACTTTCAACATGTTCAAGAAAAACCAGCAGAACCTACAACAAAAATCAATATCTTTGATATGAAGAATTATTTACTTTTACTTTCTCCTGCTCAGCTATCTCTGGTATCAAATGTCAAATGCCTTATGCAGTTATGCCTGCCACAAATGCATCTTTGGAAAGGTCTTTCAGTGCATTAAGGAGATTGAAAACCTATCTTCGGGCAACTATGAAACAGGATAGTCTCAACTACCTTATGCTTCTTCATGTGCATAAGGATAAAACGAGATTAACTGGACCTCAAACCTCTCATTAATGAATTTATAAATTCAGATCAGAGATTAAATATCTTTGCTAAATTGGAATAATTATCTCGTATTCCACATCGCACTATTAATCTTGTATATAATTGTAATAATTTCATTGCACACAAATTAAGGAGTATTTATATAGCTACATTTGGAATAATAAACATGATACAATTACATGTAGAATGAAGAGCTGAGTTGCTTTAAAGCAAAACAATGTGAACAAGACAGTCGTTATAAGATAGAAATTAAGCTAGCTATATACAAGATGACAAAATCAGCACAAACAATCATATCAGGATATATACGATGCTTACAAAAATTATTGAACTCAATTTATACATGACAATTAAAACAGGATAAAACATGACTATATTGCTACTCGGTCAGAGAAATGGGATCTATAATTATAGTTACAAAAAGATAATAAACTGATATATAATTAAC
Source organism: Cladorhizidae sp. MBARI D1340-BT2 (assembly GCA_028752905.1). Classification (NCBI taxonomy): domain Eukaryota; kingdom Metazoa; phylum Porifera; class Demospongiae; order Poecilosclerida; family Cladorhizidae; species Cladorhizidae sp. MBARI D1340-BT2. The sequence goes on along the minus strand of JAQNBH010000004.1, from coordinate 14,340,954 downwards.
CACATCCGGACCCAGGCACCCTCATTTAAAACCGCACCCACTTCCTGGATGGACCATTCAAAATTTGCTTGCTACGGGTGACAAAAGCTGAAGTAGAAGTTAGGAGCATATGTCGTAATGCCTGATGTGTGTGAGATAAGTTTTGGTCCTTATTGGCGATTTCTGAGCACTTCAGCTAAAGTTAAGGTACAATTGCAATTTAGGGGCCACAATTGGCGCCGCATGAATCCACAATTGGCGCCATGAAAATTGCCGCGCACAACATTTTTACACAATAATAATTATTATGAAACTATAATTATGGTTAACTTTGTAAACATCTGAAATATGATTAATAATTTGTGCAAATGGAGTTTCCTTGCCATACTTTCTCCTCCACATATATTCCAAGAGGTATATACCCTTCCAAGAGAGGCTTGCCGGTGCCATGAAGCTTCATTTTCCTCTTGGCATTTGTCCATGTACCCTCGATGGATTGGGTGAATGCACCTGTGACAGGGTCAACAAAATGCTGGGAATGGTTTACCGTAAGGTGTGTATAACCAACTTTATTGAGACTCGTATAGGCTCTCCACTCATCTGTATGAATCTCTGTGACAGGAAGCACATACCTCTGGATTACATGGATGAGCGTGTTGGCATCACGGCAAGGCACAACAGCAAGAAACACTTTATCGGTGCCACGTTCTACTACTCCTAGGACCCACATCCCATTCGTGATTCGTTCCTATTATATTTCCTTTTGCTTTGTCAATCTCAACAGTACCTGGACCTCCAAGCAAGTTGGGATGACTGTCAAGATATTAGGCACATACCTATAAAGAGCAAGGGCAATGAAATATAATGGATTTAATTATTATTATTATTATTATAGCCCTAGCCTAGCCCTACCTCTCGTAGGAAGTGGCACCACAGAGGGGTAGGAAGCATTTGGGGATTGGTCAGGCAAAAGTGTGTATGGGGGAGGGGGATACACACGCACCTTATTGAAAAGAAATATCATGGTAATTGAAAAGAATATATATACCTGGAATAAACCTAGTTTGAAATAAGTTCACAAGTCCCCGAACACTCGAAGTCTGTGCTCATTGTTCCTAACAAATTCATTTGCAATTGTGACTAGATGAAGGCGATCCAAAGCTTCTTTGTAAATGTTTAGTATCATAAGATGATTAAGTCTATCCTGTTTCATAGTACTTCATAAGTATGTTTTTATTCTTTTCATGCAGGAAAAACATCTTTCACTTGCAGCATTCATAGCAGGCATGACAAGGATTAGACGGAAAACCCAGCACACCTGCTTAAAAAATGCACGTTGACTATCAGAAAGAAAAGTCAAGATAACTTTCAGTGTTACAATTCCACATGACTCACGTTAGCTAAAACTTGAAATAAAAGCTTGAAGTTGAGTTGAAAGCTCACTCTTATTGAAGTCATTTCCAGAAAAGGAAACAACTTCACTTAACTCAGCAGTACAGCTTTTACAAGCAATTCTTTAAGATTTTGGTAAACAGCATATCCTGGCTGATTAAAGCGATCTTGAATGGCTGACATGGCCAAGTCTATTGCTTCAAAGTAAAAGCAACAATAATAATCTTCAACTGCAGTGTACTGCTGAGATTCTCCTGTTCCACTCTTTGAAATGGATCATAAATACATTGTCCTGATAAATGAAAACTCAATTTTGCCTTTATTGCTGCCTCGTGATTTTTCTAGCACTGTGAATTTTAATGCTACAGTAAAAATAATACAGTGTCAGTGACCATATGTACAAGGTGGCTGGCATCACTAGATGCCATGATTGGCAGTGCTGAATCAGCTTATAGTCCTGGACTCCTAGTCAAAATTGTGCTGCCTGTAAACCCCAGACCACATGTTAACCTGCCAAAACCACCTGCTAAAACCACATTATGATTGCAGCTGCTCAAATTATTAAACCTACATGTGCAAAGAAGCAGCTGGAGATGAAGAGAAAGGAAACTCAAAGAAGTCTAACAGAAATGTGGCCAAAGAAGAAGAAAACTTCACAAAAAGAAGGGATGCCTGGTGATCTGGGAATGAGCTTTTACAAGAACATGACTTTGAAGTTCTTTCAGAACCAGAGTCTATCGATAAGGAACAGGTATATAATGAGCTTGAATGTCTGGAAGAGATAGGGGAAGAAAGTATTTCTGTTGGTGACAATGAATCTGTTACTGTCAATGAAGAATGCATGAATCAATGCTGTACTGAGGAAAAAACTGTTTACCAACCAAAAGGAAAGGAGGCATTATCTCTATTTGCTAAGAATGATCGCAAATTTCTCACTACATGGTATGACAAACATGAATGGCTCACTCTATGTACTACGAAGAATGTGTCTACTGCAAATATGCACACAAACATGACCTACCTACATTTTCGACAAAAGGTGAAGCATTTACAATTAAAGGATTTGATAATTATAAAAAGGCTACTCAAAAATTTCGTATCCATGAGAATTCAGATATGCATCTTGAAATGAAGTTGAAATGGAATGCTCTTGCCAATCCATCAATTGCTACTCAACTCAACACTCAAATTGCTAGAGCTCAACTGTCTCGGCGTATTGGGCTCTTGAAACAACTTGAGGCTATGAAATATCTTCTCAGGCAAGGCATAGCATTGCGTGGACATTCTGAAGAAAGCATGTGGCCAAGTGATAATAATGACATCAAAAACTGGGTCAAGGAAGGGAAGTATTTATCACGTGACATTGTTAATGAAATGATAAGTCTGATGGGGAAAATAGTATTACGACAAATTTTAGCAAGAATCAAGAGTAGTGTTCCTAGTTAGTATGCTGTGATTGCTGATGAGGCTACTGACGTTACTTTTAAAGAACAGTTTAACTTATCTATAAGGTATGTCGATGATGATTATATGGTGCAAGAAGATTCAGTTGGTTTATTCAATCTTCCCAACACTACTACTAAAGATTAGAAAGTTGCTTGAAAACTGGAGGTTGGTATTGAACCTTTGGTCCAGCAGCTGCCTGGTCTGCCAGACCAGTTCCTAACCCCCTGCAGCAGTCAACACCTGTGTGTTCAGCAATCCCAACCCACTTCCTAATCTTAATCTGCTGGATTTCCTCTGTCCACAGATAGGTGATCTCTAGGATCTTCTCCAGCGATAGGTGACTGCCTTCACAAACCATGAAGCATGACGAATGGACCTTTTCTTCCGGCAGTTTTTGTCTGGGCACCTCCACCTGCGTTGTATTATTCTCTGTCTCATGTTTATAGCTGCACTGTACCTGTACCCATCTGTTTCTGTTGCATTCTCCCATCGCATAGCTCCTCCACACCCATGACAAGGCATAGAGCGAGCCAGAAGCCCATGCTGCTTTCACCAATTGATGATGGTGTCAGTATCAACTAATACCTCTCTCAACATGCACTTGTAAGACCAATAAGGCAGTGGCAGTCCTATAGATTCTCCCACTAAAAACATTCTCCCGGTAAAAATGTTGTGCGCGGAAATTCATGTGGCGCTAATTGTGGCCCCTAAACTGCAATTGTACCAAAGTTAATGTACGTTATCCTCATGGGAGACATGGACTTGCAGGAAAACAATCAAATTTTGCCAAGCCTAAAGTTATAGAGGACTTCTTACAGTTCATTCATAACAATAGCCAACCAAATGGGAAGAGTGCTGACCCACCAAGTACTTCATTCTAAAGTTCACAACTATTGAAACTCCCAAAAAGGGTGTTAGTAAATATGAAGAGCGACTTCAAAGATCTGTAGTTGGCGAGTTTTGTAGATCTCGGAGAGATGCGGATAAAGAAGGCTGCTCGGATACATCTGCTCATATGCACAGGACAAAAGTAGCGATATCACCACATCAACAAGATTACTGTGAAGTGTGTGCCAGTTTTAAAGCTAAAATCCATTCCAGTCAAACAACTCTTAATAGATTACAGCAGAGTGGTTCAGCTGGCATCCAAGAACAAAAAAGTATAGAAGACAAACTAAAAGTGTTGGAAACTGAACGGGAGGCTCATCGGGACAAAGTTAAATGTTCCCATGAAGATTACGTTTTGCTTACAAAGCGGTGCAAGGAGGTATGGAACCTAATCAGCATCCTTGCTGAGGAACTGGCCGAAGTGAGGAAGAAAATGATAAATTGGCACAGTTGCAACGACAGTTTTCACTTGTGGTCTGTGCCGACTATCAGATGTTGAAGTTGGAACCAAATTGGGGGTAATCCCCTCAGCCTGGGCAATGTACTATTTACACAAGCTGAAACATGATTTGTTTGGAATAGTTAATTATTCTGATGACAGTTCAGCTGTTTATATTTTCGATGAGCGCAGTGGGCCAAAGAATACAGATCATACCCTATCGTATTTGACCCATTATCTTGGTGATACAATGAAAATGCCTTCATGGATAAGGAAGCTACACATCTACTGGGATAATGCTTGGTCTAACAACAAGAATTTCTACACCTTGGGGTGGGCCAGCGAAATGGTCCAGCAGGGGAAGTTTAATATCATCCGTGTGTCTTTTCTTATAGCAGGCCATACAAAATTTCCCCCCGACTCATTGTTCTCTAATATTGCCCAAAGTATTTAGAAAAAATGATATTTTCACTACAGATGAACTGGGAATTATTGTTGAACATTTTTCTTATTTTGTGATCGATGAAGGGTATCAATGGAGGCATTCGTTATCATCCAAGTATTCATCACTGCCAGGTATTCGTGACTTGCATGACTTTGTATTCGCTCGTAACCCAGGAAGGGGTGTTACGCTCAAAGTCCGCCCTCTTTGTTATGAATGTCCACTCCAGGATTGTATATTTCATGATCACTGTTCTTTGGCAGAGAGTGCATTTCCTGCCTCAGATGCAACCTACAAGAAAACTGGCCAGTTTAAGTCCCTCTCTGATACTAAACTTTCCCACCTTCAGCAAATGTTCGACAAGTTCATACCTGCAGAGAGATATCTACCTTTACTGGGTGACTGATTTCACGTTAGCTTTTCAACATCTTATGCAGGTAGAACAGGAGCTGCAGAACAAAGAAATGTCCTCTCAAAAGGTGCTTCATCATGTATTATTTCTTTATAAAGATTTGTGTCTTCTATATATATTGTTTTAATCTAGTTTTCTGTGTCTCCTACTACTATGCATGAACCTTTGTCACACAGATTTGATAATTATTGATGTAACATTAGCTAAAGTTGAAAGGGCTTGTTCTCCTTGGCAGACATGTTGGACTTGTGTTCAGTCGGGTTATGTATGGCCTAAAGTCTTTCTCTTGCTATTTCAAAATAATTTTCGTACATTTTAGGTGGTTGCTATTGCTTTTAGGGAACATGGATGTCTTGTGAAGCCTACTGATGGTCTTCTAAAATAATTTATCCATCAAATGTGAAGTATGGGGGGATAATCTGCAGGGTTTGTTTGGTGTGATGCAAAATTTCAATCCCTTGTTCTGTATGTTAGTTTCTGTCTGTTGGAGTGTTCCTAATGTGATGGTTTACTATGCAGGGTTTTTTTTTGTGGTGTTGTGTTGTGGGCCTATTTGGGTCAATTAATTGTGGGGAGCAGTTTTTTGGCACCTCCTCTACCAGTAAACTCCCCTCCCCCCCCCACCCCCCCCCCCCCCTCCACACAATTTTTTTTATAAATTAAAAAAACAGGCCATGTAGTGTGAGGGTTCTGCCTATGTTGTGTTATGAAGGAGTTGGATTATATTTTGAGGGTGGGATTTATATTGTGAGTGTGGGAGGTTTTGGTGAATTTGGAGGGTGTCATGTCCGGCTTAGTTCTGTTATGTTAGGCAGGTATTATTGTATACTCAGAGGGGATTATGTCTAGGGGCCTGGTTATGGTACACTGGGAAGGGATTATGTCTGGTTTAGTTCCAGCCATGGCACCCTGTGGGGGAGTGGGGGACAGGCGTGATGGCCAACCCGAGGATAGAATCATGTTAATTATGAGCTGGTGGCTTGAGCCTGAAGTCAAGGGAATACCACACTACAAGAACATATCCCCAGTGTAGGCATATGGATTTTCTCTGTAGTCTGCAAATCTCTGTGCTAGAAGAAGCTATCTGATGTGTTTTTTTATTTGTCATCCAGTTATTTTGGGAAGCAATTCTGGAATGGTGTAGAGTATCCTTCCTAGAAGTAGAAATTCTCTAGACTGTATTTATTGCTAAGGGTGGTAGTGTTGTGTGTGCGTGTATCAACTTGGTGTTTACAGTGCTGCTGGAGATGATCCGGAACGTGATTACCTTCTTCATGGTAGAGGAGTTATTGATGTAATATGGTTGTCTTCAAACAGCGAGATCAATATATTTTTATTTGGCAAATATTTGGAGGTGTCTTTGTCTATGCTGCTAAGAATGAGGTACTCCATCCATGCATGTGGTGCTTATAAAGAGTGGTAGGCACGTATTCACACTTTTGTAATTGCATGGTGGATGGTGTGAGTAATGCTATAGTAAGTAGGTGTTGTGTGTATTACAGAGTGTTGGATTTGATGTGATGGTGCAGGTTTTGTTTGAGTTAGAACAGAAAGAAGAAAAAAAGAAACTGATAAACTGAGAAACTTAGAAACTGATAAACTGATACTGAAAAACTGATAAACGGAGGATTAATATTCCCTAGGGGAAGGGAGGGTCAAGGCTAGTAAGTGATTACTGATATGATGAAGCTGGAGTACTTTCTCTTTCAAGAGAGAAAGATGCATTACACTTGATAATATTTTAATCTATGATGTTATTTTAATCGCTTAATTCATTTAAATTCATGAGAGACCTCTTCATTTTGGGTTGCACACTTATGGCAGTGTGTGCCTTAGTAAATGTGTGTTTTGTAGAAATCCTTTGTGTTTCTAGGGTTGGTTTGTTGGTGTCCCTCGTGTTCTTTGTGCCCTTCAGGTTCTGGTTTCTTTTGTGTCCCTTGTGCCAGAGTGTCCTGCTTGTCTTCAGCTTTTTGGGGTCTGCCTCGAGGAGAGGAAGAGGAGTATGCAGAATTATTTTTATTGTAGCTAGGGGGTCAGGAGTGTACCCTTGTTGTGACCATGGCTGTATTTGTTTCCGGTTTGTGTTTTAGGTTGTTGTATTAAGGGGGACCCTGACTGTGTTTTTATTTTAATTAATTTATTATAATTTTATAACTTACTCATACTATAGTTAAACATACTATAGTTAAACAGTCAATCTTTCACTTTCTAAAGTTTCAGAACATTTGGATGTTTTATTATGAAGTTATGATAATTTTTATACACACCACTCCAAAGATTCATCTCAGGGCGCAACCGCCCCATCCCCCACCCCGACTTCAAATAAACCTTCGAAATGAAGCACATTGATTCTTCTGGCTACGTTTTCCACATCATTGCACATACCTCCGGGCTACCTCCGGGCTTTTTTTTTTTTGACAGCAGCAAAACAAGAAACAAAACCAAAGTACACACGTGTTCTCTGGTATATATACACAGGTGAGACACCAATTCTTGTGTCGACAAATAATGGAGGCTAGCGCTTTTTATGCTATTAACTTCTGGGACGTCCTCATCAACTTCAGCGCATACTGAGCAGTTCTATGGGTCTGGTTCTGAGAGAGCTGACTTCACTGGAGAGTTCAGCTTGATCAAGAACCAGAATCTTGTGGAGGCTGTGAGGATGTGTCAGTGTTGTTGTGGGAGCGCTCTGGTTGTCAAGACAAACCTGATCAACCTAGAGATTTATGTGAGAATTTAGTTGCCTTGTGACATTTGTAACAATTTGTCTGGCATATGTGAATATAAGTCTATGAATGCCAGGAGCGTCATGTCTGCAAAGGTTTGTGGCATGGGAAGCGACTTCAAGAGTTCAGTCTATCTCGGCACTGAGCTTTCAGGACCACAACATACTGGGCAAGTGTTCTGAAAAGGAGGCTCTGTCTAGTTATTTGTCTGCCACTACTAACCTGCACAGATTACGGGACATCGACCCGGATGATGTAAAGGACCTAAAGAGAAAAAAAAGAAAGAACAGTCAAGAATTTGTCTGGACACTTGTTGTAAAACAAACCTCAACTTGAGAGTCCTGTAACTTTTTTCTCTTTTTTATTTGTTGTTCTATTTCTCTTGGCGTGCCTACCTCTTGTAATTTTTTTAGTTTTCTCTCAAACTTTTGGTATTTTGGCCCTTTTTTCCGTGCAATAAAACTAACTCTAACTTTGAAAAAACAAAAATATAATAATGGTCAAGTTATAATACAATATGGGTGTAGCTACCTCATGAAAAATTCTGACCACACCACAAACTCTCATAAAAATTTAATGCCACTTGGCTGGCCAATTATCAAAGTTTTACTGCACCCATTGACACCTATTGAACAACAAGAACCACTTTAGTTGTTAATTGGACGTTTCGTAATGAAGTCTGCCAAGAGTGCCCTACCCACCAAAAGCGTGTCTACTTAAGCCTACTACGAACTGTATGCCTTACCTAACACCAACATTTTTGTTATTTTAAAGCTCTAAGAGAGAGAGCTGATCTTTTGAGCATAAAATCACTGTCATAGGGGGTACCGTTTAGAAGTTATGAGTCTTTGGGAAGGCGGACAATTTTTTCCCTTTTCTTTTCGCAGTCATATATAGTCCCCGATTAAGAAGCAGAAAAAGAAAAAGATTTAAAAAAGTAAGGACAATTGAAGAATAGTCAGTCACCCGGGCCGAGGAAAACCCGATCTTCTGAATAATAGTCACCCGAGCCAGGAACCTTCTGAAATATAGTCACCTAGATCTACATTGGGAATTGGAGAGCAATATAATCACATGCTCTGGAATGCATTCTGAGAGAAAGCCCTAGACCCAGCCCCAGCCCTACCTTAGCCCGAGCCGGGATCTTCTGAAGAATAGTCAACACCCGGGCCGGGATCTTCTGAAGAATAGTAACCGGTGTCACAGGAAATCTGACATCCCCACATTTTGGTATCCCCATTCCAAATTTCCTAGGATAGTTCGCACCCCCGTATAGAATTTCCTAAGGATGTTGGGTATCCCCAATTATACCCTAGGAAATATTGCATCCCGCCCGATCACATGGATTTTCCAAAGAGAAGAGAAGATAAGAATGCCTGCGAGGAGACTATCTACGGGGAGCTGCCCGATTACATTTCAAAGAGCCAATATCCACCTGGAAGTAGCAAGCAGGAGAAATGCGTAATCAGAAAGCGTGCCAAAAACTTCCAGATTGTGGATGGAATCATTCACTATAAAGGCAAAGAAGGACTTAGACAAGTTGTAACTAGCTGTAAGATGAAGCGGAAGATACTCGAAGCTTGTCATGATGACTTAGTAGGAGGATGTCACTTTGGTAGAGATAAAACATTAACAAAAGTATCTGTGCGCTACTACTGGAAAGCGATCAAGCAGGATGTTGATGACTGGGAAAGTAAAATTACAGTATGTTTTGTACATCACTCTAGTATACCCATTGCATGATCTTAGTTGCATTAAACAATGTCCTTTAGGTGAAACGATGTGAAGTGTGCCAACGGAGTAAACGGAAGTTTGATAAACCAGCACCATCCTTACACCCTATTCCAGTGTCAGACACATGGAAAAAAATTGGAATAGACCTTATCGAGTTGTCTATCAGCAAAACTGGAAATCATTATTGCATTACGCTTACTGATTACTTCTCAAAATGGGCTGAAGCTTTTCCAACCCACAAAGGAAGCAAAGCATGTTGCTGCTTTCCTTTACTGCATGATCCTTAGACATGGATGTCCTCAGGAGATTGTATCTGATCAGGGTAGGGAATCTTGCAACAAGATTGTCGATTCCCTTGAAGAGTTCACTGGATTTAAGCACTGGATCACTAGTGCTTACCATCCTCAATCAAACGGACTGGATGAGCATTTTAATCAAACGCTGAAGAAGCAGCTCCAGAAGCTCGTTAACGATCACCAGGATGACTGGGATGAACTTATAGATAATATCCTATTTGCTTATCGGTCGAGTCGCCAGGATTCCACCAAGTGTACTCCATTTCTTCTAATGTATGGACGAGAAGCTCGTCTCCCCATTGACATCTCTCAAGTGCATGGCGAACCTGATGAACTAGACTTAGACACAAAAGTACAAAGAATGCTTGAGTTTCAGAAAAATCTTCATGAGCAAATATTGAAAAAGCCCAAGCCCATCAAAAGCATCAATATGAGTCAAAGCACACTAAAATCAAGGTTGGTGACAAAGTGCTTGTCAAGTCGATGAAGAACGAAGGTCATAAGGGTGGAAAACTTGAGCGTCAGTTCCCTGGAGGACCACGTACAGTTGCGGAAGATAACGGGAAAGGTTGCTATCGTCTTAAAGGCCCCAAAGATGACTTGCTGAAGACAGCAATCAATTGCCACCGCCTTAAGATATGGTATTATATGGTATGGTTGGGATGCCAGATTTCCTGTGACACCGGGGCCACGCTTGGGTCTATTCTTCAATTGACCCAAAAGTAATAATAATAATAATACACGGCAGACCAACAGAGCTGGAGTAGTGGCAGACCTAGCTGAAGAGATGGAGTCGGTGAACTACACAAGCCTAGGGCTGGACTATTCTTACAACAAACCTGCGGTTGTTGAGAGTTTGGGTGCCATTGGCAAGAGCCTTTTTGCATGAGCTGGGCCACAGGGTGAGGCAATGTACTGGAGAGATGAAGGGAAAAACATACTTTCTCAGCGGCTCGCCCTAGATGTACAGAGAAGGAACACTGCATCTGTGGTGGGGTCAGTGGTGGGTTGATTAGGACACGAGTTGTTTGAAAACTAGATAACTGATATAGTTGTTTTGAAATTATTGTATATCTCCATATCATCATCATCATCATGTCCTCATCATCATCATCATAATAATAATAGTATTAAAATAACTACATACACATTATAGGCACACATACATGTACATACATAACATGCATAATTATAATAGTATATGAAATTAATGAACGTTTGTTCCAGGGTTGGTCGGGAGGTTTGTGCAGTCTAGACTGCGGTGGTGGATCTTGGTGGAGGGGTGATTGGTCCTTCCAGATTTTCCTCCCTCGAATATATAGTCATTATTGGAGGGATGGATCTTGGGGTGGGAGTATCTTTGGCAGAGAGGGGTGATCGCTCTCTCCATGTTTTTATTGGAGATGGGGGTTGGTCTCTCCTTGTTTCTTTGCAGGCTTTTATTGGAGAGAGGAACTGGTCTCTACATGATGATTTATGGGACATGGCACTTTCCCCCGGTTGTCACTATAAAAAAGGAAATTAGTGAGGGTCTTAAATAACCACACCCAAGCTATGGGCTCTACACAGACAAAACACACGTGCTAGGGATCCCCTCAAGTGAGTGGTGTGGTGCCCCTCCTGACTGACTAAACAGTTAACCAACACCAAGCATGCCATGTACATGTAGAGGAGGGGCAGGGGGCACCCTCCTTGCAACCATGTCTTAATGGCAGGGCAGGAAATAACACCTCATGCAACTGCCTTATACAGGAGGCCATACACATGCAACCCTGCCTTATAAAAGGGAAGGAGGACACACCCATGGCAACCTCCGTTGTACAGGAAGGGCAGGAGGCCACACCCCATGACTTATGGAAGGGCATGAGACCACACCCATAATTTATAGAAGGGCATGAGGCCACACCCATGCACACCTACTCCTATAAACTCATAAACCACCCACATCACACTACAATCCCATCACACCTATCTCCACACTAACTCATAAGCAACCTACCTCCATCACACCAGCTCATATATACACACCACTCACATACACAAAACCACTTCTACCACCACCATACACTCACCATCAACCAACACAACTTATGCCACCTCATCACACCTAACACCTAATCCCCCCCCCCCCCAATTCCAGTCAATCGACCCAAACCAGACACCCTTAGCCCAAACCATACACATTCTAAACTTAGCATCACAATCCAACCCACTCAGAGACTGCACCTCTTGAGGCTCCAGATCACAAAGCCACTGGGCTGAATATTTATATGTTGCACACATAGCCAGCCTCTGGTACAGGATGATGTCGAGGAACATCCGGTCCTCTACACACCTTCATATCCTCCACCACCACTCATAGTATACACATGTGCACACCTTCATATCCTCCACCACCACTCATAGCATATGTCGTGCCCCGACATCACTAGCCAGCTACCTCGTTAACACTTCATTCCTCACTGAGGAATGGTGTAAATGAACCGTGGAGAGAACTGTGAAAAGGACTTATTAGATACCAATTGATCTTTGACTTTATACATGGCATATGCAGGCCTATGGCTCAGCCATACATTTACTTAGTCACTATACACACCATGATATCATAATAATGGAATTCACTTCAAAGGCTTGACCCAGAGTATTTAAACTCGGGTCTAGCCAGGTCACGCAGTTCAGTCCGTACCCAAAACTGTTGTCTGATGGAATTACCATAAATCTCTAAATTCCTCTGAGAACCTTCCAGGAGACTCCAGTTGAGACTGTACTCTGGTGGCAGCATTACCAGGGCTACCAGTTGCCTGTCTAGTAACCAGGAGCGAACCCCAGGTAGCTAAGAAACCCCACACTTGGTGGCAGCGGTGACTCTACTGTTGGAGAAGAAACGCACCACGCCAGGACGCTACAACTGTCTAAGCCACCCTTTTTCTTCCTACTTCTTTTCTCTGCACCATGTCTCACTCCGATGAGGAGGTCGAGCCGCGCAACCTCAGGAGCGCTAAGAGCAGGACTGACCGTCGCCAGTTCCCAGAAGACCACGAGGAAGGGGAGAGGAGCACAAAACACTCTGCTACCTCTTCAGAGCCCACTATAACGGTTCAAGATCCGTTGGAGGTACTCCACTCGTCCATGGCGCTGCTAATGAAATCGATGACCCTGGAGAGGGAAAGTCGTATCCTAGACGAAAAGTGGAGGAGACAAGAAGATGAGGACAGAAAAAAGATGGAGGAGGAGCGGCTGAAAGAAGACAAGACACTAACCAAGCTTAAAGAGCTTCAGCTCCAGATGCAGGAGGAAGAGTGGTTGGACCGCAAGAGGGAGAAAGAGAAGAGGAGAGCAGCAGATGTCGTGGAGAGAGAGATAGAGAAGAAGAAGACACGGACACTGGCAGCACTCCAACGATTCGACCAGCATGTTGACCCAGAGGCCTACCTCCAATCTTTCGAGATGTCAATGAAGGAGGGCATCATCCCAGAGGTTGAGTGGCCATCCATCCTTCGGAAGCAAGCAGTTGAGAAAATCACAGACATTTTAATGGAGATGGATCTCACTCTGAATTATGCTAACATTCGGGAAGACCTACTGGAGAGGCTCGGATGCACAAAGGCAAAAGCCAGGCGACAGGCTTGGACGGCTAAGCTCGGCGAGAACCAGTCACCCAGGAGCTTCCTTGGACCTCTCCACAGGTATTTCAAGAAGCTGACCAGAGACATTACAACGCCAGAGCAAGCAGCAAGAGAGCTCTTCTTGGGAGCAGTTAACCTCCACTATTCAGCTGAAGTTTGCCATTCACTGAGAGAGAAGGAGAACCGGTCGGTGGAGGGGATGCTGGCAGACTTAGACGCTCAGTGGGAGGCACGATCTCTACCACGCCGGACATACATGACCAGAGACAGGATGCAGAAGCCATGGCAGAAGAGACAGCAGGACCAACCCACTCCAGCGGAGACAGGTGAGCCCTATAGCAAGGGTAACAGCGGGTTTGGTTCCCCCGGGCAAGCCTGGGGTGGCAAGAAGGGTAGCCAGCCCAACCAGGACGCCCAATCTAATAATTCTAGAGGCAGAGCAATCACATGTTTTAACTGTGGGAAGCAGGGCCACATTAAGGCCGAGTGCCCTGAACCAATAGTGAAGCTAGCCAGACTCTCAGCAGCAGCTGTGGTAAATGACCCATTTATGTGGGAAGGTACAGTGAATGGTGTTGCCTGTCCCATAATCCTGGACTCTGGGTCCCAGATGACAGCGGTACCAGGACGGCTAGTAGCTCCCGCCCAGTATACAGGGGAATTCGTGGGCATCAGACTAGCAGATGAATCACTCACTAGGAGAAAAATGGCAAAGGTTGATGTTATGATTAATGGGCATAGCCAGGCAATGAGGGTTGTGGTTCTAGCTGAGGAGGCCAAAGAGACACTGTTGGGTCTTGACCACCCTCTTACTAGTTCATTGAGGCCAACCCTTGATGAACCTCCAGTGCCTATGCAGGCCATCACACGCCAACAGGCTAAAGACGATGCAGTTGAACTAGCAGCTGATCTGCTGGCAGATAACATTGACCAATCCATGGTTAAATGCTGCCCAGCCTCACCCACAACTGCAGTGGAGGCGCAAGTTCACACTGCACAACCCTTAGACAGCACTAGCTCAGGACCACCTCTCAGTACCAGTCCTCCAGCAGTGGAAGAGTGTGGGTACGTAAACCCCACTGAAGGGCTGGACTCCTTTACCATTCCCCTAACCGGGGAAGGAGCAGTAACAGAGGGTAATGTTGAGGTGGATAGTAATGAGGATGGGGGGGGAGCTTCTACGGAAGTAGAAGTTGAGGCATTATGTTCCTTTGGAGCTGAGGGAGAGGGACCAGTATCTGACCACCCACTCCCATCTCTTACTCAGAGTGAGGAGGGGATTCAAGAGCTGGTCGCTCAGCAGATGGGGGATGGCAGACTGCTTGAGTCGAGGAAGAAAGGGGAAGAAGAGAGGGACGGATTCTGTTTTAATGGGGATGGTGTGTTGACTAACTCAAAGTTGTGGGATACAGGCACGACGACTATCAGGGTAGTGGTACCAACCTCTAGAGTCAGAGGTATACTTGACTTAGCCCATAGAGGTCTAGCAGGAGGGCACTTTGGGGTTAAGAGGATGCTGACAATCATTAATAGACACTTTGTCTGGCCCAGTATGAGGAAAGCCATTGGTGCCTACTGTGCAGCTTGTGCAGAATGCCAGAGAGCTGGGAAGGCTGCCAGTAGACGGGCCCCAATGGTAATCACCCCGACTATATCGGTACCATACCAACGCATGGCATTTGATTTGGTAGGCCCACTGCCCAGAACCAAGCAAGGCCATAGGTATGTCTTCACAGCTATGTGCCTTGGCACAAGATACCCCTATGCCATACCTCTCAAACGAGTGGATGCTCAGTCAGTGGCTGAGGCCATGATGGAAGTTGTTTCCCACACCGGCATACCCCAAGAAATTCTCCATGATCAGGGCCAAGTTTTTGTTTGCAAACTCACCCAGACCCTATGTAAAATGCTCAATATCACTCAACTAAAAACCACAGCTTATCACCCGCAAACAAACGGGATCCTGGAGAGGTGGCATGGCTGCCTCAAGGCCATGCTTAGGAAGCAGGAAGAGGGCCCTAGAGAATGGGACAGACTCTTAAAATACTGCCTCCTAGCTTATAGGGCCACCCCTCATGCTGCGACCGGGTTCTCACCATATGAGCTGGTCAATGGCCGCCCGCTTAGGGGTCCTTTGGAAGCCCTTAAGGACGGGTGGGTGACTGGTGAGCTGACTTTCACTAATAGCATAGACTGGGTAGAGGAACTTAGGGAGACCCTGACCCAGCTGCATGAGACTGCCCGCGAACATGAAGAGAAGTTCAAACAGTCCACTAAGCTCTATTATGACAAAAGTACCTGTCAGAGGTCGTACGAGCCAGGGTCCATGGTATTGCTACATACTCCTTCCATCTCAGCAAGCCTAGAGTCAGTCTGGGAGGGCCCTTACGAGGTGTTGAAAGTGCTCTCACCCACCTTGTACAAACTCTCAGTGCCCAACAAGAGGTCACACACTCTCACCACACACATAAATCGTCTGAAGGAATGGCAGATACCCCAGGCCAACTTGTTCAATGTGGTAGTGGCACAGGAGAGCCCAGGTAGCGAGGACCCAGTGGGGAAGGTAGTTATGGGTGAAGCCCACCTGACAGAGGAGCAATCCAGTTCTCTTAGTAGTCTGCTCACGGACTTCAAAGATGTTGTCTCAACTGAGCTAGGCACTGCTAAGGGAACAGAACACGACATTAACACTGGCCAATCTGCACCAATCCACTCCTATCCTTATAGGGTTGCCCCAGGTTGGAGGGAGGAGCTAAGAAGCGAAATCCTTACCCTAGTCTCAGAAGGGACCTTAGTTCCGTCCAAAAGCCCGTGGTGTGCCCCAATGGTACCGGTGAGGAAAACGAGCGGAGCAATACGTCTACGTATAGACTTTCGCAGGCTCAACACAGCCACCCTTCCTGATCCATACCAAATGCCACGGGTGGATGACTTGCTTAGCAATGTAGCCGGGGCCCAATGGCTCTCTAAGTTAGACCTAAACAGAGGGTTTTACCAGGTACCCCTCACCAAACCCAGCCAGGCCAAGACAGCATTCTGCTCGCCTTGGGGCAAGTTTGAGTTCACTAGAATGCCCTTCGGGTTACGGAATGCCCCGGCCACCTTCCAGCGCTGTATGGATGAAGCGCTGGGCCACCTGCATAACATCTCAAGCACATACATAGACGATGTTCTGATTTTTTCAGATAGCTGGGGTGATCATTTGTTGCACATTAGACAGGTATTGGTAGCTCTGAGAGATGCTGGCCTAACAGCCAAGCCCACAAAGTGCGTCTGGGGGGCACATTCCCTCACCTACTTAGGCCATCAGGTTGGTGTAGGGATGGTCTCAGTACCTAATGCCAGGGTGCACGCCATTAAAGAATTCAGAAAGCCAGTTTCTAAAAAGGATCTTAGGGCGTTCCTGGGGACGGTGGGCTATTACAGACGGTTTATCCCTGGGTTTGCTGGGAGGGCTAGCCCGCTGTTCACTTCCCTGAAAAAGGGCTCGCCTGACCGGCTGTGTTGGTCGAGTGAAATGTCTGATGCATTTATGTACCTTACTACTGCCCTTTGCTCTGACAATGTTTTGTGGCTCCCTCGGGAGGAGGATGTGTTTCTCTTACAGACTGACGCTTCATACCAAGGAGTGGGTGCTGTTCTCTCTACCGTTCGAGATGGGGAGGAGCGTCCTATAGGCTACTTCAGCCGAAAACTCCTCCCTGCTGAGAGAAACTACTCCGCCACAGAGATTGAGTGCCTGGCAGTCGTCAGAGCCGTGGATCATTTTGCTATCCACTTGGTGGGACGTCACTTCGTTGTGGTTACCGACCATAGCGCCTTGACAGCTCTCATGTCCTCCAGACGGCTGAATGGGAGGTTGATGCGCTGGGTGTTGGCGCTCCAGGCCTACTCCTTTACCGTTCAGCACCGAGCAGGAGTCCGCCATCAGAATGCAGATGGTCTGTCCCGACAATCCTGGCAGGAAGACCACCCTCTTCCGCCCTCTCCGGAGATGGAGCTCCACCTTAAGGAGGGGGGGGTGTCGTGCCCCGACATCACTAGCCAGCTACCTCGTTAACACTTCATTCCTCACTGAGGAATGGTGTAAATGAACCGTGGAGAGAACTGTGAAAAGGACTTATTAGATACCAATTGATCTTTGACTTTATACATGGCATATGCAGGCCTATGGCTCAGCCATACATTTACTTAGTCACTATACACACCATGATATCATAATAATGGAATTCACTTCAAAGGCTTGACCCAGAGTATTTAAACTCGGGTCTAGCCAGGTCACGCAGTTCAGTCCGTACCCAAAACTGTTGTCTGATGGAATTACCATAAATCTCTAAATTCCTCTTGAGAACCTTCCAGGAGACTCCAGTTGAGACTGTACTCTGGTGGCAGCATTACCAGGGCTACCAGTTGCCTGTCTAGTAACCAGGAGCGAACCCCAGGTAGCTAAGAAACCCCACAGCATACGCATGTGCACACCTTCATGTCCTCCACCACCACTCATAGCATACACATGTGCACACCTTCATGTCCTCCACCACCACTCATAGCATACACATGTGCACACCTTCATGTCCTCCTCCACCACTCATAGCATACACATGTGCACACCTTCATGTCCTCCACCATCACTCATAGCATACACATGTGCACACCTTCATGTCCTCCTCCACCACTCATAGCATACACATGTGCACACCTTCATGTCCTCCACCACCACTCATAGCATACACATGTGCACACCTTCATGTCCTCCACCACCACTCATAGCATACACATGTGCACACCTTCATGTCCTCCACCACCACTCATAGCATACACATGTGCACACCTCCATGTCCTCCACCACCACTCATAGCATACACATGTGCACACCTTCATGTCCTCCACCACCACTCATAGCATACACATGTGCACACCTTCATGTCCTCCACCAGCACTCATAGCATACACATGTGCACACCTTCATGTCCTCCACCAGCACTCATAGCATACACATGTGCACACCTTCATATCCTCCACCACCACTCATAGCATACACATGTTCACAACTTCATGTCCTCCACCACCACTCATAGCATACACATGTGAACACCTTCATGTCCTCCTCCACCACTCATAGCATACACATGTGCACACCTTCATGTCCTCCACCACCACTCGTAGCATACACATGTGCACACCTTCATGTCCTCCTTCACCACTCATAGCATACACATGTACACACCTTCATGTCCTCCTCCACCACTCATAGCATACACATGTGCACACCTTCATGTCCTCCACCACCACTCATAGCATACACATGTGCACACCTTCATGTCCTCCACCACCACTCATAGCATACACATGTGCACACCTTCATGTCCTCCACCACCACTCATAGCATACACATGTGCACACCTTCATGTCCTCCTCCACCACTCATAGCATACACATGTACACATCTTCATGTCCTCCACCAGCACTCATAGCATACACATGTGCACACCTTCATGTCCTCCTCCACCACTCATAGCATACACATGTGCACACCTTCATGTCCTCCACCACCACTCATAGCATACACATGTGCACACCTTCATGTCCTCCTCCACCACTCATAGCATACACATGTGCACACCTTCATGTCCTCCACCACCACTCATAGCATACACATGTGCACACCTTCATGTCCTCCACCACCACTCATAGCATACACATGTGCACACCTTCATGTCCTCCTCCACCACTCATAGCATACACATGTACACATCTTCATGTCCTCCACCAGCACTCATAGCATACACATGTGCACACCTTCATGTCCTCCTCCACCACTCATAGCATACACATGTGCACACCTTCATGTCCTCCACCACCACTCATAGCATACACATGTGCACACCTTCATGTCCTCCTCCACCACTCATAGCATACACATGTGCACACCTTCATGTCCTCCTCCACCACTCATAGCATACACATGTGCACACCTTCATGTCCTCCACCACCACTCATAGCATACACATGTGCACACCTTCATGTCCTCCTCCACCACTCATAGCATACACATGTGCACACCTTCATGTCCTCCACCACCACTCGTAGCATACACATGTGCACACCTTCATGTCCTCCTCCACCACTCATAGCATACACATGTACACACCTTCATGTCCTCCTCCACCACTCATAGCATACACATGTGCACACCTTCATGTCCTCCACCACCACTCATAGCATACACATGTGCACACCTTCATGTCCTCCACCACCACTCATAGCATACACATGTGCACACCTTCATGTCCTCCACCACCACTCACAGCATACACATGTGCACACCTTCATGTCCTCCACCACCACTCATAGCATACACATGTGCACACCTTCATGTCCTCCTCCACCACTCATAGCATACACATGTACACATCTTCATGTCCTACCCGGAATCCACTGCCACTCCAGGCATGCTGATCTCACTCACAATTAGGGATCCCCGATGTGTGGAGAGGTCAAAGGGCAAAGGCCACGCTTATTGAACTTGTTGCTCTCATCCACTGAGCTAAACTTGCGCACTGAACAGAAGGAGGGGTGGGAAGAAAGAGAGGGCAGTAGAATGGGAGAGGTGGCTAGGAAGGACAAGCTGGAGAAGAGGGGGGAGGGGGAGGGGGGGAGGAGAGTGAGAGGTCAATTTAGAGTGTATAAATTCACTTCAGGGGGTCTAATATGTTTTAATGATGCTAGAAATAAGTGAACACTATAGGATGGCGAGTGACCTATGAACCTTCAAAATGTGTTCCTCTTGTGACATACTGAATTGGATCAAGTTTGATAATGGCATGCAAAGCTATGCGCCACATGTATGTTGCTACCCTTGCCCCACATGCAGGCACACACACACGTAAAGACAGTAGGGGAACCAACTAGTCTGTTACTGCGGGTTAAGTAACTAGCTAAGAAATAGCTCTATGCATAATTAGCTCCCTAGTGTACCTTCCGTGCATAATTAGATCCCTTGAGTACCTCTATACCATTTTGTTATTATTCCCCTTCACAACTTGACAATATACTAGCATTAAAACGTGTTAGCATAGTGCACTAAAAGAATTTTCAAAAGACATTAAAGAGAGCAAGAGAGCAATTAGTCCACTGGTAAGTAAGGGCAGCTGCAGTGTTTGAGTGACTGCGATGTTGATATAAGTTATGCCCCCCACAAACCAGCCAATAAGTAAGTAAGGGTTGCTGCAGTGTTTGAGTGGCTGTGATGTTGATATAAGTTATGCCCCCACAAACCAGCCAATAAGTAAGTAAGGGTTGCTGCAGTGTTTGAGTGGCTGTGATGTTGATATAAGTTATGCCCACAAACCAGGCAATAAGTAAGTAAGGGTTGCTGCAGTGTTTGAGTGGCTGTGATGTTGATATAAGTTATGCCCACAAACCAGGCAATTAGTAAGTAAGGGTTGCTGCAGTGTTTGAGTGGCTGTGATGTTGCTGCAGGTATCTACTAATAAAATGTGCCTAGAGACATTCAACATGTCATTTAAAACTGCTCAGAATAAACAACATAAATCTACAAAGAGGAAGGACTTCGTAAGTTATATGTGGCCATTACACATTTATTAATACATTGACTTTATTGCCTTGTCCATGTGCGTGCATGTGGGAAAGTGTGTGTGTGTATGCATGTTGAGTGTGTGTGTGTGTGTGTGGTGTGTGTGCGTGTGTGTATGTGGCATAGAGAATGTATAGGCACATACAGTGTACTTGTGTCCCAACACAACACTATATATTACTACATGCACATTCCAAGGTAACCAAGAAATCAACACCAGCTCTCGGTGGGGACATAAATCATGATGACCTCTTCACTACACTAGTCACTATGCAACATTGACATTGGAGCTGGTGACATGAATATAGGCCTGCATACTAGTAGCTGCTGATTGCCAGGAAGACCACTTTGCAGTATTTGTGCTCTGCAGACAATTAATGCCATTCTGTGCAATCTTTCATGATCATACCATGTCTTGCTTCACTTCACAAAAATAATAATAATAACAACAACAAAAACAACAACAACAACAATAATGATAATAATAATAGTGAACACAATAGGACACAGAGCTCCACTATAGACCTCTGAGCCTTCAAAATTTAATGAATTGTTCCTCGGGACACACTTATTGGCCGACCAAGTTTGATAAGAGCAGGCACGCACACACACACGTGCAGACTGTGCGGGATTAAACTACATAGTTTGTTACTGCAGGTTAAGTATATACAACATAACTCTGCTAAGAAATACTGAGTCAAAGCACTTTAAGATAATATTCTCTTTGATTTCACCTGCACTCACATTCACAAAACTCAAGAGAGACTGTGGACCAGGAGCTTGCTCCTTTCATGGCAGCAAACTACCAAGTTCTTTACCACCATATATGGATAAAACTTAGAGAGACTGATGACCAGGAGCTTGCTCCTTTCATAGCAAACACCCAACCATATATGGATTTATGCATATAACTCACACAAGTATCCTGACCAATCATACCTAACTATGTGCATGTGTTTGTTATGTTCAAGTGATCACACAATCCCTTCAAAGAGTTGAGTATCTCCCACAGGGTTTCACCTGGCCTTTGACTTCCCAACATGTCAGGGGTTCTCCTGCAGGTGGGGAGATCACCCGACACAGAGAGTAGTAAAAACATACCCTGACAAACATTGCTGCTTGCTGTGGGGAGGACAATTACACAGGGTGAGGATATGGAGGGCTCAACCTGCTTTCATATAGATACAAACTAGCTGAGATACACGCACTCCATTGCAGGAGTGCTTCCAAGCTGTTGTGGCATCCAGCAGAAATAAAAGTTTATGTTGAGGCTGTCCCTAAGAATTTTCCTAATGATCGTAGGGAAATAAAATTTAAATGTAATTTGGTATAATTCCATGGATCGAACAAGGTAACTCGAGTACCAGAGCAAATAGGAGGACAGGAAGATATATGTAAGCACACAGAACTTCCCCTTCATATAAAGCTTGAGTACCAGAGCAAACAGGAGGACAGGGAGATAAGCACACAGAACTTCCCCTTCATATACAGCTTGAGTACCAGAGCAAACAGGAGGACAGGGAGATAAGCACACAGAACTTCCCCTTCATATACAGCTTGAGTACCAGAGCAAACAGGAGGACAGGGAGATAAGCACACAGAACTTCCCCTTCATATACAGCTTGAGTACCAGAGCAAACAGGAGGACAGGGAGATAAGCACACAGAACTTCCCCTTCATATACAGCTTGAGTACCAGAGCAAACAGGAGGACAGGGAGATAAGCACACAGAACTTCCCCTTCATATATACAGCTTGAGTACCAGAGCAAACAGGTGGACAGGGAGATAAGCACACAGAACTTCCCCTTCGTATACAGTATTAACTCGAATAGAAGTCCACACCGAACAGAAGTCGCTCTCAAAAATATGGTATTCCAATTGTAGCACACCTAGTTTATTATAATATTTGCTAATGTACATGTGTTAGCACCAGTATATAGTCCATAAATCTCACGCAATACACTGTAAAAGCTGACGAGTTGATAAAGAAATACCTATATGCTTGCTGAATATCTGCAGGGTTTCATACAGGGGGAGGGGGAGAAGCCCTGGGGTATCCCCCCAAAAACAATTTCTCCCCCCCAAGAATTTTCACAATAAAAGAAATTTCTTATGTAATACATTAAAGTAAGGGGGGGAAAGAGCACTACAGAGAAGAAGCAATAGCAAATTCAAAGATGATAATAGTAATAAAATTATAATAATTATGCATGAATGAACAATTTATTAATATATAAGCGAAGATATACAATAATGTTTAATTACAATACAGTGAGTTCAGTAGTACTTAAAGTAAAATGCATCTATTTTTCTGTTTAAAAATGTCGAGAATTGCATTAAAGTCCACATCTGTCAATGGAGGACCCTCTATACTAAATGTTCTAGGTTCGAGTCAGATAGACGACTGCGTAGGAGAGTTTTACAACTACATTTGACTAACTACTGTTGCTGTGCCAACAGGAAGTGCCATTGTAATGTTCAATAGCTTCCACGTCTCGGGGAAAATTCCTCCGTACATAGGTGACTTGTACATCTCGTCCAGGATTTCTTGCATGCTAGGAGATATGGACTCTTCTTTACGTTCCATTATTGCCTTTTTCTCCACTAGCAAAGTCCGTCTAAATATCTTGCACTCTGAAAGAAGCTCATCGCCATCAAGCAATGGAGGTGAGGTGTAAGCCGTCCCAACATACTCAACCTCTGCTTCTTTTCCATAGAACTCGGCAAGAATGTTGATTTGCTCGCTGCCGTATGATGGTAAGGATGCTTCAGCGGGTAGTAGGGAGGGACTGAATATGAACATGGCGGTAACAATCTTCACGGCTTTATCAGTAAATCGACTCTTAATATTTAGAAGAAGGTAATCGACGTATGGCATTGCAACTAGAGTTCGATACTCGGCTGTGGTTGTGATAGAAGACCAACGGCTTCGTGCAGATCCATGTGTGCCGAGTGTTATAACGTGTTTTTCCTTCAACAGAGATATTTCAGACTCGACTGAACACAACCACTCACTTCTTTTGTCCTTTAGATGATCAAGTTGATCCGTCGTGATTTTCAGAAGTACCGGTAACCTGCTCCAATCGAGTAACTTTCTTTACATCGAAACATTCATCCTTGCCAGGATATCCAGAACTTCTGACAGGAACACGATACTAGCAACTCCAGTGTAAGTAGCAAGGAGAGCACCAATACCGTATGCTTCAGCATCATCTGATGTCTCGTACAGCTGTTGTAGGGTGACGATAAGGGCAGGAAGCTCGCGGTAAATAGCCCGTACACACAGCGTTCGTGTGAGAGCCATCTGGTATCACTAGGCTTCACAATCTTAAGCTCAGGTAGCTTGAGGACAGACTGGACTGCTTTGAGAGATTCTGCTTTCTTGGGTGAGTAGAAGAAGAGCTTCCATATATTTCCCATAGTTCCAAACGTCTTCTTGATCTCTGGAACACTGTTAGCAGCTTGCATGCTTGCTAGTTGAAGCCTGTGGCAGGCACAGTGGATGTAAAAGGAATGTCCAGCTAGAGTTCGCATCCTTTTTTGAACTCCATTGCATTCTCCGGCAAAGGTGGCTGCTCCATCATAACCTTGGCCTATTAGTTTACGATAGTCCAGGTTCTTCGACTCAAGGAAGGAGCTGATTGCATATGAAATGGTAGCAGCATCTTGGGCACATATGTGGAGGACTGTAAGGAAGTGCTCCTCTGGTTTTCCATTTACAATCGACCGACAAGAGATGGATAGCTCTTCTTTACAGACTCATCAGCTAACACAGAGAAGTATGGGCTTGATTTTAAGCGCTTCCTAATAGTCAGCTATTGATGGCCTCTAAAAGCATCACTGCAGAAAATTTGGATGTGTACTGAGCATTTGCAACTGGACCAGGGGACCGAATGTGCTTGTAAGGGGCAGGCGATTTTTGGCAAGAAAAAATATCGATCAAGCACTGTTTCTGTTCTTTGCTCTCCTTTCTTCAGCCTCCTTAGCAGCTGCTGAACATTGCAGTTGTAGGACACTCTGCTCCTTTCCTTGTTCTGCCATTCGAATGGAGAACAGCATCTCTGTGCCTTTTTGATGGCTGTGTTCCTTGAGTTGTTCAGTAGCATGATTCCAATCCTGAATTCACTGAGTGATGCACCCCTGGCTGTAGAAGGTGCATTTCCTCGCTTCTGGCAGAGCTTGCAGAACATGCCCTGCTTAGGATCATCGCAGTACACACCCAGGGATATTTCTTCTCCCACTCCTTCTTGTAGCTGAGCCTGGCTTTGTAGAGTTTCCTCTTCTGTGCTTTGGAACACACTGATCACCAACTGATGCTTCGGAATTGGTGGAAGTCAAGGCATCACTAGTCGACGTACTGTAGTTGGGACTACATCTTCGTCGTCCTCAGAATCTCTACTAGACCCAGCACGCACTCGCTTTCTGGTAAAAAAGTTCCTGGGGTCCATTTGTGTAGGTTTGTATTTCTCTGGGTCGTATTTAGTTGCAGAATGCTACTAGCTGAAGCATTTGCTATTTATATACAAAATTGTGAATGAATCTAAAATATTCTGTGTCACAGTTCAATCATGTGTTAATCTAGAATGTTCTGTCCATGTGCTATTATTCTGTGGTTAGCTTTCCTAATTGTAGTGTAGATTTAACCTACACTACAATTAGGAAAGCTAACCATGTGCAGAATAATAGCACATGGACAGAACATTCTAGATTATGACACAATTGCATCTTGCCACAAAACTATTCTGTGGCAAGATGCAATTGTGTCATAATCTAGAAGAATGTTCTGTCCATGTGCTAGTACTTTAACTATAGGAAAGTACCCTCAAAATGTCTCAGAATCAATCTGAGAGCATCAATTTTGCACAAAAAAATCTGGGGGGCATGCCCCCAGACCACCCTACTTGGGGCTTGCTTACGCACGCCCATCACGTAAAGGCCAAACATTTAGAGTTCCCCCCCCCTCCCCCAAACTATAAATCCTGTATGAACCCCTGATCTGTGAAGGTGGAATGTATGAACATGGAGAGATTCACTGCCTCAAAGATGTTAGAGTAGCAGCTCTCTCTATGCATGTACATGTAGATTTCCAGCCATTGCAGAAGCTACTCACCAGCTGTTGGAAGAGAGTAACAGTTATGGAGATGATCCCATTCTCCACTCTGGATGAAGAAGAGATTGAACAGAGAAAAGTAATTGTTGACACTGATGGTGACTAGGAACTCGGTAACTGACTGCTTCTAGAGCTCTAGCTACAGTAGCCTATGCTATCTATAAACAAACACAGCCACAATGACTAGCAGAAAATTCTGCTAATGTAATAGCCTTTCATGTAGCACTCAAAGGCAACAGTGTATCAACAGACAACAGAGGAGGCCCCTGCCCAAGCATAATATGCCCCAGCAGTAGTGTGGCTGCATAGTGGCATCCTACATAGTTAGGGTGGAATAGTTACAAGTCACCACTTATATTTGGTGAATGCTGTAGTGAGATATTCCTATTTTTATACGTATAATTCCTATAGCCCCTGCACATGTCAGCTTTTAGCTGGCAAACTTCAGTCAGTACATAGACAGTTCTATTCCCCAGATACACTACCTACTAATAATGTACACACTGAGCAATACATTGCATGCATACAGTACACGCCAAAAAAATGCCGGTTGCGTTGCATTCAACGTTTAAAAACACCAACCGATAACGCAAATAAATGCACACCGTAAACGCTAGCAGTCCCAACGGAAGCAAATGGGATAAACCATCCACGTAGCGGAGCTGAAGCACAAGCGCTTCGCAATTATGTCTCGGTGCGCTATAAGCCTCAGTTGCGAGCGAGCGCTCTCAAATCTAGTCTAAGCCTCCTGTTTCGCTTCAGTCGAGCGTCATCTATCAAGAAGCAGTACAGTCGAAATCAGTCTCCCACCTGAAGCACCTTTTGACAGTCAAGCGTAGGTCACCACACCTTTCTTACTATAAATGGCGATAGAACGAAAGTGCTTCAGGTAGAAGACAGATGCTGACTGCAACTGCTGTGCTCTTGCTGAGACCACCAATGCTCAGGGGATGCACTACTTCAGGTGAGAAGAATGAAGGTTATGGAACTAATCCTAGCCCTCCAACAGATGAGCGTCAGAAGTTTCTTTTATTTTTTATGTTATTATATATTATATATATATTTATTTGTAATTGCTGCTCTATTTTGTTTTCTACCTGATAACTATTCAATTATATGATTATAAAATGTTGTTTCAATTCAATTTTTGTGTTCTTTGTTGTACAAAATAATTCTCTGAATAGAGAAAAATGTTCAGAATGATTTAATCTTGATATTGCTGAGCCTGTCAAGGCCATCACATGTATTACAGCACAGTGTGGGACTATGTAGTAACTAACAATCTATATTAAAAATCAATAGTCCTAAAATTAAAAATTATGGTAATAGTCCCACTTTTGAGTGACCACCTTCAAATCAACGGTCAGAAACTGGCACTAAGGCAGGTGGAGAAATGGGGTGACCACTTCATTGAACCTTGAAGACAAATTAGAGAAGGCTGAGGCACTAGGGGAGTTACTGGAGCCAACCTGTTCTCCAGAAATGGCACATGGTGGGTTAGCTCCCTCTGGTTCTTCTCCAACGAAGAACATTCTATTATATATGCCAAAGAGAAGAAAGAAATACACAATCATATTGTCCAATAACATTATTCATTTTGGATGCATAACCACTTTACCCATCTCCGAATAAGAACATGTCAACAAATTGGTGTAATGTGGTTACACAGCTGGACACATTGGTGGAGATCTTGGAAGGAAACTAGGGGCCATCACCAAAATCCTACCTACATTTTATTTGTTGCCAATCAGCATGTTCAAATAACAGGCATCTACATTTTTCCTCTCCCACATCTAAACAAACTCAAAGCTGCAGTTAGAGAATGCTGATATACAAACTATCCACTAGTCAAGATAAAGTTCAACTATCGACACTTTTATGCATTGAGAGCATGGTATGTATTGCACACAAAGGCTAGCTAAGTTTTGCTAGCCCATTCTTATGGAACAACTTAAGAAAAAAAGGCTTGCAAATCCTATAGTACAGAAGCTATGACTAACAAACCTGTGAGGAACCAGCTACTAGCTGAAAAAAGGTCTTGACTTTATATCACCATCATACAGTTTTTCACCGTGGGCTTGAGGATACCTTTTCTACATCTTATGTCGGTATAACAGGAGCTGTAAAACAAAGATCATCTATCCTTTCAAAAGCTCGAAGCAAAGACCAGCAGCTAAAAAAAATTAACTTGCCACGAGGCACAAATCTCGTGCGCTTTGGTGACCTTTTCACGGAAGCGCTGACCTTTAGTCAGGGCCGCTGCGCAAAACTCTCGTAAACGTTAACCGTTTATTTGCGTTTGTTGGTAACAGTTGGAAACGGTAAGCGTCTATGTACGTGCGTTCAAAATAAATGCAACCGGCATGTTTTGTTTACCTCTACTGTATGTAGTGCATATAGTATTAGTGCACACATTCATGTCCTCCACCACCACTCATAGCATACACATGTGCACACCTTCATGTCCTCCACCACCACTCATAGCATACACATGTGCACACCTTCATGTCCTCCACCACCACTCATAGCATACACATGTACACACCTTCATGTCCTCCACCACCACTCATAGCATACACATGTGCACACCTTCATGTCCTCCACCACCCCTCATAGCATACACATGTGCACACCTTCATGTCCTCCACCACCACTCATAGCATACACATGTGCACACCTTCATGTCCTCCACCACCACTCATAGCACACACATGTGCACACCTTCATGTCCTCCACCACCACTCATAGCATACACATGTGCACACCTTCATGTCCTCCACCACCACTCATAGCATACACATGTGCACACCTTCATGTCCTCCACCACCACTCATAGCATACACATGTGCACACCTTCATGTCCTCCACCACCACTCATAGCATACACATGTGCACACCTTCATGTCCTCCACCACTACTCATAGCATACACATGTACACACCTTCATGTCCTCCACCACCACTCATAGCATACACATCTGCATACCTTCATGTCCTCCACCACCACTCATAGCATACACATGTGCACACCTTCATGTCCTCCACCACCACTCATAGCGCACACCTTCATGTCCTCCACCACCACTCATAGCATACACATGTGCACACCTTCATGTCCTCCACCACCACTCATAGCATACACATGTGCATACCTTCATGTCCTCCACCACCACTCATAGCATACACATGTGCACACCTTCATGTCCTCCACCACCACTCATAGCGCACACCTACATGTCCTCCACCACCACTCATAGCATACACATGTGCACACCTTCATGTCCTCCACCACCACTCATAGCATACACATGTGCACACCTTCATGTCCTCAACCACCACTCATAGCATACACATGTGCACACCTTCATGTCCTCCACCACCACTCATAGCATACACATGTGCACACCTTCATGTCCTCCACCACCACTCATAGCATACACATGTGCACACCTTCATATCCTCCACCACCACTCATAGCATACACATGTGCACACCTTCATGTCCTCCACCACCACTCATAGCATACACATGTGCACACCTTCATGTCCTCAACCACCACTCATAGCATACACATGTGCACACCTTCATGTCCTCCACCACCACTCATAGCATACACATGTGCACACCTTCATGTCCTCCACCACCACTCATAGCATACACATGTGCACACCTTCATATCCTCCACCACCACTCATAGCATACACATGTGCACACCTTCATGTCCTCCACCACCACTCATAGCATACACATGTGCACACCTTCATATCCTCCACCACCACTCATAGCATACACAGGTTCGAGTCAGATAGACGACTGCGTAGGAGAGTTTTACAACTTCATTTGACTAAAGGAATGCTCTACTGTTGCTGTGCCAACAGGAAGTGCCATTGTAATGTTCAATAGCTTCCACGTCTCAGGGAAAATTCCTCCGTACGTAGGTGACTTGTACATCTCGTCCAGGATTTCTTGCATGCTAGGAGATACGGACTCTTCTTTACGTTCCATTATTGCCTTTTTCTCCACTAGCAAAGTCCGTCTAAATATCTTGCACTCATCGCCATCAAGCAATGGAGGTGAGGTGTAAGTCGTCCCAACATACTCAACCTCTGCTTCTTTTCCATAGAACTCGGCAAGAATCTTGATTTGCTCGCTGCCGTATGATGGTAAGGATGCTTCAGCGGGTAGTAGGGAGGGACTGAATATGAACATGGCAGTAACAATCTTCACGGCTTTATCAGTAAATCGACTCTTAATATTTAGAAGAAGGTAATCGACGTATGGCATTGCAACTAGAGTTCGATACTCGGCTGTGGTTGTGATAGAAGACCAACGGCTTCGTGCAGATCCATGTGTGCCGAGTGTTATAACGTGTTTTTCCTTCAACAGAGATATTTCAGACTCGACTGAACACAACCACTCACTTCTTTTGTCCTTTAGATGATCAAGTTGATCCGTCGTGATTTTCAGAAGTACCGGTAACC
The DNA here is from genome assembly GCA_028752905.1 of Cladorhizidae sp. MBARI D1340-BT2. Lineage (NCBI taxonomy): Eukaryota > Metazoa > Porifera > Demospongiae > Poecilosclerida > Cladorhizidae > Cladorhizidae sp. MBARI D1340-BT2. Next base: position 14,310,386 of record JAQNBH010000004.1, on the reverse strand, counting down.
TGCTCCAATCGAGTAACTTTCTTTGCATCGAAACATTCATCCTTGCCAGGATATCCAGAACTTCTGACAGGAACACGATACTAGCAACTCCAGTGTAAGTAGCAAGGAGAGCACCAATACCGTATGCTTCAGCATCATCTGATGTCTCGTACAGCTGTTGTAGGGTGACGATAAGGGCAGGAAGCTCTCGGTAAATAGCCCGTACACAGCGTTCGTGTGAGAGCCATCTGGTATCACTAGGCTTCACAATCTTAAGCTCAGGTAGCTTGAGGACAGACTGGACTGCTTTGAGAGATTCTGCTTTCTTGGGTGAGTAGAAGAAGAGCTTCCATATATTTCCCATAGTTCCAAACGTCTTCTTGATCTCTGGAACACTGTTAGCAGCTTGCATGCTTGCTAGTTGAAGCCTGTGGCAGGCACAGTGGATGTAAAAGGAATGTCCAGCTAGAGTTCGCATCCTTTTTTGAACTCCATTGCATTCTCCGGCAAAGGTGGCTGCTCCATCATAACCTTGGCCTATTAGTTTACGATAGTCCAGGTTCTTCGACTCAAGGAAGGAGCTGATTGCATATGAAATGGTAGCAGCATCTTGGGCACATATGTGGAGGACTGTAAGGAAGTGCTCCTCTGGTTTTCCATTTACAATCGACCGACAAGAGATGGATAGCTCTTCTTTACAGACTCATCAGCTAACACAGAGAAGTATGGGCTTGATTTTAAGCGCTTCCTAATAGTCAGCTATTGATGGCCTCTAAAAGCATCACTGCAGAAAATTTGGATGTGTACTGAGCATTTGCAACTGGACCAGGGGACCGAATGTGCTTGTAAGGGGCAGGCGATTTTTGGCAAGAAAAAATATCGATCAAGCACTATGTTTCTGTTCTTTGCTCTCCTTTCTTCAGCCTCCTTAGCAGCTGCTGAACATTGCAGTTGTAGGACACTCTGCTCCTTTCCTTGTTCTGCCTTTCGAATGGATAACAGCATCTCTGTGCCTTTTTGATGGCTGTGTCCTTGAGTTGTTCAGTAGCATGATTCCAATCCTGAATTCACTGAGTGGTCCATGCACCCCTGGCTGTAGAAGGTGCATTTCCTCGCTTCTGGCAGAGGTTGCAGAACATGCCCTGCTTAGGATCATCGCAGTACACCCAGGGATATTTCTGCTCCCACTCTTTCTTGTAGCTGAGCCTGGCTTTGTAGAGTTTCCTCTTCTGTGCTTTGGAACACACTGATCACCAACTGATGCTTCTGAATTGGTGGAAGTCAAGGCATCACTAGTCGACGTACTGTAGTTGGGACTACATCTTCGTCGTCCTCAGAATCTCTACTAGACCCAGCACGCACTCGCTTTCTGGTAAAAAAAGTTCCTGGGGTCCATTTGTGTAGGTTTGTATTTCTCTGGGTCGTATTTAGTTGCAGAATGCTACTAGCTGAAGCATTTGCTACTTATATACAAAATTGTGAATGAATCTAGAATATTCTGTGTCACAGTTCAATCATGTGTTATTCTAGAATGTTCTGTCCATGTGCTATTATTCTGTGGTTAGCTTTCCTAATTGTAGTGTAGATTTAACCTACACTACAATTAGGAAAGCTAACCATGTGCAGAATAATAGCACATGGACAGAACATTCTAGATTATGACACAATTGCATCTTGCCCACAAAACTATTCTGTGGCAAGATGCAATTGTGTCATAATCTAGAATGTTCTGTCCATGTGCTAGTACTTTAACTATAGGAAAGTACCCTCAAAATGTCTCAGAATCAATCTGAGAGCATCAATTTTGCACAAAAAAATCTGGGGGGGCATGCCCCCAGACCACCCTACTTGGGGCTTGCTTACGCACGCCCATCACGTAAAGGCCAAACATTTAGAGTTCCCCCCCCCCCTCCCCCAAACTATAAATCCTGTATGAACCCCTGATCTGTGAAGGTGGAATGTATGAACATGGAGAGATTCACTACCTCAAAGATGTTAGAGTAGCAGCTCTCTCTATGCATGTACATGTAGATTTCCAGCCATTGCAGAAGCTACTCACCAGCTGTTGGAAGAGAGTAACAGTTATGGAGATGATCCCATTCTCCACTCTGGATGAAGAATAGATTGAACAGAGAAAAGTAATTGTTGACACTGATGGCGACTAGGAACTCGGTAACTGACTGCTTCTAGAGCTCTAGCTACAGTAGCCTATGCTATCTATAAACAAACACAGCCACAATGACTAGCAGAAAATTCTGCTAATGTAATAGCCTTTCATTCTGCACTCAAAGGCAACAGTGTATCAACAGACAACAGAGGAGGCCCCTGCCCAAGCATATGCCACAGCAGTAGTGTGGCTGCATAGTGGCATCCTACATAGTTAGGGTGGAATAGTTACAAGTCACCACTTATATTTGGTGAATAAGGTAGTGAGATATTCCTATTTTTATACGTATAATTCCTATAGCCCCTGCACATGTCAGCTTTTAGCTGGCAAACTTCAGTCAGTACATAGACAGTTCTATTCCCCAGCATACACTACCTACTAATAATGTACACACTGAGCAATACACTGCATGCATACAGTACACGCCAAAAAAATGCCGGTTGCGTTGCATTCAACGTTTAAAAACACCAACCGATAACACAAATAAATGCACACCGTAAACGCTAGCAGTCCCAACGGAAGCAAATGGGATAAACCATCCACGTAGCGGAGCTGAAGCACAAGCGCTTCGCAATTATGTCTCGGTGCGCTATAAGCCTCAGTTGCGAGCGAGCGCTCTCAAATCTAGTCTAAGCCTCCTGTTTCGCTTCAGTCGAGCGTCATCTATCAAGAAGCAGTACAGTCGAAATCAGTCTCCCACCTTTTGACAGTCAAGCGTAGGTCTCCACACCTTTCTTACTATAAATGGCGATAGAACGAAAGTGCTTCAGGTAGAAGACAGATGCTGACTGCAACTGCTGTGCTCTTGCTGAAACCACCAATGCTCAGGGGATGCACTACTTCAGGTGGGAAGAATGAAGGTTATGGAACTAATCCTAGCCCTCCTTACAGATGAGCGTCAGAAGCTTCTTTTATTTTTTATGTTATTATATATATATTTATTTCTAATTGCTGCTCTATTTTGTTTTCTACCTGATAACTATTCAATTATATGATTATAAAATGTTGTTTCAATTCAATTGTTGTGTTCTTTGTTGTACAAAATAATTCTCTGAATAGAGAGAAAATGTTCAGAATGATTTAATCTTGATATTGCTGAGCCTGTCAAGGCCATCACATGTATTACAGCACAGTGTTGGACTATGTAGTAACTAACAATCTATATTAAAAATCAATAGCCCTAAAATTAAAAATTATGGTAATAGTCCCACTTTTGAGTAACCACCTTCAAATCAACGGTCACAAAGGAGGGGCCTGGCACTAAGGCAGGTGGAGAAATGGGGTGACAACTTCATTGAACCTTGAAGACAAATTAGAGAAGGCTGAGGCACTAGGGGAGTTACTGGAGCCAACCTGTTCTCCAGAAATGGCACATGGTGGGTTAGCTCCCTCTGGTTCTTCTCCAACGAAGAACATTCTATTACTGTATATATGCCAAAGAGAAGAAAGAAATACACAATCATATTGTCCAATAACATTATTCATTTTGGATGCATAACCACTTTACCCATCTGCCAAAGAGAAGAAAGAAATACACAATCATATTGTCCAATAACATTATTCATTTTGGATGCATAACCACTTTACCCATCTCCGAATAAGAACATGTCAACAAATTGGTGTAATGTGGGTTACACAGCTGGACACATTGGTGGAGATCTTGGAAGGAAACTAGGGGCCATCACCAAAATCCTACCTACATTTTATTTGTTGCCAATCAGCACGTTTAAGGGGGGAAGAGGGCTGAAAACACATATTTTTTCAAAAAAAATTTTATGGGCCCAAAAGGGTTCATAATATGTCTGGAGTTTGAGTTTCAAGTTTCAGAGCAAGTGAATACTTCCATCAGAAGATATAGCCATTTTTATACAGTGCATTATTATTCCATTTCATTTCATTTCACTTCACATTGGAAGAGGTTCTCTCCCAGTCTTACCTGGCTACAATCGGGCGGGCGGCGATGATCGCCTACCCAAAATACAGTTTTTATATATCAAAATGTTGCCAATTTCATGGAGACCCTTACCAGTCGTTTGCGCAATGAATTGGCCAGGTGGGGGGGTAGTGCGCAACCGCTAAGATGAGCACGTTTTTTTAGGTCAAGGTTCACTTGAAACTTTTACACTGTTGAGTTATGGGGAAGAGAACAGAGAAGCATTTTAAACAGAAAGGCCAAGGATTCAAGAAGAGTGAAGACAAGAAGAAGAAAGCCCTACAGGCGGCTGTTGTTGAGCCTGTCACAGTAGCCGCGCAAGGCAAGTTTTAATGTTTATCTCCATACTAAAAAGTTACTAGCTGTTTCCTTTCCTTTGTTAGTGAGTCTCTTGGATCCTGTGGGTGGGGTAGCGCCTTCTGTGAACCTTCACTTACCTTGCAATCAATTGCAAATGTCTGAAGAGAGGCCAGTTCCATTGGTGACTATGACAAGTGACTATGACCAGGAAGAAGTTGGCTCTCATGGATAGTTCAGCTGCTTCTGTGGCTGTTGCTACTGGATCTACTGGCTCTACCTCTTTGGACTCGGGTGGTGTTGGAGAACTAGGTAAGGGTAATCGTATAATAAACTTAGATAAGCTTAGAGAGGTCATAGAAAGGTGTAATAAGTTGGTAACTGAGCTCCCTTGCAACTGAAGCCCGTAGGGCAGGCATGGTTTACTTTTTGTTCAAATTGTAGTAACACTCGAGACATCTCAAACCCTGTATCTGTAGAAGCATTCTTTGACATCCAGTCAGTACTGGGTGCTCGCATTGCAGGAATTAGTCATTCTGGTCTGGAAGACATCACTGCAGTCATGGATATGTTGCCCCCTCTTAGTTCCACTTGTTTTTTAAAAATATACTAGGTCAATAGGGAGTGACGCAAATGCAGTAACAGAGTATTATTTTGGATGCCGCTCATAGGTTACATGATTTTTATAGGGTTAGGCATGAAGACATCATTGATGTTAGTATTACTGTTGACGGCACATGGCTTAGACAGGGCCACAAATCAAATTATGGCTTGGTTGCGGTGATGTCTTGGGACACTGGAGAGGTTTCAGATTATTATCTTATGTCTAATTTCAAGCTTGTGCGCAAAGACCTGAAGATGAAACAGAAGCAAGTTACACAGAATGGTTTGAGGGTCACAAGGTAAATTGTGAAGCCAATTTTGAAGGCTCTTCGGTTTCTATGGAAGTTGTAGGAACACAAAAACTTTTTTAGCGTTCAGTGGAGAGACTGAAGCTTAGGTACACACACATTAATTAGTGATGGGTATACAAATGCACATAAACGGGAGTGCAACAAGTGTCGGGCTTGCCATCGAGAGGCAGCAGAGTTTCAATGGAGGGCGGAGCATTGTATGGTCCTGGCAAGGGGGACCTGTAACATTTTTATTTTGTTTGTGTCTTGCTTTCTATTGTCAAACAGAGATTTCAAACAAAGATTACTGGAAGATACTTTTGTTTATGTGTATTTTTGTCAAGCTTAGAAATTACTGGAGGATGACTTTTGTTTGTGTTCTATTGTTTTTCAGGGATTACTGGAGGGTGTCGGAAGACATGTGTGGAGGGCGACGATGGATGGACCTGGGCATGGGAGCCCTGCAAATGATGACGTGTTTATGTTTGCTAATTCAATATTAGCAAAGCAACGTAACAAGTCTGATGCGTCTTTAATTTATGTGTATGACATAATGTATATATATATAATTATTGTTGGTTTTGAAGTTGTAGTTAGGATGTAGGATACTGCTGTTGTTGAAAAAATAAAGGACTGTGAAAGTCAATTGGTTGCTTTCAACATTTTTTTTGTACACACACAATTCTAGTAATGAGGGGATGTATTCTAGTGAAGCAGGGGCAGCTGGGATGTGATTACAAACTGCTTGGACTTCAAGGCTCAATATCTCTGAAGTGATTTTTGAAAAACCGTTCAAATGATAACTTGAATATTTTTTATCCTTTCATAAAAAAAATTATTTCATTTGAAAGCAAGTTTTATATTCTACAACTTGCGTGAGAGTTTTTGTTTGATAGGATTACTAAAAAATACCTATAGATGGAAATTTAACGTGATGTCATAAATCTATGTTCAGAAAATGCAACCAAAAAACTTTTTTTCGAAATTTCAAGACGCGCAGTTTGTAGTGCTCATTATGATTGACTAATAGACCGAATAGGAGCCTCGCAAAGGTCGTTACTGCAACGTGGTTTACTTAACGGCTTACGGTCCGCACTGGAAGAGCCTATAATGAGCCAGGAAAAAATTATGGCGAAACTAAATGACAAAAGAGACTTACCATTAGAAAGCACAGACTGCAAGCTATAATTTGATATATAAATTGGGAAACTAGAGTGAATGCGAGCAAAGATATGGTACTTTATATGAGACTACGCGATACGCAGCCTTCTTTCCCCCTTAAATAACAGGCATCTACATTTTTCCTCTCCCACATCTAAACAAACTCAAAGCTGCAGTTAGAGAATGCTGATATACAAACTATCCACTAGTCAAGATAAAGTTCAACTATCGACACTTTTATGCATTGAGAGCATGGTATGTAGCTAAAGGCTTGCACACAAAGGCTAGCTAAGTTTTGCTAGCCCATTCTTATGGAACAACTTAAGAAAAAAAGGCTTGCAAATCCTATAGTACAGAAGCTATGACTAACAAACCTGTGAGGAACCAGCTACTAGCTGAAAAAAGGTCTTGACTTTATATCACCATCATACAGAATCAACTCACTGTTTTTCACCGTTGGCTTGAGGATACCTTTTCTACAACTTACGTATGTCGGTATAACAGGAGCTGTAAAACAAAGATGATCTATCCTTTCAAAAGCTCGAAGCAAAGACCAGCAGCTAAAAAAAATAACTTGCCACGAGGCACAAATCTCGTGCGCTTTGGTGACCTTTGCACGGAAGCGCTGACCTTTAATCAGGGCCGCTGCGCAAAACTCTCGTAAAAGTTAACCGTTTATTTGCGTTTGTTGGTAACAGTTGGAAACGGTAAGCATCTACGTGCGTTCAAAATAAATGCAACCGGCATGTTTTGTTTATCTCTACTGTATGTAGTGCATATAGTATTAGTGCACACATTCATGTCCTCCACCAGCACTCATAGCATACACATGTGCACACCTTCATGTCCTCCACCACCACTCATAGCATACACATGTGCACACCTTCATGTCCACCACCACCACTCATAGCATACACATGTGCACACCTTCATGTCCTCCACCACCACTCATAGCACACACATGTGCACACCTTCATGTCCTCCACCACCACTCATAGCATACACATGTGCACACCTTCATGTCCTCCACTACCACTCATAGCATACACATGTGCACACCTTCATGTCCTCCACCACCACTCATAGCATACACATGTGCACATCTTCATGTCCTCCACCACCACTCATAGCATACACATGTGCACACCTTCATGTCCTCCACCACCACTCATAGCATACACATGTGCACACCTTCATGTCCTCCACCACCACTCATAGCATACACATGTGCACACCTTCATGTCCTCCACCACCACTCATAGCATACACATGTGCACACCTTCATGTCCTCCACCACCACTCATAGCATACACATGTGCACACCTTCATGTCCTCCACCACCACTCATAGCATACACATGTACACACCTTCATGTCCTCCACCACCACTCATAGCATACACATGTACACACCTTCATGTCCTCCACCACCACTCATAGCATACACATGTGCACACCTTCATGTCCTCCACCACCACTCATAGCATACACATGTGCACACCTTCATGTCCTCCACCACCACTCATAGCATACACATGTACACACCTTCATGTCCTCCACCACCACTCATAGCATACACATGTACACACCTTCATGTCCTCCACCACCACTCATAGCATACACATGTGCACACCTTCATGTCCTCCACCACCACTCATAGCATACACATGTGCACACCTTCATGTCTTCCACCACCACTCATAGCATACACATGTACACACCTTCATATCCTACCCAGAATCCACTGCCACTCCAGCCATGCCGATCTCACACACAACTAGAGATTTGTCAGAATCGTGTGGGGAGATCAAAAGAAACACTCATCAAACTTCTTGCTCCCCACTGAACAAAACCTGCACACTAGATGAGTGGGGGGTGGAAGAAAGAGAGAGGAGGAAGGTGTTTGTGTGTGGTTGGGTGGGTGGAGTGGACGAGAGGGAGAGAAGGAGGAATGCAATGGGGAGGAGGGAGAGGAGAAATATAATTGGGAGGTGGGGAGAGGAGAAGGAAGAGGTACAAGGTCACTATATAGTTAAATTACTTCACTTCAGGTGTAATAAGGTTAATGATGCCAGAATAATAATAATAATAATAATAATAGTACTAGTAATAATAACAGAATTAGGAATAATAATAGTAATAATATAATAAAATAAACACACAACAGAGCAACAATAATAATACTAGTAAGGTGGTGTCAACATGGACAGATTCCAGTAGTCATGCCAACTTGACTGAGTCACTTTACTGAGTAGATAGCATCACTGGTCAGTGAAAGTGTTCTCCAAGTGTGATGCACACGACTATATATTAGGTCTACAGAACACTAATAATACAGTGGCCACTAGGTAGAGCAAACACTGTGATACCAGAAGGTGTTCAATGTACATATGTAGCCTTGAGGGTCAGATTCTTTAGCTTTTGTTCTGCATCGCTGCAATGCCCACTCATTTTCAACTCACAGGTAAAAGCTGCAGTACCTAGCGACATAGTTTTTGTCAGTTCAAGTTTGGTATTTTGAATGGTGACAATTTTAAGAAGGACTCCATTTTTGTTGGGTGGACACGAGGAAACAATTCAAACGACTCACTTCAGTGCATAGTGTGAAGAGGCTGTAAGATAAGTGCAGCAGTTGCTACAGTATGGCAACCTCTAAACAATTGGAACTAGAGTATTCTCTAACACTCAGGAATTTGTACATGGCTAGTGTGGTTGGTCTCCACCTCTTACTACTGCATGTGATATACAGTATACTCTAGCCTGATGGGTGGAGGGAGAAGGACACACTCTACTGAGGGAGGAACACTAGTTAGTGAACTAACTAGTGACCAGTCTAGGAGGAACTTACTCTAGTAAAATGTCATAGGGGAGCATCATTGACTAATGAGTTATTAGAGTGTGTCCCAACTATAGCCCATTCACATTCACTTTGCTGACAGAGTAACATGTGCAATCATGGTGTAACCAGAAACCTTAGAAATCTCTATAAATTTAAAAGTGGTCTGAGGTAGTGTGTCCCAACTAAGTGTAGAGACCAGATAGCCACTTGAAAGAAATCCCATTGCCCTGTTTGAGTAGCATTTGTATGACTACTGTCACACAGTATCAACATTAGTATAAGCTGCACACGGCAACAGGGGTTTTGCTGTGTGGCTTTGTTGTTCCATTCGCAATTTGTTCTGAATGGGTGGGCGACAAATTTATGTGTGTGTCTTTGCTTTTAGGATGCCAAATTCTAATGACATTTTGTGGCTAAGATTTTGGAACTCCATAATTATGCACATTTCAGTGTGTGAACTTGATGCATAGCTAGAAAGACAGGTCTCAATTTGTGCTCTCCTTTGATACTAAAAGATCTTGCATTGGTGTACTGTTAGGCGCTCACCACTAGGCAAGCATCAACACGTCTATTCTGGACTGGTTCTGATATACTGATACAGCCTTGTTGTAAGGCTGTGTTCTCAATAGCAATATATATATGTAGGTAAAAGATTTATTATATTTCAAATGACTTACAGGTGGAGTCTTGATGTCTTAGAGCAGTCTTAGTCTGGCTATCTCAGAGCATACATACATACATATATTGGAATGTCTATGATCATGATGTAACCTCTGACCAATCAGGTGTTTCCACATAGACAGTCAGGAGGTTTGCCACCATGTTGCATCATACATAATAGTTTCATACATAATACTGTAGTTCAAATAATTAACACATACTTACATGTAGTTAACAGTTCACTATTCTATTCTGGATTTGGCAAGGGCTGAGGTCAAGGTTTGCTGCAATGTTGGGGGATCCCAACATGTACCTATGCCAAAGTTAGCCACAGAGACAAGGTATTGTATATGTGGTACTTTACCAAGGCCTAGCACTTGGTACCTTACATCATGTTGGTTAACCCTTTCACCGTTGACTTTATTTTGAAAAATTACCAAAAATTGACCTGCATAAACATATGCAATGCTATTTCAGCAAAGGTTGACTGAAGTCCTTAGCAACCATAGTTCACATGAAAGCCCTTATAATGACCAACATTGTGGTAACTTACAGTTGCCATAGAAACAAACCACAATGCTATGAATCTAATTAGAAGTTTTGAGTTCTGGTTTCACAGATAATTAACAATTGTAGTAATATGATCTATGTACGTGCACACACGTATATGGCCATATTTCATTTCCTCCTCTAGTATGGTATATAATCAAGGTGTTTTGAGCCACTCAGACAGTGATGGAGGCTTGATAAGATACTGGCCAGCAACATACAAGAAGACATCATTGTGCCACACTACCACAATATAATGTATAGACACCATCTAGGAATATATATTTTCACATTTCATTTCTTATAACACTTGGTACACAATGTATGTAGCATCAAACATGACTGTGACAAGAAGCCATTGAGGTATCCAAATGAATACTGGAAGTTACTTGACTACGTGTACTCAGACATGCAAGTTGACTCTCTTAGTTCTACTACTGCCCCTAGTTCTGCGACTAGGCTGACCAACAGGCCTTGAAGGAGTATGAACCGAAGGAGTATGAACTCCACAAGAAGTGGCTAAGAGGAAGGGTGACAGTGAAGGGGTTGGTTGCACCATACCTAAAAAGAATAATGTCAACATAAACAAAAAGCCTACTCGACCTAATGAATTTATATATGGATTGTCCCACGAAAGAACAGCTAAACCATTCTATCCAGAACATGCTAGCTACTTAGCTAGCAAGTAAACAAAACTCACTGGCATAGTCTTCTTCGTCACTGCTAGACTTTCCTGCGCCCAAACAGACTATCGAGCGGCACCGCTCTCGCCAGAAATTTGTCCAAAAGTATCTCCCACCCATCGATAGCACAATTTCAGGATCATTGCTACTCTTCCCAAGTTAGAAATAGATTACTTCACCTTCCTAGCTGCTACTTTCGTCCTCTGATAGGACCTAGTCGTCGTCTTGAATCCTAGAAAGAAATTGGTCTAAAGTTAGTCTGACCGTCATTTCCAACTTGATAAAAAAGTGAACGGTCAGCGATTTCAATTTTACTTTACCTTAGTTACCGAACCCGTACGGCTCTTATATTCGGCACGTACGTAGAGCAAGAATTGAGCTATTTTTTTATATTCATATCTTAATTTACAACCGAACGATTGATTTTTTAATGATTTATCCCTGATAATTATGTGGTTTGGACGTATATATACGCTTATGACGGTGAGTGGGTTAAGGCATCCAGGCTGCACTCATAGCAATTGTATCCAGAAGAAAAATTTCCAGGAGGCATCTACTGTATGTCAGTCCTGAGATATTTTACCACAAACTTTAGAGCAACAACTCTAAGTTGGTGATCCCAGGCTTTCTCCTTGGCTCCTCCCTAGACCTGCAGACAAAATTGCTTACTTGTTGCTGCTACTACATCACCATAAGAGTCCATCTCTGCATCAACAGAAAGCCACCCCATTGCACCTGCACAGGTATTCCTGTAGGCCCGGCTAAATTGGGTGTTGAGTCATTTATGAATCTCATTATAGCCCTTCCTGTAGTATACTAGACACTTCCTGTAGTATACTGGATAGTTTGACAACCTGTAGCTACATTAACCTGTGATTTTAATGTGATTTAGTCAGGTAAAGGTTGTCACACTATTATACTTAGTGTGTCCATATTAAGGGGTGGGGCGAAGGGAAAAAAATCCATTGAATTTTTTTTTCTTTCAGCACCCACACTTGCCTAATTAGTCATGATTTAGCGCCCTAGGAATACGCTCATTTTGTAGAGTAGGGCTTCCTCTAGCCACAGATAACAATGGCTAGCACTTTCCAATCACTACTGTTAATATCAAAAGAGAGCAACACAGAGAGATCTATCATTTGAGCTATGAATAGAGCTCATACAGTGAAGTGTGCAGAATCTACTGTATGAGCACCAACCAAAGTCATACAAGGGTTTTTTAGGGTTTGTATTTATCATTTAGACCTCTTAGACATTTAGACCTCTTAGACATGAATATAAGTCCACTTAAAATATATATATATTAAAAATATATCAAAGTCACATTGTAATATTTGTACAGCTCTATGAATCACAGTTGTTATAGATAAACATGTATGGCAGAGCAAAAATTACCATCAGAAAGCATACTGCATTGGCTACATTTTGGTGTTAAAGCAGCTGAAAACTGTGGCTTAGTATTTAAAGTAACATATCTTTGCACACATTCGTGCTATGGTCCTGATTTATATACCAAGATGTAGCCAATGGCGTATGCTTTGCCATGTACATGCTTATCTTTTGGAACTGCAAGTTGTAATGTGAAAAGGTCAGTGCACCAAATCCGTTTGGTAAAAACTTACCACCATCAAGTCTTGAATGGCTCTAGCAACTGTGATTCATAGAGCAGTACAAACACTACAACGTGGCATTGATTAATATATTTTATTGTTAAGACTTTGGAGCTCCATAGATTCTGCACACTTTACTGCATGAACTTGATATATACATGTAGCTCAAATGATAGATCTCTCTGTGTGCTCTCTTAACTATGCTAAAGTTACATGCAGCCGAAGTGGGAGTCGTCAAAATCTGACTGTTGGTAGTTGTAGTTCCTTATTGAAAAGTGCTAGGCAGTTATCTGTGGCTAGAGAAAGCCCTACTCTACAAAATAAGTGCATTCATTAGGCACTGGCAAGCGGGGGTGCTGAAGAGGGTGCTGGAAAAAAAATTCAACAGAATTTTTATTCCCTGCACCCCACGCTTGCTTGCACCCCACGCTTGGCTAATTGGTTATGTTTTAGCATCTAAATAAGTTGTAGAGTAGGGCTTCTTCTAGCCACAGACAATTGGCTAGCATTTTCCAATCAGGAAAAACTAGCAAGGAGGGAATCAACCATTTTTCGTGGTTTTCTCTTCAAAGATTTTGGTCTCAAAAGGTAGCCATTCTGTGTGCTATCCAATGATGTTAAAATAGTGGGGTTGCAATAATAAACTAGGACTGTAATATGGGCAAAGGTCATTAAAAAAATTACAAACGCTCTTGTTCCTCAACCATAGGTCTCCAACACTTGTCAGTTATGCTGATATAAGAGTACCTACAGATATAACACTTATTAAACATTTCTCCCTTCATTTTAGCTGTCAGGTGACTGACTATATCTCATCAGAAAAGGACTGGATTAAAAAACTATACAACCAAAACATAGAGCAGTGCTAGAGCTTTCAGATTATATAAAAACTATTTACTAAGGATAAAATTTGACTGAGTTAGACCGTATATCAATGCATGAAATTACACTTTCATGGTAAATAAGTACAACACTAAAAACACATGGGTTCCTATTATTTCGAGTTCAAAAACTGCTGTTAGCACTTGTGGAGCTCCATAAATTCTGCAACTTCACATGACCTTGATATATAACTCACTGTGTGCTCTCTTTGATACGTAATGTTCTCAAGAATATCAAAAATCAATCGTGATTGATAGAAAACTCTCGAGCAGCTACACTATTCTTATAATCTGGATCACAGCCTACACATATCTTACGAAGGCAGGTGGTGTTCCAGAGAGTGATTAGAGCACCACACAGCTTATGAATTTACCCGGAAGGTCAGATTCTTTAGCTTTTGTTCTGCACCTTAGCCTAGAAGGTCAGCTTCGGTTCTGCACCTTAGTCTTGAAGTCAGGTTCTTTAGCTTTTGTTCTGAACCTTGGCCTTGAAGGTCAGGTTCTTTAGCTTTTGTTCTGAACCTTACCTTTGAAGGTCAGGTGCTTTAGCTTTTGTTCTGCACCTTAGCCTAGAAGGTCAGCTTTTGTTCTGCACCTTAGCCTTGAAGGTCAGGTTCTTTAGCTTTTGTTCTGCACCTTGGCTTGAAGTTCAGATTCTTTAGCTTTTTTTCTGCAATTAAGCCCATTCTGTGTGCTTTATGTGCTCTCATAATGCTCATACTCTTATTGACTATGCAGCTAGATCTGAATATACTTGTATGCCAAGTTTTAGCACTATAATTGGAAGGAGTGGAGCATCATCAGGTGTTAGAGGTTCTCTGAAATATTGGAGTAGAGGGAGTATTTCTAGTTTTATCTCATGGCAAACTGAACAGAAATAGACTTTAGCATGCCTGTGTCTCATGGGGGCCACTATTTACTGAAGGGAGGTATAATTCACAGGGGATAGTGTCTGGGAAGGGGGGGGAGGGGTATTATTCACTAGGACAACCTTTCCTTCCCCATTATTGCACTACTAAAGAAATTCTGGCATACCTCGGGTGTCCATCAACTCGGATGTCCATCAAATGACCTTCTATGAGAATTAACTCCCTTGAGTACCTTCTGCGCCATAGATTTAACTCAGCTAGGAGTGCCACTCAGGGTCTGATTCCATCATTTTCGTTGGTCTGTAGCTGCAGATTAGGCGAAGTTGTTATAGAAGTAGTGTGGACCTGGAATTGCCAGAAATAGGTAGCCTGAGTCATATAATCGTGACGACCTTTTCGTTGCGCAAGCGGGAGGCGCATGCGCTGGGGGTGGCGATGAAATAATACTGTATCGCTAGCCCTGTCACTCCCAAGAACGATAGTTGGGTAGTTTACAGAAGTTCTGGAACCTGACGGAGTGTTAAACTACTCTATGTGTAATTGATTTTGTTCTTGTTAGTTTATCTATTCACAGGTGTCGCCGCATCATAACGTCTACGGTTACACCATACTTACGAAGACTTTCCTCGTTATCAAGGTTAGTTTTAGCCACTTCAATACCAGTCGTACTTCTCTGTTTCTATGTATGAGACGACAGATTTGACTATTTTTATGTAGTTCCTGACATAGCTACAAATATAGCGCCCAAAAATATTTCCAGTGGCTCAAAGATCCATGATATTTACAGCTGGCTCCAGTGTCATAAATACAGCATGAAAAATAAACCACTGTGATTGCTGGTGCTTAAAAACATGTAGATGGTAGACCTGCAAAGTTGTAAAGATCCTATTCCACTTAAATAATCTCTGGGACAAGTGGCAGTTTTAAGGATTGGAAATGTTTTCTGGGGGGTTTCATACTGAAGCATTCTTGTAAACCAGGTGTAGTGACAATCCTGCACTATTGGGGTGGAGGGGAGAAGGGAGTCTCTTTGCAAATGTGTACCTAAAGAGAAAAAGAATGCTGAGTGGCACTTAAATAACAGGGTGCCATATTTCCAGTATTTACGGTATATATATGTGACCAGTTTCCAAAAATCTCTCTTATGCAGTGGAATAATTAGTTTTTTTCCAAAATACGATTAATTTTTTTATTGCACTAACGTCCTTTATATATATGAACCTGTGCCAGCTATAATCCCAGGCAATCATTAGAGGATAAAATACGCCCTTACAGTGAGCTAGGCTGATGTGCTTAATCTTCATGAATGGAGCACTGTTATGCAAGCCTGAGTGCACACTTTAAATGCACTTGCTTCAGCTGCTGCTCTTTCTGCTGCTGTAGTTTCTGCTGCTTTATCATGTTAGCCTCATTTACAGAGATGGCCTGTAGAGATGAAGTAGCTAATGCTCGCAACAGGTGGGCCAGGAAAGGCCTAAACATGGTGGGATAGTCACAGACTCCATCAAACATACTTCACCTCGGAAATGTGCGGCTATGCATCCTAACAACATGGTTTGGAATGCTCTAATAATTAATTGTTAGTGTTCGCTGGAGGGTAACTGTTTCATTTTATAGCTCAAGGGCAAAACATCAAACAGTTTCAGTAAAAAAAATCTTTAGGCATCATAGGAGCCAATAATTATATGTACCAAAAAAAATTATCATACGGCGTTTATGAGGTTTTCCCAAATCTGGTCCCCTATGACTTATTGGTATAATTATACAGACTATGGACAACATTTTGGAAGTCCAACAAGAACAAATAATGCTATTTCAAAAACATGATCTGATGCTCATATATTACCAGTTCCAACTATATAGCTATTATCGTTGTGATGTTGTAGTGAAAATATTGACCAAGCATAGTGAGCAGTCTGCACTAATCTCATGCTGGCCAGACTTTGAAGGAACCCAAGTTTTCGTGGTTGACACTGTATGATTGAGTGTGCATGACCAATTACGTAAAATAATTAGGAATTTTTTTAGTTTGGTATTAGGAAGATAGTTTACCATTGTGATAAACAAATATTAGTGTCAATGTTTCAACATTGGCTCTCAAAAACTTGGCATTAGTCACCAGACATTCCTTCAACATCTATTCAGTGTGTGACTACTTACTTCTGTGACTATCTAATAAGCACGGTCACTTCCTGGGACTAATTGGGTCATGTGGCACTATAGAATACCGAGAAGTGTGTGAAATCAAAGCTCCCACAACAGGTGCTGAGGATGTGGTACAGTAGTATATTTGCCCCACAGAAATAACATGCACATACTAGCCACCTTGCATACAATGATAGTAAATATGTATTAGATGAAAGGGAACATGATAATGTTAAATGCTAGTAATGAAAGGAACAGTGTTTACATCAGCTAGGTCAGTTTCTTCTACTTTTTTATTTCCAATTTATTTTTTGTTATTTTTTAATGTTCTTATTCTTAGTCTTAGGTCAAGATATAAACCTTGTTCTCAAGGCTTAGTCCTCCTCCTCATCTTCCTCCTCATCCTCGTCCTCCTCCTCCTCCTAGTCCTCCTCCTCCTCCTCCTCCTCCTTTTTTTCTTAGTCTTGGAGTTCAAGATATAAACCTTGTTCTCAAGGCTTAGTCCTCCTCCACCTCCTATTATTGTTATTCTGTTACTAGTACTACTACTGCTGCTGCTGCTACTACTACATGTACTATTAAAGTAGCACTAATGCAGTACCAAGCTACTCTGGGTGCTGCTAGCTTACTTAAAAAGAATTATTAGTGTACTCGAGTTAAAAGGAAGAATTAGAGGAGAAAGTAAGGAGATGAATTTGAGGTCAACATGAAATGGCTGAGCATTATCATCTTGAACCGTTGTCAGTAGAACGTTCAACACTTGTTCAAGCATGTACTCTGAAGACTCAAATTGATTCTTGATCTAGACCGGAGAACAGAAGAAACCAAACATGTTACCCCGAGTTAATTATTAAATTACTCGTACTCGAGCTCATGATTTTTGATGGTAAATCGATATCCATTTTATAATTTAAGAAAATCCTTTACAATGACCCCTAATCAACTAGAATGTTTTACTCTGTCGACATTTCAACTAGGAGATTGGCCTTCATCAGGAATAACTTGGACTTGTGTGAACTTGTTATATACCGGTAGCTAGTTATTAATCACATGTTACAAATCATAATCTGACACACTTGGAATCGTATGTGGAATAATGTTAATAATAATAATAATTGAAATAAAACAATAGAGAAAATATATAATAACAATATTATAATACAAATATTTAATAATAATAATAAATACTGCTACTACTATTACTGCTGCTGCTACTACCAATACTACTGCTACTACTACTACTACTAATAATAATAATAATAGTAATAATAATAAATAATAATAATAATAATAATAATAATAATAATAATAACAACAACAACAATAATAATAATAATAATAACAACAACAATAATAATAATAATAATAATAACAATAACAATAATAATAAATTGAAATAAAATTTAAAATTAATAAAACATCAAAAAAATCAAAACAATTCATAAATAACTGGTTATGGTAGTCGTGGCTTCAAGTTTAGACTCTTGAGAGTGGCTCAACAGCCAGGTAAGTCCATTCCATAGTCCTAATTGAACTGCTCACACTTTGGTGTTAGTCTGATGTGCAATGCCACCTTCACCATTCCTTCTGTCTTCTGGCATGGTCTAAGATGGTAGCTTTCTCCCACTAAATAGGATGTCATCCCAAGAATGTTCAGCAATTGCAGACATCCCTTCAGCATACATTTTAAAACATCTTGATGAACAGTTCAATTGAGATTGTGAAATGGACTTGGCTGGCGGCTGGGGAGCCACCCTCAAGAGCCAGAACTTGAAGCCACGACTACCATAATTTTTCTGTGTTCAGTTATTTATCATTCTTTGTTGATGTTGTAATATCAATCATGTCTTTTTAAAATTTTATATCTATTATTATTGCTATTATAATTATTGTTGTCATTGTAATTTTTATTAGAATATTTTATTTTGTTTTATTCAATTGTTCTAATTGTTCTTGTTGTTGTTATTTTATTATTATTATTATTATTATTATTATTATTATTATAGTTATTATTATTATTTATATTCAATTATTTATATTCATTATATTCAAACAACAACGACAACAATAACAACAATAATAATTACACAAGACCGAGCCTCCCATTGCCCCCATGACTGCAAGAGCATTGCCTCTCTGTACTGCCACAGACAATTGTTGTGTCAATAATTGGTGTGAATTCTCTTCCCCGGTGTGTTGCTTTATTTTCCTTTCGAATTCCTTTAGGAAGGCCAATGATTTGGGCCAATGGCACCTAGGGTCTCTACCGCAACTGGCACAAAAAAATAATCCCTGGTAAGGCAGTGGTACTTGTCCTCCTTTTTCTCTTCAGCCATGGCAGCTACCGCACCTGAGCCCCTGGTAGCTTGAGCACAATAGGACTGTGCCAGAGTGTTGGGGCAGGTCACATCCCAGATCAGGGGCTTGGCACATTTCCATGGCACCATGGTGATTCCATCCGGACGCTTGCCGTCCATATGACTGAGTCCAGACGGTTCCAGCACCTGAGCAGATGACATAGCCCTGTGAATAATGTTATTCATTGAGGAATGTCGGTAGTGATGACCCTCACTCTTCTTGCAGCTCAAGCTGTGCAGACCAAAATGCTCCACCTCTGCATCACAGTGCTGGCATAAGTGGGGATGGCAAAGAGGGGACCCCAAACGAAGGCCAACAGCAATCCTGATAGTTGCGTCGTCCATCCTCACACCCAAGTTGGAGATTGGGGGTGCACGAAGCCATGCCCTAGCAGAGACATCCAAAAGCCTAGCTATTGTCAGGCTATCTGAGGCTTTGCTTAGCAAGGACTCCACATCTTTGGAAACTTGATAGGCATCCCACGACTTCTGGAGGCATGCTGCTGAACCAGAAGGTGTAGGAAAATCATGATCTTTTGACCACAGCAATAAAGCCTCTTCACGATTTTGGAGGGGAGAGACTGCAAGTGTATAGCGAAGATGCGTTGGACGAGGTCACAACAGGCAGCAGCCGAGGCCATGAAGGCTGATGGGGCAATCTGCACAGCATGCCTAATACCAAGACCACCTACTCTGATTATTATTATTATTATTTATTTATTTTTATTTTTATTTTTTTATTTTTTTAAAATTTATTTTATTTTATTATTATATTTTTATTATTATTATTATTTTATTTTATTTTTAATATGGTACAAAAACCAATTCTGTATCTTACACATATGATAAACAGGACATATGATAAACAGGCAATATTGGAGTCCATTCACACCTAATTAAGTCATGCGCATTATAATAATAATAATGATCGTCAGATACTGAGCTGGATCCAAGCACTGCAGCAGTGTTTCCTCATTGGATTGCAACTGCAATTCTTTGCAGCAGGAAATGGTAAGCACGAGGGTCACCAGACTCAGTTTTGAGGCGTGCACCTAGCTCCTGTAGAAAATCTTTGCCTCAGACCCAAATACTCCAGAGGTCTCGATACCAATAGGTACAAAATAATGAGTAGCCTCTATATTTGCTTCTTCAGAAACTCGGCCCTGTCAGCAATGCACCCCGGACCATCAGGTAACATAGTGGCATACGAAGGAGCAAAAGTGTCCACACATGTAGCATCACACAGAAGAACTTGGCCATTCCTCCAGGGAACAATGGAAGCCCCATCTGGATGCTTGCCATCTGAGCGACAGATCCCAGAGGGCTCCATTATTATTATTAATATTATTTATTTTTAATAATAATATTATTATTGTTATTATTATTATTATTATTATTATTATTACTATTATTATTGTTGTTGTTTGTTACCACTACTGCTACTGCTACTACTACTACTTATTATTATTATTATTATTATTATTATTATTATTATTGTTATTATTATTGTTGTTATTTTTATTGTTATTATATAACATTATTTTTATTATTGTTGTTGTTATTATTATTATTATTATTATTTTATTATTATTTTTTTAATATTATTGTTATTATTATTATTACTACTACTACTACTACTACTATTATTATCATCATCATCATCATCATCATCATCATCATCATTATTATTATTATTATTATTATTATTATTATTATTATTATTATTATTATTATTATTATTATTATTATTATTATTATTATTTATTTATTATATTTATTATTATTATAATTTTTTTATTTAGGTTTTTTAAATATTATTATTATAAGAATGATAATAATAATGATGATAAGAATGATAATAATTATGTCATTAGAGTCCAAATCCAAGTTATCTGTGGTCCATGCAATCGAAACTGCATTACCTCTCTGCACCACAACAGAAAGCCTCTGCAGGAGGTGGTGAAGGGAGTTCTTCTCTCCAGTCGCTTGAAAAAGATGCTGCCCCAAATCCCTTAGAAAGAGTAAACTCTGTGGTCCAAACACACCTGAAGTTTCAATTGCTACAGGAACAAAGGAGCGATTTTTATTGTTCAAATTGGTGTACTTCTCTCTCTTTCTTTCCTCAGCCAAAGCCGCTACTGCTCCTGCCACTGTGGAGGCACTACCAATGTAGGAGGGAGAGAAAGAGTCAATGCAAGTGGCATCCCACCAACAATTTCCCACACTTCCACGGAACCAACGTGATCCCATCATTTCTGTAGAGGCCAGAAGGCTCCAGTTTCGAGGGTATCTTTGCCGAAGCTAAAGACCTGTGTACAATGTCATTGATGGCAGCATGGCGAAAATGAAGGCCCACACTGTGACGGCAGCTAAGACCATGGGTAGCGAATTGGTCAACAGCAGCCTCACAGTGCTGACACGCATGTTGCCTACACAAAGGAGTGTCTAGGCGAAGACCCACAGCAATACGGATGGTGTTGTCATCCATGGGAAGGCCTAGAGATGAGATGGGAGGAGCAGGCAGCCATAAACCTGATTGTTTTATAGAGGCAGCTAGCAAACATGCTTTAGAAACAGGGTTGGGAGCATTTGCAAGCAGGCTGGCGGCAGTCACAGATACCTTGAGTGAGTACCAGATCTTTTGGCGATGTGAAGCCGGGCTGGTAGGTGGGGATTGAGATCATGGCCCTGGGACCAGTGGGAGACTGCATCATCCCAGTTGGGAATAGGTATAACACGGAGACGAGAAGGGACAATGTGGTGAACAAGGTCCGAAGAGCCAGCAGCAGAAGCCAAGAAGGCAGAGGGTGCAAGCTGTACTGCTCTCCGGATCCCAAGACCACCAAACTTCACAGGGAGTGTAGCTTGTGTCCAGGTGGCATCATCATCATCATCATCAAAGGAGATGTGCATATCCCACTCGCAATAGATCTGAGGACGTTATCATAGCACATTAGACTAGGGGAGAGGAAACATGGTGAAGTTCGAAGAATGTGGAGGAGCTTTGGTTTTGAGAATGAGTGACGGAGGAGAAGTAGAGCATCCTGAGCACAGAGAAGGTTCAACCTTTCAACCATAGTCTTTAAAAGGTGGATCTTTTCATCCAGGGAACGTGAGATGGAGTTTAAATCACCAATACGGGAACCCAAAAGGGTGGCAGTGGAAGTGTTAACAATATGGGCACCGGGCAAAGAAAAACGGAGAGACTCATTATTATTATTATTATTATTATTATTATTATTATTATTATTATTATTATTATTATTATTATTATTATTATTATTATTATTATTATTATTATTATTATTATTATTATTATTATTATTATTATTATTATTATTATTATTATTATTATTATTATTATTATTATTATTATTATTATTATTATTATTATTATTATTATTATTATTATTATTATTATTATTATTATTATTATTATTATTATTATTATTATTATTATTATTATTATTATTATTATTATTACTATTACTATTACTATTATTATTATTATTATTATTATTATTATTATTATTATTATTATTATTATTATTATTACGTATTATTATTATTATTATTATTATTGTTGTTGTTGTTGTTGTTGTTGTTGATTATTATTATTATTATTATTATTATTATTATTATTATTATTATTATTATTTATATTATTATTATTATTATTGTAACTTCATGTCAACTGAGAGTTCATTGGGCCTTTGTCATAACATGTAGTGGTGGATGTGGTTAAGCATGATGTGTATGGTTAGTAATGTACTTAATTCTAGTGGAAAGGCTGCATAAGTAAGGTATCGTAAAATCTGTTTAATCATCTCGTATATTGAGCATAGCATAAGCTATTAAATCACTGGTCTTTCTGTCGATACAAACTGTATTTGTTAGGTATGTGGTACTTCGTCTAAGAAGATCCTTCACTATTGAAAATAGAAATAGAGACATACAGGATGCCTATACAGTTTGTCTGTCCCAAGAATTATCTTCATCCTTTCCCAAGTGAAGCTTTCCGCCAATGAAGAGGGTCGAAATCCAAATTGATTTGTAGAAAATTGTTTTCTTGAATGGAAAAAATCCGTAGTGAAATTGGTATATAAGAATATGCTCTTGTGATGCTATCTGTAACTCCAACTCCCAAGATTAGTTTCCTTTCTGGCTCATCATGCAAAATATTTGGTGGTTTGCGGTATTTAGAAATAATGCTTAATAAGTGTCTATTCGCAGCATATACTAGTGTTCTTGCAGTTTGGTTAGAAGCGGGATGCTAAACATCCTGATTTTATTGTGTCGTGTACTCTGACCTATTGCTATACATGTAATTGCATGTAGCACTGGTGAGCAGATCTATGGCTATGCATGTCAATACATGTAGCACTGGTGAGCACATCTATGACTATGCATGTCAATACATGTAGCACTGGTGAGCATACCTATGGCTATGCATGTAAATACATGGAGCACTGGTGGGCACATCTATGGCTATGCATGTCAATACATGTAGCACTGGTGAGCACATCTATGGCTATGCATGTCAATACATGTAGCACTGGTGAGCACATCTATGGCTATGCATGTCAATACATGTAGCACTGGTGAGCATACCTATGGCTATGCATGTCAATACATGTAGCACTGGTGAGCACATCTATGGCTATGCATGTCAATACATGTAGCACTGGTGAGCATACCTATGGCTATGCATGTAAATACATGGAGCACTGGTGGGCACATCTATGGCTCTGCATGTAAATACATGTGTCACTGGTGAGCACATCTGTGGCTATGTATATAAATACATGTAGCACTGGTGAGCATACCCATGGCTATGCATGTAAATACATGTAATACTGGTAAGCATATTTTATAAGACACTAACTGATTGACTGCCTTAAAGTGAATATGTGTGCAAACTCGGACGTCATTCACAAAGAAATGTTTAATGAATTATATACAATGAACCTTACTCTTTCCCTACACATGCCCAGTAGATTGCTGTTTGTATATAAAATACTTGTAATATATTTCCTCTTGCCTGGAATCAGTCTGCAATTGTGTGCTTACCTCAAATTATAGCTTACTGTACTCACATTCTAATGACATTAATATTTGATCCATTAAAATATGCCTTCAACTTTTGGTAAGTAGTAAAGTCGGTGACCAATCAGTTAATTGACTTCTGGTGTGAGTTACTTCATGTTTCCAATTTGGTAACACCCACTTAATTTGAATGTACACAGGAGCACAGGACTCTGTTGAGTACTAAGTTGCTGCACTGGAGTGTGTCTCCCATCCCTCTGTGTCTAACCTATTGACTTCATACCTACAAGTGCAGTGAGTTATTTAATTCAATAACTAAAGTCAATTCATGTTCACTTGTCACTTGGAAAAATCACTTGCTCATCTTTCAAAATTCCTAAGACCAACATGCTACTCGTGTTCTGGCAGTTGTTTACTTGACATCACAATCCTGGCTAGCCATCACAATGACCTCACTACTATTCAGATCAGTACTGAGTCAAGCCCTAAGTTAAGGCTAGGGCAGCAGCTGGACCAAGGCATTCCACACGGTGATGTAATGCAGGGTTGTATACAGAAATTTTGCCAAGGGGGGGCGAACTTGAGATATGGAAAAATAAGGGGGGGCGGAGAGCCTGGATGGTGCGGAAAGGGGACGTGCACCCTGGGCTTCCGCGTGGAGTACGAAAGTGTTTTACCCACAGGTATTTTTGCAGTACTAACTGTATATATAGCTGCTACTTATGATGGCATGCACTTTTTCTAAAATCTTTAGTACAACATTCCATCTTAAATATTTGCTGAAGTTGCATGCTACGGCAATCAGCATATATAGATTAGATATAGTCACTTGTCACTCGTATAATGGAGGTGGGCTTTTGTGAAATCGAATTATGTTGCATTCCATGCATTTTCTTACAAAATCATGGACAACAGGTTTCATACACAATTTTTCTCTAGTTCTCTAGGGGGGGGGGGGGGGGGGGGGGTGGAATGGTTGGTCACTTGGTGCCCTAATTTTTGTTAATATTTTCTTAACATGTTCATAAGTCGTAAAGGGGGGGTCTGGGGGGAAGATCCCCCCATATTTTTTTTTGCTTTTACAATGTCTGAGGATAGCTATTTTGACTGACTACCAATGGCATTATGCTATACCGAACTATGGCTAGACTGTATATATTTCTCATGATATTGTAGCTGCTTGGAAAAAGGAGAGCATGTGTCATGACACGATGACATCACACACCACCACGTGCTCTCCTTTGTAGGTTTGTCACTTCTTTTGTTTCTCCTTCTTTCCCACTCCCTCTCTCTCAGTATTTTTAACTCAGTCCATTATGTCATGGTCTTCAAGTCTAATCTTAGACATGATGTCATCACACGCCACCACGTGTTCTCCTTTGTAGGTTTGTCACTTCTTCAGTTCCCTCCTTCTTTCCCACTCTCTCTCAGTATTTTTAACTCAGTCCATTATGTCATGGTCTTAAAGTCATCACACACCACCACGTGTTCTCCTTTGTAGGTTTGTCACTTCTTCAGTTCCCTCCTTCTTTCCCACTCTCTCTCAGTATTTTTAACTCAGTCCATTATGTCATGGTCTTAAAGTCTCTATAAAAGAAACCTTACTAGCTGATTTCTCTTCATATTAATATGGATATTCGCTCATACTTTGCAAGTACTTCTCAAGCCTCTTCTCATGCTAATAGCAGCGATAGCGAAGATAGCAGAACAGATAGCTCTGAGCATGTCGAGGCATCTAGTCCTAGCCTTAGTCCTCCACCTTCAAAGAAAAGCAAGCAAAACAAACACCGCTCTTCTGTATCCACGAAGAGAAAATACTCTAAGAGCTGGGAGAAAGATTTCAGTTGGCTCTATTATGACGAGGATAGCGATGGTGCCTTTTGCAAGGTTTGCAAGCAATCTGGTCTGCAGCGTACTGGAGGAGTGTGGGTCACACAACCTTGCAGAAATTGGAAGAAAGCTGTTGAAAAAATGAAAGCTCATGCGAGAAGTGACTTCCATATCCATGCAACTCAAGCTCTTTTTGCAGCTAAAGGAGCAGCCAAAGGTGGAACAGTTGTACAGCAACTCCAGAATGTTTTAGCTCGCAAAAGAGCTCAGAACAGAGCTGCAGTGAAGTGCCTGATTCTACTCACTCATTTTCTTACGAAAGAACAAGTTGCACATTCGACAAAATTTGAGAAGCTGGTTGACGTGGTGGTTCGATGTGGCAGCCAACATTTGAAGCAATTCTTAGAAACTGCACCAAGAAATGCTGTGTACACATCAAGAGTGGCTGTGGTTGAATTCATCGAATCATTGGGGACATGGGTGGAGGAGTCGATTCTGAAGCGACTTCAAAAGGCACCTATGTACAGCCTCATGGCAGATGAGTGCACAGATGTCACCAACGTAGAAGAATTGTCTGTGTTTTGCCGCTGGGAAGAAGATGGTGTACCAGTAGAGTGCTTTCTGGAGCTTATTCCATTGAAGAAGGCTGATGCAGAGACCATCTATTCTAATCTCATCGATTGTTTAAAGAAGAAAGGTCTACAAGTCGGAAGAATAGTTGGATTGGGATTTGATGGAGCTGCAACTTTTTCTGGACGAAAGACCGGGGTTCAGGCACGTATCAAGAAACATACTCCTCACGCTCTGTTTATACACTGCCACTGTCACTTACTGCAGTTGGCTTGTGTGCAAGCTGCCAATAAAACTCCTGGAATTGCTCATGTTTACAGAACATTGACTACTCTTTGGAAGCATTTTCGCAATTCCCCCAAGCGAGCAGAGTGTCTGAAGGAGGTACAGCACGTTCTTGAACTTCCAGAAATGAAAGTGATCAAGCCATCTGACACACGCTGGCTGGCACATGAAAGGTGTGTCAAAGCTGTCAAAGCAAGTTATTCTGCAATTGTAATCACCATTGGGAACATCTACGAGACGTCCCACGAGCCAGAAGCTCTTGGAATCCATGGTGCCCTCTGCAAATTGTCTACGATTGCAGCTATATATTTGCTTGATTTCACTCTACCACAAGTAGCCAAGCTCAGCAAAGCACTTCAGGCAGAGCAGCTTGACCTCTCGTTGATATCATTCCTTGTTGATGCTACTGTTAAATCCTTGGATGATGCAGTTTTGCCTGGAGCGAACTGGGTGTTGGAGCTTCTTGAAAACGTTGAAGACTTGAAGTCATCTACAAAGGTGTCTATTGACGCTGATAAAATACTTTCGTTCCAGAATGTTGTTGGTAAGCCTTTTGTTGCTGATTTAAAGGCCAACATAACAAGCCGATTTTCTTCATCCAACGCTGTTGTATCAGCATTGTCTATATTCGATCCACGGAAAGTTCCAAAACCAGATTCAGTATCTTTTCCCACTTATGGAGACACGTCTGTTGAGAAACTGATTGCTCACTACGGAGAAGATAGAGATGCAGAAACATTGGATGGAGAAGAAACAGTGAAGACAGCCATGATTTCCACTGAAATACTTACAGAGTGGAAAACATTCCGCCAGCTGTTAGTCAAGCAACCACGGGATACTACTGCATCACAGCTGAAAGAACTTGTTTCAAACGACATGCTCAAGGCCATGTTTCCCAATTTGCACAAGATTGCCTCCATCTGCTTATCGATTCCAGTTTCTACTGCTTCTGTGGAGAGAAGCTTCTCACAGATGAAGATGATCAAGACTCGTTTGCGTAATTCTCTAAGTGACTGCAGCCTTTCTCACCTTATGAGGATTGCTATAGAGGCACCAGAAGTACTCTCTGAGAGCGACCTTGAAGAGATTGTGGACGTATGGCAGAGAAAACCAAGAAGAACCTCAGTTTGACATTCCTATCATTTGAACCTGATATCATAAGCTTATTACACCTTTCTTGTATTACACCTTTCTTGACATAATTTTTTTTTAAATCTCTAATTTCAAGGGGGGGGGGGGGGCGAGAATGATACAAGGGGGGGCGAATGCCCCCCCCCGCCCCCCCCCTAAATACACCCCTGGTAATGCTAGGATATTTTTTCATTGAGGAAATAGTTCCTTGTTTTGTCTTTAGCTATATATTTTTAGTTAACTTTTGAGTAGAATCCTGTACAACACAAGAATGCCTAGCATAAAAGCAATAAATGATAGGGAATGACAATAATATTTTAATAATACTCTAAGCCTCTAGCGTGACTTGACCTCAACAGTGCTAGCAACCATTGGCCACATCCACACCTTGCTTAGAATACTGCCAGCTGATGCTATGCATGAGAATCATCAAAAAATACTATCAAGACACATGCCACGCTTGACTTCTGGTAGGCAAGTGAATGTGAATGGACTATAAAATGACACTTACCTCGACTTGCATTGGAATATGCTTCCCATCCCTACAGGACATGGCAACTTGCTGAGTGTGTGCAGGTCATCAAAGATGGTGAGTGAATTGTCTTGATAGAATGATGCTATGACTATGAACATTTATTAATGATGTACTTACATTTGAAAATGTCTCTCATCTCTATCTCTACAACCTGCTCTCTGTCCTTTATAGGCGGTAAGTTCGAGTATTTCTACGACTAGGATGCCTTGTCTTTACTAAATATCAACTTTAATTTATTTGAACATGTCTCCCTGGCTCTCTGTGTCCAACATACAGTCATCATTATCATAGGAGGGGTGACTATTATCACGACTAGGATGACCTGTCTTTACTAATTGACAACTTTAATTTGTCCAACCTACTGTATTGCTAGAGTATTGCAAGAACTAAAGTTTATTTACCTTTAACTTGAAGTTGAAGTTAGATGCGCAATTGCTCAAACATGCGCTGAGTGGCAATAAAATCTTCATGAGAACCGCTTATGTATATAAAAGGTGAGGAATTTGCTGCTAACTAATGGAACTGACTAATAATCAGTGTAGCATCTATTAGATCAAAAAAATCTAAGAAAACATTTTAGCAAATACTATGTCTACCATGCACACAAAATGTAGAGAAAGGGTTAAAGTCAGATAAACGTCTGTGTGATGCTTTATAGTAGCTGTTGGGAGTTTTATCTGATTAGGAAGAGGTTAGTTAATGTAGATATGTGTAAAGTAAAGTTTGGGCATTAGCTTAAAAGTGATGGACAACCCTTAGAAGCACAGTGAGTCTATTAGCTGCTCATACCATATGCCGCCGACATTTACTTCTGCATCCTTGTTGCTATTCTGTCATCTAAGAAATGCTGAGAATACTGACCCAGGGAAGTCCACTGGATCTTTATGGTTACTGCACTGTGTAGAAAATAAACAGGAGTAGTTTATGCAGACATTTATGAAGCCTGGAAGAGATGGGCCTGTAAGGATGAGGGAGGTGGCTGGGTAAGGATGAGAGAAGTGGCTGGGTAAGGATGAGGGTGGGACTGTGTGAGGAGGATGGATGTGGCTAGGTAAGGATGAAGTAGGTGGCTGGGTAAGGATGAGTGCAGTAGCTTGGTAAGGATGAGGGAGGTGTAGGTCATGTAACTGGTGATTGTACCAAAATGCATACATGTGGATGCATGTGCACAATGCTATTAGAGAATGTGAATAGTTTACTACTTGCTGTACCATAGCTTATCTTCTTGTGGCTCACCTCTCCAGGAATAATTCTACCCATACTCGTATGAGTGTCGCTGTTTCTCATGCCACACCTGGGGAGCTTCTCCTTCTAGTTATCTAAGGATCTGTATCTCTTACCTATCCTCCTGGTTCAGTCATTATTTAGAGCAGCTAGCTCCTACATAAGCCCAACATCGCAGATGCCACTGCAAAGATCTCGCTCCATTCTGACAAAAATGAACCTTCATCTGTAAATAATATATCAGAGATCACCACCTAATTTAATTTATTTGGCAACATTGGATAAAAAAAGAAGATGAACATTTTAAATAGAAATCAAATGTGCTACTCTATCTCCTCTATAAGGGACCATTCCTCCAATAGTAACAAAACTTCAGCTGCGATAATGCTTCAGCTGAATCATGTAAACTTTATAGCTAGAATGGACTGGCTAACCAGGTTAAAGACAAAGCTTTATTTATTTAGAATGCAAGTGCAGTATACTTGAGTTTGGTTACCAAAATCCTTGTCAGACTAGATCTACACAGTAAAACTTACAATAAAGTAGTCTAACTGGGAGTGCCTCCTTTCTCAAAGTCCAGTGTCACGGCTGAAGTTCGAGGCTGCTACACCCAGAATGTAGTTTGAGAGGCTGCCTTTTAGGGGAGCAACTTCAGTGCTCAAGTCGGGTTGACAATTGTGCAACTTTTTAATCTAGTGGTAGTGAAGTTTGAATATATTATCGTTGGTCATGTTCCAAGAAAGATATATTCGGTCTGTTCTCTATTTTTACGACAAGGTTGTGTGTCCATTTCATAGTTGTAGGTACTGGAGTGTGCAGATTGTCGTTGTAGGTACTGGAGTGTGCAGATTGTCATTCTAGTCCTTATTATACATGTAGTAGTAAATCAGGCCATAGGAAAGGTATTGCCAGCTAGCTGATGTTTCAGCAAAATTTTATTGCCTGGCTATTATTTTAAGTGATATGCATACTTAGAGATTATCGTTATGAATTTCCCACCAGCCAGGTTATGTGAATAGACTTTAGGGATACACAGCTTAACCATTTATTTCAACATGTCTCTCATGTCTGTCTCTCCTTACTTTGTAGGAGGTGAGTTTGAGTACTCTATGGCTAGCATTACAAGATTTTAATAATTGATCAAGTTCAATTTATTTGAACATGTCCCTTGGGTCTCTGTGTCCAACCTACTTCATGAAACCATTATAGGAGGTGAGTTAAAGTATATCTAAATCTAGGATGACATGATTTATCAACTTTAATTAATTTGCATATCTCTTGACTCTCTGTGTCCAACTTACTTCATGAAACCATCATAGAAGGTGAGTTAATTCTATGTCTAGGATGACATGTAGTGATTGCTGTAATTAATTTGAACATGTCTCTAGTC
Source organism: Cladorhizidae sp. MBARI D1340-BT2 (assembly GCA_028752905.1). Classification (NCBI taxonomy): domain Eukaryota; kingdom Metazoa; phylum Porifera; class Demospongiae; order Poecilosclerida; family Cladorhizidae; species Cladorhizidae sp. MBARI D1340-BT2. The sequence goes on along the minus strand of JAQNBH010000004.1, from coordinate 14,279,354 downwards.
GTCCAATGTACTAATGTTATATCATCATCATTTGATATTTGCTAAAGTATTGCAAGAACTAAAGTCTATTCACCTTGGCTTGTAGTGGAAGTTAGATGCCCAATCATGCGCTAAGCAGCAAAATAATGGTCATGAGGAGCACATGTGTAAAAGGACATGTAGTAGCTACTAATGGAGCTAACTAATGTGCAATGTGGCCTAGAGTAAATCTAACATTAAATGTATTTTATTCACCATCATGCACTAAGCAACCCAAAAGGTATACAAACGGTTAAAGTCAGATAAACACCTACATGGACCTTTATAGTAGCAGTCAGAAGATTAGGAAAAAGTCTAGGTTGTGCTAAGAAGCACAGTGAGTCTATAAGCAGCTTACAACAGTAGGCTTACCTTTACCGCCTGTATCCTTGTTGCTGTTGCCTGTGAGATGATGTAACAGGTGACTAGTTGCAGCTAGAACAAGGTACATGCATGCCTATATCATGCTGGTTATACGGGTCGGCCTCGTGTCCTTTGACCTCATAAAATGTGTATTAAAATATAAGGCCATGACCACACCAGCCACACTAACGGCCCTTTAGTGGGAGCTAGCTTTTCTGACAGCAGTAAGGGTAGCATTACCTTTAGTAGAGTGTGCAGGATCCCATCCAAGGACAACAATGTCAACTAACAGGTGTGCCATACAATGGAAGCAAGTTAGCATTTTCTTCTCTCTAACTAGCGATCATTTATCAACATACTTACTTGAGGTAAGAATTGATGATTACAATACCGACCATTCGCCAGACCCTAATTATTCTCCAGGTGTAGAACAGGATGTAAAAGAACTACAACTTTTTTGAGTCAAGAGCTGTAAAACTGTTTTAGAAATTAAAAATATATACTATTGTACACTCTCTATTAGAAACCGCCTCTCCATTTGGAAATTCAAATTCAGCTGCTATTGTGTCAATTTTATTCCTAGAACAGACTTACCTAGAGGCATAACTTTCTTTAGCTTTGTAATACAAATGCAACAGATGAGAGTTTGGTGTATGGGCATCATTGAAGTAAGCAAACTAAAGGTATGGCAGACTAGATATACACAACAAAAATTACATTCAAGTAATCTATTCAGGAGTGCCTCCTTTCTCAAAGTCAAAGGTATTGACAGATTTTCCTGATAGATTGTTTAGCAAACACAGCTTGCCGAAATAGCAGAATCTCTGCCCAAAAAGAGTCTTTTGAAGGGAGTGGTTGCTATCAGTGATTTCCACCAGCAACCTTTTTGTTATTGTCAAACCAGACATGTTATTAACAACCTCGCTTCCAATTGCAACCACCCTTCAAATAGAATTCACTCGTAGATGGACTGAAATAGATATTAGCCACACTTGGTATTAGAATTCCTCTCTGCCTCTTCTCAAATAACATCCTCTATACTTGCGGAAAATTGACTTATGATCTTAAAAGCCTTAAAAGCCTTAACACCATTTTTGGTTAAGTATCTTTAGAAAATTCATGTAGATAGGAAGCTGTGCATACTCCACCCTCTAATGATATTGGGATACCTCATGTTGTCCTAAAGTACTGGTAAATAGACACCACCACAATAAAGCTGCTTGGGTATTTGGAATGACAACCACATTGAAGAAGCATCTCCTATATGCTTGCATCTCACCAAATATATTCTGAACACATTTAAAGAGCATTTTTGGGGGAAATTCAGTCAATCTTTTAATATATATATATCGGAAACTCGGCTTCTCTTGTTTATTACACCAAAAGTTGTTTAATGTCATCTTGTCATTAATAAACACCTTTATTAAGCATCCTTATAATCAAGTGCCATTCTTGAAATAAGTATAACTTTATGTGCATGTGCACAAGCTTCAACATTAGTGTAATATATTTCACAGAACATTGAGGGAGGAATTTTAATAGCAAAATCATGCCTATTTATAGCTGCAACTATCTATAGTTGTCCAAAGTTTCCTAACGAGTATCTTGCTACTACATTTTATGGCACTTGCAACCTTTCGCAGTGATCTAGGAGTGCAGGTAGCTCCTCCTGCTTGGCCTCTAAGCTCCAAAATACTGGTTATTTACAAAAGTGTTTTCATGTCACATATTGTCAGAATAAGTGGCTGTATTTCTTGTGTTTGGATTAGAAATGAGACTCTAAACAAGCAGAATTTATGGTATGCAACACACTTACCAAAAGGAAACCACCTTATAGACACTGGTTATAGGCAGACATAACAATGGCCTCTAACAGCAACATAAACCACGCTACCTACAGTGGTGAAGTTTTTTATGCATTTGGTAGGCCACAAAATAACTAGTGAGATTGAGCATAACTTGATAGGTGTTAATGTGTTGTAATTTATTGATATAGCACTGCAACAAGCAAGTATATCTACAAACACTCCACATGACTGGACAGACACTAAACATAAAATGGAATTTAATTTACAACAATAATTTGTTCTTAATGAACTCTCAGTTGACATAATAACATTACAATCACCTTCCAAATTTTTATTCACTCGAAGTTTCGACTAGATACTCTAGTCTTCATCAAGAATAATGCTCTAGTCGAAATGTCGAGTGAATAATAATTGAAGTTGATTATTGAGAAGGTAATTTTAATAATTTGTTGTTTAATTGCCTAACTACAAGTGTGTTTTCTATTAAGTTATTGTCATTTTTATTGTGTGGTGACTGATGGCAATGATATTCTGGGTCTACTGCTGCACTTTAACACCAGGTCCATGTAATGGCCTACAAGAAGCTGAGTGCTAAGCTTCCAAGTGGTGTGCCTTCCAAAGTGGTCCAGCATTGCCCTATAGAATGCTCAAGCACTAGATCCTTGGTCCATGCTTATGCATCACAAATCTCTAGTCCATCAACAGAAGGTGTGAATTATCATTAGGAGGTGGTACCTATCTGAAATATTAAAGTGATGTGCATATTTAGAGGTTATTGTTGTGATTTTCCCACCAGCACTTAATGTGAACAAACTTTAGGGATACCCAGCTTAATTATACTATAAATTTATTTCAACATGTCTCTCATCTCTGTCTGTCCTTACTTTATAGAAGGTGAGTTACAGTGTTCTATAGCTAAGATGGCTTGATTTAATTTGAACATCTCTCTTGGGTTTCTTTATCCAACCTACTTTATCAAACCTTCATAGAAGGTGAGTTAGAGTGTTTCTATATTATAGGATTACATATTATTGACTAATTGATGAACTCTGAACATGTCTCTTGCTCTCGGTGTCTAACCTACTGATTTTATATCAACATAGGCTTTGAGTTAAATACATTGCTAGAGTATTGCATGAACTAACCTTGACATGTAGTGGAAGTAAGATGACCAATCATACTCAGAGCAGCAAGAAAATGGTCATGAGAAGTACGTATTTAAAAGGCATGTAGTAGCCACTAATAGAGCTAACTAATGGTGCAAAGTAACCATTAAATGTGTTTTATTTACCATCATGCACTAAGCCACACAAAAGGAGGAGAAAGGGGTTAAAGTCAGATAAACACCTTTGTGGTACTTTATAGTAGCTAAAGGAAGTTTTATCTGATTTCGAAGAGGCCTAGCTTGTGCTAAAAAGTGGAGGGGGACTATAAACTGCTTGCACAAGAAGGCTGAACTATATAACCTGGATCCTTGTTGCTATTGCCTGTGGTTAGTGGGGTGATGTAACAGGTGGTTAGTTGCAACTGCAGTAAAGTGCATGCATGTGTATATGTACACAATGCTTGCTTTGGCTCTCCTCTCCATGATTGATTCTACCAAACCTCATATAGCACCCCTCTTTCTCATGCCACATCTTTGGAGCTAGTTGTCTAATAGTTAGTACTTCTAACTTATCTTCCTGCAGCTCTTCGTTGAGGACTTCTACTAACTTGGTTAGATAGATATCTCCCTGGCTCAACTGGTTTCCAGTCAAGGATGACCTGTCTTTACAACTTTAATGTATTTGAACATCTCTATCTGGCTCTCTGTGTCCAACAAACTATCATTATTATCATAGGTTATGAGTTATATACATTGCTATTCACCTTTAGCTTGAAGTTGAAGTTAGATGCGCAATCGTTCAAACATGCACTGAGTAGCAATAAAATCTTCACCATAAGCATGTATGTAAAAGTTGGTGATGGATGAGGGATGTGGCTGGGTAAGGATGAGGGAGGTGGATGGGTAAGGATGAGGGAGGTGGCTGGGTAAGGAGGGAGGTGGCTGGGTACTGATGAGGGAGGTGGCTGTGTAAGAATGAGGGAGGTGGCTGGGTAAGGATGAGGGAGGTGGCTGGTAAGGATGAGGGAGGTAGCTGGGTAAGGATGAGGGAGGTGGCTAGGTAAGGATGAGGGAGGTGGCTGGGTAAGGATGAGGGAGGTGGCTGGGTAAGGATGAGGGAGGTGGCTGTGGCTAGTAAGGATAAGGGGGTGGCTGGGTAAGGATGAGGGTGGTTGCTGGGTAAGGATGAGGGAGGTGGCTGTGTAAGGATGAGAGAGTTGGCCAGGTAAAGATGAGGAAGGTGGCTGTTAAAAAAACAAGGCCCAAGATGAATTTAGACCAGTACCATGCCACGTGTCATAGGTGTTCAACAGGTTCAGGTCAGTTGTATTATACATCACAACTTGGTAGTCATGAGCAACTTCACTGACATTCAATTCTAAACAAAATATATAATGATTTTAGAACATATAATGGCATATTGATAGTAAAGTTCACTAAGATGATTGATGACACTTGGCTAAACCACTTTGGTGCACTTCAGCTCATGCGTCTGTGTTACTGCAATTCTCAACTCGAGACAGCATACTCATTCCCAGTATGCATTTGGTACTATATATAACATACAACTAAGTATACAGTAGTATGTTTGATATTGAGAATACCTTCCAGACAAACAGGGAACAGTGGTATGGTATGTATTTGCAGTAGAATCATGCCAGCATCAGTTACCACTGAATGAGTCATAAAAATAGAATGTCAACAAAAGACAAGCAGACAAACAAATAGCAACAACAATATTAATAAACCACTTCATAAAATGGCAATACCTCGCCATCTGTGGTATAGTGTGACATTGCCTTCACCTCAGTTTTTGCTCTTGCCATTGCACAGTCATCCACCACACCCACATAGCCACTATCCTTGTACACTAGTCTAAATACAGTGCATTTTGTTATCACTGAAATTTATAAATTGTCCACTTACTTGTTTGGATATACCACTTTGCAACTGTACCTATACAGGCAAATAGGCTGTACATGTATTAGCTAGGCAAGACACCAGCACGTGTGTGGCATGGATGAGTCTATAGACACATAGCTTGAGAGTAGTACAGTACTAACTTGATGAATCCAGTATAGATATTGACGAGACAGTTTTCACCTGCTGCTTCTATTGCTTATTTGAGTCAGCCTTCAACCTGACAACAACAGCTGACTATTGTCCTTTGAGCAGTCTGTAGACAAAATTGTTTTGCTCAATCCAGTCTGCCAAGAAAGTCTTTTCAGACTCAAAAGTTAGCTGCATGTGTTAGGGAAAGCCAGGTCTAGCTCGCTTTGACAATACGGCTTGAGATCATTGGATGTGGCACTTAGCAGCCATGTTTTTTAGTGTTTTTTTATGGCACGTTGCCCCCTTCCCTTCTTGTGACCTTTGGCCAACTTCTGGGGTCTCCAAGTCGCGCCCAGGCAGCATAGTTTTAATGAGTAAACCAGCCTAGCCAATTGAAGCCATGAGGTCATTGATGACTACTCGCGAAATCGCAAATTTTTATGCCATGCCATGCCCTTTTATTCTCAACCTTCTCTTTTAAGAGCATCTTTAGTTAAAATGCTAGAAAATTCATGTAGCCTAATAAGCAGCTGTGCATACTCCACCCCCTAATGCTGTAGTGACATCACATCTTGTTCTAAAATGCTGGTACGCAGAAGCCACCATACTACAGCTGCTTGGGTATAGGAATGGCAATCCACAAGAACCTTCCACATACACACATGTACATCACTATCTCACCAAATGAAAACAGACAATATTAAAGAGCATTATTTTGGCCAAACTTCTAGCACTTCAGTCTGAAATTATTTTTTTACATAGTGTAAATTCTGATCGTTAAGTCTCTCATGTTAATTTTACCAAAAGTTGTTAAGTGTCTTTCTTGTCATTAACAAACATCTTTGTTAGGCATCCCTATGGTATCTTGCTATGAAGTGCTGTTCGTGATATAAATATCAGTTTATGTGCATGTGAACAAGCTTCAACATTAGTGTAATGTGTTTCACAGAACATTGAGGTGGGAATTTTAATAGTATAACCAGGCCTATTTATAGCTGCAATTGTCTGTAGTTGTCCACAGTTTCATAAAGAGTATCTTGCTGCCCCATTGGAGGGCAATTGTAAACCTATTACTAGTAGCACAGGTAGCTCCTCCTGCATGGCCTCTTAAAAGTTGCAAAGCAATGGTTATTTACAACAACAAAAATTCATGGCAGATACATGTATTTGAAAATAAGGGACTTTATTACTTATAATTATGGTGAGGTTAGCTAAATAAACCGAGTTTATGATATGTCACACAATTACCGCAACAAATGAACATACAGACACAGGTTATAGACAGATATAACAATGACAACTGACAGCAACATTGACCATGCTTTCTACAGAGGTAAGGTGAAGTTTTTTAAGTTTTTTAGGCATTAGTTAGGCTAGGAAAAAATCACAAGATTGAGCAAAACTTGATAGGTAATAATGAGTGGTAATGTATTCATAGCATTGCAACTAATATAGCAACCAAGTATATCTAACCCTCCACATGACTCGACAAACACTAAACTTAAAATGGACCTTAATCCTTTCACTGGCAGATTTACGGAGGACTTTTTACAAAAATTGACACAATTTAACATATATTTTTTTATAGAGGACCACATGAAGACAAGTACCCAACAACTATATATCAGGTGATAGCTGATGCATGAAGGGATGTTATGGTAAATTTTTGTTGCTTAGCAACAAACCACAGAAATGTGAATATTGTTATAAGAGACAGGAAGTAAACTAAAAGGGTTTATATCGGGTTTATATCATCTAAATTTCATATTACACATGAAACCAGCAATGTTAGCCGGTCAACTTTTGGTCAACAACAACAACTGTTTGTCAACAACAATTTTTTGGTTGATTATAACAAACCACAAAGATGTGAATATCATTATAAGTTGAAAAAGGATATTTCAGCTCGGATTCATACACATGAAATCAGCTAGTCAACGTCTGGTCAACAACAACTATTTGTCAACAACATTTTTATAACAAACCACAAAGATGTGAATAGAATAAGAAAGAGGAAGTAAGGGCTAGGGTCCATAGTACTGAAAAATAAATAAAAGTATGTGCAAAGTGTGCATAACATAATTATAAATAAATATAGATAAAAAATATAAGGGCAATGCTTGGCACTGTGAAGATCTGCATAACTCAGACAAACTCAAAATGCTACATTATAAAAAATATATATATATATAAATAATAACCTCTCCTCCAACCCTGTCTTCTCCTCTGCTGCTTCCTCATCCTCCTCCAGGTCCATGAGTGAAACTGGAGAAATAGTTCTTATTATTATGCTAGTTACTAGGCTTTACTATACAACTCTTATCTATTCTTACCTTGGGGGAAGTCTTCATGATCATCGCTATCGTCTGAAGCTTCGCTTGGCAGAGTAGGGCGACCTATACTTTGAAAACTTGCTTCGTGGTCGGTGCCAACAGCTTCTGTTATAGCTTCCATAGCATCACCGTCAACTACGCCACTTCCCAGGTAAGCACAGGCACCTTCTTCCTCTTCTTCACTAATGCCAATCTCGGACAGGCCGAAGTCATCCTCAAATAGGAAGTATTAACGCTTCGTCTCTACTAAAGCGAGTCGCCATTTCTTCTTCGAGACTGGGAATAAACCGGAAGTGATATTTGCTGGCACGTTTACTTCCCTTTCCTCATTCCGTATTTTCCAGATATTCAGGAGTATATTAGAGGCATGCTTTAAGAATACTCGTGCAATTTTTGAAGTTAATACCACGAACGGTTAATTTTTTACGAATTTTTTCGTCGCGACTAATCAGTTTTCGCGACTTAAGTCGCTTATGCCAGTGAAAGGGTTAACTTGCAACAATAATTTGTTGTTTAATTGGCAACTGCAACTGTGTTTTCTATTAAGCTAATTTCATTTTTATTATGTGATGACTGAGGACAATGAAATTCTGGGCATTTTGCTGAACTTTAACACCAGGTTCACATAATCGGTTACTAGAAGCTGAGTGCTAAGCTTCCAAGTGGTGTGCCTTCCAATGTGGTCCAGTATTTCCCTGTAGAATGTATTTCCCTGTAGAATGTTCATATACTAAACTCTTGGTCCATGTTTGTACATCACAAATCTGTAGTAGTAGTAAAATCCAGAGAAAGTGTTAATTAACACTAGAAATTGGCACCTATCTGTAATAGTAATGTGATGTGCTATTATTGTTGCACCAGCCAGTTGAATGTCAATAGAGTTTAGGAAAACACAACTTAACTTTACTGTACAATTATTTCAACATGTCTCTTATCTCTGTCTGTCCTTACTTTATAGTCGGTGAGTTATATTCTATGGCTAGGATGACATGATTTGACTAATTGATCAACTTCAATTTATTTGTTGGCTCTCTTTTTCCAATCTACTACATGAAACCATCATAGTTTGTGAGTTACAGTATATCTAAATCGAGGATAACATGTTTTTACTGACTGATCATCTTTAATTCATTTACATGTCTCTTGCTCTCTACCTCCAATCTACTTCATGAAACCATCACAGTTTGTGAGTTACAGTGTATCTACATCTAAGATTACATGTCTTTGCTAAATGATAAATTTTAATTCGTCTCATGGCTCTCTGTGTCTGACCTACTTACATTATATCAACATAGTTTGATAGTTACATATATTTCTAGAGTATTGCAAGAACTAAAGCCTATTCACCTTCACTTGCAGTGAAAGTAAGATTAAATCATGCACTGACAGCAAAATAATTGTACGAGAAGCACATGGCATGTTGTAGCCACTAATGAGAGGATACTAATGTACAACAAGGCATCAAGTCTGGCCGAAACAACAATATTTAATGTTACAATCATGCACTAAGCCACACAAAAGGTGCAGAAAGGTTTACAAACACCTCTATGGCACAACGCAGCTGTCGGAATAGGAAGAGGCCTAGTTTGTGCTGCTAAGAAGCTGAGTGGGTCTATAAGCTGCTTACACCAGTTGGCTGACCTTTACCCCCTCGATCCTTGTTGCTCTTTTAATGACACGGTCATCTAAGAAATGCTGTAGAAGTTCACTAGATCTTCATGGTGACTGTGGTATATAGAAAATAAGTTGGTGGCTGGTTTAGGATGAGGGAGGTGTTTGGATAAAGATGAGGGAATAATCTAGGTAAGAATGAGGGAGTTGGCTGGGTAATGATGAATAGAGGCTGGGTAAGGATGAGGGAAGAGGCTGGGTAACAATGAGGGAGGTGACTGGGTAAGGATGAGAGAGGTTGTTGGTAAGGATGAGAGAGGTGGCTGGGTAAGGATGAGGGTGGTGGCTAGTAAGGATAAGGGGGTGGCTGGGTAAGGATGAGGGCGGTTGCTGTGTAAGGATGAGGGAGGTTGCTGGGTCAGGATGAGGGAGGTGGCTGGGTTAGGATGAGAGAGGTGGATGGGTAAAGAAGAGGGAGGTGACTGTGTTTAAGGATGAGGGAGGTAACTGGGTAAGGATGAGGGAGGTAGGAGGTGGCTGGTTAGGGATGAGGGAGGTGGCTGGAAGGGATGAGGGAGGTGGCTGGGTAAGGGTGAGGGTGGTGGCTGGGTAAGAATGAGGGGGTAGCTGGATAAAGATGAGGGAGGTGGCTGGGTAAGAATGACAGGAATGATTCTACCCATACTCATATGGGTGCCACTGTTTCTCATGCTATACTTGGGGAGCTTCTCCTTCTGGTTATCAAAGAGTCTGTATCTCTTACTTTCCTTCTGGATCACTCATTATTTAGTGCAGGTAGCTCCTTCATAAGCCCAACATCCGAGATGCTACTGCAAAATCTCGCTCTACTATGGCCAAAAATCAACCCCCATCTGTAAATAATATCTCAGAGATCACTACTTTATTTAATTTATTTTGCAGAATGGGTTGAAAAAAGAAGACAAACAGATCATGAACTCTACAACCTATTCTTCTTTATTGTGCTATATACCGTATCTCCTCTATAAGGAAACAATCCTCCAATAGTAACCACAACTTCAGCTGCAATAATGCTTCAGCTGTATCGTGTAAACTTTATAGCTAGAATGGACTGGCTAACCAGATTACCTAGAATTCAAATGCAGCATGCTCAAGTTTGGTTACTAAAGGCCATGTTAGACTAGATCTATAGTGTAAAACTTACAGTAAAGTAGTCTAACCGGGAGTGCCTACTTTCTCAAAGTCTAAGTTTCTAAGTCATGGCTGAAGTTCGAGGCTACTACACCTAGAAGGTAGTTTGGGAGGCTGCCTTTTAAGTGAGCAATCTCAATGCTCAAGCAAGGCTGACTATTTGATTAATCTAGCGGTAGTGAAATTTGAGTATATTATGGCTGGTCATGTTCCCAGAAAGATATATTCAGTTGGTTCCATATTTTTACGACAAGGTGAAGTTTCCATTGCATATTTGCAGGCACTGGAGTGCAGATTGTGTTTCTTGTCCTTATTGAATTAGTGGATCAGCGCCAGTGGAAAGAAATCGCTAGCTGGCTGAAGGTCCAGCAACATTTTATTGTGTGGTGACTGAGGGCAATCAAATTTTGTCTATCTGAAATACTAAAGTGATGTGCATATTTAGAGATTATGGTTGTGATTGTCCAACTAGCAAGGTGAATGTGAATGGACTTTAGGGACACACAGGTTAACCATTTATTTCAACATGTCTCTCATCTCTCTCTGTCCTTCATTTATAGAGGGTGCGTTATAGTATTCTATGGTTAGGATGACATGATTTATCAATTTCAATTTATTTGAACATGTTTCTTGGCTCTCTGTGTCCAACCTACTTACATTAACCACAATAGAAGGTGAGTTACTATCTACCTAAATCTAGGATGACATGTCTTATCAACATTTATTAATTTGCATCTTTCTTGGCTCCCTGTGTCCAACCTACTTCATGAAACCATCATAGAAGGTGAGTTAAAGTACTCTATGTCTAGAATAACATATGTTGACTGACTAATGAACTCTAATTAATTTGAAAATGTCTCTAGGCTTTTGGTGTCTAACCTGATGTTATATCAACATAGTTTGATAGTTACATACATTGCTAGAGTATTGCAAGAACTAAAGTCTATTCACCTTGACTTGTAGTGGAAGTAAGATGCCCAATCTCATGCTGAGCAGCAAGATAATGGTCATGAGAAGCATTTGTGTAAAAGGGCATGTAGTAGTCACAAATGTAGCTAACTAATGTGCAGGGTGGCATCGAGTGCTAGTTGACATCAAATATATTTTATTTACCATCATGCACTAAGCAACCCAAAAGGTGGAGAAAGGGCTGTGTGGTGCAGTATAGTGGAGGTCAGAGGTTTTACCTGATTAGAAAGGGGCCTAGTTTGTGCTAAGAAGCACAGTGGGTCTATAAATTGCTTACATGAGGAGGCTGAACTTTACCCCCTGAATCCTCGCTGCTGCTGCCTGCGGTTAGTGAGTTGATGTAACAGGTGATTAGTTGGAGCTTCAGCAAAATGCATGCATGTGCAAATGTACATGATTGTGTGTATTGTACAGTTTGCTGTGACTCTCCACTCCATGATTGATGCTACCCAAACTCATCTAGCATTCCTGTTTCTCATGCCACATCTGTTGAGCTAGTTGTCTAATAGTTAGCACCTCCTGTGTTAAGGCCCTCTACTAACTTGGTTTGAGAGACATCCCCCTGGCCAACTGGTTCTGAGTGGAGGTCTTCGTTGTATAGTAAATGACTAGTTTTGTTAAACTACCAGTTGACTATTTCCTAACTGATGATATTGATATTTTGTAAGAAGTATTCTATTGTAGGTTAAGTGTTGTGAAGCATAGTCTAATCATTGGGTAATACTTTTTAAGGTTTAATCCTGTATAAGTGTCATGTAACAGTCAGAGATGTGTTACGATGGAGAAAGAAGCTCTCAATTTTGAATGCAATACGAAATGTATTCACTCTTATAAGCTTCAAATTTGGACAATGGCCAAAACTTTGTATAAGCCGTGTGCTAAAAACCAGAATTTTACGTGCACATGTGCAGAAGGCTACAGCATTATTATATAAAACTTTATTTCTTCTTCTGGTTTGTGGGAGTGGGTGGATGAAGCATTTTAAAAATAATAAAGTTACTGACAATCACAAATTGCCATCATAAACAGTCTCTTCCTTGCCTTTACTGCTGTCTCTGCAAGCCAATGAAAGCTGTATAGACACCATGCTAGCCTGAAATTCCTCAGAATCGCATCACTCTTGAGAATAAAATGCACTCCTGGATGTATTACTGCATTAGCATCTAGGATGGTTTAGCATTGTAGGTTCTAGCTAACAACAGGAGGGAAAGAATTGGACATTACAGAGCTATAGGTAGCTATTTGAAAGTGGGGTGGCGAAAATCTCTTGGCTACCCTTGTGGGTGATGAATTCTTCTTGACTGGACAAATTATCCAAGCAACACTCATCTCTCAAAACATTTTGCCTGCTATGACTCCATTCCTTAGATCCAGAGCTCTCCCATTGTCACTTCAAAACTTTATGTTGATCTCTGTTCAAGGATTGGATCTCACTATGACACTGCTATTTCTCCTGATGAAAAACACTTTGACTTTGTCACATGAATTTTGATATACATAGCTAACCTTCTGCCCCCTCCCATCCCCTAACATTGGAAGATGACAGTGAAGATTGGGCACTCAGATCCTTGAAATCTCAGTTACTAATTTTTTTAAATTCTTGACTCTCTTTCTCTTACGTTACTCTTTGGATATGCATGTTTATATGAACATCCAGAAAGGGCAATGCAATAAATGAAACTTGAAACATTAATTGCTGGAAGTTGTTTTTGTTTTGCAATATACTGTAATAATACTATGCAGACATGCAATATGAAACAAGAGAAGCAGCACAGACCTTGTGGAAGTCACAGCTTGCATGCTTGTAAAAGATGTCTGCCTTTCTTCCAGTTTGAACTAGAAAGTCTCGCTCAGTCTCACCAGTGACCACAGCTCTACCGTCCTGTAAAGCCTTGCAGTGTTTGAAGCTTCTAGCAGCATCCAAGTCACTTGAAGTTGTTAAACCAGGTAGCCTGAAATGAACAATAGGTGCCAAAATTAGTTCCAGTTCCGTACCCATTCCAATGCAGATGTCGAGGAATTTGAAATGCAGAATCAATGCATAAAAAACCTGATGGATAATGCAAAACAAACACCGTTAAATTTAAGTTTCCTTTCATTTAATCTTGACTTTTTTAATAAATGCATGTTGACGCATCACGTGCACATTTTATGGCGCCCCAATTGTTTCGCTAAATCTAGAGAGTGGATTTTTTACTCCACTTTATTGCTGACAAAAGTAGGTATTTTCTTAACCTTTTGGCATGTGCCCACTGTGTCTGTCCTTCAGGTTTAGCTCTCAACTTGGTATTAGTAGCTTTGCCTTCTAGTTCATTGCTACACATTGTAGCTAAGATGCATTAGGCTAAGCTTACTATATAGTTTTGTAGAGGTGGTTAGGTTTCCAAACCATAGATTTAGGTAGAGCCCGGTATAGACTAAGGCTTGTAAAACAACTTCTTTTTTAAAGCCCTCACGAGATTCTATTACTTAACATGCCTTGCCTTAGAGACTTCACAGGGTAGCCTAGCAGGCCTTGCCTTAGAAAGGTTGAAGATTTTACAGAACATCTAGTAGCTTAGGACTTGCCTTAGAAACACATAGCTAAGCTTTTGTATGTAACAAGCCATGTCTAGAATATTAGGTCTTACATCATCCATGTATAGACGAAGAGCTGATGCATGTATGCATTATACTTTTGCCAACTGTGAACTAGGTGTTGGTAGTGCGCATGGTGGAGGATTGGTCATGCATTTGGTGAAATGTGGACTGTAAGAGTGGGAAAGTTCCGTCAAATTTTCTGCACTGGATTATTCTATTGCATATGGATGTCTTTATATTTTGTTCTACATGCAACAGGACCTCAGACTTCTGTTGAGTTATAGGATAGGTTTGTCCTTAAAGTCCCATCAATATACACATACAAGCTTTTCAAATGACATCCAGCTAACCTTGTTCCACAACTGTGAGATGAGCAGACCATATAGCTACCTCATAAGGTCTATCCTAGAGCAGTTGTGCACCACAGAATCATGCGAAGTGAAATGTTTTAGCCCTTGCTTGGTCTATAGCAGACGCTGGACTAGTCAAAAGTTGTTTTGTCGGTCAGCTTCATTTGCTCCTCTATTTCTACGAGGCTGTCATTAATATCGAGGGCCTTACACTGAATGTTACAAGAAGCAAGAGGCTGCTCAACGACAAACAAACTGGAAGAAGCTGGAGCATGAAGCCGATTGAAGTTGAAGCAAGCAACTGACAAACGACTGCCCAAACGATGGCAAGGGTATTGAACTGTAAATGAGCAAGATTCTTTGCCATTGGAATGGGGTCATTATTTAATGGCGTTGGAACAACGTTGTTCAGAAATACCAATGGAATATTAATGCAACACACAACATTCATGATGCCAATGCAAAGATTTTGCTCTACTATGACTCAAATGAAAACTAGTCTGTAAATATTATATCATTGGCCACACCCTAATTACTCTCCAGATGTTGAACAGGAAGTAAAACAACAAGATTTTTTTTACCTCATGAGCTCAAAACCTTAATAAAAAATCAATTATGATATTGTGTATCCTCTATTCAAAACCGCCAACCCATTTGGAAATGCAAATTTAGCTGTGATTTGTCAATTTTATACCTGGAACAGACTCACTAGCCAGATTAGAGCCATAACTTGCTTCAGCATTGCAATACAAGTGCAACAAACAAGTTTGCTTGTATGGGTATCATTGAAGTAAGCCAACTAAAGCTATGGCAGACTAGATATACACAACTACAGTCAAGTGATCTATTCTTGAGTGCCTCCTTTCTAAAAGTTGAATTATTGAGAGAGTTTCCTGATAGCTTGTGTAGCATTACGAAATAGTAGGATCACCAGGAAAGAGTATTTAGAGGACAGTGATTGCCACCAGTAACCTTTTCTTATTGTCAAACAAGACCTGATAAAAATAATCTCTCTTCCAATTACTATAGAAAATACTTATGTCTTTTTTATTCCTTCCTGTTTGGGTCTTCTCAAAAATTTGAGTTAAGATCTTAAAAGCCTTAAGACGATTTTAGATAAGTAGCTACCTGTAAGTGTAAGAAAATTCATGTAGACTAATAGGCAGCTGTGCAAACTCGACCCCCTAATCATGTAGTTGGATCTCATACTGTTCTAAAGTCCACCATACTGCAGCTGCTTGGGTATTGGAATGACAATCCCATTGTATAAGCACCTCCCACACATCCACATGAACCTGACCATCTCACCAAATGCAAACTGAACAATATAAAGAAGAATATTTTGGGTCAAACTGCTACCACTTCAGTCTGAAAAACATCTTTTAGATATCGTAAACTCTGGTTGGCATTTTATTTCACAAAATGTTGTTTAGTGTCCATGTTATTGTTAACAAACGTCTTTGTTAGGCATCCTAATGGTATCTTGCTATGAAGCTAAGAAGTGCTGTTTTTATATAAGTTTCAGTTTATGTGCATGTGAACAAGCTTCAACATTAGTGTAATGTGTTTCACAGAACATTGAGGTGTAATTTTAATAGCATAACAAGGCCTATTTATAGCCGCAAATGTCTGTAGCTGTCCAAAGTTTGCTAACGAGTATCTTGCTGCTCCATTGCAAGGCACTTGTAACCTTTATTGCAGTGTTCTAGCAGCACAGGCATGGCCTCTAAAGTTCAAAAACACTCTCAATGTGTATTTACCCAATGATGAGATATCTGGATCATAAGGATACCAATATTGAACCTGCCACAAAAATTGTTCTCAATTTTCGCGATAACTGATGTTTAAATGGTTTAGTAGGTGAACATACTTTGCTGGATAAAGCCAATTGCAAAGAATGTATTAGAGACCATCACTAGATCATTACATCATCTCAGGAGCTTCCTTAATTGAATATGCCTCAGGAGTCTGGGTATTTTTTATTGTGGCTTGAGAGCATAGCTCCTTCTTCAACAGGCTCATAAGAATATATCCTCATTGTAACGTAAATTTATGCAAAGTGTTTCTTTAATATTTCTGTTGGTGTGATTATTTACAAAAGTGTTTAGTGGCACATATTTGCAGTGATGGGGCTGTATTTCTTGTATGGTAAGGTTAGAGGTGAGGCACTAAACAAACAGGGTTTATGATATGCAACACGTTTCCAACAACAAATAAAAGGAGACCACCATACAGACACTGGTTATAGACAGACATAAGAATGACCTCTGACAGCAACATCTTTCTACAGTGGTAAGGTGAAGTTTTTTTTAATGCTTTTGGTAGGCTAGAAAACAACTGGCGAGTTTGATTATACCTTGATAGGTGGTAATGAGTGGACATGCCATTGCAACTAATATAGGAACCAAGTATATATACAAACACTCTAGATGACTCAACAAACACTAAACGTTAAATTGACCTTAACTTGCAACAATCATTTGTTGTTTAATTGCAAGTGTGTTTTCTATTAAGTTATTATCATTTTTATTGTGTGTTGATTGAGGGCAATGAAATTCTGGGCCTGCTGCTGCACTTTAACACCAGGTTCATATAATGACTTACAAGAAGCTAAGTGCTAAGCTTCCAAGTGGTGTTCCTTCCAATGTGGCCCAGCATTGCCCTGTAGAATGTCCATCGCACTAGACCCTTGGTCAATGCTTATGCATCACAAATCTGTAGTAATATCCTCTGAAGATTGCAATTGTCATTAAGAATTGGCACCAAAATGCAATATTAAGTGCTGCGTATATTTAGACGTTGTTATTATAATTTTCCCACCAGCAAGATGTGAATAGACTTTAGGGGTACACAGCCTTATTTTACTATCAACATGTCTCTTATCTCTGTCTGTCCTTACTTTATAGAAGGTGAGTTACAGTATTCTATGGTTAATATGGCATGATTTATCAACTTCAATTAATTTGAACATCTCTCTTGGGGCTCTTTATCCAACCTACTTCGTGAAACCATCATAGTTGGTGAGTTGGAGTATTACATGTCTAGGATAACATGTGTTGACTTATTAATGTACTCTACATGTCTCTCGAATCTCGATGTCTAACCTACTAATGCTATATCAACATAGTTTAATAGTTGCATACATTGCTAGAGCATTACAAGAACTAAAGTCTATTCATCTTCACTTGCAGTGGAATTAAGATACCAATCATGCATTGGGCAGCAAAATAATGGTCACGAGAAGCATGTGTGTAAATGGGCATGTTGTAGCCACTATTGTAGCTAAATAGTGTGCAAAGTGCTAGTGCTTCAAAAATCTGTAGTAATATCCACAGAAGGTTTTAATTGGCATTAAGAATTGGTGCCTATCTGAGATTTTAAAGTTATGTATATATTTAGAGGTTGTTGTAATTTTCTCACCGGCAAGATGAATATGAAAAGATTTTAGATTAATTTTACTATCAATTTATTTCCACATGTCTCTCATCTCTGTCTGTCCTTACTTTATAGAAGGTGAGTTACAGTATTCTATGGTTAAGATGGCATCATTTATGAAATTTAAACATCCCCTTTGGTTATCTGTGTCCAACCTACTTCATGAAACCATCATAGGAAGTGAGTTATAGAGTTTATATATGTAAATGATCAAATTTACAAGTCTCTTGGCTCTCTGTTGTCAATCTAATTACATGAAACCATCATAGGTGGTGGTGGATTACAGTATTCTATGTCTAGGATTACATGCATTGACTGATTGGTCAACTCTAATTAATTTGAACAGGTCTCTTGGCTTTGACTATCTAACCTACTGATGGAATATATATCAACATAGTTAAATAGTTACGCATTGCTAGAGTATTGCAAGAACTAAAGTCTATACCTTGACTTACAGTAGAATTATGATGCCCAATCATGCACTGAGCAGAAAGATGATGTAATGAGAAGCATGTGTGTAAAAGGGCATGCAGTAGCCAGTAATGGAGCCAACTGATGTACAAAGTGGTTATTTAATATTTAGACCTTATCCTGCATCTCTCTGTTGAGGGTTTCTACTAACTTGGTTTGAGAGATATCCCCCCCTGGCCCAACTGTTTCTGAGTGAAGATCATTCTTATATAGTAAATCACTCGATTTGTTAAGGGGGGAATAATGTCAAAAAATTCACCTTGACAATACCAATCATAACTTCCACCCACTACCCTCTATCAACATAATTTTTATACCAAAATGTAGCTTAGAAGATAAGCTATTTAATGATGTATTTAACTTTTGTCATAGATATTTTTATGCCAATGTGTCAGCCAGGAAATCCAGTCCACAAATTAAAAATCCATTAATAATGCTAAGTGGCTGCTAGGTGGTTTATGGTAAGAGTACATGTAGTAGTTTCACCTAAACTATTTGAATTGGTATGATAATGCACCACAGGAGAGTGGGGAAAAATCCCATACAAACCTCATGCAGATATGCTGGTTTATACCCAACACATTCTCATAACAGTGAAAATAAAATAATTTAGGTTAAAGAGCACACAATAAGCATTCTGGTGATATATAAATTATGGAGTTTGGGTGAGAAATTAGGGAGAAATTTGTGGAAATACGTGGAAATTATTCTAATCTAATGCGACGCGATTCTTCTTCACACTTGCTGGGTTTCTAATGAAAATAGTGAGTGCAAAAGCTGTCGTAACTGCATCATAGAATCTTCAAATTTTCTGAAACTTGGAATATGACTTCTATATGAGCAGATACACCATTTAAAATAGTTGTTAAAAAAGTGAATGTTAGCATTTTGACATTATTCCCCCCTTAAACTACCAGCTTACTCCATGCTAAATATATTTTGTAAGAATGATTTTAACACAGGTTAAGTGTTGTGAAACACAATCAAATGATTGAGTAATATTTTGACCTTTACCCCCTGGATCCTTGTTGTAGCTGCCTGTTGTTAGCGAGGTGATATAACAGGTGATTAGTTACAGGTGCAGCAAAGTGCATACATTTGTATGTGTGCACAATGCTAGTGATTGTGAGTAGTTACCGTTGCTGTGGCTCTCCTCTCCATGATTGATTCTACCCAACCTCATATAGAATCCCTGTTTCTCAACCACATCTGTGGAGCTAGTTGTCTAATAGTTAATACCTTTAACTCATCCAGCATCTACTATAAGCATTGGTGAGCAATTATCCCGTGAGTATGGAAAACAGAAGTAAAATTATGTCATGTATTCGGTTTTTGGCTAGACAGGGATTAGCCCTTAGAGTTGATTCTAATGAAGAAGATGGTAATTTTTACCAAATGTAAAGTGTGAAAGATCCCAGAGTATCGATTGGTTGAAGAACAAAACTAATAAATATACATCCCAAGACATCCAAAACGAAATCTTCAAAGTCATGGCAATGCGTGTGTTGAGGGTAATTGCTAGCTCACTTCAGTCATCTCCCTTCATTACCATAATGATGGACGAAACAACTGATGGTTCTAATCGTGAGCAAGCAACTTTAGTTTTTCAGTCAGTAATGGATGATTTCGACGCATTTTAAAGAGTTCCTTGGACTTTATCAAGTCCCATTAATTGATTCTATGACATTGACAAAAGTTATGAAAGATTCTCTCTGTAGACTCAACATTCCTTTCTCCAAAGTCCGTTGACAATGCTTTGCTGGAGCCAGTACAATAAGTGGAGTTAGATCTGAGCTGGCCAAGTTGATAATGGATAAAGAGTGCCGGGCATCTATACTCATTGTTATGGCCACTCTATAAACCTTGCAGTGAATGATGCCATAAAAGTATATAAAAATGCCTTGGATGTAATCCATGAAGTCACTTAACTTATAAAATTCTTCCTGCATAGGGAAGAGTTCTTTAGAGAATTAAAAATACACCATGACTTAATGATTCTCACTCGACAGGAATGAGATTACTCCAACCAGATGGACTGTGCAAGTTGATGCTTTAGCAGGGCTAAAAGTAACTATGAAGTTATTTTGCAAACATGGGAAGAGGCTGTAGATGTTGTTATGGATACAGAGACCAAAGCACGAAATAATGGGGTATATCCTCAGATGCAAACTTTTGAATTTTTATTTGCTAATTTTCTTGGGGAAATAGTCTTACGTCATACTGACAATTTAACTTCAACAATTCAGAAGAAAACAACATCTGCTGCTGAAGGCCAGCAATTTGCAAAGCTAGTTATTGCTACACTGCAGCATACACGCAACCCAGAAGCTTATGACCTGTTTTGGATAAAAGTTTTGAATTTTGCTGAATCTGCAGGTGTTGATGAACCACAGTTACCATGCTGGCGAAAACGCCAGCAAGGTTAAATGAAGGTGGAACTAATCACCAATTTCATGAAACTCCTATCTCCAGCTTTATTATGAAACTATAGATAATACTACTAACTGTATTGCAAACCGCTTTGATCAACCAAGTTATAAAATATATTGCAAGTTGGAACAGCTTCTTATCAAGGCAAGTTATGAAGCAGATTTTGAGGAAGAATTTAAAGTTGTCTGTGACTTCTACAACGAAGATTTTAATCCAGATGATCTGAAAGCTCAAATTATAATTTTTGGTGTTGAATTTCAGCAAAAGAACAACATGGCTTCCTAGCAACTACATTTTTTTTTATCAGGGATCATTTGAAGGCATATTCAATTGCTCAAAGGGACCTTTTAAGGCAACTAGTCCGGGTACTACAATTGATTATGGTGATGCTTGCAACTAATGGCACATCATTTAGTGCACTTAGTCGAGTGAAAACTTATCTTAGAGCCACTATGAAGCAGGAGAGACTTAACAATCTATTGATCCTTCGTGTGCATACAGAACACAGAGATTTTTTAGATCTACAAGATCTACAAGAGGTGGCCAATGATTTTCATTCATATTCTGAGCATCGTATTAATACTTTTGGTACATTTTGTAATGTACCATAGTAGGACCAAGACTAGTTAACTGAACATTTATTTTTATTTTTATCATTCACTATAATTATATGACAATGCGGTATTGCAGTTACTGTTGGTGTGGTTGTGGATGTGGTCATAATGTTGCCTTTGCATCAATTTATTGCTTCCTGTGGGCCTGCTATGGGTAGAATTACCATTACTAGCTCTTACTGCATGGCTTCTAAAGTTACGAAACACTTTCAACGTACCCAATGATGAGATACCTGAACCATAAGGGTGTCAACATTGAGCCTGTCACAAGAATTGTTTACAACTTCGTGATAACTGATTATCATATGCTTTTGTAGAAGAACATACTTGCTGAATAAAGTCAATTTTAAAGAGTGCATGAGAGACCATCACTAGATCATTATATCATCTCAGGAGCCTTGTTACCTATTAATATGACTCAGGGGTCTGGGTGTTTCTTATTTTGGCTCAATAGGATAGCTCCTTCTTCAACAGGCTCGTAAGAGTAACTCCTCTGTTAGTCAAGTTTAAAAAATGGTTTATTCAAAGTGTTTCTTTAATATTTCTTTTAATTTACAAAGATGTTTAGTGGCACATATTTGCAGAGAAGTGGTTGTAAGTTGAGGTTAGAAGTGAGGATTAAACTAACAGGGTTTATGGTATACAACACACTTACAACAACAATACCACTATACAAACACTGGGTATAGATTGACATAACAATGACCTCTAAGAGCCACATAGCCACGCTTTCTACAGTGGTTAGGTGAAGTTTTTTTAAAGTAGGATAGGAAACAACTGGAGAAATTGAATGGACATAACTCTGCAACTAATATATATAGCAACCTAGTATATCTACAAGCACGCCACATGACTCGATAAACACTAAAGGTAAAATGGATCTTAACAATCATTTGTTGTTTAATTGCCTAACTACTTATTAGGTCATTTTAATTTTAATTATGTGGTTAGTGAGGGCAATGAAATTCTGAGCCTACTGCTGCACTTTAACACCAGGTTCATGTAATGAATTACAAGAAGCTGAGTCCTAAGCTTCCAAGTAGTATGCCTTCCAATGTAGCCCAGCATGTCTCTGTTGAATGCTCATGCACTAGATCCTTGGTCCATGCTTGTGCATCACAAATCTGTAGTAATATCCACAGAAGGTTGGAATTATCATTAGGAATTGGCACCTATCTGAAATATTAAAGTGATGTGTATATTTAGAGGTTGTTGTTGTAATTTTCCCACCAGCAAGATTAATGTGAAGAGGGGATACACAGCTTAATTTTACTATCAATTTATTTCAACATGTCGCTTATCTGTGTCTGTCCTTACTTTATAGAAGGTGAGTTACACTATTCTATGGCTAATATGGCATGATTTATCTAATTTGAACATCTCTCTTGGGTCTCTGTCTACAACCTACTTCATTAAACCATCATAGGATGTAAGTTATATTATTTCTATGTATAAGATTATGTCTTATTAATTTACAAATCTCTTGGCTCTCTGTTGTCAATCTACTTACATGAAACCAACATAGGTGGTGGATTACCGAATTCTATGTCTAAGAAGACATGTGTTGACTGATTGGTCAACTCTAATTAATTTGAACATGTCTCTTGGCTTTCAGTGTCAAACTTACTCACATTATATCAACATAGTTTGATATTTAAATACATTGCTAAAATATTGCAAGAACTAAAGTCTATTTACCTTGGCTTGCAGTGGAAGTAATGATCAATCACATGCTGAGCAGCAAGATAATGATCACGAGAAACCTGTGTGTAAGATGGCAATGTAGTCGCCAGTTAATGGAGCTAACTGATGTGCAAGGTAGTTGTTTTATAATTAGTACCTCATCCTGCATCTCTCTGTTGACGGCTTCTACTAACTTAGTTTGAGAGATATCCCCCCTCACCCAATTGTTCCTGAGTGGAGATCATTCTTATATAGTAAATGACTCGATTTGTTAAACTACCATCTTACTCCATTCTAACTGATGAAGTATATATTTTGTAAGAATGATTCTAACACAGGTTGAGTGTTGTGAAACGCAATGAAATTATTGAATAATATTTTGTAAGGTTGAAAAATTGTGTAGCTGTTGTGTAACACAGTAACACGTAAAATATACCTTAATTTGCAATAATCATTTGTTGTTTAATTGCCTAACTACAAGTGTGTTTTCTCTTAAGTTATTTTAATTTTAATTATGTGGTCAGTGAGGGCAATGAAATTCTGGGCCTGCTGCTGCACTTTAACACCAGGTTCATATAATGACTTACAAGAAGCTGAATACTAAGCTGCCAAGTGGTGTACTTTCCAATGTAGTCCAGCATTGCCCTTTAGAATGCTCATACACTAGATTCTTTGTCCATACTTGTTCATCACAAATCTGTGGTAATAATCATAGAATGTCCAGATTGTCATTTGGAGTTGGCATCTATCTGAAATATTAAAGTGATGTGCATATTTAGAGGTTGTTGTTGTGATTCTCCCACCAGCAAGATGAATGTGAATAGATGTTAGGGATACACAACTTTATGATTTATTTCAACATGTCTCTCATCTCTGTCTATGCTTACTTTATAGCCGGTGAGTTATAATATTCTATGGCTAGGATAACAAGATTGATCAACTCTAATTTATTTCCATGCCTCTTGGCTCTCTGTGTCCAACCTACTCACATAAAACCAACATAGGAGGTGAGTTATAGTATTTATATATATATAGGATTTCATGTGTTGACTAAATGATCAACTTTAATTAATTTTATCATGTCTCTCACCTCTTGGTGTAATATCAACATAGTTTGATAGTTACATACATTGCTAGAGTATTGCAAGAACTAAAGTCTATTCATCTTTACTTGCAGTGAAAGTAACATGTCCTATCACACACTGAGCAGCAAGATAATGGTCATGACAAGCAGTGTGCAAGGGCATGTAGTAGCCACTAATACAGCTAACTAATGTGCAACATGGTTTTAGCCAAACATTAAATGTTTTTTATTTACCATCATGCACTAAGCCACACAAAAGATGGATGGTTAAAACACTTGTGTGGTTCTTTATAGTGGCTATGAGAAATTTATCTGATTAGGAAGAGGCCTAGTTTCTTTAGGATTAATGTAAAGTACAGCTTTGGCATTCACTTAATTAAAAGGGAGGACTACACCTGAAACCACTGAAATTTGAACACATATTTGTAGCTGTCATAAATTTACCCCCTTGCTTCTGTGCAGATACTTTTGATACCAACTTGTTGCTCATTCTGTGTGCTTTAAGGTGATATGTGAAATATCTCTATAGACACCTTTTCTTAGAAGAGACACCTTTTCTTAGAAGATATATCCAAAAAGACAAGGGTCACTCCAAAAATTCTACCCCCCAAACTGTGGCAAGGATAATTCCCAAGTGCCTGGTCTACAGATGGCGTTTGTGGCTTACCAAGTCATTTAGCTGTGATATAACAGTGGCATATTTATCAACACATCTCGTGTTCATTAGTTCTAAGGCTCTTCATTTCCAACCCCGCAAAATACACACAAAATCTTGATGGTCACCTCTTCTAATCACCATAACTTGGCAATGCTTCAAGTCAAAAAAGATATGAAACTGTCATATAACAGAGCACTAAATGAACCATCAAATATTAAAATTGAGTAAAGTATGGCAAAGTTTTATTGGCCACAAAATCAGAACAAAATGGATTTTCAAAATTCCTGGAAGTAGGTGTTAAAGTTAGGACAATGAATTTTGCATTGAAATAGTTTGACAAAAATTAATGTGTTCTTATACAAGTTTCAGTCGTTTCTTGATATGTTGTTGTAGTTCCATGCCTTTCTTGAGTTTTCTGTGCCTGTTTCCATCCACATCCCCGGGAAAATTGTGGCTAGCCCCTCTGAAGTAGACTGCGAGACTATCAATCACAGATTCAGTCAAGCGTCCTTCCCCCCCCCACTTCAGCTTCCGGACTTCACCGCTGTCATCAACAAAGGTCTTCCTCAGGCCATGCAGTTTTTTTCCTGAGGCGCTTCTGTTTATGCCCCATGCACTACATCTTCTAAAGGTGTCAAAACAACAAAAACAAATATGAAATCACCATAATTAAATCACCATAATGTAAACAAATTTGAAAATCACCCGGATCACAATATTGCCATAATGGTGCTCGTTATTGAGCCGAGAGATCGACTTAGCATCCCCATCAGAGATTACCACTGTGTACCGCAGCTTGTTCCTCTCCATTGACCTCGCCCAAAGAATTGAGGCACCTTCCGCTTCCATAGCTGGAGAAGAACCACTGAAATTGGAATTATAGGAGTCCTGGTGCTTGTCCATCCAATCCAGAACTCCTGTGACTCGCTGCCCATGGTACGCCGAGTTTCTTTGCAAACCTGCAGGACTTGCTCAGGACCATCACGTCAAGTACCTGGCCTGTCTCCCACGATAGCACTGCTACCACACCTTAGGCTGCTATAAATCCATGTCGGGACCAGATACCATCACACGTGACTGTTACATCAACAACATCATCTGGATCGGCACCCTGCAATCTGTGCAGAAGCAGACCTACAGCTCTCCACGCCCACTTCATGTGCGATTTGCTGGAGCCTGATGTTGTGTTTGTAATAACACTTGGGTAATACTGGAGGAAGCAAGCCCATTCCTGCACTCCCTCTACCACACATTCTCCCTGCCAGAATAAACCTGGAATTTTAAGCTTATAGGGGTCAGAAAACGCATCTCACCTCCTGTACACAACGGATTGTTCCAGGAGAGAGTCAGCTTAGTACATAGACCCCTCCGATTCATCAGGTTTTCCCTAACAGTAAGCCCAGATCCACAGACATTGCAACTAGCCCACTTAGTGACGGGTGTAGCAGATTTTCAATATCAATGAGCTGTAGACCTTTCATCTCAAAAAGAGAATCAGGACTACAGGCTCCATCTGTAGCTGGGGAGCTTACCGAATGCTCCAAGGAGGATGACTGTGGCTTCGCGAGTGCAAGTTTCTTCCCAGGGTTGTAACTACCACTGAAGAAAATGTCTCCTCACTCCTGACTACCTTCTGGAACTTCTGTAATACTCTAAGCCGCTTCTTACGATGGAGGTAACGTTGCTTGCGCTCACAATTGACTCGGAAAAACATCACTTTTCAAAGGACGAACGGTTTCGACTGACTGACGCTTCGCGCAAAAATGAGTTGCCCAGTGGAGAGCATGGCTCAGTACTCATGCGCAACAGTCATGAATAGAATCAGTGTGCAATTTGCTTCCTGTGTAGGAAACAATGAGCTTCCTAGTATGCGTAGTCGCCATTATATGCTGGAATAAACTTACCTCGCCGTTAGCGTTCGTCGTTAGTGTTCCTTGTTGGGTTCTCTTCAAATTTTTGAATAAATATGAGAAATTGCATGGACAAAAGCCATCATAACTTTGAAATGGAGCATCTAATAGCTTTAAAACTTTAGAGTTAGCTAGTAGATGTGTACAGCAACAGTTTGAACTGATAAGAAAACAAAGTTTTTCAGGTGTAGTCCCCCCGGATACACAACTTTATGATTTATTTCAACATGTCTCTCATCTCTGTCTATGCTTACCTTTATAGCCGGTGAGTTATAATATTCTTTGGCTAGGATGACAAGATTGATCAACTCTAATTTATTTCCATGCCTCTTGGCTCTCTGTGTCCAACCTACTTACATGAAACCAACATAGGAGGTGAGTTATAGTATTTATATATATATAGGA
Source organism: Cladorhizidae sp. MBARI D1340-BT2 (assembly GCA_028752905.1). Classification (NCBI taxonomy): domain Eukaryota; kingdom Metazoa; phylum Porifera; class Demospongiae; order Poecilosclerida; family Cladorhizidae; species Cladorhizidae sp. MBARI D1340-BT2. The sequence goes on along the minus strand of JAQNBH010000004.1, from coordinate 14,252,305 downwards.
TTTCATGTGTTGACTGAATGATTTATTTGATCATGTCTCTCATCTCTTAGTGTTATATCAATAGTTACATACATTTCTAAGAGTATTGCAAGAACTTCATCATTACTTGCCAATCACACACTGAGCAGCAAGATAATGGTCATGACAAGCAGTGTGAAAGGGCATGTAGTAGCCACTAATGCAACTAACTAATGTGCGACATGGTGTTAGCCAAACATTAAATGATTTCATTTGCCATCATGCACTAAGCCACACAAAAGATGGATGGTTAAAACACCTGTGTGGTTCTTTATAGTGCGTATGGGAACTTTTATCTGATTAGGAAGAGGCCTAGTTTGTTTAGGATTAGTGTAAAGTGCAGCTTTGGCATTCACTTAATTAAAAAGTTGGGTTTTTACACCTGATTTTAAACTCCAGAATGCAACCCTCCAGGAGGTGGATTTTTTTGCCAAAATGTAGCTCTTGAAATACAATTTGATAATAGCTGGAATGTGGTGTCCTTGACTGGTTAAAGCTAAGTGCGCTTTGTCTAGTTTCTGGTTCATTATTGCTTGTTATCATAGTAACAGGTTGTGGCACTATTGCATGTATAGGAGTCAGTAATCGACCATTCGAAAGACTCCTATCTTTAGAAAATGATTCATATATATTAAAAAGTCACAAGTACAGTATCGATGATTCACGTGCCTTTGCATGCTACAGTTACATCATGAGTTCAAAGTTTGCAGGGAAAAGCCAAGCCACTACAGGGCTCCCCCCCCCATTGGCACAAGTCACAGAAATGTGCAGCTTGGCCAGGAGTCTGATCGCCCATCCTACACAGTGGTTTGTTAGCAACATTCCATGCAGTCGTATGTGGTGGGTTGGGCAGGTGATTTGCAGTTATCCGTGAATTCTCAGCTCCTGTACTCTCATGCAGTCCGAAATCCGAAATCAGTGTCTAAAAATGCAGGTTTGAGTTGGTTGACTGAAACTGTATCCCATTGGCCGTTGATGTTGAGTGTATTGTATTTAGCAGCCCTCTCAAGGACTCTGAAGGGTTTATCGTAGGTAAACTATAGAGGGAGCCGATGTCCGTCATGGCAGACAAACACAAACATACAGCTTTGTACATTGACAGGCATATGAGCAGTATATTCTCTGTGATGTGTAGTCTCTTTGGGTCACAGTCCAACCATGGTAGTACGTAGGCTTGCAAGAAGGTCAGAGACATTGGACTCAGCAGAAGATGTAGTTTCAAAAATTTCTCCAGGTAGGTGAATTATTGTAACATAGACGAGTTTAGAAGGGGCACATCCAAGGTCCTCTTTGGGAGCTGATCAGAGGCCTAGCAGAACCAATGGAAGTTCATCCATGCACAAGGGCCCTATCAGGCGAGCATATAATGCTGCTTTCAACTGCCTATGGAAGTGCTCAAGAAAGCCATTTGCTTGCGGGTGATAAGCAGTTCTGCAATCCAGCTATGCTCCCAGTAGGGCACTCAGGACTCCATAGGGCTGAGGTGAACTGTAGCCCCATGTCAGAGGTGATGTCCATTGGTACTCCAAACTGTGCAATATGTTAAGAAAGGAGGGCATTGGCACATGAGGTGGCTGTAGCATCTGCCATAGGTATAGCTTCTGGCCACCATGTGTAACGATCAATAATGGTAAAGAGGTAAGTTTTTCCTTCTGAAATGGGCAATGGTCCCACGATATCAACATGAATTTTCTGGAAACATCGCTGGCTATGCTCCATTGGGGCAGACACATGTCGATGACCTTTGTTTTCTGGCAGGACACACATGTTTTGGCCCATTGACCCACTTGCTTGTTCATACCATGCCACACAAAATATGCTGCTACCATCTTCCTGGTTGTTCTAATGCCTGGATGTGCCAGGCCATGGATCGCATCAAAGACAATAATACGTCACCAAACAAGGGTGACCAAAGGTTGCAAAGTTCAGTTGAAGAGTCACACAGCAAGGTCAAGGTCACACTTGTACCTAGGTCTGCAAGAACCAATTGTGTGATGGCCATGCGATATGCTTGGAATCCCAACCTCCTCCTGTTATGCATGTGCCATAGGAAGGAGGTCGAGATCAGGTTGACCCACCGCCATGCACACAGGATCTACAGAAATTTCCACATGGGAGAGTGTCTGTGACTGCATTATCTCGACCATGGATATGTCGCACATCTATGGAATATTCTGCTATGCTGGAGAGATATCATTGTTGCCTCACAGACCAGTGTTCCGAACTGCTGGCAAAGGCGAATGTGAGTGGTTTGTGATCGGTATAAATGTGAAACCAATGACCCTTGATGAAATAACGGAAGTGCTTCACTGCAGAGTGAATGGCAAGTAGTTCATGGTCAAAAGTGCTATACTTTTTCTGTGTGTTGTCCAGTTTCCGTGAGAAGAGGGCAAGCGTCTTCCAGCTACCACCAAGAAATTGTTCAAGGACTCTTCCCACTGCCAAGTGAGATGACTTCACAGTGAGGCATGTAGTGGCAATGGCGCTTGGATGGATGAGTAGGGTTGCCGAGGTCAAAGCATGTTTCGTTGCATCAAAGGCTGACTGAAGCTATGCATTCCACTGGAAGTCCCGACCTTTCACATGTGACATGCTGTGTAATGGACTATTGAGGGTGGCATGGAGCACAAATCAATGGTAAAAATTTACCATGCCCAAAAATCTCAGTTGAGGTCTTAGCATATCTTGGTTTCGGAACCTGACGAACGGCCTCGACTCGCTCAGGTAATGGCTCAACATCTTGCACTGTGACTCTGTGACCAAGGAAGTTGATGGCATCTACACCAAACGTGCACTTTGCTATGTTAACTACAAGGCCCTTTCAAGCAATCCTCTTGAAGAGCAGACGCAGGTGATGCTGGTGCTCACTGGAATCGGAATTGGCAATGAGGATATCAACTAAGTACAAAAACTAAGTACAAAAACAGGAATCATTCCAGTCCCAAGCTGATTTGGTCCATTAGTTGCTGGAAGGCCTGTGCCGCATTCTTAAGGCCAAATGCATTCGGAGGAATTCAAATAGGCCGAAGGGTGTTATCATGGCAGTCTTAGGTATATCAGCAGCTGCCACCAGGATCTGGTTATACTCACATACCAAGTCTAAATATTTTTACCTTCCAGCTGTGCCGTGAAATCCTGAATATGTGGGATGGGATAACGATCATGTGTGGTGGCCTCATTCAAATGCCGGAAGTTCCCACAAAATGCCAAGAGCCTGTATCTTCTTTGGAACCATGTGAAGTGGTGACGCCCAAGTGCTGGATGATCAACGGAAATTCCTAGTCTCTCCATTTCAGCAAACTCACGTCGAGCGATGGTCAACTTGTCAGGGGACAAATGGCATTCTTTGGCGTGCATTGGAGGGCCTGTTGTAGGGATGCAGTGCTCTATGCCGTGCTTTACATTTACACTGGAGAACTGCAGATGAGTGACTGATTGAAATTCTTTGAGAATATCAGCAAATACATTATTCGTAGAGCAAGTGTTGAGTCTGGGAGCTAGTGCTGCCTCATGTCGAACAGGTACTTTCTGATATGTCTTTGCGTTGATGATGTGGCTAGTGTAGACATCATATGAGGAGATGGTTGCTGCAGAAGAATTCAGCACCCAGCATCGAGCGATTGACGTCAGCTAGGACAAAGGGCCATTTCAATTAGCAGAAGCCCAAGTGTATAGCAATGGTTCTCTTACCAAATGTGTCAATTTTACTGCCATTGGCGGCGACAAGGTGTTCTGTCTTCTCTCTACTATCCTGGGCAGAGGCTGGGAACAGACTGACCTGAGCTCCTGTATCCACAAGGAACTTGTGGTCAGTATTACGATCACATGCATACAATAAATGGCTCACATTCTGGCCAGCAACCTGAGACACTAGGTGCTGGCCTGACTGTTGGAACCAAATATCAGGCCTGGAGACTAAGAACATTGACAACTTGAAGGACACAGCATTGACCACAATAGCCATGGCCGTAGCAGCAGCAGCATCTATCATGATGAAACTCACTCAGTGGGTGTGGTGAAGTGGATCTTCGAAACCACGGAAAAATAGAAATGCCAGTTGTTGTAATATCTAAGGCTCAAGCTTGCACTACCATGCACCAGACTCCATATCAGTTCAAATATTAATATGAATTGATAGAACACAAGTCCATGCATTCACAAAAACAAGTCCCCTGTGACTTGCACGTGGGACCCTTAAATAGGCTCTCAGAGCATCCCACAGTTGTTACTAAATTTAGCTATTACATCATCAATGCATGATCTACAGTACATGTATAAATTAAGGGTTCAGAATTTGTGTTAGTCATGAGATCCAGATGATCTCATGGGTTCATCTTGGGTCCATCCTTTGATCTGGTCTACAGTCATCTCTCTGTTCTTGCAGCCCAGAGTGTAACTGTGGTCTTGCGCTCATAGCTTCGTGGGCATAGTGCTTGTGGAGGCTTTCTGTGTTATAGGTTCCACAACACCAGTTGACGAGAGAATTGGCCAGTAGCAAGTTTTACTTCGGTTCGCTTGTCAGGATCACCACTATAGGAGTTAGTAATCGACCATTAGAAAGACTCCTATCTTTAGTAAACGTTTCATATATATTGAAAAGTCACAAGTACAGTATCGACGATTCACGTGTGTGTGCATGCTACAGTTACATCATGAGTTCAAAGTTTGCAGGGAAAAGCCAAGCCGCTACATAGGCCTTCATATGAAAAGTTAAACACTGGAGATAATTTGTACATCTGAAAACAGCCTTTAATATGGTGATAGCATAAAGGAAATTTATATTCGATCTCCAGCTTCAAAATGATACCAAAAATGTAGAGTTTTAGCAAGAATTGACAGAGAGGTATATTTCTTTACAAAAAACATATTTTAAGGAACCGGGGTTGAAAGTTAGGCATTCTATACTCCATGGTCATCTCTATCCAGCACTCCACCCTGTAATCAATGGAGAAGATGCATGGAGAAAAATGGCAATAAGTATGGCCTTCAATTGTTCTAAAACTTGAACTCCAGTTTGTCTATGAATATAGTTACCGGTTTAGTAAAATATAATAAATCAGATCCCTTGACACTTAGCGGACCATTGTCACAAATTCGTGACACATGCAGGCAAATCCATAAGAACATTGTCACATATTCGTGACAGGTATTATTTTCAACTGTAGACCATCCTCATGATATAGTGACAGCTGCTTTATTTTGACCTCAACTTGTTTTACTATGGTTAGTTGCATTGTTCATGGTTGTTAGCTATTAATGGCCTATGGTTATGATACCTATACAGTACTCGAGATGTTATCTGATGATAATGGCATTGATAGTGATAGTATAGATTGTGACTCAAATACTGATGATCAAATAGATAAGAGTAGCAATTTTGAAGAGAGTGAGAATGCAAGTATCTATGTTGGAGCAAGTGGAAATAGGATGAGAGCTACAATGAGAGGACTGAGTCAGCAGATGTCAATGGGAGGTAGTCATAATAGAGCAGGTAGAGAATAGCAGAGGAGGGGAAGAGCTGCAGGTAGAGGATAGCAGAGGAGGGAATGAGCTGCAGGTAGAGGATAGCAGAAAAGGGGAAGAGCTGCAGGTTGAGGACAGCAGAGGAGAGGAAGATCAGTTGGAAGTGGAACCAGCCAGTGGATGCTAGCCAATATATCTGGACTCATACTGGGGAAGGTTTGGTATTCCTGCAATAAAATAATAACAACTAATATTATTAGCTTCTACACAGAGTTAGCTTCTACACAGAGAAATGTTTTTATATCAAGCAAACTTTACAAAACCATTATTATTTCTTTTCAAATTATGGATGACATTGCTCCACAGAGCAGGTCATACACCCTTCAACCAGTACCAGGACTTAATGTTCCTCCATCCTGCCAAAGTGGAGAAGATTGTTTTCCGCTATTCTTTGGGCCCATCATGCTAAAGTTTATCATTGATAAGACCAATGCTTATGCTGAGCATAGGTTGCCGAAGTTGGCCCAACTTGGCTGAAGAGTACCCCAACAGGCTGAATGGCAACGAGGACCATTATCCTGTGAGGGGAAGTCAGATGCATGACTGTGCTGTCTGCAGTAGAAGGCAGGATGGCACCAGACACCTCTCTTTATAGATGTGGTGCCTGCCCCAACACACCCATTCTGTGCCCATCTGTCTGCTTCCAGACCTACCACACACAGAGGATATATCAAACTGAAAACTGAGTCATACCTTCATCCTAGTTCCATGGTTATGATTACATGACAGATGTTGTTTCATCACAGATTTGCTGCAATCCTATATGTAAAATATATTACTAAGTAAACAATTGAATGTCAGCGAAGGACTATGCAACAAAACCAGCAGTGTTCTCAGTAAAAATAGCTATTTAGCTGCCAACTAGCTACATGGGTGCACTAGCTATTTAGCTACACTAGCTGAACTATTTACTATTCCTACACTATTTAGCTATACCAGATTTGGTCTAACAGTCATAAAAGAAACTAATGAGTTAGCTGAAGTAAAGTTAGTTACTCACCTCGGTCACAAGTGTTCATGGCTTTATTTTTTGGGGGATTATCTCATACACTTGAAAACATTTTGAGATTTGAGTAATGAAGTACCAGTAAGTAATCATAGAGAGGAGTAGCACCTAGAACTTCTCTGTCAACTGTCCAGTTCATCTGACATGAGGACACACTTAATATTGCCCATCTGATAAAAACATCTGGTCTCTGGGAATAACTGCATGTGCGAATTGAGCAATCCCTTCGATTTACAGGTACTGTCCGCTAAGTGTTAAAAAGTGATACACAGTTCCTAAGAAGTACAGTGGGACTATAGCCTGCTTACACCAGTTAGCTGACCTTTAACCCCTGGATTCTTGTTGCAGCTGCCCATGGCTAGGGAGGTGATGTAACAGGTGGTCATTTCAGCTGCAACAAAGTGTATACATGTTATATGTACAAAATGGTAGTGATTGTGAATAGTTAACTGTCTGGTGTGGCTCTCCTCTGCATGATTGATTCTAAACAACCTCATATAGAATCCCTGTTTCTCATGCCACATCTGTGGAGCTAGTTGTAATAGTTAGTACCTCTAACTTATCATCCTGTATCTCTCTGTTGAGGGCCTCTACTAACTTGGTGTGAGAGACAATTCCCTGGCCCAACTGGTTCTGAGTGGAGATCTTGCTTGTATAGTAAATGTCAGGTTTTGTTAAACTACCAGTTGAGTCCTTGCTAACTGATGATGTTTATATACTGTAATAATGATTCTATCATTGGTTAAGTGTTGTTAATCATTGAGTAAGGATTTAACATTGTGTAAGTGTCGTTTAACACAATCTGTGGTGTGCTACGATGTAGAAAGAAGCTCTTTATTTTGAATCCAATTCCATATTTCATTAAACCTATATATCCTCAAATTGGGACATTTGTTAACACATTTTTTAAGACTTATGTTGTAAAAACCATTTTTTTCCTGCACATGTGCAAAAAGCTAACAGCATTATTAAATAAAACTTTCATTCTTGATCTGGTTTGCGGTGTGGGTGGTTGGTGGAACAATAAAAATATAAAAAATAATAAACTTACTGACAATCACAAATTGCCATCATTAACAGTCTCTTTGCTTTACTGCTATATCTGCAAGCCATATTAAACCTGGTATAGAAACATATGCTAGCCTGAAATCCCTCAGAATCCCTTCACTATGGGGAATAAAATGTAACCCAGGATGTATTTCTGCATGGGCATTTGGAATGGTTTGGCATTGAAGGTGCTAGCTAACATCAGGAGGGAAAGAATTGCCCTGTACAGGTTTCTCATTGGATGTTTGGGCATTAGTAGGAGCTAGCTGTTCTGATGCCAGTAAGGGTAACATTACCTTTACTAGCTCCTACTGCATGGCCTCTAAAGTAAACACTTTTAACCTCCCCAAAATGATGAGATACCTTGATCGTAAAGGATGCCAACATTGAGCCTATCTCAAGAATTGTTCTTAACTATGGCCTTTTCACGATAACTGATGTTCATGTAGATTAACATACTTTGCTGAATAAAGTCAATTGCAAAGAATGCATGAGAGATCATTACTAGAAAGTTATATCATCTCAGGAGCCTTGCTCCTTACTTTAATATGACCCAGGAGTCTGGGTGTTGCTTGAATGGATAGCTCCTTCTTCAACAGCCCATAAAAATAACTCGCCCATTAGTCAAGTAAAAAAAAAGAAGTTTATACAAAGTGTTTCTTTAATATTTCTTTATTTACAAAAGTGTTTAGTGGCATGTTTTTGCAGACAAGTGGCTATATTTATTGTATGTTGAGGTTGGAAGTGAGGCACTAAATAAACAGGGTCTTTGGTATGCAACACTCTTACCACAACAAATAAAAGGAGACCACCATACACACACTGCTTATAGACAGACATAACAATAACCTCTAAAAGCAACATATACCATGCCTTCTACAGGGTAAGGTGAATCTTTTTTGGCTTTTGGTAGGGTAGAAACAAACTAGCGAGATTGAATATACTTTGATAGGTGATAATGAGTATTTATTTATTGACAGAACTGCAACTAATATAGAAACCAAGTACATCTAAAAACACCCACATGACTCGTCAAACACTTAATGTAAAATGGAAATTGACTTGCAACAATAATTTTTTGTTTAATTGCCTAACTACAAATGTGTTTTCTATTAAAAGTTATTGTCATTTTTATTGTGTGGTGATGAGGGCAATGGAATTCTGGGCCTGCTGCTGAACTTTAACACCAGCTTCATATAATGACTTACAAGAAGCTGAGTCCTAAGCTTCCAAGTGTTGTGCCTATAATGTGGCCCAGCATTGCCGCATGCACTAGACTCTTGGTATCTCAAATCTGTAGTAATATCCACACAAGGTTGGAATTGTCATTAGGAATTGGCACCTATCTGAAATATTAAAGTGATGTGTATATTTAGAGTTTGTTGTTGTAATTTTTAATTTTTTCAACGGCAAGATGAATATGAATAGACTTTAGGGATACACAGCAATGTTTTTTTTAACATGTCTCTCATCTCTGTCTGTCCTTACTTTATAGAGGGTGAGTTACAGTATTCTATGGCTAGGATGACATGATTTTATAAAGTGATTAACTTCAATTAATTTGAATATCTCTTTTGGGTCTCGGTTTCTAATCTACTTCATGAAACCATCATAGGAGGTGAGTTATAGTATTTCTATATACAGGATTACATGTCTTTTCGAAATATTCTAAAATGTCTCTTGACTCTCTGTTGTCAATCTACTTACATGAAACCATCATAGGTGGTGGATTACAGTATTCTATGTCCAGGATGGCATGTGTTGACTGATTGGTCAACTCTAATTAATTTGAACATGTCTCTCGGCTTTCAGTGTCTAACGTACTGATGTTATATCAACATAGTTTGATACTTACATACATTGCTAGAGTATTGCAAGATCTAAAGTCTATTCACCTTAACTCTTTTCCCGGTATAAGCGCCATATGGCATAATTGCTTTTGAAAAATCATAAAAAATCAATTGTTGGGTTGTTTTGCAAAACAAAAATATCATAAAACAGCGCTATTCTAACTGCAGCTACATTCAAAATTATACGGCAATAGTGCCATGGTAACTAGGGAAATCCCGCCATAAAGTTCAAGGGGGGGTCAATTCTGCCCTAGAATTTAAAATCGTCGAAAGGCTATCTTTTGGTGAGGTGCTCACAGCGGTCCTGGACGACAACTTCAACGACTTCGGGTTATCTGACGATGAATCTGAGGAAGGGGAGAGTGAAGCTATCTATGCCAACCGTGTACAGCCCAGTCTGGATCGTGACCAAGTAGAGCTACTAGGCAGAGACTTTTCCAATCGAAACCATGGCAAGTATGGACGAAGCTATTGCTGTTGGAGGTGAAGGCATTGATCCTGGCAGTCTTCCTGGTAAGTCAATGTACTTTGCTAGCTATATGTAAAGCCTGATAGTCTCAGGAGCTAGCTAAATCATGGTGTTAGCTACACCCGTGTAATAGCCTACTTTCCTTGATAGTTCTAGCTGTACTTGATTCCTTGACTTGTCTAATAAGTTGACGAATAACAACTCTATCATGTTCAGGTTTGATGGAGCAAGTGATGGACCATGACGGAGATAATACCATGGCACAGCTTCCCCATGTTCAGATGAGTTCTGGTAAAGATAGTGATGCAAACACACCTACCCCACTCTCTTCATCCATACTGCACGAGGATGGTCGTCTTGTAGACCTACACGAGGACATACTTTACTCAGAAGTAGGAGTGTCCAAACTCGCCCCCTTACCTTCATCCAGTGCTAGTCTTACTGCACGAGGACACTTGTATATCAGACTATGAGTATGTAATTACAGAGTATTTTATTGTATAATTGCTCTATGATTCTGTGTACATTTTATCAATATTATTGGTTATGGGAATTGTATAAATAATATTGGTGGGAATTCTATACAGTATAAATTATGTCCTCTCTGTTATATAGGGAAACGTCTGTCATACAACAGCATATCTCAGTTGTTCCTAAAGTTGGCTGAAAATAGAAGGATATTTATAATCTACAATACAATAATATACAATTTTTATATTTTTTAATATTAAACAACATTATAATGATATTCATACATGTGCAGTTTGGTTACCTAGCAACAAGAATTGACCACAATAATGTCCAACAGTAGAGCTATCTTGTGGTATATGGTTGCTAGGGACTATTGTTAGCCTCTGATTTAATATCAATTTATTTGTACTTAATGGTCAATTTTTTATTTTTTTCCAAATAAACTCACCGGGAGAAGAGTTAACTTGCAGTGGAAGTATGATGACTAATTATGCACTGAGCAGCAAGACTATGGTAATGAAATGCATGTGTGTAAAAGGTATTGTAGTAGCTGGTAATGGAGCTGACTGATGTGCATGGTGGTTCTCATCCTGCATCTCTCTGTTGATGGCTTCTACTAACTTGGTTTGAGAAACATCCCCCTGGCCCAACTGGTTCTGAGTGGAGATCTTGCTCGTATAGTAAATGACTAGATTTGTTAAACTACAAGTTGAATCCTTGCTAACTGATGTTGTTTATAATTTTGTAAGAATGATTCTAACACAAGTTAAGTATTGTGAAACACAGTCTAATCATTGAGTAATATTTTGTAAGGATGTAACATTGTGTGACTGTGGTGTAATATAGTCTGTGTTGGGTGTTACGATGGAGAAAGATGCTCTCAATTTTAAACGCAATACCATATTTCCATTACCTTATTCACCTCTTCAAATTTAGACATTCATCAAAATATTGTATAAGACATACAGTATGTGGAAAAAACCAGATTATTACGTGCACATATGCAGAAGACTACTGCACTGTATTATATATAACTTCATTTCTTGTTCCGGTTTGCGGGTGGTGGATCGAGGAAGCAATAAAAATATAAAGTCTCTTACTTGTCTTTATGCAAGCCAATGAAAGATGTATAGATACTACACTAGCTCAGAATCTCTTCGCTGTTTAGAAGATAATACACTGCTGGATGGATTTCTGAAGCAGCTAGCAGTGAAAGTGCTAGAAGGTAAAGAGTTACCCTTCTCCTGGGATGTTAGGCATTAGTAGGAGGTAGCTTTTCTGACACCAGTAAATGTAGCATTATCTTTACTAGATTATCCAGGAGCCCATCCGGGGATAACAATGTCAACTAACAGATGTGGCATACTTGATCTCAATCGAAGCTAAATCAGTTTTTTCTTCTTGTGATTATTTATCAACATGCTTACTTAAGCCTAGGTCCATGCTTATGCTTCACATATCTGTAGTAATATCCACAGAACGTGTTTAATTGTCATTAGCAGTTGGCACCTATCTGAAATATTAAAGTGATGTGCATATTTAAAGGTTGTTGTTGTGATTCTCCCACCAGCAAGGTGAATGTGAATAGGATTATGGAATACATAGCTTTATTTTACCCTAGATTTGTTTCAACATGTCTCTCATCTCTGTCTGTCCTTACTTTATAGGAGGTGAGTTACAGTATTCTATGGCTAGGATGACATGATCTTACTAATTCAATTTATTTCATGGCCCTTCATTCTCTGTGTCTGACTTACTTCTTGAAACCATCATAGCCGGTGAGTAATGTCTAGGATGACATGTGTTGACTGATTAATGTATTCTAATTAATTTGAACATGTCTGTTGGGTCTCCGTGTTTTATCAACATAGTTTAATAGTTACATACATTTAGTATTGCATGAACTAAAGTTAATTCACCTTACTTGCAGTGCAAGTAAGATGCCCAATCACACAATGAGCAGCAAGATAATGGTCGTGTGTAAAAGGGCATGTAGTAACCAATAATGTCGCTAACTAATGTGCAAGGAGGCATCGAGTGTAGTTAAGGAAATGTATTTTATTTACCACCATGCACTAAGCCACACAAAAGGTGGACAAAGGGTTAAAGTGACATAAACATCTGCTCTGGTCCTTGTTTGAAGTTCTGATTATTAAGAGGCCTAGTTTGCGCTAAGAAACACCGTGGATCTATAAGTTGCTTACACCAGTAGGCTGATTTTTGCCCCCGGATCCTTGTTGCTATTGCCTGTGGTTAGGGAGATGATGTAACAGGTGGTTAGTCACAACTGCAGCAAAGTGCATGCATGTTATATGTACACACGGTTGAGGGTCTCTACTAACTTGGTTTGAGATACATCCCCTGGCCCAACTGGTTCTGAGTGGAAATCTTGCTTGCATAGTGAATGACTAGTGTTGTTAAACTCCCAGTTGAATCCTGCTAACTGATGATGTTTATATTTTGTAAGAATGAGTCTATCACATGTTAAGTGTTGTGAAACATCGTCTAATCATTGAGTAATATTTTGCAACCCTGTGTAAATATTGTGCAATACAGTCTGTGTTGTGTTACGATGGAGAAATAATATCTCAATTTTGAATAAATTACCATATTTCCATTAACTCATTCACCCTTTTAAACTGATATATCTTCAAATTGGGACATTCGTTAAAACATTTTCCACGACCTTGTGTTAAAAACCAGATATTTACCTACACATGTGCAGAATGCTTCAGCATTACTATATAAAACTTTATTTCTTGATCTAGTTTGTGAGTGGAGTGGGTGGAGGAAGTGATAAAAATATAAAAAAATTATACAACCCACTGACAACTACAAATTGTTATCATAGACTGTCTCTTCCTTGAGTTTACTGCTGTCTCAGCAAGCCAAAGGTGTATAGACACCTATACTAGCCTGAAATTCCTCAGAATCTATTCTCTCTTTAGAAGATAATGTACTCCTGGAAGCATTACTGCATCGACACCTAGTTTGGTTTGGTATGGAAGGAGCTAGCCAACATCAGGAGGGAAAGAATTACCCTCTTCAGCTTTCTCCTGGGATGGTTGGGCATTATAGGGTTGTAGGCAGCTATTTGTAGATTGTATGGCCAGAATCTGTTGGTTACACTTATGGGAGGTGACTTCTTCATGACTGGGCAGATTAGCCAATTTACAATCATCTCCCAAAGCACTTTTCCTGCTCTGAGTCCTTAGATCCAAACTCTGCTATTGTCACATCAACACATGATGTTGTCCTCTGTTCAAGGATCAGATCTGCCCTTGCTGTGACATTCGTAGTTCTCCTGATCAGACACACATTGAACATCTCTGCCTGTGTCAATTGAATTTTAATATAGCTAATCTCTTGTCCACCGGTAAAGACTGGAAAATGGCAGTGAAGACTGCTCAGATATTTGACCTCTCATTTAATAATTTTTCTAATCCTTGACTCTCTTTCTCTTATGTTAGGGTTTGGATATGCATATTTACATGACCATCCAGAAAGAACAGTGCAATAAATGAAACTTGAAACTTAAACTTGCTGGAAGTTGTTTTGTTTTAGGGCAATGAAATTCTGGGCCTGCTGCTACACTTTAACACCAGGTTCATATAATGACTTACAAGAAGCTGAGTGCTAAGCTTCCTAGTGGTATGTCTTCCAATGTGATCCAGCATTGCCCTTTAGAATGCTCATGCAGCACTAGACCCTTGGTCCATGCTTGTGCTTCACATATCTGTAGTAATATCCACAGAACGTGTTTAATTGTCATTAGGAGTTGGCACCTATATGAAATATTATAGTGTTGTACATATTTAAAGGTTGTTGTTGTGATTCTCCCACCAGCAAGGTGAATGTGAATAGACTTATGGAATACACAGCTGAACATTTATTTCAACTCATCTCTGTCTCTCTTTACTTTCTAGAGGGTAAGTTTCCAGTATTCTATGACTAAGATGGCATGATTTGACTAATTGTTCAACATCAATTTATTTGAACATCTCTCTTACCTGTCTGCATCAAACTTACTTCATGAAACCATCATAGTTGGTGAGTTACAGTATTCTATATCTAGAATGCCTTGTGTTGGACTGATTGATTAATTTAAACATGTCTCTCAGCTCTCAGTGCCTAACCTACTGAGGTTATATGAACATAGTTTGATAGTTGCATACATTGCTAGAGTAGTGCAAGAACTAAAGTCCACTTGTGGTGGAAGTAAGATGACTAATGACGCACTGAGCAGCAAGATAATATTAACGACAAGCGTGTGTGTAAAGGGGCATATAGTAACCACTATAATGGAGATAACTAATGTGCAAGATGGCATCAAGTATAGCCCCCAAAAATTAACATAATATGTATTTTATTTACCACCATGCACTAAACCACACAAATGATGGAGAAAGGGTCAAAGAAAGATAAACACCTGCTGTGGTGCTTTATATTAGCAGTCGGAAGTTTTATCTCATTATTAAGAGGCATAGTTTGTGCTAAGAAGCACAGTAGGTCTATAAGCTGCTTACACCAGTAGGCTGATCTACCCCCTGGATCTTGCTATTGCCTGTGGTTAGTGAGGTGATAAAACAGGTGGTTAGTTACAGCTGCAGCAAAGTGCTTGCATGTGTAATGTACACAATGCTAGTGATCGTGGGTATTTACCTGTAGGCTGTGGCTCTCCTCTCAATGATTGAACCTAATATAGCATCCCTGTTTCTCATGCCACATCTGTGGAGATAGTTGTAATAGTCAGTACCAATTAACATCATCCTGCATCTCTTCATTGGTGGCTTCTACTAACTTGGTTTGAAAGACAACCCCCTGGCCCAACTGGCTGTGAGTGGATATTTTGCTTGTATAGTAAATGACTAGTTTTTGTTAAACTCACTTGCTAACTGATGATGTTTTGTAAGAGTGATTCTATCATGTGTTAAGTGTTGTTAAACATCGTCTAATCATTGAATAATATTTTGTAAGGATGTACAGTGTAACCCTGTGTAAGTGTTGTAACACACTCTGTGTTGTGTTAGGATGTGTTAGGATGGTGTGAAATGTCATATTTCATTAACTGATTCATCCTTTTAAACTGACCTATAATAGGGACATTTGTCAAAACATTTTATAAAACCTGGTGTTAAAAACAAGATTTTTACCTGCTCATGTGCAGAAGTCTACAGCATTATCATATAAAACTTTATTTCTTGTTCTGGTTTGTGAGAATCTGTGGTTAAAGTGATAAAATTATGAACTTACTGGCGATTACAAATTGCTATCATAAACAGTCTCTTCCTTACCTTTACTGCTGTCTCTGCAAGCCAATGAAAGCTGTATAGACACATATGCTAGCCTGAAATCCCTAACAATCTCTTCACTCTTGAGAAGATAATGCTCTCCTTGATGTATTACTGCATCTATATCTAGGTCGGTTTGGCATTGAAGGTGCTAGCTAACATCAGGAGGGGGGAGAGTTAACCCTCTACTGGTCTCTCCTAGAATGTTTGGGTATTGCAGCCAAAATCTGTTGGCTAGTCTTGTGGGAGGTGATTACTTCACAACTGTGCCAATCCAAGCAACAATCATATCTCAAAGCACTTTGCCTGCTCTAACACCTTTCTTGCAAAACTGTTCCATTGTCACTTTAACACATTATGTTGTCCTCTGTTAAAGGATAGGATGTGCCTTCACTGTGATGCTCCTATTTCTTTAACTTTGTACATTTTAGCCTGTGTCACTTGAATTCTGATATAGCAAACCTGTTGCCCCCTTTCCCCCTTCCCCCCTCCAATGTTCGAAGATGGCAGTGAAGACTGGAAAATGGAAGTGAAGAATGGCCTCTCAGATCTTTGAACTCTCATTTAGTAATTTTTCTAATTCTTGACTCCCTTTCTCTTATGTGTTTGGATGTGCATGTCTATACAATCCAGGAAGGGCAATGCAATAAATGGAACTTGAAACTTAAACATGGAAGTTGTTTTTGTTTTGCAATATTGTAATAATAGTATACAGACATGCCAAGGAAGCAGCACAGACCTTGTGGAAGTCACAGCTTGCATGCTTGGATAAGCTACCTGTGCCATCCTTCCAGTTTGTAAAGCCCTTCACTAGAAAGGCTCGCTCTGTCTCACCAGTAACCACAGTACTATCACCCTGTACAACCTTGCAGCATGTGAAACTTCTAGCACCATCCAGCACAATATTATATTGTAGCCACTTAAATTTGTTAAACCAGGTGGCATGAAATGAACGGTTTACACCAAAAAACAGAGAAGTGAAGACAATATACTTTGGTTGAAATGGCGCAAGCTGTAGGTTGCCAAATTGATAGCTCTAGTTATACTGCAGATGGGTTAGCTGCATATCCTTTGACCTCATAGAATTAATTCAATTGGTAACCAAGGCTCACCAGCCGTACCAGTGGGTACATCCCTGCATTTGTAGAGCTAGCTCTACTGACACCAATACCTTTACTAGAGTATACAGGATCCGAAGGACAACCATGTCAACTAACAGGTGTAGCGTACTTGATCTCAATGGAAGCAAGTCAATATTTTCCTCTCCATAATTAGCAATAATTTATCAACAGACTTACTTGAGCGAATAATTGGTTGTGAAATGATTACTATTACCCAGAACAGAATGCTCACTTGGCTGCCATCAAGCTCAAGTGCACTGCTCCTGCAAGATCCATCATTTCTGTTGATGGGATCGTGGATGAACTATTGAAAGGCTAAAGCTATCCTTACTAGAGTTAGAACATTCACAAGTACTACAATCCTTGATGCCACTGCAAAGATGACAAACAGCTTGCAAAAACAGTAGAACTGCTGAGAATAAATTATTCTAAGAGAGTAATTGCGATCAGCTATTGCCACCAACAACCTTTTTCTTATTCTCAAATCAGAGTGTTAATAGCTACTTCCCTTTCAATTACAACCAACCCAAAACAAATTGCAGGTAGATGGACTGAAATAAATATTACCTGCAGCTGGTCCTATTACAAAATACATAGAAATTATATTCCTAGCCACCTTTCCTTTAGGTAAGTTTGTGACTTCTCAAATAATATCCTATATACTTGTTTGCAAAATTGATTGAGTTGTGATCTGAAAGTCATTAAGACAATTTTTTGTTTAGCTCTTATAAGTTTCTAGAAAATTCATGTAGACTAATAGGAAGCTGTATATATACTCCATCCCTAATGCTGTATATATCTAATGTTGTTCTAACCGTTGCTGGGTACAGATAAGCCACAATATAAAGCTGCTTGGGTTTTGGAATAACAATCCCATTGATGAGGCACCTACCACACATGTGCATGTACCTGACTATTGAATGCTGAACATTCTATTTAATAGCATTTTGGGGGGCCAAAACTTCTACCGCTTATGTCTGTATGGATAGTAAACTCTTGTTGTTAAGCCTCTCGTATTTAGTTCACCTCAAGTTGTTAAGTTATGGTATCTTGCTATTAAGTGCTGTTCTTGAAGTCTGTGAAGCAAGTATCAATTATGAGCATGTGAACGATATTCACGATTATGTTTCACAGAACATTGAGGCAAGAATTTTAATACCATAACCTGGCCTATATATAGCTGCAACTGTCTGTAGATGTCTACAGTTTCCTAAAACTTATCTTCCTGCTACATTGTATGGCACTTCCAACCTTTCCCAGTGATCTAGCAGCACAGATAGCTCCTCCTGCATTACCTCTGAATTGCAAAAAAAAATTCCAATGTATCCAATGATGGTACAACTGGATCGTAAAGGATGCTAACATTGTGCCTGTCTCAAGAATTCTTCACTTTTTTGCAATAACTGATGTTTAGAACAATTTTATAGATGAACATACTTCGCTGGATAAAGCCAATTGCTAAGTATGCACGAGAGACCATTGCCAGCTTGTTATATAATCTTAGGGGCCTTGCTCCTTAATTCAATATAACTTGGGAGTTTTGCTATTTATTATTGCTCTCAACAGGATAGTTCCTTCTTCAACAGGCTTGTAACAGTAACTCCTCCATTAGCCAAGTCAAACAATTGTTTATGGAAAGTGTGTGTGACTTCACTTACAAAAGTGTTCTATGGAACATATTTGCAGATATTTATTGCTTATATATTGAGGTTAGAAGTATGGTGCTAAACGTATTACCCAACACACTTACCACAACAAATAAAAGAAGATCGCCATACAGACACTGGTTATAGACAGACATAACAACGACCTCTGACAGGAACATAGACCATGCTTTCTACAATGGCAAAGATAATTTTTTTAGGCATTTGGTAGGTTAGAAAACAACTAGTGAGATTGACCATAACTTGATAGATGACATTGAGTGGTAATTTTATTGATATAGCATTGTAACTAATATAGCAACCAAGTATATCTACAAACACTCCACATGATTCGATAAACACTAAGCGTAAAATTGACTTTAACTTGGCAACAATAATTTGTTGTTTAATTGCCTAACTACAAGTTTGTTTTCTATTAAGTTATTGTCATTTTTATTGTGAGGTGACTGAGGGCAATGAAATTCTTAGGCAGCTGCTGCACTTTAACACCAGGTTCATAAGATTCTAAGTGGAGTGCCTTTAATGAGGCCTAGCATTGCCCTTTAGAATGCTCATCCACTAGATCCTTGTATATCACAAATTTCTACTAATCTCCAGATGGAGCAAATTTTCATTAGGAGTTGGCACCTATCTGAAATATAAAAGTGATGTGCATATTTAGAGGTTGTTGTTGTTGTGAATTTCTCACCAGCCAGGTTAATGTGAAAAGACTTTAGGAACACACAGTTCAACTTTACTATACATTTATTTCAACATGTCTCTCATCTCTGTCTGTCCTTACTTTATAGCTGGTGAGTTACAGTACTCTATGGCTAGGATGACATGATTTTACTAATTCAACATTCAATTAATTCGAACATGTCTCTTGGCTGTCTGTGTCCAACCTTCTTCATTAAACCATCATAGTTGGTGAGTTAGGGTATTTCTCTCTATATATATTATGATGACATGTGTTGACTAAATAATTAATTTACATGTATCTTGGCTGTCTGTGGTCAACTTACTTTATGAGACCATCATAGGTGGTGGATTGCAGTATTCTATGTCTAGGATGACATGTGTTGACTAATTGGTCAACTATAATTAATTTAAACATGTTTCTAAGCTCTCTGATAACTTACTAACATTATAACAACATAGTTTGATAGTTACATACATTGCCAAAGTATTGCAAGAACTAAAGTCTGTTCACCTTCACTTGCAGTGTAAGTAAGATTCCCTACCATGCACTGAGCAGCAAGATAATGGTTACCAGAAGCACGTGTGTAAAATGGCATGTAGTAACCACTAATGGAGCTAACTAATGTGCAGGGTGGCATCGAGTGCTAGTTGACATCAAATATATTTTATTTACCATCATGCACTAAGCAACCCAAAAGGTGGAGAAAGGGCTCTGTGGTGCATTATAGTGTAGGTCAGAGGCCTAGATTGTGCTAAGAAGCACAGTGGGTCTATAAATTGCTTACATGAGGAGGCTGAACTTTCCCCCCTGAATCCTTGCTGCTGCTGCCTGCGGTTAGTGAGTTGATGTAATAGGTGATTAGTTGGAGCTTCAGCAAAATGCATGCATGTGCAAATGTACATGATTGTGTGTATTGTACAGTTTGCTGTGACTCTCCACTCCATGATTGATGCTACCCAAACTCATCTAGCATTCCTGTTTCTCATGCCACATCTGTTGAGCTAGTTGTCTAATAGTTAGCACCTCCTGTGTTAAGGCCCTCTACTAACTTGGTTTGAGAGACATCCCCCTGGCCAACTGGTTCTGAGTGGAGGTCTTCGTTGTATAGTAAATGACTAGTTTTGTTAAACTACCAGTTGACTATTTCCTAACTGATGATATTGATATTTTGTAAGAAGTATTCTATCGTAGGTTAAGTGTTGTGAAGCATAGTCTAATCATGGTGTCGAGTTTAGCTGAAAAAATCTAACATTTATATACCAACATGCACTAAGCCACACAAAAGTGGAGAAAGAGATAAATACCTGCTTGAAGCTTTATAGCAGTTGGGTTTTTTAGGAAGAGGCATAGTTTGTGGTAACAAACACAGTGAGTTTATAAGCTGCTTACCTCTGAAGGCTGACCTTTACCCCCTGGATGCTTGTTGCTGTTGCCTGTTGTTAGTGAAGTGATGTAACTGGTTATTAGTTATAGCTGCAGCAAAGTGCATGCATATGTATATGTACACAAGCTAGTGATTGTGAGTAGTTACCTGTTTGCTGTGGCTCTCCCATCCATGATTGATTCTACCCAACCTAATAATTTAAGCAACCCTGTTTCTCATGCCACATCTGTGGAGCTAGTTGTCTAACAGTCTAAGTTAGTACCTCTAACTTATTACCCTGCATCTCTCTGTTGAGGGCTTCTAATAATGGTTTCAGAGACATTCCCCTGGCCAAACTTGTACTTGTTCTGAGTGAGATCTTACTTGTATAGTAAATGTCAGTTGACTTATTGATGTTTATATTTTGTAAGAATGACTCTATCATATGTTAAGTGTTGTGAAACATAGTCTAATCATTGAGTAATATTTTTAAGGATGTAACCCTGTGTAAGTGTTTGTAACATAGTCTGTGTTGTGTTACGATGGAGAAAGAAGCTCCCAATTTTGAATGCAATACCATATTCAATTAACTTATTCACGCTTTTAAGCTCATTATATCTTCAAATTTGGACATTCTTCAAAACATTATGCACTAAAAACCAGATTTTTACCTGCCCATCTGCAGAAGACTACAGCATTATTATATAGAAGTTTATTTCTTGTTCTGGTTTGTAGGAGTGGGTGGAGGAAGTGATAGAAATACTGATTTCCATCATACACAGTCTCTTCCTTGCCTTTACTGCTCTCTGCAAGCCAATAAAAGTTGTATAGTCACCTATGCTTGCCTGAAATCACTCACAATCTCTTCTCTCTTGAGAAGTAAATGCACTCCTGGATGGATTACTAAAGCAGCATCTAGGATGGTTTGGCATTGAAGGTGCTAGCTAACATCAGGAATGAAGGAGAGAGTTCCCTGTACAAGTTTGTCCCAGACATTACATGGCCATAGAGAGCTATTTGAAGGTGGTGCAGCCGGAATCAGTTCGTTACCCTTGTAGGAGGTGCATGACTGGGTAAATTAGTTAAGCAGTAGTCATCTCTCGAAGCACTTTTCCCTCTCTGGCTCCAGTCCTTAGATCCAAAGCTCTCCCATTGTCTCTACAAAACATTATGTTGACCTCCATTTAAGGATCGGATGTGCCCTCACTGTGAGAAACGCCATTTCTGCTGATCAAACACACTTTGAACATCTCTGCCTATGTTACTTAAGTTTTGATATAGCTAACGTGTTCCCCCCCCCTCCCAACTTTGTAAGGTGGCAGTGAAGACTGGAAAATGGAAGTGAAGACTTGTCACTCAAAATTTTGAACTCTTATTTAATAGTTATTCTTATTCTTGACTCTCTTTCTCTTGTGTTGGTGTTTGGACATGCATATTTATATGACCATCCACTAAGGGCAATGATACTTGCAACTAAACTTGCTGGAAATTGATTTTGTTTTTCTATATACTGTAATAATTGTATGCAGACATGCAATATTAAGTGAGGGAAGCAGCACAGACCTTGTTTAAGTCACAGCTTCTGGGCTTGTAAAAGCTACCTGTGCCGTCCTTCCAGTTTGTAAAGCCCTTCACTAGAAAGACTCGCTCAGTCTCACCAGTGACCACAGTAACTACCATCTTGTACAGCCTTGCAGCATGTGAAGCTTCTAGCAACATCCAGTACAATGTCATAATGTGGCCACCTTAAAGTTTCTAAACCAGGTAGCATGAAACAAACAGTTTACTGGCGCACTTATACAAAAGGACAAAAAGTGAAGAAAATATGATTTGGCTGAAATGGTTCAAGTGGAAAAAGAGGTGCCAAAAGATAGTCTGGTTCCATACCCACTCCAATGCTAATGTTACAAAGTCAGGAAAGTAGAAACACGGAATCAACGCTTAAAAAACCCGATGTATGTGCAATAGAAATGCTGTTAAGTTAAGTTTCCAATTTGTTGATCTTGCACATTTGTATGAAGGAAGTGACTAGTTAAGTATTAGAGTGGGTGAGTTAATGTAGCAAAAATAGCTGGCAGAAATAGTAGGTTTTCCCAGACGGAGTCCTTAGTGTACAGTGGTTATGATCGGCGATTGCCCCCAGCTACCTTTTTCTACCAGACCTGTTAATAACAACCTTCCTTCCAATTTCTATTAGAATATATATTGTAATTATATATTTTTTATTCCTTCCAGTTTGGGTCTTCTCAAATAACATCCTTTATTCATGTTTGAAAAATTGAGCTATGATCTTAAAAGCCTTAGGAACAAGTTCTTGTAAGATGCTAGAAAATTCATGTAGACTAATAGGCAGCTGTACATATTGCACCCCCTAATGCTGTAGTTGTAACATGTGTTGATCTAAAGTTCTGGTGCACTGAAACCACCATAATACAGCTCCTTTGGTATTGGAATAGCAATCACATTGAAGTAGCACCTCCCACCTACCAACATGTACCTCACCATCTCACCAAATCAATACTGTACACTATAAAGACCATTTTGCATTTGTTCAACAGGATGGACACTAAACAACTTTTGTTGTAATAAACATAAGAGGCTTAACAACCAGAATTTATGATATCTTAAATATATTTTTTTAATTTCTACCATTTCAGTCTGAAAAATATATTTTAGATAGTGGTTGTTAAGCCTATCATGTTTAATACACCAAAAGTTCCATCTTTTCGTTAACAAATAACTTTATTAAGCATCCTTATGGTGTCTTGCTATGAAGTGCTGCTCTTTAAATAAGTATCAGTTTATATGCATGTGAACAAGCTTCAAAATTAGTGTAGTGTGTTTAACAGATCATTGAGGTGGGAATTTTAATAGAATAACCACGCTTATTTATAGCTGCAACTTTCAGTAGATGTCCATAGTTTCCTATCGAATATCTTGCTGCTTTGCAAGTCACTTGTAACCTTTTCCCAAGTGTTTTAGCAGCACGTATAGCTCCTTCTGCATGGCCTCTAAAGTTCCAAGACACTTTCAACACACTCAATGATGAGATGCCTGGATCATAACAATGCTGACATTGAACCTGTCACAAGAATTGTTCTCGTTTTCCCGATAACTGATCTTCATTTTAGATGAATACTTAGCTGAATAAAGCCAATTGCAAAGAATACAGGAGAGACCATCACTAGCTTGTTATATCTTTTTAGGAACCTTGATCCTTACTTTAATATGGCTTGGTCTAGGTATTTCTTATGGAGGCTTAAGAGGATAGCTTCTTCTTCAACATGCTCGCAAGAACAACTCCTTCGCTAGTCTACTAAAAAAACTGTTTATGCAAAGTATTTCATTAAATTTTTCTGTGATGTTGTTATTTACAATGGAATGTACATGTATTTGCAAATAAGTGGCTGTATTTCTTTTATGTTTGGATTAGAAGTGAGGTCCTAAACAAACAGAGTTTATGGTATGCAACACACTACCCCAACAAATAAAGGACAGAATCAAACAGACATTGGTGATAGGCAGACATAACAATGACCTCTGACAGCAAAATAGACCATGCTTTCTACAGAGGTAGGGTTAGCATTTGGTAGGTCTAGTTATATTGATCATAATTATCTTGATAGGTGATAATGAGTGGACATAGCATTGCAACTAATATAGCAAGCCAGTATATCTACAAACACTCCACGTGACTCTACAGACTCTAAAAAGTAACTTGCAACAATAATTTGTTGTTTAATTGCCTAACTACGAGAGTGTTTTCTATTAATTAAGTTATTGTCATTTTTATTGTGCGGTGACTGAGGGCAATAAAACTCTGGCCTGATGCTGCATTTTATGACTAGGTTCATAATGATGACTTACATGAAGCTGAGTGCTAAGCTTCCTAGTTGTGTGCCTTCCAATGAGGTCCAGTATTGCTCTGTAGAATGCTCATGCACTAGAACCTTGGTCCATGCTTGTGCATCAAAAATCTGTAGTAATATCCAGGAATTGTCATTAGGAGTTGTCCTCTATCAGAATGATCAGCATATTTAGAGGTTATTGTTGTGGTTCTCCAACCAGCAGGTGATTATGAATAGACTTTAGTGATACAAAGCTTAATTTTACTCAAGATTTATTTCGACATGTCTCTCATCTCTGTCTGTGCTTACTTTATAGCCGGTAAGTTACAGTATTCTATGGCTAGGATGACATGATTGATCAACTTCAATTTATTTCATCATTTCCCTTGGTTCTCTGTGTCCAACTTACTTCATGAAACCATCATAGCCGGTGAGTTAGAGCATTATATGCCTATGACATGTGTTGACCTAGTAATGTCATTTGAACATGTCTCTATGCTCTCAGTGTCTAACCTACTGACATTATTTTCATAGTTATACACATTGCTAGAGTAGTTCAAGAACTTGCTTATTCACCTTGACTTGCAGTGGATAAGACATCCAGTCATGCACTGAGCAACAGACAGAAACATGTGTGTAAAGGGGGTTGTAGTAACCACTAATTGAGCTAACTAATGTGCAAGGTGGTATCGAGTGTAGCCGGAAAAAAATTTTTTTTTTTTTTTACCATAGTGCACTAAGCCACACACAAGGTGAAGAAAGAGATAAATACATGTGCGTGGTAATTTATAGTAGTTGTCAGAAGATTAGAAAGAGGTCTAATTTTTGCTAAGAAGCACAGTGGGTCTATCTGCTTACACCACTAAGCTGATCTTTACCCCCTGGATCATTGTTGCTGTTGCCTGTGGTCAGGGAGATGATGTAACTGGTGGTTAGCTACAGCTGGCGCCAAGTGCATGCATGTGTATATGCAAGCAATGCTAGTGATTGTGAGTAATTTACTGTTTGCTGTGGCTCTACTCTCCATGATTGCCAACCTCATATAGCATTCCTGTTTCTCATTCCAAATCTGTGGAGCTAGTTGTCTAATAGTTAGTACCTCTAACTTATCATCCTGCATCTCTCTGTTGAGGGACTCTACTAACTTGGTTTGAGAGACAACCCCCTGGTTCTGAGTGGAGATCTTGCTTGTATAGTAAATGACTAGTTTTGTTAAACTCCCAGTTGACTCCGCTAACTGATGATGTTTGTAAGAATGAATCTATCACAGGTTAAGTGTTGTGAAACTTACTCTAATCATTGGGTAATAATTAATTTTGGCAAGGAAGTAACATTGTTAAGTGTCATTTTATGATGGAGAAAAAGCGCTAAATTTTGGATGCAATACCCTATTTCATTAACTGATTCACCCTTTTTTGCTGAAATTGGGACATTCGTCAACACATTTTAGAAGACGTATGAACTAAAAATCAGATTTTTACCTGCACATGTGCAGAAGTCTACAACATAATTATATAATTCTTTTTCTGGTTTGTGGGAGTGGGGGAAGAAGCGATAAAAAGATAAAAAATAACTGACAATCCCAAATCTCCCTCATTCAGAATCTCTTCACTTTTGAGAAGAAAATGCAATGTATTACTGCTTGGTGATCCTGGATGGATTGGTATTGAAGGTGCTAGCTAACATCAGGAGGGAAAGAGTTACACTGTACCAGTTTCTCCTAGGATTACCCAAGCAACACTCATCTCTTAAAGTACTTTGCCAGCTCTGACTCCATTCCTTATATCCAAAGCTCTCCTTTGAAACTACAATTGACCTCTGTTCTATGATTGGAGGTGCCCTCACTATGACACTGCTATTTCTCCTGATCAAACACTCTTTCAACATCTCTGCCTGTCTCATTTTAATTTTAATATAGCTGACCATCCAGAAAGGGCAATGCAATAAATGAAACTTGAAACTTAAACTTGCTGGAAGTTGTTTTTGTTTTGCAATATACAGTATATGCAGACATGCAATATGAAGCCAGGGAAGCAGCACAGTCCTTGTCGAAGTCACAGCTTGCATGCTTGGAAAAGCTACCTGTGCCATCCTTCCAATTTGTAAAGCCCTTCACTAAAAGGCTCACTCAGCCTTACCAGTGACCACAGCATTACCATCTTGTACAGCCTTGTAGCATGTGAAGCTTCTAGCAGTATCTAGCACAATCTTGTGGTGTAGCCACTTAAACTTGTTAAACCAGGTAGCCTGATACAGTTTACTGGCACACTTAAAATACAGGGTAGGGAAGACAGTATGCTTGGGCTGAGATGGCTCAAGTAGTAGGTCACCGAATTAATAGTGCTATAGATACAGGTCGGCCTCATGTCCTTTGACCTCATAACATTATTTAAACTTGTAGTAAAGTGTGGCCTGGCCATAGTCGCACCAGCCGCACCAGTGGCTACGGCCCTGCATTAGTAGAACCAAGCTGTTCTGACACCAGTAAGGGTAGCATTACCTTTTACTAGAGTATATAGGATCCTATCCGAGGATAACAATGTCAACTAACAGGTGTAGCAAACTTGATCTCAATGGAAGTAAGACAGCGTTTTCTTCTCCATGACTAGCGATCATTTATCAAAAAACTTACTTGAGCCAAGAATTGATAGTACAAAACCCACAGAAATAAGAATGCTCACTTGAAATGTCTCTGTGATATCCATCAGTGCCCGTGGACTGGATCCTGGATGAACTATTGACGGTTAATGCTCTCCTTACTAGAGTTAGAAAAATTAGATCCTATGCACGCCCTACATCCCAGATAATACTGCAAAACCTCACTCTACTGTCGGTCAAATACACCAGTCTGTAAATAATCTATCAAAGCCACACCCTAATTACTCTCCAGGTTTAGAACAGGAAGTAAAAGAACTAGAACTTTTTTTCTTCAAGAGCTCTAAAACTTTTTAGAAGTTAAAAAATATGCTATCATTTATCGAAACCACCCATCCATTTGGAACTGCAAATCAAGCTGCGATATGTCAATTTTGTACCTGGAACAGACTAACTAGCCAGATTAAAGGCATAACATTCTTAAGCATTGGAATACAAGTGCAACAAACCAGAATTTGGTTGTATGGGAATCATTGAAGTAGGCAAACTAAAACTATGGCACATTAGATCTACACAACAAAACTTACAGTCAAGTAATCTATTCTGGAATGCTTCCTTTCTCAAAATGGAAGGTATTGAGAGAGTTTCGTGATAGTTTCTGTAGCAAAAATAACTTGCAGAAATAGTAGGATTGCCCAGAAAGAGTCTTTTGAAGACAATAGTTGCTATCGGGGATTGCCACCAGTAAACTTTTTGTTATTGTCAAACCAGACTTATTAATTATAACCTCCCTTGCAATTACAACCACCCTTCAAATAGAATTCTCTGGTGGATGGACTGAAATAAGCAGTTGGTATTAGAAAATACATTGTAATTATATTCTTTCCTCTTTGCATCTTCTGAAATAACATCCTCCATATTTGCTAAATTCAATTATGATCTTAACAGCCTTTAACACCATTTTTGGTTAATAGGTTCTTGTAAGATGCTAGAAAATTCATGTAAACTAATAGGCAGCTGTGCATACTCCATTCCCTAATGATGTAGTGAAATCTCATGTTTTTCTAAAGTACTGGTAAAAAGAGGCCACCATAATATAGCTGCTTTGGTATTGGAATGGCAATCTTATTGAACAAGGACCTCCCACATACCATCTTATCTGATCATCTCACCAAATGAATACTGAACACTATTGAAGAGAATTTTTGCGGGATAAAAATCTACAACTTTAATCAATAATATATATCGTAAATTCTGGTTGTTAAGACTCTCTTATTTATTACACCAGAAGTTGTATAGTATCCAACCTGACCTTAACAAAACACCTTTATTCAGCATCCTTATGGTATCTTGCTGTGAAGTGCTGCTCTTGAAATAAGTATCAGTTATGAGCATGTGAACAAGCTTCAACATTAGTGTAGTGTGTTTCGCTGAACAGTATAGCAGGAAATTTAATAGCATAACCAGGTATATTTAAAGCTGCAAAGCTATCCACAGTTTCCTAACGAGTATCTTGCTGCTCCATTGCATGACACTTGTAACTTTCCCATTGATCTAGCAGCATAGGCAGATCCTACTACATGGCCTCTAAACTTCCAAAAACACTGGTTATTTACATTTGATGGCATATATTTGTAAGATATAAAATGACCTCTGCAGCAACAAAGACCACGCTCTAGAGTGGTAAGGTCAAGGTTTTGTAGGTGTTTGGTAGATTACAAAACAACTAGTGAGATTGAGAACAACTTGATAAGTGATAATGAGTGGTAGCACTGCAACTGATATAGCAACCAAGTATATCTTTAAACACTCCACAAGACTCGATAAAACTAAAAATAAAATGGACCTTAATAACTTGCAAGCGAGTGCTAAGCTTCCAAGTAGTGTGCCTTCTAATGTCGCCCAGCATTGCCATGTAGAATGCTCATGCACTAGATCCTTGGTCCATGCTTGTGCATCACAAATGTTTAGTAGTATTCATAGAAGGTGTTTAATAGTGATTAGAAATTGGCAACTATTTGAAATATTAAAGTGATGTGCACATTTAAAGGTTATTGTTGTGATTCTCCCACCAGCAAGGTGTATATGAATAGACTTTAGGGATACACAACTTAACCATTTATTTCATCATGTCTCTCATCTTTACTTTACAGCAGGTGAGTCTGTTACAGTATACTATGGCTAGGATGACATGTTTTGACTAATTGATCAACTTCATCATCATATGGCCCTTGGTGCTCTGTGTCCAACTTACTTCATGAAACCATTATAGCCGGTGAGTTAGAGTATTATATTTCTAGGATGGCATGTCTTGACTGATTAATGTACTCTAATTAATTTGAACATGTCTCTTGTCTCTCTGTGTTATATCAACATAGTTTGATAGTTACATGCATTGCTAGAGTATTGCAAGAAATAAAGTCTATTCACCTTGACTTGCAGTTGGATTAACTCTTACGCTGCGTTTGTCATGGCGTTTGTGACACAGCAATTCACCCCACATATGCGTTTCTCACATTTCCCTTGAAAAGCGATTTACCGCTGGCAGTGCGTGTGCCACAGCCTCCGGACATGATATTTATTGTTGCATAGCTCCGTGGATTGTCTGTTTTATACTCCGTACTTACTAGGTAAGGTTGATGGGTTTATAATCAAACTTGGGAATGCATCATTATCTCCATGAATAACATAAAAATAAAGATAAACGGGCGATTTATTTCGTGGTTCATTGACAGCTGCAAATAAAAAACATGGTGTGTATGTTTATCCACAAATATGGATCTGCAGGCAGTACTAGAGGCTCTTTCTGATATTGAGAATGACTTTGAAAGTGACAGTGAACTAGATAATGTGGAACAAGATGAATTAGATGATGAGGAAGAAGATGAACTAGATGATGTGGAAGAAGATGGCCTGGAGGATGCGGTCCCTGAAGAAATGGAAGATGCTAGTGGCAGCAGTAGTTTGGGTGAGAGTGATGGGGAAATGGATGTGGAAACTGGCCATACGAGTGGAAATTCTTCAAGTGGGCTTGTCAGGTGGAATGAAGTTGACAACATTATGAGCCCCACCCTGTGTTTGTACACAGAAACTCCTGGTCCAAATTTGCCAGATGATGATGTTGAGCCCAAGGATTTCTTCACCTGTTCTTTGCAGACTAGGTTTTTGACCTAGTAGTGCGTGAAACAAATATTTATGCACAAATTCTGATCACAAACAGGCCACTTACGGTTCGCTCAAGGATTAAAAAAATTGGAAAGACATCACCACAACGGAGTTGAAAGCATTTTTGCCATCATCCTAAATATGGTTATTATCAACAACCCAATACTTCAGAATTATTGGTCAACTGACAAAACTGCATTCTTTTCACAGGTAGTGGCTGATTCCAATTAGGTTGCCTGCAAGATATCATGCTATATTTTGTATGTTTTCTGTTGTTGTTTTGAAGGTGATGAGCCGAGACAGATTCTTATAAATACTCTGCTGTCTACCTCAACCACCAGCCTCCCTCCAGGACATCAAATGGGAGACAACAAGTACGTCCTTTGTTGGATGTCCTCCTGCCTCGTTTTGAGGTGAGCATTCCTTCAAAAGTTCCTGGTAAGCCTGACAGATTGAAGCCAAAAATCATCGACGACTACAACCAAGCGATGGGAGGAGTGGACAAGGCAGACCAGTTGGCAGTGTATTACACCTTCCAGCACAAATCAATCAAATGGTGGAAAAAAGTATTTCTTTGGCTTCTTGAAACATCAGTAATGAACAGCTACATAATGTGCAAGGAGAGTACTCAAAAATCCATGTCCCACATACTCTTTCGACGTTCACTCATCAAATCATTGATAGGCCATTCATACTTTAGCCAGCATCCCAGACAAGGTCGGCGTCGGTGCAGGGACAGCATAGAGAGGCTTCAGCAAAGCAAACACTTCTCTGCCAAAGGAAAATGCCGTGACTGCATTGAGTGTTGCAGTCGAAATGGAGACACACGTCATCTAACAGTGTACTACTGTCAGACTTGCTCTGACAACCCACCTCTACATCCAGAAGAGTGCTTCAAAGAGTACCACACAGCCAAGATCCTGAAGAAACCAAGAGCAACATAGTGAACTCATGACTATATTGTTATTCAATGACTATATTGTTATTCGACTTCTTACAAAACATTATACTTGATCTAGCAAGGTATTCAAATGGATTTTTTCTGTTATTATTGCTGAAAATCTTGTTCTTGTAGCTAGATAGATATATAGCCAGGTAAAGTTATAGTACACAAAAAATATAGATAGATATATAGCCAGGTAAAGTTATAGTACACAAAGTAACAAAAATAGCTCCCACCAACCTAAATTGCCAATCATATAGCTACCGCACATCATGCAGATAGTCTAAGCAGCCAACTAACATACAAAAATAGCGAGAAAGTAGTAGAAGCAACCATGACTAGTTTCTAAACAAAGGTAAAACCATACGATGGTTTTTTTAAACTAGCTATCAGTTTGCATAGATAACCAATGTTCCCTGGATGTCTCTCTGTTGTTTGGTCATGTTTTGGAGTAGTAAATATGCAGCTATCAACAGAGTGTTTCTTCCCCATACGCCCGCACAAGGTTTTTTAAAAAAAATGCTGCACCCAAATGATTGCTTTCGGTTTGAGTATTATGCATGTATGATCATTGTCAATTGATGCCGCATAAGTGTTGAGGTACTAATCACGCACTGAACAGCAAGATAATGGTCACGAGAAACATGTGTGTAAAAGGGCATGTAATAGAACTAACTAGTGTGCAAGATAGCGTCTAGTGAGGCGAAAAAATCTAACATTAAATGTATTTTATTTACCACCATGCACAAGGCCACAAAAAGGTGGGAAAATGGTTAAGGGTTAAAGTGAGATAAATACCTGTGTTATGCTTTCTTGTTGCTGTCGGGAGTTTTATCTGATTTGAAAGAGGCCTAGTTTGTGCTAAGAAGCACAGTGGGTCTATAAGCTGCTTATGCCAGTAGGCTGACCTTTACCACCTTGATCCTTGTTGCTGTTGCCTATGGTTAGTGAGGTGATGTAACAGGTGATTAGTTGCAGCTGATGCAAAGTGCATGCATGTGTATATGTACACAATGCTAGTGATTGTGAGTAGTTAACTTGTTTGCTGTGTCTCTCCTCTGCATGATTGATTCTACCCAATCTAGTGTAGCATCCCTGTTTCTAATGCCACATCTGTGATCTATTTTAGTATCTCTAACTTATCATCCTGCATCTCTTTGTTGAGGGCTTCTACTAACTTGGTGTGAGAGGCATTCCCCTGGCCCAGTCTGTTCTGAGTGGATAACTTGCTTGTTTAGTAAATGACTAATTTTATTAATCTAACAGTTGACTCTAACTGATGTTTATATTTTGTAAGAATGATTCTGTCACAGTTTAAGTGTTGTTAAACCTAATCTAACATTGAGTAATATGATTAATCTAAATGGAAGCTAAGTCAGCGTTTTCTTCTCCATAACTAGCAATTATTTATCAACAGACTTACTTGAGCCAACAATTGTTTGTATAATGATTACTAATACACACAGAGATCAGAATGCCTACATGGCAGCCATCCAGCTCAAGTGCACTGCCCGTGTGGGATCCATCATTGTCCGTGGACAGTTTCCGTTATGAACTATTGAAAGTTAATGCCATCGTTTACACAGCAAAATCCTTCACAATCCTACATCCGAGATGCCATTGCAAAGATCTTGCTCTACTATGGATCAAATCAGCACCAGTCTTTAAATAATCTATCATTGGCCGTGCACCTTAATTACTCTCCAGGTGTAGAACAGGAAGTAAAACAACAAGCCTCTTGAGCTCTAAATCTTTTAAGAAAGAAAAAATTCTATCATGTATCCTCTATTCGAAACTGCCTTTCTATTTGGAAATGCAAATTCAGCTCCGTTTGAGTAAATTAGGTACCTGGAACAGACTCTCTAGTCAGATTAGACGCATTAAGGCTGGTTCACAATACAACGATAGCTCACCGTTTCATTTCGTCCCGTCACTACCATCAATGTGTGAACATTCTCCTTCACCCTCCATTTGGTCGAACGAAGAGAAACGCTAGAAGACGTTGGAGGAGACTTCTAATCCAACGTCAGGTCCAGTGTGTCTGACCAATCAAATAAGCTCAGGTATATAATTAAACTCGCGGATGATGGACGATGAGATGCTAGTTGAAGCTGTTCGAAATTTTACCTACCTTTGGCAGCATCGAGTGAACAAATATTGAAGTTGATTATTAAGAAGGCAATTTTAATGATGTTTGTGCGAAAGAAAACACATGGAAGGAAGTAGCTAATCAAGTCATCATTCCACTCCTCCTCCTCTTCCTGATAAGTAGAATGAGTAAGTATAACTTGCAGCTCACAAATGCTTCTTCTCCTCATCGCTTCGGGTACACTTTGGGTGGAGTTGCTACAAAGTATCGGAGTGCTAATTAAACATTAAATTGCTAACGGAGCAGACGATGGGAGACGAAACGATGAAACGGAGACAAAACGAGACGAAACGAGACGAAACGTAACTGTAAGATAACCTCATATTGTGAACCAGCCTTAAATTCTTCATCTTTGGAATACTGTTGCAACAAACCAGAGTTTGGTTGTATGGGCATCATTGAAGTAAGCTAGCAGACTAGATGTACACAACAAAACTTACAGTCAAGTTATCTATTCATGAGTGCCTCGTTTCTCAAAGTGGAAGGTATTGAGAGAGTTTCCTGATGGCTTGTGTAGCAAAAACAACTTGCAGAGATAGTAGGGTCGCCAGTCTTTTGAGGAGAGTGGTTGCGATCAGTGATTGCTATTAACCTTATTCTTATTGTCAAACCAGACCTGTTAATATAACAACCTCCCTTCCAATTTACCTTACTGCTTGATTCTTGTGATATAACATCCTTTATACTTGCTTGCAAATTTTAGTTATGTGATCTTAAAAGCCTTAAGATTATTATATTAACCTTCTCAACAGTCAACTTCAAATTGTATTCACTCGATATTTCGACCAGATGCCTAGCCTTCATCAGGATAATGAGATGCTAAGGCTCATGTGAGCCTGATATATACTGGTAGCTAGCTGTCCACCACATGCTAGTAAAAGAACCCAGCACATGATAAAAAATTAAACAAAAAAACAACAACAAAAAAAAACAAAAAAAAATAAAATAATACATTTTTATACAAATTAATTTTTAAAAAAATTAAAAAAATTATAAAAAATTACAAATAAATAATAATAATAATAATAATAATAATAATAATAATAATAATAATAATGATGATGATGATGATGATGATGATGATGATGATAATAATAATAATAATAATAATAATAATAATAATAATAATAATAATAATAATAATAATAATAATAATAATAATAATAATAATAATAATAATAATAATAATAATAATAATAATAATAATAATAATAATAATAATAATAATAATAATAATAATAATAATAATAATAATAATAATAATAATATAATAATAATAATAATAATAATAATAATAATAATAATAATAATAATAATAATAATAATAATAATAATAATAATAATAATAATAATAATAATAATAATAATAATAATAATAATAATATAATAATAATGATGATGATAAAGATAATGGTAATGGTAATAATAATAATAATAATAAATAAATAAACATACGTAGAAATAATAATATATATATAAATCAATAAACAAACAAATAAAATAAACCAAAATATATAATAATAGCACCAAAAAAACATATAATAATAGTAGTAGTAGTAGTAGTAGTAGTAGTAATAATAATAATAATAATAATAATAATAATAATAATAATAATAATAATAATAATAATAGTAATAATAATAAATTAAAAAATGTATATATATAAATAAATAAACAAATAAATCAATTATTATAATTATTGTTCTATTTATTGTTATTGAATTTATTGTTATTGAGATTATTGAGATTATTATTATTATTATTATTATTATTATTATTATTTTATTATTTATGTAGTTATTAATTTATTTATTTATAAATTTATTACAGGTATTTTTATTTGTTTGTGTATTTATTTAATTTGTTGTTGTCTATCTATTTAAATATTTTTATTTAATTATTATTATTTATTTTTGTGTGTTTATGTATGTTTATATTTATTTTTTATATAATTATATTAAAATCACCTTCTCAATAACCAACTTCAATTTTTTACTCAACGTTTCGACTAGATGCTCTAGTCTTTGTCTGGAATAATGAGACGCTAAGGCTCACGTGAGCCTGTTATATACCGGTAGGTATCCACCACATACCAGTACAAGTGCACCGGATGTAAAAAATAATATTTAAAAATTAAAATTAAACATTAAAACAAAATTAAATAAATAAATAAATAGATAGATAAAATTAAATGAACAACAAATAAAAATGTAGATAAATAATAAACAAATAAATAAAACAACAATTACATAATAATAATAATAATACTACTACTAATAATAATAATAATAGTAGTAGTAGTAGTAGTAGTAGTAGTAGTAGTAGTAGTAGTAGTAGTAGTAGTAGTAGTTAGTAGTAGTAGTAGTAGTAGTAGTTGCTAGTAGTAGTAGTAGTAGTAGTAGTAGCAGCAGCAGTAGTAGTTGTTGTTGTTGTTGTCATCGTCATTGTTGTTGTTGTTAGTAGTAGTAGTAGTATTAGTATTTGTATTTGTATTAGAATTAGTATTGGTATTAGTATTATATATGTAATTGTTGTTTTATTATTTTTTTATTTTTTTATGTACTGTTGAGGACTCCTCCTCAGATTGACAATATAAGTTTAAAGAATTATTTCAAGCTCATACAAAACGGCCACGGCTACAACAACTCGACTCAACTCAACTCAACTGTCTCTCGACTTCCCAGCTGGGGTTCTTACAGCTGGACTATCACGAGACCTAACCACACAATTAACACGTTATTGTTGGTTGTGCATATGCAGGCTTGTGCTTGCACTCTGTTCAGTCTAAAACCATACACATATTATCTCCTATAAGTCCACTTGCTTATTTACTGTTGCTGCTAGAGATGTTCATCGGGATTCCGCTGTGGATCCCTAACACTCCCCCCCAACCCCTCCTGCAGAATAGTCTGGACTTCCATATCCGGCCATGCTTGTCTGGAAGTCCATCTGCATTGCCATTCTGTGTCCCTGGCTGGTGACAAACGTGGAAGTGGTACGGCTGCAGTTGTAGAGTCCATTTGGCCAATCGGCCTCCTGTGTCATTCATCTTGTGCAGAAACTGTAGACAACTGTGGTCCGTCACGATTGTAAATTTCACTCCCGTGAGATAGACAGAGAAGTGTTTGATGCCATCCACAATTGTCAAACACTCCTTTTCCACCGCGCGTAGTTCTTTTCCCTTGGCTTTAGCTTGCGGGAGAAGAATTCTACGGGGTGGTCTCCATCACTGTCATTCATCTGGCTCAGGACCGTGCCAATCCCTACATCAGAGGCATCTGTGTGGAGGATGAACTCCTTGCTGTAGTCTGGTCCTTGCAGCACTGGTTCTGAGGAGAGTGCCTTCTTAAATTTGTCTAACACCTCCTGGTGGGTTTGCAGCCATGCCACCTTGTCTAGGCATTCTTTCTTCGTCAAATCCGTGAGGGGTGCTGCTATCTTTGAGTAGTCAGGCACAAATCTTCGGTAGTAGCCAGCTAGACCGATAAATGCCCTCATGTCTTTCTTCTTTATCGGAGTGTGAAATTTTAACACTGCCACAACCTTGGCCAGTCCTGGCTTGACCTTTACTCTTCCCACTACATGGCCCAGGTAGTTGCACTCTGCCATCGCAAACTGGCACTTCGTCCGTTTCATGTGGTGGCTCCACATCATGCTGAAGACAACCACGTCATCCATATAGACTGCCATATGCTTCGATGTATCTGCAAAGATTGTGGCCATCATTCTTTGGAAGGTGGAGGGAGCATCCACCAGCCCAAATGGCATGACTTCAAACTGGTACTTGCCGAATGGGGTGATAAACACTGTCTTCTCCTTTGAATCCTCTGCCACTGGGACCTGCCAATAGCCATTTGTCAGGTCTAGAGTCATTATATACTGAGCTCCTGCAAGACCATCGATGCGATCTTCCATTCTTGGTAAGGGAAACGGATCTGGAGTCGTCACCGCATTAAGCTTCCTGAAATCTATACAAAACCGGATCGTCCCATCTTTCTTGGGCACCAGATGGATCGGTTATGCCCAAGGGCTTCTGCTCTCCTTGATCAGACCTGCTCTGAGCATCTTTGCCACTTCATCCTTGGCTGGTTGTATTCTTGCGTGGACCAGCCTGTGTGGTGGACAGCTGATTGGCATGGCCTCTCCTGTATTGATCCTTATTTCAGCCATGTGTATCCTCCCTGGCTGTTCACTGAATATTTCCTGGAACTTGGCAAGGAGAGCTTTTATCTCCTGCTCTTGACACATCATCAGGTGCTTTCCGATCACTGTTTCTTTCTCTGTTGTATTCTTGTAACAGTTGGGGCCTACTCCCTGCTCTTCTTTGGCTGCGAAGTGGCAAATGGCTGATGGGGAATTCCACTTCATGAGTCTATTGATATGGTATTGTTGGGGATTTCGGCCATAGACGAGCTCAAATGGGGAGTAACCAGTTGACTCATGTGGAAGCTCACGATAAGCGAAGAGTAGGTAGGGAATTGACTTGTCCCACTGTCCTTCAAACTTCTCCACATATTTGCGGAAGCCCTCCTTTAATGTCCAGTTATACCTTTCCACCATCCCATTTGTTTCTGGATGGTATGCCGATGTCTTGATGTGGTCGATGTTTCACATCGACATGAAGTTTTCCATCAGGCCACTACAGAAGTTGCTCACCCTGTCGGTAAGGATCTCTTCCGGAAATCCAACTCTGGCAAAGAATGGTAGACTAGTAGCGCCTCCGCCACGTCCTTGCTGGAAGTCTCTTTGAGCAGAAACGCCTCAGGAAACCTCGTTCCGTAATCTACAACCGTTAATATGTACCAGTAGCCATCCTCTGTCATTGGCAGTGGGTCCACGATGTCCATGGCAATTCTTTTGAAGGGTTGCGTTATGAAAGGTAATGGCTCCAGGGGTGCTTTTCTCATGTGCCCTTGTGCCGTCTTCTGGCACGTCGGACATCTACTGCAGAGATCTGCTACCTCTGCTCTTATTCCCGGCCAGAAGAAACATCGCATGATTTGGTCAGTTGTTCGTTTCCTGCTGAAGTGACCGGCCCATATAGAGATATGTGCCAGTCGTAGTAGTGTCTTTTCAGGGGAAGCACCAACTATTCCACCTCATCAGTGTGTTTAGGTGGTGTCTATCGCCTGAACAGTAGTTTATTGTTCCAAAAAACTGTGAGCCTTGTAGTTTTGCTTGTTTTCTCAGGACTTGGAGATAGGAGTCATCTTGTTGGGCTTTTGACAGTTGTTCTGCCCCTCCATCCAGTGGTCCAGGTTGGCTCCAGACCGCTGCGTATTTCCTGCAGTCCTCTCGCTTTTGCCGCCTTCTTGTAGTGCGGTTTCTGATGCTGACCTGCTCGAAAAGGTCGTACTCAAGCTCAGGAAGGTCCCCCACCAAGTGATTTGCATCTGTTGTCGAGACCTCTGGAGCCAGCGCGGTCTGACTGGTTAGTTCCAGTTGAGTCAATTGCTCTTCTTCTGATGGAGTATCTTCTGACAACAATGAAGACTCAGTTGTCTCACTGGTGTTGCCGGGTGGTTCTTCATCTTCTGACCTGGGAGAAGAGTCAGCATAGTTAATATACTTTCTACACTTACGCCTTTTTGCCATCCATTTGGTCGTTCCTTCCCATGCTTCGTGCACTGCCCATTCCATTAGGTCTTCGAAGTGGGTTACTTCGCGTCCCACTAAATCTCCATATTCGAGGTCTGGGTTGACGGCCATCTTCACTCTCATTTTGGTGTCCCATATCTTTAAGTTCACAGTAGTGCTGGGGAAATTCGTCACTCCACCTTGATAACCTTTTATGTGGACCGTGCCCACATTGGTGAAGTCCTTTGGGACCAGCTCAGGATGCACCTGCGGGATCACATTGAGAGTCGAGTGGTGTGACGTCCACCCTGTGGCCAGCAACATTCCCTGTGCAACAGTACGAAAAAACCTCGGATAACTTATTGTAACTTGCCATACATACTTTTTTCGGGCACTTTGCCGCTATGGGCCCATATTCTTGACAGTAGTAGCATCTGGGACCCTTGATCAGGTCGTAATCAGGCTGTCTAGGCATTTTTCCTTCTGGCTTGCTATCATCTGATTTGCTGTCCTCTTTGGGCTCCTGGTCCTGCTTGTATGAAGGACGGTAGGATCCTCTAAATGGTTTCCGTCCCTGGTCTGGTCGCTTTCTTAATTCCTCTTCCTTAGGTTTGAATGTGTCAGCCAGCCTCGCTCTTCAATGCTTGAAGTTGGTTCTCTACTCCTGACAAATGCCTGGACCTTTGGCTTCATCAGAGAGTAGCTTTTCCAAGGTGCAGCAGTGTTGTGCGAGTGCTTCTCGAGTGGTAGCCGCCTTGGTCCATCGGTTAAATGTGGATATCACCCTCTGTTGGTGTTTCTGATGATCGCCATATCACTCCACATCACCCTGTAATGGTTGGGGTTGATGCAATGGAAGGCCGCAAGTGCTTCAGTAAACACATCAAAATCGTTCCTCTGTGCTCTGTCCATCCCTTCTCTGAACTTTAGGGATTCCACATCCAGCAAAGGAAGCAGGAGGGCCATCCAGAGCTCCTTGTCGACACCATGGCGACTCATGTGTTCTTGAAAAACATTCATGAACGTTTCCAGTTCCTGAACATCTTTTAGGGGGGGCAGGCTGGGGGTATCTCTCCCTGCTCTCTTCCTTTCCCTTTCCTTTGCTACTCTGGCATCTTCCAGACATTCTATCTTCCTGTTCTCTTGCTCTTCACGTCTTAGTTCGAGATCTTGAGCTCGCTGCTGGTCCGACTTTACCATCGTTTCTCAAACAGTGTGGCCCATCTTTGTTAGTCGGCCTGGTGTCTAACTTCCTCTCTTTCTTTTCTATACTCGTTTTTTCGCTTTCTCTCTCCATCCTTTTCTCGTTCATATTCTCGCTCTTCTCTGCGGGACGCTTCTGCATTGCTGTGCATGCTAGCAAACATTTCCATCATATAGATTATTAGGTCACTTTATGGCTTAGGGGACCTGGGGGTTGTCATGACCTCGCTGGTTGTTTCTGGCTCTTCCCCCGCCGGTCTGTCATCATCAACAGTGATCTTCCTAACCGTATGAGACTGTCCACTGAATTGGGGTAGCTGACCTTCTCTAGCTCTTTGTTCTGAGCTCTGTTTTTCAACATCCTTCTGGTTGAATTTGTTGGTTGTGGGTCCTAGTCTTGTGCTGCCACCAGTGTTGAGGACTCCTCTTCAGGTTGACAATATAATTATTTCAAGCTCATCCAAAACGGTCACGGCTACAACAACTTGACTCAACTCAACTCAACTGTCTCTCGACTTCCCAGCTGGGGTTCTTAATTAAACTCCCAGCTGGACTATCACGAGACCTAACCACACAATTAACACTTCATTAGTTATTGTTGGTTGTGCATATGCAGGCTTGTGCCTGCACTCTGTTCAGTCTAAAAGCATACACACAAATTATCTCCTATAAGGGAGGCTTTTACCATTTTTTTAATGATTAAAAAAAAAATTTTTTTTTATTCCTCTATTCTATACCTTGATACATGTAGTTGTTATGTTTCAAGTTTCAGAGTATTTCAATGCTCCATTATGAAGTTATGCACCTTTTTGTGCATTCTATTTCACATTATCAAGCTATATACAAAATACCGTTTGAATCTTGAAGACGGCGCTCCTGCCAAAGGTAAGCGTATCTCCCTAACCGTTCATGATAGAAGTCTGGAAAAGGACTCTAAATGAAGCTCTCACTAAGCTTCCAATTACCATAGTTACCACGCAGCCCTGTGCTGTCATCACATGATCTGCGCATCCTATCAGGCAACCGTCATCATTTCGATTTTTACCAAAACATTCCCCCAAAAACACACCCACTTTTCATGGCTTCTCCTGAAAATCACTGTTTCCGAATCTGGAAATATTCTAACTTGCTCATTTTTTAATGTATACAAGATTTTAATATATCATTTGAAAGTCCTTTCCCTGCTCTAAAAAGTGAATGACTAAAACATGTTTAAGTCCATCCATGGTGGAGGTATGCATATGGATATACATACCATGTTTAGAACTTCAGGTTGACCTCTCTTAAAATAGAGTTGTTGTGCTAATGATATTTTTAGCCATTCACTTTGCACTTCTATGATCACTCTAAGCACTTCCTAAGTGGGAAGTGGTTAGGACTAAGTGGCCATGAGTTAGAATATTTGCCTCTGATACTGAGGTGGGATCCATAACTTCACCTAGGTAGTAGATATGCAAAATCTGAGCATATCAAAAGAAAGCACATTCAATACACTGCACCTTGATAAAATTTCACCTGCATTGAGAAAGAAATAAAAAAGTTATGACAAGTTGTGTCGACCACCCCAGAAATGGTTGTTAGGGATGTTCATCGGGATTCCTCTGTGGATCCCTAACATGTACATTTTTATTTGTTGTTCATTTAATTTTATCTATTATCACTTTTTATTTTTTTTATTATTTTTTCATCCAGTGCATGTGGTGCTAGCTACTGGTATATAACAGGCTCACATAAGCTTAGCATCTCATTATTCCTGATGAAGACTAGAGCATCTAGTCGAAATGTTGAGTGAATAAAAAATTGATTAAGAAGGTGATTTTAATGCTATTATGCCAACTGAAACTTCATTGAGAGTATATTTATATATTATAATATTGACAATGTTTTTATTATTGTTAATGTTATTTATTTGCTTGCTTGCTTGCTTTCTTGATTCCGCTTGCTTGCTTACGCTTGTTTGCTGCTTCCGCTTGCTTTCTTGCTTCCGCTTGCTTGCTTGCTTCCGCTTGCTTGCTTGCTTCCACTTGCTTGCTTGCTTCTACTTGCTTGCTTGCTTCTGCTTGCTTGCTTGCTTCCGCTTGCTTGCTTGCTTCTGCTTGCTTGCTTGCTACCACTTACTTGCTTGCTTCCTCTTGCTTGCTTGCTTGCTTGATTTTTTTTCAATTTGTTCTTCTTATTATTATTATAAAAAAATATATTATTTTTATTTATTATTTAGTTATTATTATATATATTTTTTTTAAAGATTTTGTAATTGCATCTGGTGCATGTGCTAGGTGCATGTGCCGGTACACATGTTGGACTTGTGTGCCTGTTCACATGCTTGGCACATGTACTGGCACATAGTGGATAGCTAGCTGCCGGTATATAGCAGGCTCACACGAGCTGTAGCATCTAATTATTCCTGATGAAGGCTAGAGAATCTGGTCCAAATGTCGAGTGAATACAATTTGTAGTTTAATATTGAGAACGGTTATTACTATGTCAACTGAGAGTTCATTGAGAGTTTACTTAA
The DNA here is from genome assembly GCA_028752905.1 of Cladorhizidae sp. MBARI D1340-BT2. Classification (NCBI taxonomy): domain Eukaryota; kingdom Metazoa; phylum Porifera; class Demospongiae; order Poecilosclerida; family Cladorhizidae; species Cladorhizidae sp. MBARI D1340-BT2. The sequence goes on along the minus strand of JAQNBH010000004.1, from coordinate 14,209,805 downwards.
AATCATGTACATGCTACAGAATTCGTGTAAACTAATAGGTAGCTCTGCATACTCCAACCCCGTGATATCTTATGTTGTTCTAATACTGCAGCTGCTTATGTATTGGAATGGCAATCACATTAAGCAAGTACCTCACACATACCCACATGTACCTCACCATCTCACCAAATGAAAACTGAATACTAGTGAAGAGGTTTTTGGGGGGCAAACTTCTAGCACTTTAGTCTTAAAATATTATTTTAGATATCGTAAACTCTGGTTGTTAAGCCTCTCACACCAAAAGTTGTTTAGTACCCATCTTGTAACAAACACCTTTGTTAGGCATCATTATGGTATCTTGCTCTGAAATGCTGTTCTCAAAGTGTTTGAAATAAGTATAAATTATGAGCATGTGGACAAGCTTCAACATTAATGTAATTTGTTACTGAACATTGAGACGAAAATTGTAGGCCTATTTATAGCTGCAATTTTCTGTAGTTGTCCACAGTTTTCTAAAGAGTATCTTCCTGCTCCATTGCAGGGCACTAACCTTTTCCCCAGTATTATAGCAGGATAGGCAGCTCCTCCTGCAAGGCCTCTGAAGTTTATAAACACTTTCAAAGTATCCATTGATGGTACATTTCATCTGGATTGTAAAGGAAGTCAACATTATGCCTGTCACATGAATTCTTCTCATCTTTGGTTCATCTATTAGCAATTGTTGAAGTTCAAATAGTTTTGTAGATGAACATACTTTGCTGAGTTAGGCAATTGCATAGAATGCATGAGAGACCTGCTCTAGCTCATATCATCTCAGGAGCCTTGCTCCTTTATTTAATATAGCTCGAGAGTTTGGGTATTTCTTATTGTTGCTTGAAAGAATAGCTCCTTCATCAACAGGCTTGCAGAATAACTCCTCCTTTAGTCAAGTTAAAAAAATTGTTTATGCAAAGTATTTTTTCTGTGAATATCGTCATTTATAAAAGTCTGTAGTGGCACGTATTTGCAGATAAGTGGATGTATTTCTTGTATGTTGGGGTTAAGAGTGAGTTACCAAACAAACAGAGTTTATGGTATGAAACACACTTCCCACAACCAATAAAAGTAGACAACCATACAGACACTGGTTATAAACAGACATAACAATGACCTCTGACAGCAACATAGACTACGCTTTCTATTGAGGTAAGGTGAAGTTTTGTAGCATTTGGAAGTTTATGACCATAACTTGATAGGTAATAATGAGTGGTAATTTATTGACATAGCACTAAAACTAATATAGCTACCAAGTATATCTACAAACACTAGACATAATAAATTAATACTAAGTGTAAAATGACCTTACCTTGCCACAATAATTTGTTGTTTAATTGCCTAATCACTTTTCTTGTGTGATAATTGGGGGCAATGAAATTCTGGGCCTGCTGCTGTGTTTTAACACCAGGTTCATATAATGACTTACAAGAAGCTGAGTACTAAGCATCCAAGTGGTGTACCTTCCGATATGGCCTAGCATTGCCCTGTAGAATGCCCATGCACTAGATCCTTTCTCCATGCTTGTGCATCACATATCTCTATTACAATCTCCAGATGAAGCAAATTGTCATTAGGAGTTGCCACCTATCTCAAATATTAAAGTGATGTGCATATTTAGAGTGATTTTCTCACCAGCCGCGTTAATGTGAATAGACTTTTGGAATAATAGCTTAACTTTATTATACATTATTTCAACATGTCTCTCATCTCTGTCTGTCAATTATTTATAGTGGGTGAGTTACAGTATTCTATGGCTAGGGTGACAAGATTTTACTAATTGATCAACTTCAATTTATTTGAACATGTCTCTTGACTGTGTGGGGTCAACCTACTTCATGGAACCATAATAGTCGGTGAGTTAGAGTATTTCTATAGGATATATGATGACATATGTTGACTAAATGATCAACTTGAATTAATTTACGTGTCTCTTGGCTCTCTGTGGTCAACGTACCTAATGAAACCATCATAGGTGGTGGGTTACAGTATTCTATGTCTAGGATCTACATATCATTGGAATGCAAATGCAATAAAATTGGTCAAGATTCTTGCATTCTGATTGGTCAGATGTTCAATTGTCCATGCTGGAATGAAACATCTATTTCCAGCTAGGTCTACAGTTAGAACTTAAAGAGACATGGAAGGTCGGGGAGCATTATACTCCAGATATTTTTTCTGGCCAAACCCATAGTGGCCGATTGGTCAACTATAATTAATTTCAACATGTCTCTAGGCTCTCGGTATCTAACCTACTGACATTATATCACATAGTTTGGTAGTTACATACATTCCTAAAGTATTGCAAGAACTAGTCTTTTCACCTTCACTTGTAGTGGAAAGTAAGGTGACCAATCATGAACTGAACAGCAAGGTAATGATTCTGAAAAGCATGTGTGTAAAAGGGTATTTAATAGAGCTACCTGATGTACAACATAGCGTCAAGTTTAGCCGAAAAACTCTTTAAAAATTGGATAAAGGGTTGAATTCAGTTAAACACCTGCATGGTGCTTTATAGTGGATGTTGGATGATTAGGAAGAGACTTAGTTTTTCTAAGAAGCACACGGTTTAAGCCAGTAGGCTGACCTCTACCCCCTGGATCTTCCTATTGCCAGTGGTAAGTAGTGAGGTGATGTAACAGGTGGTTTGTTATGTAGCAAAGTGCATGCATTTGAATATGTACACATATCTACTCTCCATGATTGATTCTACCCAACCTCGTATATCATCCCTATTTCTAATGCCACATCTGTGGAGCTAGTTGTCTAATATTCAGTACCTATAACTTATAATGCTGCACCTCTGTGTTGAGTAATGCTAATAACTTAGTTTGAGAGACATCCCCCCCAGTCCAATTTGTTCTAAGTGAAGGTCTTGCTTGTGTAATAAATTACTAGTTTTGTTAAACTAACAGTTGACTACTTGCTAACTGATGATGTTTATATTTTGTTCTAGAATGATTCTATCACAGATTAAGTGTTGTGAAACATAGTCAAATCATTGAGTAAAGATGTAACACTGTATAAGTGTCATGTAACAGAGTCTGTGTAATATAATAAAACTTACTCACAATCACAATTATAAACAGTCTCTTCCTTGCCTTTACTGCTGGCCAACGAAAGCTATACAGACACCTATGCTATCCTGAAATCCTTCATAATCTCTTCACTCTTGAGAGCAAAATTCCCTCCTGAATGTACTACTGCATTGGCATCTAGGACGGTTTGGCATTGAACGGTTTGGCATTGAACGTGGCTAGCTAACATCAGGAGGGAAAGAGTTACCCTGTAATAGTTTCTCCAGGAATGGTTGTATATTAGTAGGAGTTAACTGTTCTGGCACTAGTAAGGATAGCATCTGGAGTGTAGAGGATCCCATCCAAGTACAACAATGTAAACTAACACATGTAGCATACTTGATCTCAATGGAAGCAAGTCAGTGTTTTCTTCTCCATAACTAGCGATCCTTTATCAGCAGTAGCAAAAACAGCTTGCAGAATTAGCCGGATCCCTGGGAAATAGTCCTTCGAAGACAGTAGTTCTTAACAGCAATTGCCACCAGAAACCTTTTTCTTATTGTCAAACCAGACTTGCTATCTAGCAGCACAGGTAGCTCATCCTGCATGGCCTGTAAATTTCCAAACCTTTTTCCAACATACCCAATGATGGTATAACTAGATCGTAAAGGATGCCAGCATTGGGCCTGTCTCAAGAATTGTTCTCCTCTTTGGCTTTTTGGCGATATCTGATGTTCAAATAGTTTTGTAGATGAACATACTTTGCTGAGTAAAATCAATTGCAAAGATACATGTTTTGAGGATTCGAGGTTCAAAGTTAGGCATTCTATACTTCATGATTTTCTATTCAGTACTCAAGCCTGTAAGAAATGGAGAAGATGCAAGGATAAAAATGGGCCATATGTATGGAATGGAACCTCAATTGTTCGGAAACTTGAATTCCAGCTTGTCTATGAATATAGTTACTGATTTAATGAATAATAAAATATAATAAAGTAGGCACCTTATGAAGTGATTGACAGTTCCCAGTAGGTGCTTACACTATTAAGCTGACCTTTGCCCCCTGGATCCTTATTGCTGTTGCCTGTGGTTAGTGAGGTGATATAACAGGTTGTTAGTTACAGCTGCAGCAAAGTGCATGCATATGTATATGTACACAATGCTAGTGATTGTGAGTAGTTACCTGTTGGCTGTGGCTCTCCTCTCCATGATTGAACCTCATATAGCACCTCTGTTTCTCATGCCACATCTGTGGAGCTAGTTGTGTAATAGTTAGTAACTCTAACTTTAGTCATCCTGCATCTCTCTGTTGAGGGCTTCTACTAACTTTGTATGAGAGACATCACCCTCACCCAATTGGTTCTTTCTTTTATAGTAAATGGCCATCAAGCTCAATGCACTGTGCCAGCGACATCCATCTTTGTCCATGGACGGGATCTAGGAAGAACTATTGAAGGTTAATGCTATCCTTACTGTTATTTAAACTGCCAGATCCTTCACAAGTCCTACATCCCAGATGCCACCGCAAAGATCTTGCTTATTGTGGTTCAAATCACCCCCAGACTGTAAACAATGTATCAAAGGTCACCCACTCATTTCTCAAAGTCATAGCTATTGAGTGGAGTTTATTTGTTGAACAACACTACTGAAAAACTTGTAGGTGTTCTAAAAACCCATTCCGAAAGATGCTTATAATTTAGACTTGCATGCTATAATTATCATTATCAATACATTAATATAGCTATGGTTGATTGGGGAGAGGGGGGTTGCAACTCAGAACCCTTCCCACATAGACACAAGTCACCTAGTAGGAAAAACAGCTTGCAAAAACAGCAGATTTGCCCAGAAAGAGTCCTTCGAAGACAGTGATTACGATCTGCGATTGTCACCAACAACCTATTTCTAATTTTCCAACCAGACTTGTTAATAACAGCCTCCCTTCCAATTGCAAACACCCTTCAAATAGAAATCGCACGTAGATGGACTGAAATAAATATTATCTTCTGTTGCAGTTAGAAAAAGAATAGAAATTGTATCCCTAACCACCTTTCCTCTATGTAAGTTTGGGTTTTCTCATATTACATCCTTTACACTTGCTTGAAAAACTGATTGAATTATGATCTTAAAATCCTTAAGAGCATTTTAGATAAGTTCTTGTACAATGCTAGAAAATCTATGAGGACTAATTGGTATCCATACATACTCCACCCCGTAATGCTGCAGTGATATTTAAAATTGTTCTAAAGCTGCTGGTGTACAAAACACACCATTATAGAGTTCAGAATAACATTTCCATTGAACAGGCACCTTCCACAGATGTGCATGTACCTGACTATCGAATGCTGAACATTCTATTGGGGGGCCAAACTTCTCAACACATTTTGTCTGTATGTTACCTAAACTCTTATTGTTAAGCTTCTCACCATCAATAACCAAATCTTTTAGCAAATTGTTGAGGGAACTTAAGGAAACAAATGTTGAAACATAAACAAATTGTACTCTCAAAATAGCTAAGTGGGTTAGAGTGGCAGAGATTACTTCACGGTCACAAATGAGTCACGGGAGGATGAAGGTGAAGTCATTCATATTTACTAGGAAGCAAGTTCTTTTGACGGTGCAGCAACGGAATATTTGGTGGTTATGGCTATTTGACCACAACATGCTAACTAAGAGCGATGTCCCTCTCTGATAGGAAAAACATCGATTGGGAAGGTTTCTCAGTTTTTTTTAAGGGATCTAGTTGTGTTAGAAATATGTGGTAATTGTTCATAGGCAATAGAAACAATGCTTTCTTTTAGATAATTAAGGTTTGTGGTGATTATGAGTGAAAAAATTACTTTGACTACAACTGACATTGGTAAACTTCTAATTACACCAACATTCTTTGAGCTAAAATAGAGAACATAGATAGAGCTGATATCAAGTCTATACAACGAAACATATGGCTGCAATGGAGCTAAAAACCTAGCACATTTTAATGATATTCATATATTGTGGTCATTTTGTAGTCAGTAAAATGTGAACACTATGACTAGCATCTAAGTTTCTAATAGATAACCAAATTTCAACAGCTATGAATAAATCCCTAGTTTTCAATTTAGAATAGTGCTTACAAACACGATGGTGAGACGGTTAAGCCTCAGTTCACCTAAAGTTGTTAAATTATGGTATCTTGCTATGAAGTGCTGTTCTCGAAGTGTTTAAAACAAGTGTCAATTATAAGCATGTGAACATGCTTCATGTAATGTAACATATTTCATAGAATATTAACACAAGAATTCTAATAGCCTTATTTATAGCTGCCCACTGTCTGTAGCCATTCACAGTTTCCTAACGAGTATCTTGTTGCTCCATTGTACTGCACTTGTATCTTTTCCCAGTGATCTAGCAGTGCAGGCAGATCTTCCTCTATTGCCTCTAAATTGTTCCAAATGTCCCAATGAAGGTATAACTGGATCGTAAAGGATGCCAACATTAAGCCTGTTTCAAGTATTGTTCTCATCTTTGGCTTTTTCAAGTTAACTGATGTTCAAATTGTCTTGTAGATGAACATACTTTGTTGAGTAAAGTCAATGGCAAACAATGCATGAGAGAGCATTGATCATTACATCATCTAAGGAGCCTTGCTCCATAATTTAATATGACTCAGGAGTCTGGGTGTTTCTTATTGTGGCTTGAGTAGATAGCAACAAATTCGCAAGTGTAACTCCTCCGTTAATCAAATCTAAAAAAAGTTTATTCAAAGTGTTTCTTTGATATTTCCGTTAGTGTGATTATTTACAAAATATTTAGTACATATTTGCAAATAAGTGGCTGTATTTCTTGCATGTTGAGGTTAAAAGTGAGGCGCTAAACAGAGTTTATGGTATGCAACACACTTACCACAACAAATAAAAGGAGACCCCCATATAGACACTGGTGATAGGCAGACATAACAATGACCTCTGCAAGCAACATAGACTACGCTTTCTACAGAGTCTACAGAGGGAAAATTTAAAGTTTTTTAGGCATTTGGTAGGCTAGAAAACATAACTAGATTGAGCATAACTTAATAGGTAATATTGAGTGGTAATTTATTGACATAGCAATATAGCGAATAAATATATATACAAACATCAACATGACTCGACAAAAACTAAATGTAAAATGGACCTTGACTTGCAACAATAATTTGTTGTTTAAATGCCTAACTACAAGTGTGTTTTCCATTGTGTGGTGACTGAAGGCAATGAAATTCTAGGCCTGCAGCTGCACTTTAACACCAGGTTCAATGACTTACAAAAAGATGAGTGCTAAGCTTCCAATTGGTTTGCCTTCCAATATGGTCCAGAATTACCCGGTAGAATGACCATGCTTGTGCATTACAAATTTCTACTAATCTCCAGATGGAGCATATTGTCATTAGGATTTGGCACCTATCAGAAATATTAAAGTTATATGCATATTTAGAGATTATTGTTGTGAATTTCACACCAGCAGGTGAATGTGAAACGACTTTAGGAATACAGGCTTAACTTTGCTATACATTTATTTTAACATATCATATCTCTCATCTCTGTCTGTCATTACTTTATAGAGGGTGAGTTACAGTACTCTATGGCTAGGATGACAAGATTTTACTAATTGATCAACTTCAATTTATTTGAATATGTCTCTGGTGTCTCTGTGTCCAACCTATTTCATGAAACAATCTTAGGAGGTGAGTTAAATATTTCTATATATTTATATATGATGACATGTGTTTAACTTTACATGTCTCCTGGCTCTCTGTGGTCAACCTACCTCATTAAACCATCAAAGGTGGTGGATTACAGTATTCTATTTCTAGGATGACATGTGTTTACTGATTGTTCAACTATAATTAATTTGAACATGTCTCTCAGCTCTCGGCTCTTGGTGGTATCTAACCTACTGATGTATATCAACATAGATAGATAGTTACATAGCTTGCTAGAGTATTGCAAGAACTAAAGTCTATTCACCTTGACTTGCAGTGGAAGTAAGATGCCCAATCACTAACTGAGCAGCAAGATAATGGTCATGAGATGGATGTGTGTAAAAGGGAATGATGTAGCCTCTAATGGAGTTAACTGATGTGCAAGGTGGTGTCACAGTGTAGCCAAAAAAAAATTGATTTACCCTCATGCACTATGCCACACAAAATATTGAAATGGTTAAATTCAGATAAACACCTGGGTGGATATTAGCTCTTTGGAGTTTTATCTAATTAGAAAGGGGCCTAACAATAATAGAGGGTTAATAAACTGATAACAAAAGTAGACCTTACCCCCTGGATCCTTGTTGCTGTTGACTGTGGTTAGGGAGATGATGTAAATGGTGGTTAGTTGCAGCTGCAGCAAAGTGCATGCATGCGTAATGCTAGTGATTTTGTGTAGTTTAATGTAGCTCTCTTCTCCATCATTGTTCTACCCAACCTAATATAGCATCCCTGTTTCTAATGCCACAACTGTGGAGCTGGTTGTCTAATACTTAGTACCCCTAGCTTATCATCCTGCATCTTTCTGTTGAAAGCTTCTACTAGCTTAGTTTGGGAGACATCCGTCTGGCCCAACTGGTTCCGAGTGAAGATCTTGCTTGTATAGTGAATGACTAACTACCAGTTGACTCCTTGCTAAATGATGATGTTTATATTTGTAAGAATGATTCTAACACAGGTTAAGTGCTGTGATACATTCATTCTAAGGATTTAACCTTGCGTAATTGTCTTGTAGGACAGTCTGTGATGTGTTGATGGCTCTAAATTTGAATGCAAATGCAACACCATATTTCATTTTAATCTGATATATCTTCAAATTGGGACATTGGTCAAAACATTATATGCACTAAAAACCTGATTTTTACCTGCACATATGCAGAAGGCTACAACATCATTATGTAAAAGTTTATTTCTTGTTCTGGATTGTGGGAGTAAAAAATAATAAAACTTACGGCCATCATAAACAGTCTCTTCCTTGCCTTTGCTTCTGTACCTGCAAGGCTGCCTATGCTAGCCTGAATTATCTCAGAGAAGAAAATGTACTTCTGGATATATTACTCCATTAGCATCTAGGATGATTTGGTATTTTAGGTACTAGCTAATATCAGAAGGGAAAGAGTTACTCTGCACAGAGTGGAAATGCTACATGTGCCATCCTTCCAATTTGTAAAGCCCTTCACTAAAAAGGCTCACTCAGTCCCACTAATGACCACAGCTCTAACTTCCTGTAAAGTGTGAAGCTTCTAACAGCATTTCCTGCACAATATCATGGTGTAGCCACTTAAACTTGTTGAGCCAGTAGCCTGAAATGAACAGTTTTCTTGCACACTTATACCAAAGGACAGAGACGGGAAGACAATTTGAAAATGCTCAAGTGGTAGATGCAAAAAAATTGTTCCGTTTCCATACCCATTCCAATGCTAATGTTACTAAGTCAGGAAAGTAGAACCACGGAATCAAAGCTTGAAAAAACCCGATGGATAATGCAAAACAAACGCGATTAAATTTAAGTTTCCAATTTTTTAATCTTACACTATTTATGAGACAGGTAACTAGGTAAGTATTACAGTGGGTGAGTTTCCTGGTAGTTTATGTATCAAAAACAGCAGGCAGAACTAGTAGGTTCGCCCAGAAAGAGCCCTTGGAGACAGTCAGACCTGTTAATAACTACCTCCCTTCCAGTTACTATTAGAAAATACATTGAAATTTTATATATATATTTTCCTTCCTGTTTTGGTCTTCGCAAATAACATCCTTTATACATGCTTACTAAATTGAGTTATAATCTAATAAGCATTAAGGGTTAAGTTTTTGTAAGACTAATAGGCAGCTGTGCATACTCGACCCACTAATGCTATAATTATAACTAATGTTGTTCTAAAATGCTGGAACACTGAAGCCACCATAATACAGCTGCTTTGGTATTGGAATGGCAATCACATTGAAGAAGCTCCTCCCACATTCAAACATGTACCTGACCATCTCACCAAATGAATACTGTACACTATTAAAGGCCATTTACCATATTTTGTTAACCACAAGATGGACACTAAACAACTTTTGGTGTAATAAACTTGAGTGGCTTAACAACCAGAGTTTACGCTGTCAAAAATATAATTTTCAGACTTCTACCACTTCAGCCTGAAGATAGATAGGGTAAACTATGGTTGTTTTAAGTCTCTTATGTGTATTTCACCAATGGTTGTTTAGTGTCCATCTTGTCATTAACAAACATTTTACCTTATGAATCCTTATGATATCTTGCTATGAAGGGCTGTTCTTGAAATAATAATCAGTTCATGTGAGCTTCAACATTAGTATAATGTGTTTAACAGAACATTGAGGCGGAATTTTAATAGCTATTTATAGCTGCAACTGTCTGTAGCTGTTCACAGTTTCCTAATCAATATCTTGCTGCTGCATTGCAAGGTACTTGTAAACCTTTCCCAAGTGTTCTAGCAGCATAGGTAGCTCCTCCTGCATGGCATTTAAAGTTACACTTTCAATGTACCTAATGATGAGATGCCTGGATCATTAGGATGCTAAAATTGTGCCAATTGTTCTCATTTTTCCCGATAACTTATGTTCAAATGGTTTTATAGATGAACATACTTTGCAGAATAAAGCCAAAGCCAAAGCCAAATGCAAAAAATACATGAGAACAATCGTTAGCTCATTATATCATCTTAGGAGCCTTGCTCCTTACTTTAATATGGCTTGATCTGGGTATTTCTTATTGTGACTCGAGAGGATAGCTTCTTCTTCAACAGGCTTGCAAGAGTAACTCCTCCGCTAGTCTACTCAAAAATCTGTTTACGCAAAGTATTTCATGAAATTGTTTCTGTTATTTACAAAAGTGTATAATGGAATGTATTAGCAGGTAAGTAGTGGCTATATTTCTTGTATGTTGGGGTTAGAAGTGAGCCATAAACAAACAGAGTTTATGGTATGCAACATACTTAACAAACACAAATAAAGGAAAGAATCAAACAGACATTGGTTATAGACAGACATAACAATGACCTCTGACAGCAAAATAGACCATGCTTTATACAGAGGTAGGGTGAAGGTTTCTAGCATTTGGTAGGCCTAGTTATATTGATCATAACTTGATAGGTGATAATGAAGGACATAGCATTGCAACTAATATAGCAAGCCAGTATATCTACAAACACTCACGTGACTCGACAGACACTAAAATTAAATTGGACCTTAACTTGCAACAATAATTTGTTTTTAATTGTGTGTGTTTTCTATTAATTAAGTCATTGTCATTTTTATTGTGTGGTGACTGGGGGCAATAATATTCTTGACCAGCTGCTGCATTTTAACACCAGGTTCATATATAAGAAGCACAGTCCTAAGCTTCCAAGTGGCCTACCAATGTAGTCCATCATTGGCCTGTAGAATGCTCATTCACTAGATCCTTGGTCCATGCTTGTGCATCACAAAACTCTAGTAATATCCACAGAAGATTGGAATTGTCATTAGGAGCTGTCATCTATCTAAAATTATTTGCTTAGTTAGAGGTTGTTGTTGTGATTCTCCCACCAGCAGGTGAATGTGAATAGACTTTAGAGATACACAGCTTAATTTTACTCAAGATTTATTTCAACATGTCTCTCATCTCTGTCTGTGCTTACTTTATAGCCGGTAAGTTACAGTATTCTATGGCTAGGATAATATCATTGATCAACTTCAATTTATTTCATCATGGCCCTTGGTTCTCATGTCCAACTTACTTCATGAAATCTTTATAGCAGGTGAGTTAGAATATATATCTAGGATTACATGTGTTGACTGAGTAATGTCATTTGAACATGTCTCTTGGCTCTCGGTATAATATAACCTACTGACGTTATATCAACATAGTTTGATAGTCACATGCATGCTAGAGTATTGCTAGAACTAGTCTATTCACCTTGACTTGTAGTCGAAGTAAGATGCCAAATCACGCACTGAGCAGCAAGATAATGTTCACGGAAGCATGTGTGTAAAGGGAAAGGTAGTAGCCACTAATTGAGCTAACTAATGTGCAAGGTGGCATCGAGTGTAGCCAACATTAAATGTTTTTTGTTTACCATAATGCACTAAGCCACACACACACGGCAGATAAAGTGTTAAAGTGAGATAAACACCTGTGCTTGGTGCTTTATAGTAACTGTCAGATGATTAGGAAGAGGCCTAATTTGTGCTAAGAAGCACAGTGGGTCTATAAACTGCTTACACAACCTAGGCTGACCTTTACCCCCTGGATCCTTGTTCCTGTTGCCTGTAGTTAGTGAGGTGATCTAACTGGTGGTTAGTTACAGCTGCAGCAAAGTGCATGCATGTGTATTTGTAAAGTTGACTGTTTGCTGTGGCTCTCCTCTCCATGATTGATTCTACCCAACCTCATATAGCATTCCTGTTTCTCATGCCACATCTGTGGAGCTAGATGTTTAATACTTAGTACCTCTAACTTATCATCCTGCATCTCTCTGTAGAGGACGTCCACTAATTTGGTTAGAGAGACATCCCCTTGACCCAACTGGCTCTGAGTGGAAATCTTGCTTGTATAGTAAAATGACTAGTTTTGTTAAACTACCAGTTGATCCTTGCTAACTGATGTTTATATTTTGTAAGAATGATTCTATCACAGGTTAAGTGTTGTGAATCATACTTTAATCATTGAGTAATATTTTGGCAAGAAAGTAACATTGTTAAGTGTCGTGTAACACACTCTGTATTCTGTTATGATGGAGAAAGAAGCTCTAAATTTTTATGCTGAAATTGGGACATTGGTCAATACATTTTATAAGACATATGCACTAAATTTTTACCTGCACATGTGCAGAAGTCTACAACATTATTATATAAAACTTTATTTCTTGTTCTGGTTTGTGTGAGTGGGCAGAAGAAGCACTAAAAAGATACTGACAATCACAAATCTCCATCATTCAGAATCTCTTCACTCTTGAGAAGAAAATGCATTGTAATACAGCTTGGCGATCCTGTATGGATTGGCATTGAAGGTGCTAGCTAACATCAGGTGGGAAAGAGTTACACTGTACCAGTTTCTCCTAGGATTACCCAAGCAACACTCATCTCTTAATACTTTACCAGCTTTGACTCCATTCCTTATATCAACAGCTCTCTTTTGTCACTTATAAACATTACGTTGACCTCTGTTCTAGGATTGGATGTGCTCTCACTATGAAACTGCTATTTCTCCTTAACAAAGACTCTTTAAACATCTCTACCTGTCTAATTTGAATTTTGATATAACTAACCATCTGCCACACCTCCCCATCCCCTCCCCAATGTTGAAAGATGGCAGTGAAGACCCCAAAAATTGAAGTGAAAGCTGGCCACTTAGATCTTTACACTCTCAATTAATAATTTTTCTAATTCTTGACTTTCTTTCTCTTATGTTAGTGTTTGGATGTGCATCTTTATATGACCATCCAGAAATGGGAATGCAATAAATGAAACTTGAAACTTAAACTTCCTGGAAGTTGTTTTTGTTTTGCAATACTGTAATAATAGTATGCTGACATGCAATATGAAGCCAAGGAAACAGCACAAACCTTGTGGAAAGCTTGCATGCTCGGAAAAACTACATGTGCTATTCTTCCAGTTTGTAAATCCCTTCACTAGAAAGGCTTGCTCAGCATACCAGTGACCACAGCACGACCATCCTGTACATTCTTGCAGCATGTGAAGCTTCTAGCAGCATCCTGCAAAATATTATGGTGTAGCCACTTAAAGTTGTTAAACCAGGTAGCCTGATACAAACAGTTTACTCTCACACTTATACCAAACGACAGTGTAGGGAAAGCAGTATGTTTTGGCTGAGATGGCTCATGTAGTAGGTAACCAAATTAATAGCTCTAGTCATGCTGCAGATACGGGTAGGCCTCGTGTCCTTTGACCACATAAAAATAATTAAACTAGCAGTAAATGTGGTAAGGCCATGACCATACAAGCCGCACCTATAGCTACAGCCTTGTTGTCACACCATTAAGTGTATGAGTACATTTACTACAGTACACAAGATCCCATCCAAGGATAACAATGTCAATTAACAGGTATAGCAAACTTTATCTCAATGGAAGCAAGTCAGCGTTTTCTTCTCTGTAACTAGCAATCATTGATTAACAGACTTACCAGCCAAAAATTGATTACAAAATTATTACAATACCCATAGAGATCAGAATGCTCACTTGGCTGCCATCAAGCTCAAGTGCACTATCCCTGTGACATCCATCATTGCCCATGGACATTTTCTGTTATGAACTGTTGAAAGTTAAGGCTATCCTACTGGTGTTTAAACAGCAGATCCTTCGCAATTCCTACATCCCAGATGTCACTAACAATCGTTTTCTTGTCAAACCAGACTAGTTAATAAAAACCTCCCAAACACCCTTCAAATATAAATCGTAGGTAGATGGACTGAAATAAATATTATTATGGTCATTTATTTCAACATGTCCCTAATCTCTGTCTGTCCTTACTTTAGATATTGCAGTATTCTATGGCTAGGATGACAAGTGTTGACACTGATTGGTCAACTATAATTAATTTGAACACGTCTCTCAGCTTTCCGTGTCTAACCAACTGACGTTAGATCATTGATAGTTACATCAGTACCAGAGCTGTACAGTTTAGCTTTAATTTTATGTGTCACCTAAAACCTGTTTTGAAGAAGAACCGTGGTTCAAAGTTAGGCATTCAATATGCCGGACATTTCTATCAAGCATCCACTCGCAAAGAAATGGAAAAGATGCATGGATAGAAATGGCCATAACTATGAAATAGAAGTTTCAATTGTTCTGAAACTTGAAACCAAGCTTGTCTATGAATATAGTTACCAGTTTAAATAACAATAATAGTAGAGCTCTGATTTAAGTGGGGGGGGGGGGGGGGGGGGGGGGAGGGGGCGCAACGTACCCAATGATGAGGTGCCTAGATGATACGGATGCCTACATTGAGTCCATTATATGAATTGTTGTCATTTATCCTGATAACTGATGTTCAAAGGGGTTTGTGGATGAATATACTTTGCTGAGTAATGTCAATTGCATGAGAGACCATCACTAGATCGTTATATCATATCAGGATCCTTGCTCCTTATTTTTAGTGTGACTTAGGATTCTGGTTGTTGCTTATTGAGGCTTGAGACCTTTCTTCACAGGCTCGCAAGAGTGACTCCTCCATTTGTAAAAAAAAATTCTGTGAATGTAGTTTATTTTCAAAAGTGTTTAGTGCAGATAAGTGGCTGTAATTGTTGTATTTTGGGGGTATAACTGAGGCATTAAACAAACAGAGTTTATGGTACACAACAGCACTTACCACAAAAGATCACCATAGAGACACTGGCTATAGACAAACATACATAACAATGACCTCTGACAGGAACATAGACCAGCTCTACAATGGTAAGGTAAAGTTTTTTTAGGCTTCTGGCTAGCAAACAGCTAATTGATAGGGGTGATAATGAATGGTAATTTATTGACATACCACTGAAACTAATAATTATAGCAACCAAGTATATCTACAAACACTCCACATGACTTGACGTACACTAAATGTAAAATGGACCTTGACTTGCAACAATACTTATTGCCTAACTACAAGTGTGTTTTGTATTAAGTTATTGTAATTTTTATTGTGTGGTGACTGAGGGCAATGAAATTCTGGGCCTGCTGCTACTTTAACACCAGGTTCTCATAATGACTTACAAGAAGCTGACTCCTAAGCTTCGAAATGATGTACCTTCCAATGTGGACCAGAATTTCCCTGTAGAATACTCATGCAACTAGATCCTTGGTCCATGCTTGTGCATCAAATATATGTAGTAATATCCACAGAACATGTTTAGTCGTCATTAGGAGTTGGAACCAATATGAAATATAAAAATGACATGTATATTTAGAAGTTATTGTTATGATTTTCCCGCCAGCAAGGTTGGACATTATAGAATACAGAACTTAACTTTACTATACATTTATTTCAACATGTCTCTCTTCTTTGTCTCCCCTTACTTTATAGAGGGTAAGTTCCAGTATTCTATCGCGAAGATGGCATGATTTGACTAATTGTTCAATTTCAATTTATTTGAACATGTCCCTTGGCTGTCTGCGTCCTACTTACTTCATGAAAACATCATAGCTGGTGAGTTACAGTATTCTATGTCTTGAATGACTTGTGTTGACTGATTGATTAACTGTAATTAATTTAAATATGTCTGTTGACTCTCAGTGCCTAACCTACTGACATTATTCAACATAGTTTAATGGTTGCAAACATTGCTACAGTATGCAAAGAATAAAGTCTATTCACCTTGACTTGTAATTGAAGTAAGATGACTAATCATGCACTGAGCAGCAGGATAATGGTCACGACAAGCATGTGTGTAAAGGGGCATATAGTAACTATTAATGGAGTTAACTAATGTGCAAAGTGGCATAGAGTTTAGCAAAAAAATTAACATTATATGTATTTTATTTACTACCATGCACCATGCACTAAGCCAAAAAAATTATGGAGAAAGAGTTAAAGCAGGATAGATACCTTCTGTGGTGCTTTATTTAAGAAATTTTATCTAATTGTTAAGAGACATAGTGTGTGTAAGAAGCACAGTGAGTCTATAAGATGCTTACACCAATAGGCTGACCTTTAACCCCTGAAATTACCTGTGGTTTGTGAGGTGATGTAACAGGTGGTTAGTTACAGCTGCAGCAAAGAGCATGCATGTGTATATGTAAACAATTCTAGTGACTGTGAGTGCTGTGCCTCTCCTCTCCATGATTAAACCTCATTAGGCATCCCAGTTTCTCATGCCACATCTGTGGAGCTAGTTGTAATAGTTAGGACCTTTAACTTATCATTCTGCATCTTTCTTTTGGTGGCTTCTACTAACTTGGATTGAGAAACAACCCTCTGGCCCAACTGGTTGTGAGTGGAGATCTTGCTTGTATAGTAAATGACTAGTTTTGTTAAACTCCCAGTTAAATCCTGCTAACTGATGAAGTTTATATTTTGTAAGAATAAGTCTATCACATGTTAAGTGCTGTGAAATATCGTCTAACCATTGAGTAATATTTTGTAAGTATGTAACCATGCGTAAGTGGTATGCAATACAGTCTGTGTTGTGTTAGGATGGAGAAAGAAGCTCTCAATTTTGAATGAAATATCATATTACACTTCAAATTGGGACATTTGTCAAAACATTTTATAAGACCTTGTGTTAAAAACTACATTTTTAACTTGCACATGTGCAGAAGGCTACAGCATTTATCATTTCTTGTTCTGGTTTTTGAGAGTTGGTGGAGGAAGCGATAAAAATTTAAAAACTATAAACAATAAATTGCTGTCATAAATGGTCCTTCCCTGCCTTTACTGCTGTCTCTGCAAGCCAACGAAAGATGCATAGACACTTATACTAGCCTGAATTCCTTCATAATCTATTCATTCTTGAGAAAATAATGGACTCCTGGATCATTACTTCATCGATAGCTAGTATGGTTTGGCATTGAAGGTGCCAGCCAACATCAGGAGGGAAAAAATTACCTCTACAGGTTTCTCCTGGGATGGTTGGGCAGTACACGGCTATTTGAAGGTTGTACAGCCAGAATCTGTTGGCTACACTTGTGGGAAGTGACTTCTTCGTGACTGGTGAAATTAGCCAAGCAACAATAATCTCTCAAAGCACTTTGTGCTCCGAGTCCATTCCTTGGATCCAAACTCTGCTATTGTCACTTCAACACTTGATGTTGTCCTCCGTTCAAGGATCGGATGTGGCCTCGCTGTGACATTCCTATTTCTTCTGATCAAACACACTTTGAACATCTCTGCCTGCGTCACTTGAATTTTGATATAGCTAACCTGCTGCCCCCCAGTGAAGACTGGAAAATGGCAGTGAAGACTGGCCACTCAGATATTTGAACTCTCATTTAATAATTTGTCTAATTCTTGGCTCTCTTTCTCTTATGCTAGTGTTTGGATATGCATCTTTACATGACTATCCAGAAAGGGCAATGCAATAAATGAAACTTGAAACTTAAACTTGCTGGAAGTTGTTGTTTTTTGTAATAAACTGTAATAATTAATAATTGTATGCAGACATGCAATATGAAGCAAGGGAAGCAGCACAGACCTTGTGAAGTCACAGCTTGTGTGCTTGGAAAAGCTACATGTAACATCCTTCCAGTGGAAAACCCTTCAATAGAAAGGCTCACTCAAGTCTCACCAGTGACCACAGCTCTACCATCCTGTAGAGCCTTACAGCATGTGAAGTTTCTAGCAGCATTCAGGACATTCGGCTGAAATGGCTAAGTGGTAAAACAGGTGAAATAGTTACAGTTCCGTACCCATTCCAATGCTAATGTTAAGAAGTCAAGAAAGCAGAATCGCAGAATCAACGCATAAAAAACAGACGGATTATGCAAAACAAATGCCATTAAGTTTAAGTTTCCAGTTTTGTTAATCTTGTGCTTTTTTATATAATTGCATGTGCACGCATTCATGCACACATGGGGCAGTGCCCCATTTGTTTACAACTTCAAGCTAAATCTAGCAAGTGTTTTTTGCTCCACTTTGTTTTCTTCTTCTCACATGTCATTTCTCCCATCAAGAAGTTTATTGCTGCAGATAGTTCTTTCTCTTCCTAACCTATGCCCACTAGTGTCTGTCCTTCAGGAGACCAGCTCACAACTTAGCATTGCCTTCTAGTTCAGTTTAGCCAAGATGTGTTAGATAAAACCTATTAGGTTTGCTAAGCATAGTGTTAGGCAAAGCCAGGTGTAGACTAAGGCTTGTAAAACAAGCCCTTTTTAATGCCCTCATAGAATTTCTAGTAGCTAGCAAGCCTTGCCTTCTAGAGACTTCACAGAGTAGCTTAGCAGGACTTGCCTTGGAAAGATTTTACAGAATGTCTAATAGCGTAGTAGGACTTTACTTGGAAAACTTAACCTCTTGCTAAAAGTTTGTGTATTTTAAGCCGTGTCTAATTATTAGGCCTCACCTCAACCATGTATAGAGCAAGAGATGATGCATTTACTCGTGATATTTCGCCAATGGGGAACTCTGTGTTCGTGGTGTTCCTAAGCATGGTGGAGGATTGGTCATGTGTTTGGTGACATGTGTACTGTAAGAGTGGAAAAGTTCCATCACGACTATAAAATTTCTGCAATGGATTATTCTATTGCATAGTGGATGTGTTTTGTTGTGCATGTAACAGGACCTCAGACGTCTATGGTTGAGTTATAAGATAAGTTTGTCTTTGATGATGACCCCATAGACATACACACACTAGTCTACATCTCCCCTATGTTCGCTGTTTCCAACTACTTCCAACTTCATGGACCCTATTGAATTTGAGCCTGTAGTGGGAGAATTGTTTGGAGTTGGCAAGCATATTATAAGTGTTTATGCTCGCAAAATAAGCAGTAACATGGAAAATTATACACCAAACATTTGTCATGCCAATTGGGTAGTTTTGGTTGTGACAGCCAACCTTAATACATGCCTTACAAGATACAGTGTCAATTGTCATGAAAGTTCACTGGTAATAGTAGTTATGCATGCTCATTGTTCAATGATTATGGTAACCTTAACCCTTTGAACACTGAGTTCCTGAACCTTTTGCAGCCTGTACACCGAGTTCCTGGAAGCAAATTGCACCAAAATTTAAAATAATATTTTAAATGTTTTCTATTTGTAAGTTATTAGTTTTAGGCACTATAAATAAGAATCCATGAATAGATAGGTCAAAATAATTGTCCTTTGTCATTCTTTTGAGGGTGGGGCTAATGCCAGTATTCCACTTTATGGTGCCAATCGGTGCTTGGACTACCAATGCACAAAAACTCCTCACAGAATACACAGAAATACACCGTTTTTCATCTCTTGGGTAAGTCCTTGTGCATCCGGAATAGCCTTCATGGCCTTGAGGTCCTTCTCTCTGTAGATATGGCAACGATTGTTTCCAGTGGCATGTGCTGGCTTCTCGATGTCATGATGAGCATCCCTTTTCAGCTTTTTTGTGTCCGAAACAACTACTGAAACAGGTCTACCAAATCCTGTTTGTGTACTGCACACAGTCCCCACAAGCTGCTCACACAAATCCTCAAGGAAGGTGTAGGTCCTCTTCCATGGATGAACATGGGGGTTCAAAACTCATCTGGATGTATGCATTGTACACAGCCCACATCAAGAACTTCATGAACAATCTCCTTGGCCACTTATAGTGGCGACGAAATTTCTCATTTGATCATTTTTAGCTTTCATGGCCTTAGGAGCATGGATGGGCACTCTTCTGTGTTCAGCTGGATTATAACGCTGAACATGCTCAGCTGGGGAAGCAACATACAGTGCAGATACAAAGTAGATTGGTTTTTTGTCCTTCCAAACGATCACACAACTGTTTCATTATATTACAAGTCAGAATCACCTTTGTTCATCTTATTAGGTCTCCTAATCAGGGACTTAGAAAATTCCCACCTGTTTGTCATAGCCGTGCTACAGAGTCTTATGTCGTGATTACTCAGCAAATACTCTGCCAATTGGACTGTAAAATCTGTCCATGAATAGAGCATAATTTGTCCCTCATATTCACGGGTCATCCAAACTATGTAAAATCTGTCCATGAATAGAGCATAATTTGTCCCTCATATTCACGGGTCATCCAAACTACAAGATTGCCAGTGACACCTAGGTTATCAATCTCATCTGCTCTCTGAACCCTTTCAGTATAGACCTCAGCATTGGAAATGTATCCATTCTCAGAATCACATAGTAGGAAAGTCTTTATACCCCAGCATATGGGTTTGTCTTTGATATATTCTAAATGACAAACTGTTTTTGGTAGGAAACATCCCTTCATCAAGACTCGTTCACATTCGGGAACATAGTATTGCTTGAAACGTTCCAACAAATGACAGAAAATGGGACGAGCCCTGTGTATTTTGTCATCCTTATCAAAGTTTGGGTCCTCCTCTTCTACACAATGCAACATGACCAGATAGCTAAAAATTTGTCCCTGGTCATAGTCTTAGGAAATTCTGGGGTCTCACAAAGTTTGGAGCCCTTTGTCTTCCAATAATACTCATAACAGTCCTTGTAAAGTAACATTTCAATGGTACACCGAAGTCCAAAGAATGCCTTCAGTTCATCCAGCGTTAGGGGCTTTTTCAAATTGGTAGCAATGTAGCTGTTTGGTTTGGCACTAATCGCAAGTTGAGCCTGTTTATTAGTCTCAGTTAAAAATAAATCCCATACCTGAAATCATCCCAATATAAGGGGGAAAAATCAGCTAGTGTACTGTCAACATTTATCTCACTGGGTATATTCTTTGGCCCTGGTTTCTCATGTGGTGTAAACTGCCATTCAGCAAAATGACTAGTGTTCCTAGTCCATCCTACAGGTGGAGAGGGAAGCCTATAGGACCTATTCCCTTGGCCACGGACAGGAGCACAACACCTAGCATGCCAAGCACATCCACCTCTAATACGAACTCGGCCTCACATCCTAACTGGAGCTGGGGTTATCACGTACCTCTAAGTCGCTATCCTTGTCCTCGTGATAGCTCTCTCCAGAGGATTCATCATGTTCATAAATACTGCCTTCACTCTCAAAGTCACTTTTGTTGCCGTAATTTTTTCACCCTGGATGCTCTCATCATCATCAGCAGCAGCAGAAGCAAGCTGGACTAGCACCTCATCTCTTATCATTCTTCTAGCCATTGCGGCAGCAAATCAACATCTAAATAGAGTGCACCGACTAATAATGCTATAATCAAGTGCCTGCAGGATGCTGTAATCTAGTTTCGGCTGGAATGCAGGCGGAAACTCATTTGCAGTGGCGGCCGATATATAGACCGCTCAGACTTCTAGCGGCAGTATTTGATGGCCGGAATTCCGGCTGCACGTGTTCAATGGGTAAACAAAAATTATCGCAATTTTGTATGTATGAATTGAAAAAGTATGACAACATTCAATAGCTAGCTGTTGCTCCTTATAGTTCAATCCTTGGCAAGAATTGAGTGCATTCATTAGTCAATATCATGTCCACTACAGCACAAGTCACCTTCCATAGAAAATGTCAGATTCACTTGAATAGTTTCATCTGGAAAAGTAGGGAAGGGAAGAGATATTATTATAATATTACCTTGCTTTTAAGATTTGGAAATCAAATGTTTCACTCACTCAAGCTAAGTTTTATAAGGAGTAAGATAAGCACTTAAAATTTATGTTAAGCTGGTTCCTCTAACCTCCAAACTAAACTCCAAGCCACAGCCCAGGCAAAGCTATGTTCTTAAGCTTACCCTTCAAATTTAAAATAAGCTAATCCTAAGCTTCCTTAAGCTAAGCCAAACCAGCTTATAAACTCTAAGTTTAAATCAAGTTGTCAGCCAAACTAAGCTTAGCAATCTTTAGAAATGACAGACACCTTACCTTGTTCCACGTTTCTGAGGAACTGACAGTAGAGCTACCTCGGAAGATGTATCCTGGAGTTATCCTTCACTTCAGAATGGTGTGCAATGAAATGTTGTAGCCCTAGCTTGGTCTGTAGCAGACACTGGAGTTAGTCAACAGTCGTTTCATCAGTCAACTTCTTCTGCTCCTCTATTTCTTTGGCATTAATATCGAGGTTTTTTTGCTGAAGGATGACATTGCGAATGGTACAAGAAATGGTAAGATCCAAAATGACAGCGAAGCTATAAAACCTATTGTGACACTTGAAGCATGAGGCTGACTAATGACTACACAAACAAGGGCAAGGATATTGAACCGCAGATGAGCAAGATTCTTTGCCATTGGAATGGAGTCGTTATTTAACAGCGTTGCAATGACATTTGAATGATATCGCACAGAAATTCCAACATAATATTAATGCAATGCAACTAACTTTTATGTCCCCTACTATTGGTCGCCAAATTGATAGCTCAGTCAAGCTGCAGATATGGGTCAACTCGTGTCCTCTGATCTCATAGAGTTAATTTTACTTGTAGTAAAATGTGCTATGTCATGACCACACAGCCGCACCAGTGGCTACGGCCCTGCATTTGTAAGAGCTAGCTGTTCTGTTAATAGTAGGGAGTTAGCATTACTTTTACTTGAGTATACAAGATCCCATCCAGGAACAACAATGTCAACTAACAGGTATAGCATACTTGATCTCAATGGAAGCAAAATCAGCGTTTTATTATCTGTAACTAGTGATTATTTATAAACAACTAGATCCTACACATGCCCACCAACCCAGATGCCACTGCAAAGATCACACTCTTTCGTGGCTCAAATCAATACCAGATTATAAATAATCTATCATTGGCCACAACTAATTACTCTCCAGGGTGTACAGCAGGAATTAAAACAAAAAGAATTTTTGTAACAAATATTTTTAGAAAAATAATTCTCTCGTATATCCTCTGTTCAAAACCGCCCATCCATTTGGAAATGCAAGTTCCACTGCGATTGTGTAAATTTTATACCTGGAACAGACTAGCTAGCCAGATTTGAGGTATAACATTCTTCAGCATTGGAATGCAACAAACCGGAGTTTGATTCTATGGGCATTATAAGTAAGCCAACTAAAGCTATGGCAGACTAGATATACACAACAAAATTTACAGTCAAGTAATCTATTCATAAGTGCCTCATTTCTCTAAGTCAAAGGTATTAAGAGAGTTTCCTGATAGCTTGTTTAGCAAACAAAGCTTGGAGAATTATTATGAATGCCATTAAAATCGAGGGCAGTGGTTGTGATCAGCAATTGCCACCAGTAACCTTTTTCATATTGTCCAACCAGAATTCTTCTCGCTTCCAATTATAACCATTGTTCAAATAGAATTCCCAGGTAGATGGACTGAAATAAATATTAGCTGCAGTTGCTAAAAGAAAATGTAAGGTAATTAACTATATATTTTTGGTTCCTTCCTGTTTGGGTCTTCTCAAATAATATCCTTTATATTTGCTTGCTAAATGGAGTTATGATCTTAAACGCCTTAAGACAATTTTTGGATAAGTTCTTGTAAGATGCCATGTAGACTAATAGGCAGCTGTGCATGCTCCACCCCCTAATGCTGTAGTGATATCTCATGTTGTTCTTAAGTGCTGGTATACAGAAGCCACCATCATAAAGCTACTTAGGTATTGGAATGGCAATCCCATTGAACCAGCACCTCACACATACCAACATGTACCTGACCATCTCACTAAATTAAAACTGAACGCTATTAAAAAAATTTAAATTTTTTTTTTTAAATTATTATTTTAAATGTCATAAACTCTGGTTGTTAAACCTCTCATGTATATTACACCAAAAGTTGTTTTGTGTCCATCTTGTTTTTAACAAATGTCTTCGTTAAGCTTTTATATGGTGCATTGCTAACACTTTCAATGTACCCAATGATGGGATGCCTGGATCATAAGGATGCCAACATTGAGCCCGTCATATGAATTGTTGTCATTTTTCCTGATAACTGATGTTCAAATGGTTTTGTGGATGAACATACTGAAAATGTCAATTGCATGAGAGACCATCGCTAGATCGTTATATCATCTCAGGATCCTTGCTCCTTATTTTTAATTTGACTCAGGAATACGGTTGTTGCTGAGCTTTGAGACCTTTCTTCACAGTAAAAAAATTGTTTATTCTTTAATTTTTCTGTGAGTGTAGTTTATTTTCAATAGTGTTTAGTGAAGATAAGTGGCTGTAATTGTTGCATGTTAGGGATATAAGTGAGGCGTTAAACAAACATAGTTTATTATATGCAACAAACTAACCACAAAAGACCTCCAAGTGACCATACAGACACTGGTTATAGTCAGATATACATAACAAAGACCTCCGACATGAACATAGACCATGCTTTTCATGGTAAGGGGAAATCTATTGGGTAAAAAACAACTATTTGATAGGGGTGATAATGGATTGAAATACTGCTGCTACTAATATAGCAACCAAGTATATCTACAAACACTCCACATGACTTGACAAACACTAAACGTAAAATGGATCGTAATTTACAACGATAATTCGTTGTTTAATTGCAAGTGAATTTTCTATTAAGTTAGTGTCATTTTAATTGTGTGATGACTGAGGGCAATGAAATTATGGGCTTGCTGCTGCAGGTTCATATACTGACTTAAAATAAGCTGAGTACAAAACTTAGAAGTGATGTGCCTTCCAATGTGGACCAGTAGAATAGTCATGCACTAGATCCTTGGTCCAAGCTTGTGCAGCATATATCTGTAGTAATATCCACAGAACATATTTAATTGTCATTAGGAGTTGTCACCTATCTGCAATATTAAAGAGATGTGCATATTTAGAGGTTGTTGTTGTGATTCTCCCACCAGGAAGGTGAATGTGAATAGACTTACAGCTTAACTTTACTATACATTTCTTTGAACATGTCTCTCATCTCTATCTCTCCATACTTTATAGAGGGTAAGTTCCAGTATTCTATGGCTACGATGGATTGATTTGATTAATTGTTTGACTTCAATTATTTGAACGTGTCTCTTGGCGGTCTGCATCCAACTTACTTCATGAAACCATCAAAGCTGGTGAGTTACAGTATTCTATGTCTAGAATGACTTGTGCTTACTGATTGATTAACTGTAATTAATTTAAATATGTCTCTTGACTCTCAGTGCCTAACCTACTGACGTTATTCAACATAGTTTAATGGTTGCAAACATTGCTACAGTATGCAAAGAATAAAGTCTATTCACCTTGACTTGTAGTGGAAGTAAGATGACTAATCATGCACTGAGCAGCAATATAATGGTCATCGAAAGCACGTGTGTAAAGGGGCATATAGTAACCACTAATGGAGCTTACTAATGTGCAAGGTGGCATCAAGTACTGCCCAAAATATTAACATTATATATATTTTATTTACCACCATGCACTAAGCCACAAAAATGATGGAGAAAGGGTTAAACACCTGCAGTGATGCTTTATATTAGGGGTCAGAAGTTTTATCTTATTATTAAGAGGCCTAGTTTAAGCACAGTGGGTCTATAAGCTTCTTACACCAGTAGGCTGACCTTTACCACCTGGATCTTGCTTGTTGCCTGTGGTTAGTGAGGTGATGTAACAGGTGGTTAATTACAGCTGCAGCAAAGTGCATGCACAATATATGTACACAATGCTAGTGATTGTGAGTAGTTACCTTTTGGTTGTGGCTCTCTTGTCCATGATTGAACCTCATATAGCACCCCTGATTCTCATGCCACATCTACGTAGCTAGTTCTCTAATAATTAGTACCTTTAACTTTCCAACATTTCTCTATTGGTGACTTCTACTAACTTGGTTTGAGAGACAACCCCTAGGCCCAACTATTCTGAGTGAAGATCTTGCTTGTATAGTAAATGACTAGTTTTTGTTAAACTCCCAGTTGACTCCTTGCTAACTGATGATATTTAAATTTTGTAAGAATGATTCTATCACATGTTCATTGTTGTGAAACATCGGAGTAATATTTTGTAAGGATGTACGTCTATGTAAGTGTCATGCAACGAAATCTGTGTTTTATTACTATGGAGAAAGAAGCTCTCTATTTTGAATGAAATATCATATTTCATTAACTGATTCACCCTATTCAACTGATATATCTTCAAATTGGGACATTTTATAAGACTTTGTGTTAAAAACCACAATTTTTACCTGTGCACGTGCAGAAGGCTACAGCAATATTATATAAAACTTTATTTCTTATTCAGGTTTGTGGGAGTCAGAGGAAGAAGTGATAAAAAATAATGAAACTTACAGACAATTACAAATTGCTATCATAAACAGTCTCTTCTATGCCTTTCCTGCTGTCTCTGAGAGCCAATGAAAGCTGTATAGGCACCATGCTAGCCTGAAATCACTCAGAATCGCTTCACTTGAGAATAAAATGTACTCCTGGAAGTATTACTGCATCTGCATCAAGGATGGTTTGGCATTGAAGATGCTAGCCAACATCAGGAGGAAAAGAGTTTACCCTGTACCAGTATCTCCAAGGATGGTTGGCATTATATTGTCCTCCATTCAAGGATAGGATGTGCCCTCACTGTGACACTCTTATTTCTCCTCATTAAACAAACTTTGTACATTTTTGCCTGTGTCACTTGAATTCTGATATAGCAAACCTGTTGCCCCCCTCTCCCCCTTCCCCCTCCAAAGTTGGAAGATAGAAGTAAAGACTGGAAAATTAAAGTGAAAACTGGCCTATCAGATTTTTGAACTCGCATTTAGTAATTCAAGGCTGTCTTTCTCTTATGTTAGCATTTGGAGATGCATATTTATAGGGCAATGCAATAAATTAAACTTGAAACTTAAACTTGCTGGAAATTATTTATACTGTAATAATAGTATGCAGACATGCAATATGAAGCCAGGGAAGCAACACAGACCTGTGGCACAGCTTGCATTCTTAGAAAAGCTACATGTGCCATCCTTCTTGTTTGTAAAGCCCTTCAATAGGAAGGCTCCCTCCATCTTGCCAGTGACCACAGCACTACTATCCTGTACAACCTTGCAGCATGTGAAGCTTCTAGCAGCATCCAGCACAATATCATGGTGTTACCACTTAAAGTTGTTAGACCAGGTAGCAAACAGTTTACTGGCACACTTTTACCCAAGGTCAGAGAAGTGAAAACAATATGGTTTGGTTGAAATAGCTCAAGTAGTAGGTCCCAAATTGATAGCTCGAGTCATGCTGCAGACATGAGTCAGCCTCGTGTCCTTTGACCTCAAAGAATTATTTATACTGGCACCCCAGCTGCACCAGTGGGTACGTCCCTGCATTTGTAGAGCTAGTTCTGCAGTATACAGGATTCCCATCCAAGGATAACAATGTCAGCTAACAGGTGTAGCATATTTGATCTCAATGGAAGCAACCAACAATCTTTTTCTTACTGTCCGATCACATTTGTTATTAGCATCCTTCCTTCCAATTGCAACCAACCCAAAAAAAATCGCAGGTAGATGGACTGAAATAAATATTACCTGCAGCTGCTATTAAAACATACATAGAAATTGTATTCCTAGCCACCTTTCCTTTAGGTAAGTTTGTGTCTTCTCAAATAACATCCTTTATACTTGTTTGCAAAATGTATTGAGCTGTTATCTTAAAGTCATTAAAACCATTTTTAGTTAAGCTCTTGTAAGATGCAAGAAAATCCACGTAGACTAATAGGCGGCTGTGCATACTCCATCCCTAATGCATTATATCTAACCGTTTCTGGGTACAGAGAAGCCACCATATATAGCTACTTGGATTTTGGAATAATAATCCCATTGATGAGGCACCTCCCACACACACGCATGTACCTGACTATCGAATGCCGAATATTCTATTTAATAACATTTAGACAGGCAAAATTTCTACTGATTATGTCTGTATAGATACCTAAACTGTTAAGCTTCTCATGTTTAGTTCACCTAAAGTTGTTAACTTATGTTATCTTGCTATTAGTGCTGTTTTTTAAATCCGTGAAACAAGTATAAATAATTATTATGAGTAAGTCAACGATTATATTTCACAGAACATTGAGGCATGAATTTTAATAACATAACCAGGCCTATTTATAGCTGCAACTGTAGCTGTCCCCACAGTTTCCTAAAAAGTATCTTCCTACCCGATTGTATGGCACCACACTTGCAACCTTTCCCAGTGATCTAGCAGCACAGGTAGCTCCTCCTGCAAGGCCTCTGAATTGCCAAAACATTTTCCAATGTACCCAATGATGGTATAACTGGATCATAAAGGATGCTAACATTGTGCCTGTCTCAAGAATTCTTCACTTTTTTGCAATAACTGATGTTTAAATGATTTTATTAGATGAATATACTTCGCTGGATAAAGCCAATTACTAAGTATGCATGAGAGACCATCGCCAGCTCGTTATATCATCTCAGGAGTCTTGCTCCTTAGTTTAATATGGCTTGAGAGTCTTGCTATTTCTTATTGCGCTCGACAGGATAGCTCCTTCTTCAACAGGCTCGTAACAGTTACTCCTCCATTAGTCAAGTCAAAGAATTGTTTATGCAAAGTGTTTGTTTATTAGTGTGATTACTTACAAAAGTGTTTAATGAAACGTATTTTCAAGTATGTTTGCTTATATGTTGAGGTTAGAACTACGGTACTAAACAAACAGAGTTTGTAGTACCCAACACAATTACCACAAAAGGAGATCACTATACAGACACTGGTTATAACAGACATAACAATGACTTCTGACTGCAACATAGACCATGCTTTCTAAAGTGGTAAAGTGAAGTTTTTTAGGTTTTTTGGTAGCTTTGAAAACAACTAGTAACTTGATAATGATAATGAATGGTATGTTTATTGACATAGCTTTGCAATTAATATAGCAACCAAATATATCTACAAACACTCCACATGACTCGACAAACAGTAAGTGTAAAACTGACTTTAACTTGCAACAATAATTTGTTGTTTAATTTCCTAACTACAAGTGTTCAGTTATTGTCATTTTTATTGTGTGATGACTGTGTGGCAATGAAATTCTTGGCCAGCTGCTGCACTTTAACAGCAAGCTGAGTCCTAAGATTCCATGTGGTATGCCTTCCAATGTGGCCCAGCATTGCCATGTAAAATGCCCATACACTAGGTCCTTGATCCATACATGTGCACCACAAATCTCTAGTACAATGCAAATTGTCATTAGGAGTTGGCACGTATCTGAAATATTAAAGTGATGTGCATATTGGGAGATTGTTGTTGTGATTTAGGTTAATGTGAAAAGACTTTAGGAATACACAGCTTAACTATACTATACATTTATTTCAACATGGCTCTCATTTCTCTCTGTCTTTACTTTATAGCTGGTGAGTTACAGTATTCATGGCTAGGATGACATGATTTTATTAATTCAACATTCAATTATTTGAAACATGCCTCTTGGCTTGCTGTGTCCAACCTACTTCATGAAACCATCACAGGAGGTGAGTTAGAGTATTTCTCTCTCTATATATAATATTATACAATTATAATTATGGTGACATGTATTGACTAAATAATGTCTCATGGCTCTCTGTGGTCAACCTACTTCATGAAACCATCATAGGTGGTGGATAGCAGTATTCTATGTCTAGGATGACATGTCTTGACTAATTGGCAACTATAATTAATTTGAAAATAACTCTAAGCTATCTGATAATCTACTAATATTATATCAACATAGTTTGATAGTTATATACATTGCTAGAGTATTGCAAGAACTAAAGTATATTCACCTTCACTTGCAGTGTAAGTAAGATGCCCTATCATACACTGAGCAGCAAAATAATGTTCACCAGAAGCATGTGTGTAAAAGGGCATGTAGTAGCCACTGACGGAGCCAACTAATTAGCACCATGGCATAGAGTGTATCTGACAATAAATGTATTTTATATACCGTATTTGCCGGAGTATAAGTCGCACCGGAATATAAGTCGCACCACCCAAAGTTGGCCATCATTTTGAAAATCTATAATAATTGGAGTATAGGTCTCATGCGCAATGGCAATAGGTAAAGTTTCGAATACCACTCCTTCCTTCCTTTAGCACATCTCGGCAGCGTTGTCAAAACACTCTTCTTCTTTCTCCAGTCCCTGACCGATTTTTCACTGACTCTATACTCTCTTTCCGCTGCTCTGTTTCCAAACTTCTCTGCATACCCAACTACTTTGAGCTTAAAGCCAGCAGTGTAACTCATTCGCTTCCCAGACATTTTATCGACACACGTGCCACTAGAGACCCCACCCAGTTGTTTAAGGAAAAGCGGCATGTTCGGATTATAAGTCGCACCCCTCAATTGGAGAAGAAGATTTGGAGCTACTACTGCGACTTATACTCTGGCAAATACGGTACCATAATACACTAAGTCACACAAAAGGTGGAGAAAGAGATAAATACCTGCTTGATGTTTTATAGCTGTTGGGAGTTCTGATTATTAAGAGGCCTAGTTTCTGCTAAGAAGCACAGTGGGTCTATAAGCTGCTTACACCTGTACACTGACATTTACCCCCTGGATCTTCCTGTTACCCGTGGTTAGTGAGGTGATGTAACAGGTGGTTAGTTGCAGCTGCAGCAAAGTGCATGCATGTGTGTATGTACACAATGCTAGTTATTGTGAGTAATTACCTGTTGGCTGTGGCTCTCCTCTCCATGATTGAACCTCATATAGCATCCCTATTTCTCATGCCACATCTGTGGAGCTAGTTGTCTAATAGTTAGTACCTCTAACTTATTATCATGCATCTCTCTGTTGAGCGCATCTACTAACTTGGTTTGAGAGACAACCCCCTGGCCCAACTGGTTCAGAGTGAAGATTTTACTTGTATAGTAAATAACTAGTATGTTAAACTCCCAGATGGCTCCTTGCTAACTGATGATGTTTATGTTTCGTAAGAATGATTCTATTACCAGTTAAGTGTTGTGAAACATAGTCTAATCATTGAGTAATATTTTGTAAGGATGTAACCACTCCAATTGTTGTCTAAGATAGTCTATGTTGTGTTATGATGGAGAAAGAAGCTCTCAATTTTGAAAGCAATATCAGATTTAATTAACCTTTTAAGCTGATATATCTTGAATTTGAGAGATTTGTTACAACATGCATACAATTTATGCACTAAAATCCAGAGTTTGTGTGAAAATTGATGAAGATATGAGAGTAGCGTTGTCATCAACAGCTCCTCGAATAAATAAACTGGTTCGCTCAATGAATCAGCAGTGTTCCCACTGATAATGCTTCTGGTGTTTCTGTTTGATGTTTTTTTTTGTGATACTATTTTACTACATAATTTATTTATTTATCAAAGTATATTACTATATTTTATGCAAAACCTAGATAATAAATGTGTTTTCTTTATCTTCTTAGCCTTTATGATGGCTATGCATTTTTTCTATGGGAGTATGGGGTTAATCGTCGAAATACATCAGGCGCACCAGTGGCCAAAGCCCTGCATTAGTAGAAGCTAGCTGTTCTGCCACCAGTAAGGATATCATTACCTTTACTAGTTTATCCAGGATTCTATCCAAAGATAACAATGTCACCTGACAGGAATAGCATACTTGAACTCAATGGAAGGAAGTCAGCATTTTTCTTCTCCGCAACTAGCGGTCATTTATCAACAAACATGCTTCAGCCATGAATTGATATTATAAAATCCACAGACTGATCCCTTGGCTGCTCAAGTGCACTGTCCCTGTGATATCCATCATTGCCGGTGGACTGGATCCTGGATGAACTATTCAAGGTTAATGCTCTCCTTACTAGAGTTAGAACAACTAGATCATACAAACGCCCTACATTCCTGATGCCACCGCAAAGATGTCGCTCTACTGAAGCTCAAATCAACACCAGTCTGTAAATAATCTATCATTGGACACACCCTAATTAATCACCAGATGTAGAGCAGGATATAAAAGAACTAGTACTTTTTTAATTCATGAGCTCTATAACTTTTTAGAAATTTGAAAACACCCATCCATTTGAAACTGCAAATCGAGCTGCGATATGTCAATTTTATTAGACATGACTAGCTAGTCAGATTAGAGGCATAACATTCTTTAGCATTGGAATACAAGTGCAACAAGCTGGAGTTTAGTTGTATGGGCATCATTGTAGTAAGCAAACTAAAGCTATGGCAGACTAGATATACACAACAAAACCTACAGTCAAGTCATCTATTAAGGAGTGCCTCCTTTATCAAAGTAGAATGTATTGAGATACTTTTCCTGATAGCTTGTCTAGCAAACACAGCTTGCACAGTTAGCAGGATCTCCCAGAAAGAGTCCATCAAAGAGAGTGGTTACTATCGGCGATTGCCACCAGCAACCTTCTTGTTATTGTCAAACCAGACTTGTTAATTACAACCTCCCCTGCAGTTACAACCACCCTTCAAATAGAATTCCTGACGGATGGACTGAAATAAATATTAGATGCAGTTGGTATTAGAAAATACATTGTAATTATCTTCCTTCCTTTTGCGTCTTCTCCAATAACATCCTCCATATTGGCAAAATTGAGTTATAATCTTAAAATCCTTAACAACATTTTTGGTTAATAAGTTCTTGTAAGATGCTAGAAAATTCATGTAGACTAATAGGAAGCTGTGCATACTCCATCCCCTAATGCTGCAGTGAAATCTCATATTTTCCAAAAGTACTGGTAAACAGAGGCCACCATAACACAGCTGCTTGGGTATTGGAATAGCAATCTCATTGAACAAGGACCTCCCACATACCAACGTGTACCTAATCATCTTAACAAATATACTGAAGACTATTGAAGAGAATTTTTGGGGGGAAAATCTACAACTTAAGTCAAAATATTTATATATATATCGTAAACTCTGTTTGTTAAGCCTCTCATGTTTATTATACCAGAAGTTGTATAGTGTCCATCTTTCCCTTAACAAACACCCTTATTAAGAATCCTTATGGTATCCTGCTATGAAGTGCTGCTCTTGAAATAAGTATCAGTTAACATACATGTGAACAAGCATCATCATTAGTGTAGTGTGTTTCTCTGAACATTGAGGCACAAATTTTAATAGCATAAGCAGGCCTATTTATAGCTTCAACCATCTGTAGTTATCCACAGTTTCCTAACGAGTATCTTGCTGCTCCCCATTGCATGGCACTTGTAATCTTTCCCAGTGATCTAGAAGCACAGGCAGCTCTTCCGCATGGACTATAAACTTCCAAAATACTGGTTATTTATTGATGGCACATATTTGTAAATAAGTGGCCTTGTATGTTGTGGTTAGGAATAATGCGCTAAACAAACAAAGTTTGTGATATGCAAAACACAGTTACCACAACAATTAAAAGGAGACCACCATACAGACACTGGTTATGGGCAGATATAATGATGACCTCTCCAGCAACAAAGACCATGCTCGACAGTGGTACGTAAGGTGAAGATTTTGTAGACATTTGGTAGATTAGAAAACAACTAGTCAGATTGAGCACAACTTGATGAGTGATAAATGAACTGACATAGCACTGCAATTAATATAGCAACAAGTATATCTATAAACACTCCACATGTCTCGACAAACACTAAACATAAAATGGACCTTAACTTGCAACAATAATTTGTTGTTTAATTGCCTAACTACAAGTGCATTTTCTATAAAGTTATTGTCATTTTTATTGAGTGGTGACTGAGGGCAATGGAATCCAAGGCCTGCTGCTACACTTTTACACCAGGTTCATATGATGACATACAAGAATCTGAGTGCTAAGCTTCCAAGTGGTGTGCCTAAAGGCCCTTCCAATGTGGCCCAGCATTGCCCTGTAGAATGCTCATGCACTAGATCCATGGTCCATGCTTGTGCATCACAAATAATATTCACAGAAGGTGTTTAGTTGTGATTAGGAGTTGGCACCTATCTGAAATATTAAAATGATCTGCATATTTAAAGGTTGTTGTTAATATTCTCCCACCGGCAAGGTGAAGGTGAATAGACTTTAGGGATACACAGCTTAACCATTTATTTCAGCATGTCTCTCATCTTTACTTTATAACAGGTGAGTTACATTATTCTATGGCTAGAGTGACATTATTTGACTAATTGATCAACTTCATCATCATGGCCCTTGGTGCTCTGTGTCCAACTTACTTCATGAAACCATCATAGCCGGTGAGTTAGAATATTATATTTCTAGGATGACAAATGTTGACTCATTAATGTATCTAATTAATTTGAAAATGTCTCTTGACTCTCTATGTAATATCAACATAGTTTGATAGTTACATGCTTTGCTAGAATATTGCAAGAACTAATATCTATTCACCTAGACTTGCAATGGAATTAAGATAACAATCACGCACTGAACAGCAAGATAATGTTCACGAGAAACACATGTGTAACGGCATGTAGTGAAGTAAAGTAATGTGCAAGGTGGCATCGAGTGTATCCGACATTAAATCTATTTTATTTACCACCATGCACTAAGCCACAAAAAGGTGGGGAAAGGGTTAAAGTTAGATAAACACCTGTGTTGTGCTTTCTAGTAGCTATTGGAAGTTTCTGATTAGGAAGCGGCCTAGTTTGTGCTAAGAAGCCCAGTTTGTCTATAAGCTGCTTAGGCTTACCTTTACCACCTGGATCCTTGTTGCTGTTGCCTGTGGTTAGTGAGGTGATGTAATAGGTGGTTAGTTGCAGCTGCAGCAAAGTGCATGCATGTGTATATGTACACAATGCTACTGATTGTGAATAGTTAACTGATTGCTGTGGCTCTCCTCTCCGTGATTGATTCTACCCAACTTCATATAGCATCCCTGTTTCTCATGCCAGATCTGTCGAGCTAGTTGTCTAATAGTTAGTACCTCTAACTTATCATTCTGCATCTCTTTGTTGAGGGCTTCTACTAACCAGTGTGAGACAGGTCCCACTGGCCCAATCGCCCAATCGGTTATGAGTGGGTAACTTGCTTGTAAAGTAAATTACTCTAATTTTGTTAATCTAACAGTTGACTCATTGCTAACTGATGATATTTATATTTTGTAAGAATGATTCTATCACAGGGTAAATCTAGTCTAATCATTGAATAATATTTTGTAAGGGTATAAGTGTATTGTAACACAGTCTATGTTATAGTACAATTTTGAATGCCATACCATATTTCATTAATTCATTCACCCTTTTCCGCTGATATATCGGGATATTTATCAACACATTTTACAAGGCATGTGCTAAAAAAAAAATCCTTCACAAGTGCAGAAGGCTATATACAGCATTATTATATAAAACTTTATTCCTTGCTCTGGTTTGTGGGAGTGAGTGGAAAAAGCAATAAAAAATTTTTTTTAATAAAACTTACTGACAATCACAAATTGCCATCATAAACAGTCTCTTCCTTACCTTTACTGCTGTCTCTGTAAGCCAATGAAAGCTGTATAGACACCATACCAGCCTGAAATCCCTCAGAATCTCTTCACTCATGAGAAGAAAATTCAATCCTGGATGTATTACTCCATTGGCATCTGGGATGGTTTGGCACTTGTTTGGCACTTGCAGGTGCTATCTAACTTCAGGGAGGAAAGAGTTATACCCTCTACATATTTCTCCTGGGATGGTTGGACAATAGTAGTAGTTAGCTGTTCCGACACCAGTAAGGGTAGTATTACCTTTACTAGATTATCCAGGATTGCATCCAAGGACAACTATGTCAACTAACAGGTGTAGCATACTTAATCTCAATGGAAGCTAAGTCAGCATTTTCTTCTCCTTAACTAGCAATTATTTATCAACAGACTTACTTGAGCCAAGAATTGTTTGTAAAATGATTACACCCACAGAGAGCAGAATATTCACTTAGCTGTCATTAAGCTCAAGTGCACTGCCCCTGCGAGATCGATCATTGACCATGGACAGCTTCGGTTATGAACTATTGAAAGTTAATGCCATCCTTTACACAACCAGATCCTCAAATCCTACATCCCAGATATATACCAACTGCAAAAATCTCGCTCTAATATGGATCAAATAAGCACCAGGAATAAATAATCCATCATTGGCCACACCCTAATTACTCTCCAGGTGTAGAACATGAAGTAAAATAACTAGATTTTTTTTTACCACGTGAGCTCAATTTTTTATTTTTTGGGGGAAATTTAAAAAAAATTATTTCGTATATCCTCTATTCGAAATTCCCCATCTATTTGGAAATACAAATTCAGCTGCGATTGTGTCAATTTTGTACCTGGAACAGACTCTCTAGCCATTAGAGGCATAACATTCTTCAGCTTTAGAATACTATTGCAACAAACCCGAGTTTGATGTTATGGGCATCATTGAAGTAGGCAAACTTAAGCTATGGCAGACTTGATATATACAACTGAACAAAACTTACAGTCAAGTAATCTATTCAGGAGTGCCTCCTTTCTCAAAGTGGAAGGTATGAGAGAGAGTCCTGATAGCTTGTGTGGCAAAAATAGCTAGCATAAATAGTAGGATTGCCGGTCTTTTGATAAGAGAGGTTGCAATCAGTGATTGCTACAATTAACCTTATTTTTTTGGTCAAACCAGAACTGTTAGAAACAACATTCCTTCCAATTAAAAATTCTATTCCTTCCTGCTATATACTTGTGTGCCAGTGCACCTACCCATCCTACCCATCACATGAACAAACAAAAACAAACATAAATAAATTAATTGATTAATTAATTAATTAAATTAAATTAAAGACATTTTATATATACCCAAAACATGTATATATAATATGAGAAATAATACAATATTAAATACAATGTCCAATAAACAGAATAACAAACAAACATTAAAACAATATATCTTAATAGACTACTTATAAAAAATAATCGTCATTACAAATAAAGCTGGTGCCCCGCACAGCTGCAGTATTACCTCGCTGAACGGCTACTGCAATCCGCTGGGAAAGGAAAAAAGAGGAGCGGGGATCAACCGTTTCCCATTTGAGCCGGTTAACCAAATCCGAAAAGAATTGACCTGCCGACTTGCCAAATGAACCAGCCGTCTCGATTCCGATTGGCACAAAAAAATGGGAGACAGCCAAAGAGGAGTATTTAATCCTCTTACGGTATTCGGCATTGCTTGCCACCGAGCCAGGGCCATCAGAAGACAAGGAGGTGTAGGAGGGAGCGAAGGTGTCTACAATTGTGGAATCCCATACCAAAATACGCCCATTCTTCCAGGGAATGACGGAAGCCCCATCCGGACGCTTACCATCAGAACGTTACAAGCCCGGAGGCTCCAGATGCGAGGGAACCTTGATGGCTACCATGGACCGCTGGATGATCTCATTCACTTCCCCGTGTCTGGAGTGACGCCCTTGGCTATACTTACAACTGAGGCCGTGTGTGCCGTACTTGTCAACATTAAGACCACACAAATGACATGAGTGAGGGTGACAGATGGGTAACCCTAGGCGTAAACCCATAGCAACCCATGATGATGAAGCCCCAGTGAGGACATGGGAAGGGCGTGAATCCATGCTCCAGACTCCTTGCAAGCTGCAGCCTGAAGCCTCGCACGAGATGTTAAATCCACTGCTGAATCTAAAAGGGAAGCATACGCCATCTTCACGTGAGGATTGTCCCAAGCCTTTTGTTGCGAACAGCTAGTGTTATCGGGAGGAAGGTTATTGTGACCAAGGCTCCAAACTTCCAAAGCTGAGTCACAATCACTGTAATTAAAATGAAGACTAGTAGGAAGGATCTGATGAATAAGATCGAAAGCACCGTTTGCTGATGCCAAAAAGGCAGAAGAAGCAAGCATAACAGCACTTCTGATCCCAAGACCACCAAAAAACTGACTGGGAGAGAAGCCTGAGCCCAGGCTGGGTCATTGACATCAAGAGGAATGTTGGAGATCTCACTCCGGATTGACTACCCTGAGCCCTGGAGCAGCACAAAGAGCCTCCCCCAATGTTGCTGGGTCGGGGCAAATGAGCTCACACTTGTCCCGGTTCAGTTGCAAACCCACCTCCTGAGCTGCAGACTCAACCACATCCATCCTGGAGCACTTCGCTCAAACTACCTCCGAGAGTACCATCATCCAGATAGAACACGTTAAACTCGGAGATCAACTGAAGTGTAATTCTGTGGATGTTAATAAAAGGGGGCCCAGGGGGTCGCCCTGTTGAACTCCCTCAGAAGACAGGATGGACTCATTCCCAAAGAAGAGAGAAGAAGGAGAGGCATAGGCTGAATGGACAAATGGGAGTAAATATGGGGCCAACTCCTCTAACATTTTATCACAGCGAATTGAATTGAAAGGATTGCGGAAATCCAGCTTCAACAAAACCTGACCTGGCTGTAAATTCTGCAGGAAAATACGAGCAGAGTGAGCCACAGCCTCAGCACCATGACGAATCCCAAACCCCAGTTGCCGAGGTAACAAAACAGCGCTCATTGACTGCTTCAAACGACTGCCAGCGCACTTTGCCACCAAACGTCTCAGCGTACAGCCAATAGCTGTAGGCCTCACACCACCATCCTTCTTGTTCAGGGCTATCAAAGTACCGCTGAAAAATAGGGGACGAACAGCAGAAGGAGTTACTCCTGACAAGACCAAATTGACAAATGCTGAAAGGGCGGCTAGGAGCTTGGTACCACCGTTACCTGCTGATGAACTAACCATGTCCTTCAGGTGTTGAGGGCGTAGACCATCTGGCCCTCCTGCAGATCCACATGGGAAGGAGCAAATAACTTTGGCTATCTCAGAGTGGGATATTTCAAACGAGTAATCGCTATCAGGCACTGGGGCAGGGGGTATAACAGAGTCAGGGTGGGGCTGAGGATGTTTTTCCCGTAAGGATGCCAGTGTCTCTGAATTAAAATCTGCAAAGGAATCAACAGAACTGGCAATGCGTACAGCTCCCTTAAAATCACCCTCATCGAGCTTGGAAGCAACTCGTTTAGATAGAGAGTGAATAGGATCATGTTTGGAAGACCTAATATTGTGAGGTGGGCTGGATGGGGGGAGGGGGTCTGACTCGGACTGGATTGGCTGGTTATAACAGGGGTAGCTAAACTCCTTTCACGCCCATTTTTATTTGGAACACGAAGACATCTACATGGATACCTGAAAAGGCGGTCCCACTTGAACTCGTCATTTGACAAGGAAACTCCCTCCAGAATATCAGCTAGCTTTGTGGCAGCTGAATATCTCGATGCCCTTGGAAGTCTCTTGAGAAACCTCACTGATGATGGAAGTGGGAGACCAAACAATGGTGTAACACGATCCGCAACCTGCTCATCACTGCTAGAGGAATCCTCTGGGGAAGAATGAGAGCCTGAGCAACAGTTTCCCACTTGACCATGAGTCCTGAGCAAACCAGACCTATTTACTGGCATCCATCTATCGCACACAGGACACGGGGCACGAGACGGGGGAACGGAGATGGACTGGGAGGGAGTATGACTTCCAACAGCATTTAAACTTACATCCACCTGGCTTGCACAACGTGAAGCTACCGACGGCATGGTGGTCAATCAAGCAAAATCAAGCTAAATAATGGACGAATTTCCATATAGAGCCCACTATACAGCTAGTAACCTTAACCTGACAACTTTCAGGGGCTGCTATTCGGGCACTAGGTAACCTAAAGGATGAAGATACTGTGCGGCAAACCTACTAGCTGGCTATGAATAGACCGAAGGACTAGGCTAACAAACTCAAAATTCCAAAAAATAAATAAATAAAAATAAATAAATAAAATAATAAATAAATAAATATAAATAAATAAATAAATAAATAAATAAATAATTAAATAAATATAAATAAACCAACAAACAAACAAACAAAATATATATATATAAGAAAAACAAATAATAAATAAATAAACAAATGCAAATAAACACAAATAAATAAATAGAAACATATATATTTAAGGACATTGAGACAAACAATGTAATAGCATAACCAGACCTATTTATAGCTGCAATTTCCTGTACTTGTCCACAGTTTCCTAAAGAGTATCTTCCTGCTCCATTGCAGGGCACTTGTAAATTTTTCCCAGTATTTTAGCAGCACAGGCAGCTAGCTCCTCCTGCATGGCCTCTAAAGTTCTAAAACACTTTCAACGTACCCAATGATGCTACATAATATCTGGATCATAAAGGAGGACAACATTATGCCTGTCACATGTGTTCATCGATTAGCAATTTTTTAAGTTCAAATAGTTTTGTAGATGAGCAATTGCAAAGAATGCATGAGAGACCATCTCTAGCTCATATCATCTCAGGAGACTTGCTCCTTTATTTAATATAGCTCGAGAGTTTGGGTATTTCTTATAGCTCCTTCTTCGACAGGTTTGCAGAGTAACACCTCCTTTAGTCAAGTTTTAAAAAATGTATGCAAAGTATTTTTTCTGTAAATGTCGTCATTTATAAAAGTCTTTAGTGGCACGTATTTGCAGATAAGTTGATGTATTTTTGGTATGTTTGGGTTTGGAGTGAGTTGCTAAACAAACAGAGTTTTTGGTATGCAACACACTTACCACAACAAATAAAAGGAGACAACCATACAGACACTGGTTATAGATAGACATAAAATCACCTCTGACAGCAACATAGACCACGCTCTTTATATAGGTTAGGTGAAGTTTTGTAGGCATTTGGTAGTTTCTGACCATAACTCGATAGATGATAATGAGAGGTAATTTATTGACATAGCACTGCAACTAAAAATTATAGCAACCAAATATATCTACAAACATCCCACATGATTTGACAATACTAAGTGTAAAATGGACCTTACCTTGCAAGAATAATTTGTTGTTTAATTACCTAACTACAAGTGTGTTTCCTGTTAAGTTATTTTATTTTTATTGTGTGCTGATTGAGGGCAATGAAATTTTGGGCCTGTTGCTTCACTTTAACACCAGGTCCATGTAATGACTTACTAGAAGCTGAGTGCTAAGCTTCCAAGTGGTGTGCCTTCCAATGTGGTCCAGCATTGCCCTATAGAATGCTCATGCACTAGATCTGTGGTCCATGTTTGTGCATCACAAATCTCTACTACAATCTCCAGATGGAGAAAATTGTCATTCAGAGTTGGCACCTATCTGAAATACTAAAGTGATGTGAGGTTATTATAGTGATTTCCCACCAGCCAGGTTCATGTAAATAGACTTTAGGAATAATAGCTTAACTTTACGATACATTTATTTCAACTTATCTCTCATCTCTGTCTGTCCCTTACTTTATAGTGGGTGAGTTACAGTATTCTATGGCTAGGATGACAAGATTTTACTAATTGATCAACTTCAATTTATTTGAACATGTCTCTTGATTGTGTCTGTGCAACCTACTTCATGAAATCTTCATAGTCGGTGAGTTAGAGTATTTATAATTATGATGACATGTGTTGACTAAATAATTAATTTACATGTCTCTTGGCTCTATGTGGTCAATCTACCTCATGAAACCATCATAGGTAGTGGATTACACTATTTTTCATCTAGGATGACATGTTTTGACTGATTGGTCAGCTGTAATTAATTTAAACATGTCTTTGGGCTCTCAATGTCTAACTTGCCAATCTTATGTCAACATAGTTTGATAGTTGCATACATTGCTCGAGTATTGCAAGAACTAAAGTCTATTCACCTTCACTTGCAGTGAAGTAAGATGACTAATCACGCACTGAGCAGCAAGATAATGGTCACAACAAGAATGTATGTAAAGGGGCATAAAATGGAGCTAACTAATGTGCAAGGTGGTATCAAGTATAGCCCAAAAATTATATATATTTTATTTACCACCATGCATTAAGCCCCACAAATGATGGAGAAAGTGTTAAAGAAAGATATGCACCTGTTGTGGTGCTTTATATTAGTGGTTGGAAGTTTTATCTAATTATTAAGAGACCTAGTTTGTGCAAAGACACACAGTGGTCTATAAGCTGCTTACACCAGTAGGCTGTCCTTTACTCCCTGGATCTTGCTATTGCCTGTGGGAAGTGAGGTGATGTAAAAGTTGGTTAGTTACAGTTGCAGCAAAGTGCACGCATGTGTATGTACACAGTGCTAGTGATTGTGCATAGTTAGTATTTACCTGTTGGCTGTGGCTCTCCTCTTTATGATCTAACCTCATATAGCATCCCTGTTTCTCATGCCCAATCTGTAGAGCTATATAGTTCTCTGGTAATTAGTACCTTTAACTTATTATCCTGCATCTCTCTGTTGAGGGATTCTTGTAACTTGGTTTGAGTGACAACCCCCTGGCCCAACTGGTTCTGAGTGGAGATTTTGCTTGTATAGTAGTGATTAGTTGTTAAACTCTCAATTGACCCCTTGCTAACTGATAATGTTTATATTTTGTAAGAATGAGTCTATCACATGTTAAGTGTTGTCAAACATCATCTAATCATTGAGTAATATTTTGTAAAGATGTAACCGTGTGTAAGAGTCATATAACATAGTTTGTGTTGTTTTACGATGGAGAAAGAAGCTATCAATTTTGAATGAAATATCATATTTCATTAACTGCTTCACCATTAATGATATATCTTCAAATTGGGACATTTTCACAACATTTTGTAAGACCTTGTGTTAAAAAGCAGATTTTTACCTGCCATGTGCAGAAGTCTACAGTATTATTATATAAAACTTTATTTCTTGTTCTAGTTTGTGAGAGTCAGTGGAGCAAGTGATAAAAATATAAAAAATAATAAAACTAACTGACAATTATTACAAATTGCCATCATAAACACTCTCTTCCTTGCCTTTACTGCTGTCTCTGCCAACCAATGAAAGCAGTATAGACATCTATATATGCTAGCCTGAAATCCATCACAATCTCTTTACTATTGAGAAGATAATGTCCTCCTGGATATATTACTGCATCTGTATCTAGGATGGTTTGGCATTGAAGGTGCGAGCTAACAACAGAGGGAAAGAGTTAACCTGTACAGGTTTCTCCTACGGTAGTTGGGCATTACAGGGTCGTTCGCAGCTCTTTGAAAATTGTGGCCAGAATCTGTTGGCTAGGCTTGTGGGAGGTGATTTCTTCATGACTATGAAAATTAGCCAAGTAACAATCATCTCTCAAAGCACTTTGCCTGCTCTGACTCCATTCCTTGGATCCAAAGCTCTTCCATACACATTATGTTGTACTCCATTCAAAGATCGGATATACCCTCACTGTGACACTCCTATTTTTCCTGATCAAACAAACTTTGCCTGTGTCATTTATAGCAAACCTGTTGCCCCCCTCGCCCCCTTCCCCCTCCAATGTTGGAAGCTGGCATTGAAGACTGGAAAATGGAAGTTAAGACTGGCCTCTCAGATCTTTGAACTAATTTTTCTAATTCTTGACTCTTTCTCTTATGTTAGCATTTGGATATGCATGTTTATATAAACATATAGCTAAATGCAAAAAATGAAACTTGAAACTTAAACTTGCTGGAAGTTCTTGCAATATACTGTAATAATAGTATGCAAACATGCAATATGAAGCCAGGTAAGCAGTACAGACCTTTTAGATGTCTCAGCTTGTGTGTTTGGAAAAGTTGCATGTGCATACCTTCCAGTTTGTAAATACCTTCACTAGAAAGGCTGGGTCCATCTCACCAGTGACCACTGCACTACCATCCTGTAGAGCCTTGCAGCATGCGAAGCTTCCAGTATCCAGCACAATATCACGTAAAATTGTTAGATAAGCCTGCCTGAAACAAAAGGTTTACTGGCACACTTTTACCAAAGGACAGAGAGGTGAAGACAATATGCTATAATTGAAATGGCTTAAGTGGTAGGTCAACAAATTGATAGCTCTAGTCATGCTGCTGGTACATCCCTGCATTTGTAGAGCTAGCTCTTCTGACACCAATACCTCTACTAGAGTTTACAGGATCCCATCCATGGACAACAATGTCAACCAACAGGTGTAGAATACTTGATCTCAATAGAAGCAAGTCAGCATTTTCTCTCTGTAACTAGCGATCATTTATCAACAGACTTTCTTGAGCCAAGAATTAATTGTGAAATGATTACTATTACTAACAGAGATCAGAATGCTCACTTGGCTGTCACCAAGCCAAAGTGCACTGTTCCTACTACATCCATAATTTGGCGTACGATCCTGGATGAACTATTAAAGGCTAAAGCTATCCTTACTAGAGTTAGGACCTTTGCATGTCCTACAATCCCAGATGCCACTGCAAAGATCTCGCTCTATTGTGGTTCAAATTAACACCAAACTGTATATATTGTATTAATGAACACCCACTCATTTCTCAAAGTCGAAGCAATGAAAAGAGTTTCCTGGTAGGCACAAGTAGCCTAGTGTAGGAAAAACAACTTGCAAAAACTGTAGGATTGCTCAGAAAAAGTTATTCTAAGAGAGTAGTTGCGATCAGCAATTGCGACCAACAATCTTTTTCTTATTGTCAGGTCAGACTTGTTAATGCAACCTCCCTTCCAATTGCAACCAACCCAAAACAAATCACAGATAGATGGACTGAAA
Source organism: Cladorhizidae sp. MBARI D1340-BT2 (assembly GCA_028752905.1). NCBI lineage: Eukaryota > Metazoa > Porifera > Demospongiae > Poecilosclerida > Cladorhizidae > Cladorhizidae sp. MBARI D1340-BT2. Next base: position 14,164,826 of record JAQNBH010000004.1, on the reverse strand, counting down.
TTAATATTACCTGCAGCTGCTATTAGAAAATACATAGACATTTTATCCCTAGCCACCTTTCATTTAGGTAAGTTTGGGTCTTCTCAAATAACATCCTATACACTTGTTTGCAAAATTGATTGAGTTGTGACTTTAAAGTCCTTAAGACCATTTTTTGTTAAGCTCTTATGAGATACTAGAAAATTCATGTAGACTAATAGGCAGCTGTGCATACTTCCATCCGTAATGCTGTATATCTATGTGTTGTTCTAACTATTGCTTGGTACAGAGAAGCCACCATATATAGCTGTTTGGGTTTTAGAATAACAATCCCATTGATGAGGCACCTCCCACAAATGTGCATGTACCTGACTATTGAAGGCTGAACATTCTATTTAATAACAATTTGGCAGGCTAAACTTCTACCGCTTATGTCTGTATAGATACCTAAACTCTTGTTGTTAAGCCTCTCATGTTTAGTTCATCTAAAGTTGTTAAGTTATGGTATCTCACTGTTCTTGAGGTCTGTGAAACAAGCATCAATTATGAGCACATGAATGAACTTCACGATTATATTTCATAGAACATTGAGGAAAGAATTTTAATAGCATAACCAGGCCTTGCAACTGTCTGTAGCTGTCGACAGTTTCCTAATGAGTATACTCCTGCGCTCCATTGCAGGGCCCTTGCAACCTTTCCCAGTGATCTGGCAGCAACAGGTAGCTCCTACTGCATGGCCTCTAAATTTCAAAAACACTTTCAACTTACCCAATGATGGTATAACTGGATCGTTAAGGATGCCAATATTGAGCCTGTCACAAGAAATGTTCTCATCTTTAGCTTTTTTGCAATAACTGATGTTCAAATTGTTGTCTTGCAGATAAACATACTTTGTTGAGTAAGGTCATTTCCAAAGAATGCATGAGAAACCATTGCTAGATCATTATATCATCTCAGGAGCCTTGCTGCTTATTATAATTGACTCTAGAGTCTGGGTGTTGCTTATTGTGGCTTGAGAGGATAGCTCCTTCAACAGGTAACTCCTCCATTAGTCGAGTCAAAAAATTGTTTATGCAAAGTGTTTCTTTAATATTTCTGTTGGTAATTATTTACAAAAGTGTTTAGAACGTATTTGCAAATAAATGGCTTTTATGTTGAGGATAGAAGTGAGGTGCTAAACAAACAGAGTTTAGGCAACACACTTACAACAACAAATAAAAGGAGAATGCCATACAAACACTGGTTTATAGACATAACAATGACCTCTGACAGCAAAATAGACCATGCTTTCTACAGTGAGAGGTTAAGCTAAACAATTAATGAGATTGATTATAACTTGTTAGGTGATAATGAGTGGTAATGTATTGAATAGTATTGTAACTAATAAACAACCAAGTATATCTACAAACACTCCACATGACTCGACAGACACTAAACTTAAAATGGACCTTAACTCACAACAAATATTTGTGTACAATTTTCTAACTACAAGTGTGTTTTCTATTAAGTTATTGTCATTTTTATTGTGTATTGAGTTAGGGCAATGAGATTCTAGGCCGGCTGCTGCACTTTAACACGAGGTTCATATAATGAGTTACAAGAAACTGAATCCTAAGCTTCCATATGGTATGCATTCTGATGTGGTCCAGCATTGCCCTGTAGAATATTTATGCACTCGATCGTTAGATGCTTGTGCATCACAAATTTATAGTAAATTCCATAGAAGGTACAAATTGTCATTACAAGTTCGCACCTATATGAAATATTAAAGTGATATGCATATTTAGAAGTTGTTGTTGTGATTCTCCCACCAGCAGGTGAATGTGAATAAACTTTAGGCTATATTTTACACTAGATTTGTTTCAAAATGTCTCTCGCCTCTGTCTGTCCTTACTTTATAGGAGGTGAGTTACAGTATTCTATTGCTATGATGACATGATCTGTTTAATTCTTCATGGCTCTTGGTTCTCTGTGTCTGACCTACTTCTTGAAACCATCATAGACGGTGAGTAAAAGTATTATATGGGTAGGATGACATGTGTTGACTCATTAATGTATTTCAATTAATTTGAACATGTCTGTTGGGTCTCCGTGTTATGTCAACATAGTTTGATAGCTACATACATTTAGTATTGCAGGAACTAAAGTCTATTCTCCCTGACTTGCAGTTTAAGTAAGATGACCGATCACACACTGAGCAGCAAGATAATTGTTGTGTGTAATGGAGCTAACTAATATGCAAGGAGGCATCGAGTGTAGTTAAGGAAATCTAATATTAAATGTATTTTATTTACCACCATACACTAAGTCACACAAAAGGTGGACAAAGGGTTATAGAGAGATAACACCCACTCCGGTGCTTTATATTAGTGGTTGGAAGTTTTATCTGATTATTAAGAGGCCTAGTTTGTGCTAAGAAACACAGTGGTCTATAAGCTGCTTACACCAGTAGTCTGACTTTTGACACCTGGTTAGGGAGATGATGTAACAGGTGGTTAGTTACAGCTGCAGGAAGTGCATGCATGTTATATGTACACAAAGCCAGGGAATGTGAGTAGGTTATCTGTTTGTTGTGGCTCTCTTCTCTATCATTGATTCTACCCAACCTCATATAGCATCCATGTTTCGCATGCCACATCTGTGGAGCTAGTTTTCTAATAATAGCTCATCCTGCATCTCTCTGTTGAGGGCATCTACTAACTTGGTGTGAGAGACAAACGCCTGGCCCAACTGGTTCTGATCGGAGATCTTGCTTGTATAGTGAATGATTGGTTTTGTTAAACTCCCAGTTGAATCCTGCTAACTGATGATGTTTATATTTTGTAAGAATGAGTCTATCACGTTAATTGTTGTGAAACATCGTCTAATCATTTGAGTAATATTTTTTAAGGAGTAACCCTGTGTAAGTGTTGTGCAATACAGTCTGTGTTGTGTTATGATGGAGAAAGAAGCTCCCAATTTTGATTGAAATACCATATTTCATTAGCTCATAGCCTTTTAAACTGATATATCTTCAAATTGGGACATTCGTGAAAACATTTTCTAAAACCTTGTGTGTTAAAATCAGATTTTTACCTGCACATGTGCAGAAGTTTACAACATTATTATATAAAACTTTATTTCTTGTTCTAGTTTGTGGGAGTGGGTAGAAGAAGTGATAAAAATATAAAAAATAATTAACTACCACAAATTGCTATCATAAAATGTCTCTTCCTTGCCTTTACTGGTGTCTCTGAAAGCCAATGAAAGCTGTATAGACACCTATTCTAGCCTGAAATCCCTCAGTATCTATTCTCTCTTGGGAATATAATGCTCTCCTGGATCCATTATACTGCATGCTCATCTAGTATGGTTTGGTATGGTATTTGCTAGCCCACATCAGGAGGGAAAGAATTACCCTCTTCAGGTTTATCCTGGGATGGTTGGGCATTACAGGGCTGTAGGCAGCTATTTGAAGGTTATATGGCTAGAATCTGTAGGCTATACTAGGGGGAGATGACTTCTTCATGACTGGGAAGATTAGCGAATTAATTTCAAAGCACTTTGCCTGCTCTTAGCCATTCCTTAGATCCAAACTCTGCTATTGTCATTTCAACACATGATGTTGTCCTCTGTTCAAGGATCCGCTGTGAAATTCCTATTTCTCCTGCAAACACTTTGAACATCTCTGCCTGTGTCACTTGAATTTTGATATAGCTAACCTGTTGCCCCCTAGTGAAGACTGGAAAATGGCAGTGAAGACTGGCCACTCAGATATTTGAACTCTCATTTAATTTATCCTCGACTCTCTTTCTCTTATCCTAGTGTTTGGATGTGCATATTTACATGACCATCCAGAAAGGACAGTGCAATAAATAAAACTTGAAATTTAAAGTGCCTAGAATTTATTTTTTTTGTAATAATAGTATGCAGACAAAGCAAGGGAAGCCTTGTGGAAGTCACAGCTTGTGTGCTTGGAAAAGCTACATTAACATCCTTCCAGTGGAAAGCCCTTCAATAGTAAGGCTCACTCAGTCACACCGGTGACCACATCTCTACCACCTTGTAGAGACTTGCTGTATGTGAAGCTCCTAGCAGCATCCAGCACAATATCATAGTGTAGCCACTTAAAGATATTAAACCAGTAGCCTCAAATGAACAGAGAATATACTTCGGCTGAAATGGCTAAGTGTTAAAATAGGTGCCAAAAATAGTTCCAATTCCTTACCCATTCCAACGCTAATGTTACGAAGTCAGGAAAGCAGAACCACGGAAGCAACGTATAAAAACCGGACGGATAATGCAAAACAATTGCCGTTAAGTTTATGTTTCCAATTTTATTAATCTTGCACTTTTTTCACAAATCCATGCACAAGTATTCATGCACAAATGGGGTGTTGCCCCAACTGGAAGCTAAATCGAGCAAGTGTTTTTTGCTCCACTTTGTTTTCTTCTTCTCACATGTCATTTTGCCCATCAAAAAGTGTATTGCTGCAGATAGTTACTTCTCTTCCTAACATTTTGGCCTGTGCCCACTAGTGTTCTTCAGGTCTAGCTCTCAACTTAGTATTAATAGCCTTGCTACTCAGTTTAGCCAAGATATGTTAAGCAAAGCTTTCTATATAGTTTTGTAGTGGTTAGGTTTGCTAAGCATAGTGTAAGGAAAAGCCAGGTGTAGGCTAAGGCTTGTAAAAAGCCCTTTTTAATGGCCTAATAGAACATCTAATAGCTGGCAAGCCTTACCCTTGGAAAGATTTTACAGAATGTCTAGTAGCGTAGAAGGACTTGCCTTGGAAAACTTAAACTCTTGCTAAAGTTTTGTATATAACAAGCCATGTCTAATTATTAGGCATCACCTCAACCATGTATAGACCAAGAGATGATGCATTTAGTCATTGATATTTTGTCCAATGGGAAACTCTGTGGTCGTGGTGTTCCTAAACATGGTGGAGGATTGGTCATGTGTTTGGTGACAGGTGTACTGTAAGAGTGGAAAAGTTCTGTCGCGACTGTAAAATTTCTGCAATGGATTATTCTATTGCATAGTGGATGTCATTCTGTTGTACATGCAGCAGGACCTCAGACTTCTATAGTTGAGTTATAAGATAAGTTTGTCCTTGATGACCCCATAGACCTACACACACTAGTCTACATCTCCCCTATGTTTGCTGGTTCCAACTACCTACCTTTCCATGAAACCTATTGAATTTGAGCCTGTAATGGGAGAAGTGCTTGGAGTCGATGCAAGCATATAAGGGTTTACGCTCGCAAAATAAGCAATAACACGGAAAATTATGTTTATCGTGTTAGTTTTGTAACCGACTGTCATCTTTTACTATATGAAATTAATAAACTACTACAAGTCTATGCTTCACACAAAATATGTGCAAATGTCATAGAAATAGTGTCACACTGAGACACACATACACTTGGTTGTAGCTTTGAGACCATGATTCACACCACAAATTTGTCATGCCAATTGTGTAGTCTTGGTTGTGACAGCCAACCATAACCCAAACCTTATGATACAGTGTTAATTGTCATGAAAGTTCACTGGTAATAGTTATGCCTGCTCATTGCTCAATGATTATGGTAACCTTACTGTCAGGAAAGCCTTTGCTCAGCACAGCCCTGACATAGAACCAGAACTAATTAAGACATTGTATATGTTAATTAGTTGTGGTGTAGCATTAACACGTAGTTGTTGTGTGGTGGTGTATATTACTTTATACAGTCATGTTACTGCTGGGGCTGGCAGCTTAATTAAGAGCACCGGTTTTTACTGGTAGAACAGTTCGGCTATGATTGAGTTTTGTGAATGTTTGGTTAAGAAACTGTAATAAATCTTAAACAGTAGAACTCATATTGTTAATGCTTGGGTTAGCTAAATAAGAGCTTAGCAGGAGCATAACACTTACTACCAGTGAACAAAAATCATAGCAATTTCGCATATATGAATGAACTACCAGTGAATAAGTACAACAACATTCAATAGCCAGTTTCTGCTCCTCGTAGTTCTATCCTTGGCAAGAATTGAATGCAGTCTGTGGATTTCAAATTCATCAGTCCATATAATGTCACCTATGCCCCAAGTCACCTTCCAAAGAAAATGTCAAATTCACTCCAAACTTTCATCCAGAAAAGTAGGATATTATTGTAATATTACCTTGCTTTTATGATTTGGAAATCAAATTTTTCACTAAATCAAGCTAAGGAGTAAGGTAAGCAGTCAAACACTATATATGAGTTAAAAAGTTTTAATCTATGTTAAACTGTTTCCTCAAGCCTCCAAATTGAACTCCTAGGCAAAGCAATGTTCTTAAGCTTACTCTCTAAATTTAAAATAAGCTAATCCTTCAAGCTTCCTTAAGCTAAGCCAAACCATCTTATAAACTCTAAGCTTAAATGAGGTTGTCAGCCAAACTAAGCTGAGCAATCTTTAGAAATGACAGACACCTTACCCTTGTTATGCGACTCTGAAGAAAAGACAGTAGAGCTACCTCAGAAGATCTATCCTAGTGTGGTCCTGCACTGCAGAATGGTGTGCAATGAAATGTTGTAGCTCTAGCTTGATCTGTAGCAGACACTGGAGTTAGTCGACAGTCGTTTGGTTGGTCAGCTTCTTCTGTTCTTCTTTTTAATTCGAGACTGGCATTAATATCGAGGGCTTTTTACTAAAGGATGACATTATGAATGGTACAAGAAACGGGAAGCTCCGAAATCACAAAGAAACTATGAAGCCGATTGTAAAACTTGAAACACGAGGCTGCCTAATGACTGCAAACAAGGGCAAGGATGTTTAACCGCAAATGAGCCAGATTCTTCGCCATTGTAATGGGGTGCTTATTTAACAGCATTGCGATGAAATTTGAATGATATTGCGCAGAAACGCCAACAGAATATTAACACAATGCTACTGGAACTTTTTGGTCTCCTACTATAGGTTGCCAAGGGTGTCACAGGGTGACCTGGATCTGTCTGAACTGGTAGTCAATTAACACTTGTATTGTGTTCTAATTAGTTATTACATACTGGTATGTAATTAGCAAACCAATCGTGTTTCTGGCCTGGCACTGTCATAATATTATAAAAGGGATGACCAGAGTTCAGACCTGTGGAGTTCATTGCGAATATAGCTAGTCACTCAGTACTTTGTCAGACTCTATTTGAATTAATAAAGCTTTAATACTAACACTATAGTGATAGCTGGCTTCATAGCTATCTGGTGGCAAGCACTATCAGTTCAGCAGCATAAGTCTTGGTGGTTGCACAGGTGACCCCTTGACAATGGGTCAGCCCCGTGTCCTCTGACATCACTAAAATTAATTATACTTGTAGTAAAATGTGGTATGTCATGTCCATACAGCTGCACCAAGCTCTATGACCCTGCAGTTGTAAGAGCTAACTTTTGGCTCACCAGTAAGAAGTTAGCATATCTTTACTAGAGTATACAGGTTCCCATCCAAGGACAACAATATCAACTAACAGATGTAGTGTACTTGATCTCAATGGAAGCCAAATCAGCATTTTCTTCTCTGTAATTATCGATTATTTATTACTTAAGCAAATAATTGATTATAAAATGATTACAATGCCTACAGAGATCAGAATGATCACTTGGCTGCTATTATGCTCAAGTAATCTGCCCCTGCGAGATTTATTATTGTCTGTGGATGGGATGCAGGATGCTATTGAAAGCTAATGCTATCCTTACTGGTGTTTAAACATCTAGATCCTACGCACGCCATACATCCTAGATGCCACTGCAAAGATCTCGCTCTATTGTGGCTCAAATTAACACTAGTCTGTAAATCATCTATCATTGGTCAAACCCTAATTACTCTCCAGGTGTAGAACAGGAAGTAAAATGAAAAGAATTTTTTTATCAAATATTTTTAGAAATATATTCGCCCTCTGTTCGAAACTTCCCATCCATTTGGAAATGCCAATTCAGCTGTGATTGTGTGAATTTTATACCTGCAACAGACTAGCTAGCCAAATTAGATGTATAACATTCGTCAGCATTGGAATACAATGGAACAAACCAGAGTTTGTTATGGTCATCAATGAAGTAAGCAAACTAAAGCTATGGCAGACTACATAATTATATACAACAAAACTTACAGTCAAGTAATCTATTCAAGAGTACCTCCTTTCTCAAAGTCGATGGCATTCAGAGAATTTCCTGATAGCTTGTTTAGCAAACACAGCTTGCAGAATTAGTATGATTAGTAAACTCGAGGGCAGTGGTTGTGATCAGCAATTGCTTCCAGTAACCTTTTTCATATTGTCCAACCAGAATAACAACCTCCCTTCCAATCACAACCACTGTTCAAATAGAATTCCCAGGTAGATGGACTGAAATAAATATTAGCAGCAGTGGCTATAAGAAAATGTAACTTTGTTCGTTCCTATGGGTCTTCTCAAATAACATCCTTTATATTTGCTTGCTAAATGGAGTTATGATCTTCTAAGACCATTTTTGGATAAGTTCTTGTGAGGTGCTGGAAAATTCATGTAAGCTAATAGGCAGCTCTGCATGCTCTACCCCCTAATGCTGTAATGATATCTCATGTTGTTCTAAAGTGCTGGTCCACAGAATCCACCATCATAAAGCTGCTTAGGTATTGGAATGACAATCCCATTGAACAAGCACCTCACACATACCTGACCATCTCACCAAATGAAAACTGATCTTTATTAAAGAGCATTTTTTAATTTTTTTATTTTAGATATCATAAACTCTGGTTGTTAAACTTCTCATGTTTATTACGTCATTTTATGTCCATCTTGTTTTTAACAAACGTCTTTGTTAAGCTTCCTTATGGTGCCTTGCTACAGTTCTATTCAATGTATCTAATGATGGGATGCCTGGATCATAAGAATGCCAACATTGAGCCCATTATATGAATTGTTGTGCCTATGACTGATGTCAAATGGATTTGTGGATGAACATACTTTGCTGAGTAATGTCAATTGCATGAGAGACCGTTGCTAGATGATCATATTTGCTCAGGATCCTTGCTCCTTATTTTTAATATGACTCAGGAGTATGGTTGTTGCTTATTGAGGCTTGAGATCTTTCTTCAACATGCTCGCAAGAGTAACTCCTCCATTAGTCAAAAAATTGTTTTTTCTGTGAGTGTAATTATTTTTAAAGTATTTAGTGCAGATAAGTGGCTTTAATTCTTGTATGTTGAGGATATAAGTGAGGCGTTAAACAAAATAGAGTTTATGGTATGCAACACACTTACGACAAAAGAACATATAGACACTAGTTATAGACAGACAGACAAAACAATGACCTCTGACAGGAACATAGACCACGCATTCTACAGTGGTAAGGTGAAGTTTTTTTAGGCTTTTGGCTAGAAAACAGTTAATGGATAGGGGTGATAATGATTAGTGACAAGGTGCTGCAACTAATACAGCAACCAAGTATATATACAAACACTCCACATGACTCGAAAAATACTAAACGTAAACTGTACCTTAACTTGCAAAAATAATTTGTTCCTAACTACAAGTGGTAAATTATTGTCATTTATATTGTGTGGAGACTGGGGGCAATGAAATTATGGGCTTGCTGCTGCACTTTAACACCAGGTTCATATAATGACTTACAAGAAGCTGACTCCTAAGCTTCGAAATGGTGTGCCTTCCAAAGTGGACCAGCATTGCCCTGTAGAATGCTAATGGACTAGATCCTTGGTCCTTGCTTTTGCATCACAAATCTGTAGTATTATCCACAGAACCTGTTTAATTGTCATTACGAGTTGGCACCTATCTGAAATATTAAAGTGGTGTGCCCATTTAGAGGTTGTTGTTGTGATTCTCCTACCAGCAGGTGAATACACAGCTTAACTTTACTATACATTTATTTCAACATGTCTTTCATCTCTGTCTCTCCTTACTTTATAGAGGGTAAGTTCCTGTATTCTATGGCTAAGATGGCATGATTTGACTAATTGTTCAAGTTCAATTTATTTCAACATGTCCCTTGGCTGTCTGCTTCCATCTTACCTCACGAAACCATCATAGCTGGTGAGTAACAGTATTCTATTTCTAGAATGCCTTGTATTGACTGATTGATTAACTGAAATTAATTTAAACATTTCTCTTGGTTCTCAGTATCTAACCTACTGACGTTATATTGATAGTTGCATACATTGCTAGTGTATTGCAAGACTAATCACCTTAACTTGTAGTGGAAGTAAGATAAATAATCATGCACTGAGCAGCAAGTTAATCATCATGACAAGCACATGTGTAAAGGGGCATGTAGTAGCCACTAATGGAACTAACTAATTGCAAGATGGCATCAAGTATAGCCCAAAAAATTAACATTATATGTATTTTATTTACCACCATGCAAGCCACACAAATGATGGAGAAAAGGTTAATGAAAGATAGACACCTGCTGTGGTACTCTATATTAGCGGTCTTAAGTTTTATCTGATTATTAAGAGGACTAGGCTGAGCTACCCCCTGGATCTTGCTATTGCCTTTGGTTAGTGAGGTGATAAAACAGGTGGTTAGTTACAGCTGCAGCAAAGTGCATGCATGTGTATATGTACACAATGCTAGTGATTGTGGGTAGTTACCTGTTGGCTGTGGCTCTCCTCTCCATGATTAAACCTCATATAACATCCCTGTTTCTCATGCCACATCTGTGGAGGTAGTTGTAATAATTAGTACCAATTAACTTTTCATCCTGCATCTCAATAGTTAGTACCAAATTAACCTATCATCCTTCCTGCATCTCTTTATCCTCTCCATGATTGAACCTAATATAGCATACCTGTTTCTCGTGCCACATCTGTGGAGGTAGTTGTAATAGTTAATACCAATTAACTTATCATCCTGCATCTCTTATTGGTGGCTTCTACTAACTTGGTTTGAGAGACAACCTCCTGGCCCAACAGGTTCTGAGCGAAGTTCTAACTTGTAGTAAATGACTCTTTTTTTTTAAACTCCCAGTTGACTTCTTGCTAACTGATGAAGTTGTAAGAATGATTCTATCATGTGTTAAGTGCTGTGAAACATCGTCTAATCATTGACTAATATTTTGTAAGGATGTAACCCTGTGTAAGTGTTGTGCAACACACTCTATGTTGTGTTATGATGGTTAAACAATCTCTCAATTTTGATTCACCCTTTTAAACTGATTTATCTTCAAATTGGGACATTTGTCAAAACATTTTATAAGACCTTGTGTTAAAAACAAGATTTTTACCTGCACATGTGCAGAAGGCTACAGCATTATTATATTTCTTGTTCTGGTTTGTGAGAGTTGGTGGCGGAAGTGATAAAAGTATGAAAATAATAAATCTTACTGACGATTACCAATAGCTAGCATAAACAGTCTCTTCCTTGCCTTTACTGCTGTCTCTGCAAGGCAATGAAAGCTGTATAGGCACCATGCTAGCCTGAAATTCCTCACAATCTATTCACTCTTGAGAAGATAATGCACTCCTGGATGTATTACTGCATCTGCATCTAGGATGGTTTGGCATTGAAGGTGCTAGCTAACATCAAGATGGAAAGAGTTACCCTGTACTGGCTTCTTCTAGGATGTTTGGGCATTACAGGGACATAGGCAGCTCTTTGAAGAGTGCGGCCAGAATCTGTTGGCTAGGCTTCAGGAAGGTGATTTATTCACAACCGTGCAAATTAGCCAAGCAACAATCATAGCAATTTTCCCCTTCCTTATATCCAAAGCTGTTCCATTGTCACTTTAACACATTATGATGTCCTCAGTTCAAGGATCGGATGTGCACTCACTGTTATACTCATTTTGATCAAACAAACGTTGTATGTGTCACTTGAATTCTGATATAGCAAACCTGTTGCCCTCTTCCCCCCTCCAATGTTCGAAGATGGCAGTGAAGACTGGCCTATCAGATCTTTGAATTCTCATTTAGTGGGAAAAAAATTAATTCTTGACTCCCTTTCTATTATATTAGTGTTTGGATATGCATGTTTATATGACCATCCAGAAAGAGCAATGCAATAAATAAAACTTGAAACTTAAAATTGCTGGAAGTTGTTTTGTTGTGTAATATACTGTAATAGTAGTATGCAGAAATGCAATATGAAACAAGGGAAGCAGCACAGACCTTGTGGAGGTCACAGCTTGCATGCTTAGAAAAGCTACGTGTGGTATCCTTCCAGTTTGTAAAGCCCTTCACTAGGCTCGCTATGTCTCACCAGTGACCACAGCAGAACCATTCTGTACAGCCTTGCAGCATGTGAAGCTTCTAGCAGCATCCAGCACAATATTATATTGTGGCCACATAAAGTTGTTAAACCAGGTGGCCTGAAATGAACGGTTTACTGGTACACTTACACCAAGGAACAGAGAAGTGAAGACAATATGCTTTGGTTGTAATGGCACAAGCTGTAAGTCACCAAATTGTTAGTCATGCTGCAGATATGGGTTAGCTTCATGTACTTTGACCTCATATAATTAATTCAACTGTAGCCAGGTCTGCACCAGCCGCACCAGTGGGTATGTCCCTGCATTTGTAGAGCTAGCTCTTCTGACACTAATACCTTTACTAGAGTATACAAGGACAAACATGTCAATTAACATGTGTAGTATACTTGATCTCAATGGAAGCAAGTCAGCGTTTTCCTCTCCGTAATTATCAACAGACTTACTTGAGCCAAGAATTGATTGTGAAATTATTACTATTACCCACAGAGATCAGAATGCTCACTTGGCTGCCATCAATCTCAAGTGCACTGCTCCTGCGACATCCATGATTTTCCGTGGATGGGATTCTGGATGAACTATTGAAGGCTAAAGCTATTCTAACTAAAGTTAGAACCTTCGCAAGTCCTACAATCCCAGATTCCACTGCAAAGATGAAAAAGAGCTTGCAAAACAGTAGGACTGCTCAGAATAAGTTATTCTAAGAGAGTAGCTGTGATCAGCGATTGCTACCAACAACCTTTTTCTTATTGTCAAATCAGACTTGTTATTGTAACCTTCCTTTCAATTACAACCAACCCAAAACAAATTGCAGGTAGATGGACTGAAATAAATATTACCTGCACTGCTCCTAATAGAAAATACATAGAAATTATATTCCTAGCCACCTTTCCTTTAGGTAAGTTTGTGTCTTCTCAAATAATATCCTTTCTACTTGTTGGCAAAACTGATTGAGTTGTGATCTTAAAATCCCTGAGACCATTTTCAGTTAAGCAGATTCTAGAAAATTCATGTATACTAAAGGCATTTTTCATACTCCATCCTTAATACTGTATATAATAATAATGTTGTTCTAACCATTGCTGTGTACAGAGAAGCCACCATAGTTTTGGAATAACAATCCCATTGATGAGGCACCTCCCACACACGTGTATGTACCTGACTATTGAATACTAAACATTCTATTTAATAGCATTTTGGTGAGCCAAAACTTCTACAGCTTATGTCTGTATAGATACCTAAACTCTTGTTGTTAAGCCTCTCATGTTTAGTTCATCTAAAGTGGTTAAGTTATGGTATCTTTCTATGAAGTGCTGGTCTTGAAGTCTGTGAAACAAGTATCAATTATGAGTAAGAGAATGAGATTCACGATTATATTTCACAGAACATTGAGACAAGAATTATAATGGCATATTCAGGTCTATAATATATAGAACTCTCTGTAGCAGTCCTAAAAAAATCTTCCTTTGCCTTTGTATGGCACTGCACTTGCAATCTTTCCCAGTGATCCAGCAGCACAGATAGCTCCTCCTGGATGGCCTCTGAATTGCCAAAACATTTTCCAATGTACCCAATGATGGTATAACTGGTAGTAAAGGATGCTAACATTGGCCTGTCTCAAGAATTGTTAACTATTTTGCAATAACTGATGTTTAAATGATTTTATAGATGAACATACTTCGCTGGATAAGCCAATTGCTAAGTGTGCATGAGAGATCATTGCCAGCTCGTTATATCATCTCAGGAGTCTTTCTCCTTAATTTAATATGGCTAGGGAGTCTCTTGCTATTTTTTTATTGCGCTCGACAGGATATCTCCCTCAACAGGCTCGTAACAGTAACTCTTCCATTAGTCAAGTCAAGAATTGTTTATGCAAAGTGTTTTGACTACTGTATTCTAACATATTTGCAGATATTTATTGCTTCTATGTTGAGGTTAGAAGTATGGTGCTAAACAAACAGAGTTTATAGATCCCAACGCACTTAACACAATAAGAGAACACCATACAGACACTGGTTATAGACAGACATAACAATGACTTCTGCAACATAGACCACGCTTTCTACAGTGGTAAAGTGGAGTTTTTTAGGCTTTTGGAGGTTAGAAAACAACCAGTAAGATTGACCATAACTTGATATGACTGGTAGTTTTATTGACATAGGATTGCAACTAATATAGCAACCAACTATATATACAAACACTCCACATGACTCGACAAACACTAAGCATAAAATGGACTTTAACTTGCAACAATAATTTGTTGTTTAATTGCCTAACTACAACTTTGTTTTTTATTAAGTTATTGTCATTTTTATTGTGAGATGACTGAGGGCAATGAAATTCTGGGCCAGCTGCTGCACTTTAACACCAGGTTCATAAGATTCCAAGTGGTGTGCCTTCCAATGTGGGCCTTGTAAAATGCTCATACACTAGATCCTTGATACATGCTTGTGCACCGCAAATCTCTAGTACAATCTTCAGATGGAGCAAATTGTCATTAGGTGTTGGCACCTATCTGAAATATTAAATTGGTGTGCATATTTAGAGGTTGAATTTCCCACCAGCAAGGTTAATGTGAAAAGACTTTAGGAACACAGCTTAACTTTTATTTCAACATGTCTGTCATCTCTGTCTTTCCTTACTTTATAGCTGGTGAGTTACAGTACTCTATGGCTAGGTTGACATGGTTTTACTAATTCAACATTCAATTAATTTGAACATGTCTCTTGGCTCTCTGTGACCAACCTACTTCATGAAACCATCATAGTTGGTGAGTTAGGGTATTTGTCTCTCTCTCTCTATATATATATATATGTTGACATGTGTTGTTAATTTGCATGTCTCTTACCTGTCTGAGGTCAACCTACTTTATGAAAACCATCATAAGTGGTGGATTGCAGTATTCTATGTCTAGGATGACATGTGTTGACTAATTGATTAATTTGAACATGTCTCTAAGCTCTATGATAACCTACTAACATTATATCAACATAGTTTCGTATATAGATTGCTAAAGTATTGCAAGAACTAAAGTCTATTCACCTTCACTTGCTAAGATGCCCTATCATGTACTGAGTAGAAAGATAATGGTTACCAGAAACACATGTGTAAAAGGGCATGTAGTAGCCACTAATGGAGCTAACTTAATGTGAATCATGGCATCGAGTTGAGCTGAAAAAATCTAAGATTAAATGTATTTTAAATACCATCATACACTAAGCCACACAAAAGGTGTAGAAAGAGTTAAAGTTAGATAAATACCTGCTTGTGCTTTATAGCTGTCGGGAGTTTCATCTGATTAGGAAGAGGCATAGTTTGTGCTAAGAAGCACAGTGAGTCTATAAGCTGCTTACCTCTGAAGGCTGACCTTTACCCCTGGATGCTTGTTGCTGTTTCCTGTTGTTGGTGAGGTGGTGTACCTAGTGATTAGGTACAGCGGCACCAAAGTGCATGCATGTGTATATGTACACAATGCTAGTGATTGTGAGTAGTTACCTGTTTGCTGTGGCTCTCCCCTCCATGTTTGATTCTATCCGACCTAATAAAGCATCCTTCTTTCTCATGCCACATCTGAGGAGCTAGTTGTCTAATAGTCTAAGTTAGTACCTCTAACTTATCATCCTGCATCTCTCTGTTGAAGGCTTGGTTTGAGATATATTCCCCTGTCCCAACTGGTTCTGAGTGAAACACTTGTGTACTAAATGACTAAACTCTCAGTTGACTCCTTGCAAATTGATGATGTTTATATTTTGTAAGAATGAATCTATAACAGGTTAAGTGTTTTGAAACATAGTCTAATCATTGAGTAATATTTTTTTAGGATGTAACCCTGTGTAAGTTTTGTAACATAGTCTGAGTTGTGTTACGATGGAGAAAGAAGCTCCCAATTTTGAATGCAATACCATATTCAATTAACTTATTCACACTTTTAAACTCAAATTTGGATATTCTTCATAACATTGTATAAGACATGCACTAAAACCAGATTTTTACCTGCACATGTGCAGAAGACTACAGGAGTATCATATAAAAGTTGTTCTGGTTTGTGGGAGTGAGTAGAGGTAGCGATAAAAATATTTTTTAAAATAATTACCATCATACACAGCATCTTCCTTGCCTTAACTGCTCTTTCTGCAAGCCAATTGAAGCTGTATAGTCACCTATGCTTGCCTGAAATCACTCACAATCTCTTATCTCTTGAGAAGTAAATGCACTCCTGGATGGATTACTACAGCAGAATCTAGGATGGTTTGGAATTGAAGGTGTTAGCTAACATCAGGAGGGAAGGGGAGAGTTACCCTGTACAAGTTTGTCCTAGGATGGGCAGATATTACATGGCCGTAGACAGCTATTTGAAGGTGGTGCAGCCGGAATCTGTTCATTGCCCTTGTAGAAGGTGAATTCTTCATGCCTGGGCAAATTAATCAAGCAGCAATCATCTCTCAAAGCACTTTTCCTGCTCTAACTCCAGTCCTTAGATCCAAAGCTCTCCCATTGTCTCTTCAAAACATTATGTTGACCTCCATTTAAGGATCGGATGTGCCCTCACTGTGAGACCGCTATTTCTCCTGATCAAACACACTTTGAGCATCTCTGCCTATGTCACTTAAATTTTGATATAGCTAATCTGACCGCCCCCCCCTCCCAACTTTGGAAGGTGGCAATAAAGACTGAGTGAAGACTGGCCACTCAAAACTTTGAACTCTCATTTAATAGTTTTTCTTATTCTTGACTCTCTTTCTCTTATGTTAGTGTTTGGACATGCATGACCATCCAGAAAGGGCAATGATACTTGCAACTTAAACTTGCTGAAAGTTGAATTTATTTTGCTATATACTGTAATAATTGTATGCAGACATGCAATATTAAGTGAGGGAAGCAGCACAGACCTTGTCTTGTAAAAGCTACCTGTGCCGTCCTTCCAGTTTGTAAAGCCCTTCACTAGAAAGGCTCGCTCAGTCTCACCAGTGACCACAGTTCTACCATCTTGTACAGCCTTGCAGCATGTGAAGCTTCTAGCAACATCCAGCACCATATCATAGCTTAAAGTTGCTAAACCAGGTAGCCTGAAACAAACAGTTTACTGGTGCACTTATACAAAAGGACAAAGAAGTGAAGAAAATATGATTTGGCTGAAATGGTTCAAGTGGAAAAAGAGGTGCCAAAAGATAGTCTGGTTCCATACCCACTCCAATGCTAATATTACAAAGTCAGGAAAGTAGAAACACGGAATCAACGCTTAAAAAAACCCGATGTATGTGCCATAGAAATGCTGTTAAGCCAATTTTTTGATCTTGCACTTTTGTATGAAGGAGGTGACTAGGTAAATATTAGAGTGGGTGAGTTGATGTAGCTGGCAGAAATAGGAGGTTTGCCCAGAAAGTGTCCTTGGTTTACAGTGGTTACGATCGGCGATTGCCCCAAGCTACCTTTTTCTACCATACCTGTTAATAACAACCTCCCTTCCAATTGCTATTAGAATATATAAATTGTAATTATATATTTTTTATTCCTTCCAGTTTGGGTCTTCTCAAATAACATTGTTTAAAAATTTAGTTATGATCTTAAAAGCATTAGGAACAAGTTCTTGTAAGATGCTATAAAATTCATGTAGACTAATAGGCAGCTGTACATACTGTACCCCCTAATGCTGTAGTGAAAACATGTATTGATCTAAAGTTCTGGTGCACTGAAACCACCATAATACAGCTGCTTTGGTATTGGAATGGCAATCACTTTGAAGTAGCACCACCCACCTACCTGAGCATCTCACCAAATCAATACTGTACACTATTAAAGACCATTTTGCATTTGTTAACAACAGGATGGACACTAAACAACTGTTGTGTGTAATAAACATGAGATGCTTAACAACCTGAGTTTACAATATCTTTAATATATTTTTCAGATTTCTGCCACTTCAGTCTGAAAAGTTTATTTTAGATAGCGTAAACTCTGGTTGTTAAGTCTCTCATGTTTATTAAACCAAAAGTTGTTTAGTGTCCATCTTGTCATTAACAAATAACTTTATTAAGCATCCTTGTTATGAAGTGCTGCTCTTTAAATAAGTATCAGTTTATGTGCATGTGAACAAGCTTCAACATTAGTATAGTGTGTTTCACAGAACATTGAGGTGGAAAATTTAATAGCATAACCACGCTTATTTATAGCTGCAACTTTCAGTAGATGTCCATAGTTTCCAATCGAATATCATGCTGATCTGTTGCAAGTCACTTGTAACCTTTTCCCAAGTGTTCTAGCAGCACATGTACCTCCTTTTGCATAGTCTCTAAAGTTCCAAGACACTTTCAATGCACCCAATGATGAGCTGCCTTGATCATAATAATGCCAACATTGAGCCTGTCACAAGAATTTTTATCATTTTTCCCAATAACTGATGTTAAAATGTTTTTGTAAATGAACATACGTTGCTCAATAAAGCCAATTGCAAAGAATACATGTGAGAGACCATTGCAAGCTCATTATATCATCTTAGGAGCCTTCCTCCTTACTTTAATATCGCTTGGTCTGGGTATTTTCTTTAATGCTTGAGAGGATAGCTTATTCTTCAACAGGCTCACAAGAAAAACTCCTCTGCTAGTATACTCAATAAAACTGTTTATGCAAAGTATTTCATTACATTTTTATGATTTACAATAGTGTTTAATATTTGCAGGTAAGTGTCTGTATATTTTGTATGTTGGGTTTAGAAGTGAGGCCTAAACTAACAGAGTTTATGGTATGCAGCACACTATAACCACAACAAATAAAGGACAGAATCAAACAGACATTAGTTATAGGCAGAAAACAATCCTCTGACAGCAAAATAGACCATGCTTTCTACAGAGGTAAGATAAAGGTTTCTAGCATTTGGGAGGCCTAGTTATATTAATCATAACTTGATATGATAATGATGGAATAGCATTGCAACTAATATAGCAAGAAAGTATATCTACAAACACTCCACGTTACTCGACAGACACCAAAAGTAAAATGGATCTTAACTTGCAACAATAATTTGTTGTTTAATTGCCTAATTACAAGTGTGTTTTCTATTATTTAAGTTATTGTAATTGTTATTGTGCAGGACTGAGGACAATGAAACTCTGGGCATACACTTTAACACTAATTTCATATAATGACTTACAAGAAGCAGCTTCCAAGTGGTGTGCCTTCCAATGTGATCCAATATTGCCCTGTACAATGGTCATGTACTAGATCCTTGGTCCATGCTTCTGTGTCAAAAATCTGTAGCAATATCTACAGAAGGTTGGAATTGTCATTAGGAATTGTCATCTATCTGAAAAATTAAAATGATGTGCATATTTAGAGGTTGTTGTTGTGATTCTCCCACCAACAGGTGAATGTAAATAGACTTTAGGGATACCCAGCTTAATTTTACTCAAGATTTATTTCAACATCTCTTTCATCTCTGTCTGTGCTTACTTTATAGCCGGTAAGTTGCAGTATTCTAGGGCTAGGATGACATGATTGATCAACTACAATTTATTTCATCATTGTCCTTGGTTCTCTGTGTCCAACTTACTTCATGAAACCATCATAGCCAGTGAGTTAGAGTATTGTGTATGTCTAGGATGAAATGTATTGACTGAGTAATGTCATTTGAACATGTCTCTAGTCTCTCGGTGTGTAACCTACTGACATTATATCAACATAGTTTGATAGTTCTAGAGTATTTCAAGATCTAGTCTATTCAACTTGACTTGACGTGGATAAGATATCCAATCAGGCATTGAGCTACATGATAATGGTCACTGAAACACAAGTATAATGGGTCATGTATTAACCACTAATTCAGCTAACGAATGTGCAAGGTGGTATCGAGTGTAGCCAGGAAAAAATCTAACATTTTATTTACCATAATCCACTAAGCCACACAAAGGCGGAGAAAGGGATAAACACCTGTGCGTGGTACTTTATAGTAGCTGTCAGAAGATTAGGAAGAGGCCTAATTTGTGCTAAGAAGCACAGTGGGTCTATAAACTGCTTACACCAATAGGCTGAACTTTACACCCTGGATCCTTGTTGATGTTGCCTGTGGTTAGTGAGGTGATGTAACAGGTGATTAGGTACAGCTGCAGCAAAGTGCATACATGTGTATATGTACACAATGCTAGTGATTGTGAGTAGTTTACTGTTTTCTGTGGCTCTACTCTCCATGATTGCCAACCTCATATAGCATTCCTGTTTCTCATTCCACATCTGTGGAGCTATTTGTCTAATAGTTAGTACCTCTAACTTATCATCCTGCATCTCTCTGTTGAGGGCCTCTACTAACTTGGTTTGAGAGACATCCCTTGGCCCAACTGGCTCTGAGTGGAAATTTTGCTTGTATAGTAAATGACTAAACTCCTAGTTGACTCCTTGCTAACTGATGATGTTTATATTTTGTAACAATGACATGTTAAGTGTTGTGAAATATACTCTAATCATTGAGTAATATTTTGCAAGGAATAACACTATTAAGTGTCGTGTTGCGATGGAGAAAGTAGTAGCTCTAAATTTTGAATGCAATACCCTATTTCATTAACTTATTCACCCTTTTTATGCTTAAATTGGGACATTCATCAACACATTTTATAAGACAAATGCACAAAAAATCTGATTTTACCCAGAAGTCTACAACATAATTAAATTATTTCTTGTTCTGGTTTGTGGGAGTGGGGGAAGAAGTAATAAAAAGATAAAAAATAACCGACAATCAAAAATCTCCATCATTCAGAATCTCTTCACTCTTGAGAAGAAAATGCAATGTATTTACTGCTTGGCGATCCAGGATGGATTGGCATTGAAGGTGCTAGCTAACATCAGGAGGGAAAGAGTTACACTGTACCGGTTTCTCCTAGGATTGCCCAAGCAACACTCATCTCTCAAAGCACTTTGCTCCATTCCTTATATCCAAAGCTCTCCTTTGTCACTTCAAAACATTACGTTGACCTCTGCCTAGGATTGGATGTGCTCTCACTATGACACTGCTATTTCTCCTGATCAAACACTCTTTGAACATCTCTACTTGTCTCATTTGCGTTTTGATATAGCTAACCTGCTCACATGCCTCACCCCCCCTCCCCCCCCCCTCCCCTCCTAAATGTTGGAAGATGGCAGTGAAGACTGGAAAATCGAAGTGAAGGCTGGCCACTCAGATCTTGACACTCCCATTTAAAAAAAATTCTTTCTTAACTCTCTTTCGCTTATGTTAGTGTTTGAATGTGCATGTTTATATGACCATTCAGAAAGCGCAAAGCAACATATTAGACTTGAAACTTAAACTTGCTGGAAGTTGTTTTTGTTTTGCAATATACTGTAATAATTGCAGACATGCAATATGAAGCGAGGGCAGCAGCACAGACATTGTGGAAGTCACAGCTTGTGTGCTTGGAAAAGCCATCCATCCAGTTTGTAAAGCCCTTTAAAAGGGTCACTCAGCCTAACCAGTGACCACAGCACTACCATCCTGTAGAGCATGTGAAGCTTCAAGAAGCATCTAGCACAATATCATGGTGTAGCCACGTAAAGTTGTTAAACTAGGTAGCCTGATACAAACAGTTTACTGGCATACTTATACCAAAAGACAGAGTAGGGAAGACAGTATGCTTTGGCTGAAATGGCTCAAGTAGTAGTTCACCGAATTAATAGCTCTAGTCATGCTGCAGATACGGGTCGGCCTCATGTCCATTGACCTCATAATATTGTAGTAAAGTGTAGTATGGCCATAGCCACACCAGCTGCAACGGTGGCCATGGCCCTGCATTAGTAGAACCTAGCTATTCTGACACCAATAAGGGTAGCATTACATTTACTAGAGTATACAGGATCCCATCCCAAGGATAACAATGTCAACTAACAGGTGTAGCTTACTTGATCTCAACGGAGGTTAGTCAGTATTTTCTTCTCCATAACTAGCGATCATTTATCAACAAATTTACTTGAGCCAAGAATTGATATTACAAAACAACAGAGGTCAGAATGTTCATATGGCTGCCATCAATCTCAAGTGCACTGTTCCTATGATATCTATCAGTGCCCATGGACTGGATCCTAGATAAACTATTGAACGTTAATACCCTCCTTACTAGAGTTAGAACAATTAGATCCTACACACTCCCTCCATCCCAGATATCCCTGCAAAAATCTCACTCTACTGTGGAATAATCTATTAAAAGCCACACCATAATTACTCTCTAGGTTTAGAACAGGAAGTAAAAGAACTAGAACTTTTTTATAATTCATGAGCTCAAAAACTTTTTTAGAAAATGCCCATCCATTTGGAACTGCAAATCAAGCTGCGATATGTTAATTTTGTACCTCGAACAGACTAGCTAGCAAGATTAGAGGCATAACATTCTTCATACTTGGAATAAAAGTGCAACAAACCAGAGTTTGGTTGTATGGGCATCATTGAAGCAAGCAAACTAAAGTTATGGCAGACTAGATCTACACAACAAAACTTGCAGTCAAGTAATCTATTTGGAAGATATTGAGAGAGTTTCCGGATAGCTTGCATAGCAAAAACAACTTGCAGAATTAGTAGGATTTCTGAGAAAGAGTCCTTCGAAGACAATGGTTGTTATCAGGGATTGCCACCAGCATACTTTTTGTTATTGTTAAACCAGGCTTATTAATTACAACCTCCCTTGCCACCCTTAAAATAGAATTCTCTGGTGGATGGATTGAAATAAATATTAGATGCAGTTGGTAGATGCAGTTGGTATTACAAAATACATTGTAATTATATTCCTTCCCTCTTTGCATATTCTCAAATAACATCCTCTATATTGGATATTGGAATGGTAATCTCAACAAGGACCTCCCACATACCAACGTGTACCTGACCATCTTACCAAATGAAAACTGAACACTATTGAAGAGAATTTTTGGGGGGATAAAAATCTACAACTCTAGTCAAATTTTTAATATACATATCATGAACTCTGGTTGTTAAGCCTCTGTTGTTTATTACACCAGAAGTTGTATAGTGTCCAGTTGTATAGTGTCCATCTTGTCCTTAACAAACACCTTTATTAAGCATCCTTATGGTATCTTGATATGAAGTGCTGCTCTTGAAATAAGTATCAGTTTATGAGCATGTGAACAAGCTTCAACATTAGTTTAGTGTGTTTCACTGAACATTGAGGCAGGAATTTTAATAGCATAACCTGACGTTTTTAAAGCTGCAACTGTCTATACGTAGCTATCCACAGTTTCCTAACGAGTATCTTGCTGCTCCATTGCAAGGCACTTGTAACCTTCAGTGATCTAGCAGCATAGGCAGCTCCTCCGCCTCTTAACTTCCAAAACACTGGTTATTTACAAACAAAAAATTGATGGCACATATTTGTAAATACGTGGCTGTATTTCTTGTATGTTGTGGTTAGGAATAATGCACTAAACAAACAAAGTTTGTGATATGCAGCAAATAAAAGCATACCACCATACAGACACTGGTTATATATAGGCAGATATAATGATGACCTCTGGAGCAACAAAGACCACGCTCTACAGTGGTAAGGTGATGGTTTCGTAGGCATTTTAGATTAGAAAACAACTAGTGAGATCGAGCACAACTTGATAAGTGATAATGAGTGGTAACTTATTGACATAGCATTGCAACTGATATAGCAACAAAGTATAACTACAAACACTCCACATGACTCGACAAACACTAAACATAAAATGAACCTTAACTTACATTAATAATTTGTTGTTTATTTGCATAACTACAAGTGTGATTTCTATTAAGTTATTGCCATTTTTATTGTGTGCTAACTGAAGGCAATGGAATTCTGGGCATGCTGCTGCACTTTAACACCAGGTTCATATAATGACTTATAAGAAGCTGAGTGCTAAGCTTCCAAGTGGTGTGTCTTCCAATGTGGTCCAGCATTGCCCTGTAGAATGCTCATGCACTTAATCCTTGGTCCATGCTTGTGCATCACAAATATTTATAATATTCACAGAAGGTGTTTAGTTGTGATTAGAAGTTGGCACCTATCTGAAATATTAAAGTTGTGTGCATATTTAAATGTTATTGTTGTGATTCTTCCACCAGCAAGGTGAATGTGAATAGACTTTAGCTTAACCATTTATTTCAACATGTCTCTCATCTTTACTTTATAGCAGGTGAGTTACAGTATACTATGTCTAGGATGACATGATTTGACTAATTGATCAACTTCATCAACATGGCCCTTGGTGCTCTGTGTCCGACTTACTTCATGGAATCATCATAGCCAGTGAGTAAGAGTATTACCATTCTAGGATGACATGTATTGACAGATTAATGTACTATAATTAATTTCAACATGTATATTGGCTCTCTGTGTTATATCAACATAGTGTGATAGTTACATGCATTGCTAGACTATTGCAAGAATTAAAGTCTATTCACCTTGTCTTGCAGTGGAATTAAGATAGCAATCACGCACTAAGCAACAAGATAATGGTCACGGGAAGCATGTGTGGAAAGGGGCATGTTGTAGCAGATAACTAGTGTGCACAGTGGCATCGAGTGTAGCCGAAAAAATCTAACATTAAATGTATTTTATTTGCCACCATGCACTAGGCCCCAAAAATGTGGGAAAAGGGTTATAAACACCAGTGTTGTGCTTTCTTGTTGCTGTCAGGAGTTTTATCTGATTCGTAAGAGACCGAGTTTATGGTAAGAAGCAGAGTGGGTCTATAAGCTGCTTATGCCAGTAGACTGACCTATACCACCTGAATCCTTCTGTTGCCTGTGGTTAGTGAGGTGATGTAACAGGTTATTAATTGCAGCTGCAGCAAAGTGCAGGCATTTATATATGTACACAATGCTAGTGATTGTGAGTAGTTAACTGTTTGCTGTGGCTCTCCTCTCCAAGATTGATGATTCTACCCAAGCATCCCTGTTTCTAATGCCACATCTGTGGAACTAGTTGTCTAATAGTTAGTACCTCTAACTTATCATCCTGCATCTCTTCGTTGAGGGCTTCTACTAACTTGGTGTGACAGAGATCCCCTGGCCCAATTAGTTATGAGTGGATAACTTACTTGTAGAGTAAATGACTAATTTTGTTAATCTAACATTGCTAACTGATGATGTTTATATTTTGCAAGAATGATTCCATCACAGGTTTACTGTTGTTTAACCTAGTCTAATCATTGAATTGTAAGGATGTAACCTTGTGTAAGTGTAGTGTAACACACTCCATGTTATTTTACAATTTTGAATGCAATACCATATTTCATTAACTCATTCACCCTTTTAAGCTGATATAAGGGATATTTGTCAACATATTTTATAAGGCATGTACTAAAAACCAGAATTTTACCTGCACATGTTCAGAAGGCTACAGCATTATTATATAAAACTTTATTTCTTGTTCTGGCTTGAGAAGTAGGTGGAAGAAGCATTAAAAAAATAATAAAGCTTACTGACAATCACAAATTGCCATCATAAACAGCTTATTCCTTCTCTTTGCTGCTGTCTCTGTAGGCCAAAGAAATCCATATAGACACCTATGCCAGCCTGAAATCCCTTAAAATATCTTCACTCTTGAGAAGAAAGTGCACTCCTGGATGTATTACTCCATCGGCACTAGGATGGTTTGGCATTTGAAGGTACTAGCTAACTTCAGGAGAGAAAGAGTTACCCTGTACCATGCTTCTCCTGAGATGGTTGGGCATTAGGAGCTAGCTGTTCTGACACCAGTAAGGGTAGCATTACCTTCACTAGATTATCCAGGATCGCATCCAAGGACAACTATGTCAACTAACAGATCTAGCATACTTAATCTCAATGGAAGCAAGTCAGTATTTTCTTCTCCATAATAGCGATTATTTATCAACAGACTTACTTGAGTCAAGAATTGTTTGTAAAATGATTGCTAATACCCACAGAGAGCAGCTCTGGCTTCCATCAAGCTCAAGTGCACTACTCCTGCAAGATGCATCATTGTCCGTTGTCAGTTTCCGTTATGAACATTGAAAGTTATGCCATCCTTTACACAGCAAGATCCTTAACAAGTCCTACATCCAAGATGCCATTGCAAAGATCTCGCTCTACTATGGTTCAAATTAGTACCAGTCTGTAAATAATCTATCACTGGCCACACCCTCAGGTGTAGAACAGGAAGTAAAATAACAAGATTATTTTTTACCTCGTGAGCTCTAAAATTTGTTATAAATTTTATTTTATTTCTATCGTATATCTCTATTAGAAACTGCCTGTCTATTTGGAAATGCAAATTCATCTCCGATTATGTAAATTTTGTACGTGGAACAGACTCGCTAGCCAGATTAGTGGCATAACATTCTTCAGCTTTGGAACACAATTGCAACAAACCAGAGTTTGGTTGTATGGGCATCATTGAAGCAAGCAAACTAAAGCTATGGCAGACTTGATATACTCAACAAATGTTATAATCAAGTAATGTATTTATGAGTGCCTCCTTTCTCAAAGTGGAAGGTATTAAAAGAGTTTCCTGGTAGGTTCTGATGCAAAAACAGCTGGCAAAATAGTAGGACTGCCAGTCTTTTCAGGAGAGTGGTTGCGATCGGTGATTGCTACAATTAACCTTATTCTTATTGTCAAACCAGACCTGTTAATAACAACATTCCTTCCAATTACTATTAGAAAATTTACTATTCCTTCCTGTTTGGGTCTTCTGATATAACATCCTTTATACATGCTTGAAAATTTAAGTTATGATCTTAAGGCTTTTAAGATCATTATATTAACCTTCTCAACAATCAACTTAAAATTGTATTCACTCGACATTTCGATCAGATGCTCTAGCCTTCATCAGGATAATGAGATGCTAAGGCTCACGTGAGCCTGCTATATACTTGTCCACCACATGCCAGCACATGCACCAAGCACATAAACAAAAATAATAATAATAATATAACAAATAAATAATATACATATGAAATATAAATATGAAATAAACAAATAATAAACTAATTAATTAATAAGCAAAAACAAATAGAACATAATAATAATAATAAAATTAATAATAATAATAATAATAATAATAATAATAATAATAATAATAATAATAATAATAATAATAATAATAATAATAATAATAATAATAATAATAATAATAATAATAATAATAATAATAATAATAATAATAATAATAATAATAATAATAATAATAATAATAATAATAATAATAATAATAATAATAATAATAAATAAAAACACAAATAATATATATATAAATCAATCAACAAACAAATAAAAATATTTTAAATGACAATAATAACAAAAAAACAATAACAATAATAAAAACAATATATATAATAGACAATTTATTATTATAGTTGTATTTATTGTTTTTAAGATTATTATTATTATTATTATTAATTGTTTTATTATTGTTATTATTTATTTTTAAATGTATTAGTATTTATTAAGTATTTATTTAATATTTATTTGATTTGTTGTTACTATTCTATTTATTTTTTTATAATTTATATATATATATATATTGCGTATTTATATTTATATTTTTTAATGTAATTTATGTTTTTATTTATTATTATTATTGTTATTTTTATTTATTTGCTTGCTTTCTTGCTTGCTTGCTTGCTTTCTTCCGCTTGCTTATTTTGCCAAGTACCTTGAGATAAATTCTACCATCACTTGCTTGCTTGCCTGCTAGCTTGCTTGCTTGCTTTTGCTTGCTTGCTTTTGCTTGCTTGCTTGCTTTCTTCCGCTTGCTTGCTTGCTTGCTTGCTTTCTTCTGCTTACTTGCTTGCTTGCTTGCTTGCTTTCTTCCACTTGCTTGTTTGCTTGCTTGCTTGCTTGCTTGCTTTTGCTTGCTTCCGCTTGCTTGCTTGCCTGCTTGCTTGCTTTTGCTTGCTAGCTTGCTTCTGCTTGCTTGCTTTTGCTTGCTTGCTTGCTTTTGCTTGCTTTCGCTTCCTTGCTTTCTTCCACTTGCTTGCTTGCTTCCGCTTGCTTTCTTACTTTCGCTGCTTGCTAGCTTCCGCTTTCTTGCTCGCTTCTGCTTGCTAGTATGCTTCCACTTGCTCGCTTGCTTCCACTTTCTTTCGCTTACATGTTTGCTTCCGCTTGCTTGCTTGCTTCTGCTTGTTTGCTTGCTTCTGCTTGCTTGCTTGCTTCTGCTTGCTTGCTTTCTTCTGCTTGCATGCTTTCTTCCTCTTGCTTGCTCTCTTCCACTTGCTTGCTTACTTGCATGCTTGCTTGCATTTTTTTCTTATTATTATTATATATTTTTTATAAATGTTTACTATTTATTTATTTTTTGATTGTTATTATTATTACTAATTTTTTTTGTAATTTTTTATATTTATATCCCGTGCATGTGCCGATTCATTTGTTGGACACGTGTGCCTGTTCAAATGCTAGGTGCATGCACTGGCATGTGGTGAATAGCTAGCTATAGCAGACTCTCACGAGCCTTATCATGATGAAGGATAGAGCATCTGGTCGAAAAGTGAAGTAAATACAATTTGAAGTTGAATATTGAGAAGGTTATTATATGTCAACTGAGAGTTCATTGACAATTTACTTAAGATCATATTTAGTTAACATGCTAGAAAATTCATGTAAACTAATAGGTAGCTCTGCATACTCCACCCCAGTGATATCTCATGTTATTCTAATGTGATAATACATTATATATGTATTGGAATGGCTATCTCATTGAACAAGCACCTTCCACATACCAACATGTACCTCACCATCTCACCAAATGAAAACTGAACACTATTGAAGAGGATTTTTGGGGGCCAAACTTCTACCACTTTAGTCTTAAAATATTATATTAGATATCGTAAACTCTGGTTGTTAAGCCTCTCATTTTTATTACACCAAAAGTTATTTAGTGTCCATTTTGCTGTTAACATAGGCCTTTGTTAGGCATCATTATGGTATCTTGCTCTAAAATGCTGTTTATAAGTATCAATTATGACATGTGAACAAGCTTCAAAATTACTGTAATTTGTTTCACAGAACATTGAGACAAAAATTGTAATAGCATAACCAGGCCTATTTATAGCTGCAATTTTCTGTAGTTGTCCACAGTTTCCTAAAGAGTATCTTCCTGCTCCATTGTAGGGCACTTGTAACCTTTTCCCCAGTATTCTAGCAGCACAGGCAGCTAGTTTCTGCATGGCCTCTAAAGTTCTAAAACACTTTCAATGTAGCCAATGATGGTACATTTTATCTGGATTGTAAAGGAGGCCAACATTATGCCTGCTACATGAATTGTTCTCATCTTTGGTTCATCTATTAGCAATTGTCGAAGTTCAAATAGTTTTGAGATGAAAATACTTCGCTGAGTAAGGCAATTGCATAAAATGAATGAGAGACCATCTCTAGCTCATATCATCTCGGGAGACTTTCTCCTTTATTTAATATAGCTCGAGAATTTGGGTATTTCTTATTGATGCTTGAAAGGATAGCTCCCTCCTTTAGTCAAGTTTTTAAAAAAATTATGCAAAGTATTTTTTCTGTGAGCGTCGTCACCTATAAAAGTCTTTAGTGGCATGCATTTGCAGATAAGTGGATGTATTTCATGTATGTTGGGGTTAGGAGTGAGTTGCTAAACAAACGGAGTTTATGGTATGCAACACATCACAACAAATAAAAGTAGCCTACCTTACAGACACTGGTTATACACAGGCACAACAATGACCTCTGACAGCAACATAGACCACGCTTTCTATAGAGTTAAGGTGAAGTTTTGTAGGCATTTGACCATAACTTTATAGGTGATAATGACTGGTAATTTTTTTTGATATAGCATTGCAACAATGTAAAATGGCCATTAACTTGCTAAATAATTTGTTGTTTAATTGACTAACTACAGATGTATTTTCTAATAAGTTTATTGTCATTTTTATTGAATGGTGACTGAGGGCAATGAAATTCTGGGCCTGCTCATATAATGACTTACAAGAAGGTTGAGTGCTAAGCTTCCAAGTGGTGTGCCTTCCAATGTGGCCCAGCATTTCCCTGTAGAATGCTCATGTACTAGATCCTTGGTCAATGCTTGTGCATCACAAATCTCTAGTACTATCTCCAGATGGAGCAAATTGTCATTAGGAGTTGGCACGTATCTGAAATATTAAAGTGATGTGCATATTTAGAGTTTGTTGTTGTGATTTTCCCACCAGCCAGGTTCATGTGAATAGACTTTAGGAATAATAGCTTAACTTTACTATATATTTATTTCTCAACATGTCTCTCATCTCTGTCTGTCCTTACTTTATAGTGGGTGAGTTACAGTATTCTACGGCTAGGATGACAAGATTATACTAATTGATCAACTTCAATTTATTTGAACATGTCTATTGGCTGTGTGTGTACAACCGACTTCATGAAACCATCATAGTCTGTGAGTTAGAGTATTTATATATATATATATAATGACATGTGTTGACTAAATGATCAACTTTAATTAATTTAAATGTCTCTTGGCTCTCTGTGGTCAACCTACCATCATAGATAGTGGATTACAGTATCCTATGTCTAAGATGACATGTGTTGGCTGATTGGTCAACTATAATTAAATTGAACATGTTTCTAGGCTCTCGGTGTCTAACCTACTGACATTATATCAACATCGTTTGATAGTAACATACATTCCTAAAGTATTGCAAGAACTAAAATCTGTTCGTCTTGAGTTTTATTGGAAAGTAAGGTGACCAATTACGCACTGAACAGCAAAGTAAAGATCATGACAAGCACGGTATAAAAGAGCATTTAGTAACCACTAATAGAGCATAAAATGGCATCAAGTTTAGCCGAAAATATCTAATATTAATTATTAAAACTAAAGGTTTGAATTCAGATAAACACCTCAATGGTGCTGTATAGTGGTTGTCGGATGATTAGGAAGAGGCTTACTTTTGCTAAGAAGCACATTATATTTACGCCAGTAGGCAGACCTTAACCCACTGGATCTTGCTATTGCCTGTGGTTGGTTAGGTGATGTAACAGGTGTTTAGTTATGCAGCAAAGTGCATGCATGTGCATATGTACATAATGCTAGTGATTGTGAGTAGTTAATCCATTTGGTGTGGCTCTACTCTCCATGATTGATTCTACCCAACCTCATATATCATCTCTGTTTCTAGTGCGACATCTGTGGAGCTAGTTGTCTAATATTCAGTACCTCTAACTTATAACCCTGCACCTCTCTGTTGAGTGCTCCTACTAATTTGGTTTGAGAGATATCCCCCCAGCCCAACTTGTTCTGAGTGGAGGTCTTGCTTGTGTAATAAATGACTTGACTACATGCTAACTGATGATGTTTATAATTTGTAAGAATGATTCTATCACAGGTTAAGTGTTGTGAAACATAATCAAATCAAGTGAACCGGCATCCAACACGTGAACTGTATGTATAAAAAAATTAATATTTAAAAAAAATAAGAAGAAATAAAGTAAAAAATAAAAAATAATAAAATAAAAATGATAATAAATAATATATTATAATAATAAAATTAATAAAAGAAAGAAAGAAAGAAAGAAGGAAGGAAGGAAGGAAGGAAGGAAGGAAGGAAGGAAGGAAGGAAGGAAGGAAGGAAGGAAGGAAGGAAGGAAGGAAGGAAGGAAGGAAGGAAGGAAGGAAGGAAGGAAGGAAGGAAGGAAGGAGGGAGGGAGGAAGGAAGGAAGGAAGGAAGGAAGGAAGGAAGGAAGGAAGGAAGGAAGGAAGGAAGGAAGGAAGGAAGGAAGGAAGGAAGGAAGGAAGGAAGGAAGGAAGGAAGGAAGGAAGGAAGGAAGGAAGGAAGGAAGGAAGGAAGGAAGGAAGGAAGGAAGGAAGGAAGGAAGGAAGGAAGGAAGGAAGGGAGGGAGGGAGGGAGGGAGGGAGGGAGGGAGGCAGGGAGGGAGGGGGAGGAAGGAAGGAAGGAAGGAACAAACGAACGGAAGAAAGAAAGAAAGAAAGAAAGTTGAATAAAGAAATAAAGAATAACGAAGTAAAGAATACAGAAATAAAGAATAAAGAAATAAAGAGATAGAAAGAAATAAAGAAATAAAGAAAGAAAGAAATAAAGAAACAGAGATATATATAAAGAAAGAAATAAAGAAAGAAATAAACAAATAAATAATAAGAAAGAGAGAAAGAAAGAAAGAAAATTAATTAAATAAATAAAACTACTACTGTGGGAGGAAGCCGCCATTTTGGACAAGGCCAGAAGACAGAACGAACTGCTCGTGAAGGATGCATTGCAAATAAGCCTAGCAACAAAGTGTGAGCGGTTCAATCGAGATATTGGAATGAAATTGCCTGGTTGGTGGGAGGCACTCTCAAGAGCACGAACTTTTAATTATTGTTTTAGTTATTATTTATATTTTTGGTTCATGTATTAATTTTTTTTTTATTTATTGCCTGTTCACGTATTGAACATGTGTGCCTGTTCACATGCTGGACATGTGTGCCAGGAGCACATGGTGGATAGCTAGCTACCGGTATATATGAGGCTCACGCAAGTCTTAGCATCTCATTATTCCTGAAGGCTAGAGCTTATAGTCGAAACATCAAGAGAACACAAATTCGAAGTTGATTATTGAGTAATATATTTTATTTACAAACGTGCACTATGCAATATAAAGGGTGGAAAAGGGGTTAACGGCAGGTAAACATCTGTGTGGTACTTTATAATAACTGTCAAAAGTTTTATCTGATTAGGAAGAGGCCTAGTTTGTGCTAGGAAGCACACTGTTTACACAGTGGGATGACCTCTACCCCCTGAATTCTTGTTGAAGTTGCCTGTGGTTAGGGATATAATGTAACGGGTGGTTAATTACAGCTGCACCAAAGTGCATACATGTGTAAATCTACACAATGCTAGTGTTTGTGGGTGGCTTACTGTTTGCTGTGGCTCTCATCTCATGATCCAACCTCATAAAGCATCCCTGTTTCTCATGCCAGATCTGTGGAACTAGTTGTGTCTAATAGTTAGTAACTGTAATTTATCATCCTCATCTCTCATCTCTCTCTGCTGAGGTCTTCTACTAACTTGGTTTGAGAGACATTCACCTGGCTCAACTGGTTCTAGGTGGAGATCTTTCTTGTATAGTAAATGACTAGTTTTGCCATCAAGCTCAAATTTACTGTCCCTGCAACCTCCAGCGTTGTCGATCCAGGATGAACTATTGAAATTTAATGCTCTCCTTCCTGGTGTTTAAACTCCCAGATCCTTCAGAAGTCCTACATCCCAGATACCACCAAAGATCTTGCTTATTGTGGTTCAAATCAATGCCAGACTATAAACAATGTATCAAGGGTCAACCACTCATTTCTCAAAGTCATAGCTATTGCATAAAGTTTAATGGTTGAACAACACTACTCAACAACTTGTGAGTTTTCTAAAAAAATCTAATTCCAAGATTTACACTTGAAAAGCTATAATTATCATCATCAATCCATTAATAATGGGAGTGTTTGCTATGATTGTAGGGGGAGGTGAAACCCCAGAACACTCCCCACATGGGCACAACTAGCCTAGGAGGAAAAACAGCTTACAAAAGCAGCCAGAAAGAGTCCTTCATTGGTAGTGGTTGCGATCGGCAATTGCCACCAGCAACTTTTTTCTTATTTTCAAACCAGACTTTGTTAATAACAACCTCCCTTCGTATTGCAAACACCCTCGCAGGTTGATGGACTGAAATAAATTTTAGCAATTAGAAAATATATAGAAATTTGTATTCCTAGCCACCTTTCCTTTGGGTAAGTTGGGATCTTCTCATATAATATCCTATATACTTGCTTGCAAAACTGATTGAGTTGTGATCTAAAAAGACTTAAGACCATTTTAGGTAAGTTCTTGTAAGATGCTAGAAAATTCATGGGGTACCTGTACATACTCCACCCCCTAATGCTGTAGTTATATCTAATGTTGTTCAAATCCTGCTGATACAAAGAAGCCACCATGCCAGAGCTAGGAATCACAATTGCTTTGAAGAGGCACCTCCCACACACGTGCATGTACCTAACTATCGAATCTGAATATTCTATTGGGGTGCCAAATTTCTACCACAAATGTCTGTAAAAATATTTTAGATACCTAAACTCTTGTTGTTAAGTTTCTCATGTTTAGTTCTCCTAAAGTTGTTAAGTTATGGTATCTTGCTACTGTTCCTGAAGTCTTTGAAACGAGAATCAATTATGAGCATGTGAACTAGCTTCTCGATTATTGTAACATATTTCATAGAACATTGAGGCAAATATTTTAATAGCATGACCATGCCTATTTATAGATGCAACACAGTTTCCTAACGAGTATCTTCCTGCTCCATTGTAGGGCACTTGTAGCATTTTCCAGAGATCTAGGTGTAGGTAGCTCCTCCTGCATGGCCTCTAAAGTTCTAAAACACTTTCAACATACCTACATGGATTGTAAAGGATGCCAAGATTGGGCCTGTCATAAGAATTGTTCTAATTTTTCGCGATAACTTGTGTTCAAATGGTTTTGTAGATGAACATACTTTGCTGAATAAAGTCAATTGCAAAGAATTCATGAGAGACCATCGCTAGCTCATTATATCATCTGAGGATCTTTGCTCCTTACTTTAATATGACTCGGGAGCTTCGGGTGTTTCTTATTGTGGCTTGAGAGGGTAGCTACTTCTTCAACAGGCTCCTCCTCCCATTAGTTAAGTCAAAAAATTGCCTATGCAAAGTGTTTCTTTGATATTTCTGTTAGTTTGATTATTTACAAAAAGTGTTTAATGGGCACATTTGCAAATAAGTGATGTATTTCTTGTACCTATGGTGTGGTTAGAATTGAGGTGCTATACAAACAGTGTTTATGGTATGCCACACGCTTTCCACTACAAATAAAGCACAGAAAATCAAACGCGCACTGATTACATAACAATGACCTCTGATATTTGGTAGGCTAGAAAACAACTAGCAAGATTGGATTGATTATAACTTGGTAAGTGAAAATGAATTGTAATTTATTGACATAGCACTGCAACTAATATAGCAACCAAGTATATCTACAAACACTCCATTGATACTACAAACACTAAACGTAAAATGGACTGTAACTTGCAACAGTAATTTTTTGTTGAATTGCCCAACTACAAGTGTGTCTTCTATTAATTTATTGTCATTTTTATTGTGTGAAGACTGAGGGTAAGGAAACTCAGGGCCTGCTGTTGCATTTTATCACCAGGTTCATATAATGACTTACAAGAAGCTGAGTCCTAAGCTTCCAAGTGGTGTGCCTTCAGATGTGGCCAGCATTGCCCTCATGCACTAGATCCTTGGTCCGTTCTTGCATCACAAATCTCTAGTACAATATCCAGATGGAGCAAATTATCATTGAAATACTATAGTGATGTGCATATTTTAAGATTATTGTTGTGAATTTCCTACCAGCAATACACGGCTTAACTTTACTCTATATATAATTCAAAATATCTCTCATCTCTGTCTGTCCATACTTTATAGGTGGTAAGTTACTGCTAGGATGACATGATTTTACTAATTTATCAACATCAATTTATTTGAACATGACTCTTGGCTATCTGTGTCCAATCTACTTCTTGAAACCATCATAGAAGGTGAGTTACAGCATTTTATGTCTAGGATGACATGTGTTGACTGATTTGATCAACTTTGAACATGTCTCTCAGCTCTCGGTATCTAAACTACTGGTGTTATATCAACTTAGTTTGAAAGTTAAGTACAATGCCAGAGTATCAAGAACTAAAGTTTATTCACCTAGTGGAAGTAAGATGCCCAATCACCTGGTATGTCTAAGAAAATTGCCACGAGAAGCACAGGCATGTAGTATCCACTAATGGAGCTAACTAATGTGCAACATGGTGTCGAGTATATTCGAAAAAATCGAACAATAGATGTATTTTATTTACTATCATGCACTTAAGCCACAGGTGGAAGGTTTAAAGTCTCAAATTGTTAGATAGACCAAGAAATATCAAAGCATCATCATCATTATACTCACTATTAAGCAATAATCAGAGAGCTACAAGTGTGTTAGAAGCCAGACTAGCTCGGCCATGTTTGTCATCTATATATAGAACACTATCTTACTTATCTTGCTTTTCTCACTAGCAACTTTGCATTAAAAATTTTGCCTAGATATTTCTGGACTCAAAAAAAATTATCCAAAAATCTTCATAAGATCAAATAAGAAACAGTTGGTTTTAATATCACACTTGTAACACTACTAGTTGAGGTTCCACATTAGGAGAACAGTATATTAAATGTGTGCATGCACAAAGGAATTTTCCCTGCAGAATTTAAAAAAATTAAGTGCACTGAATGTGTGGGAGAGAAGTCATATAGCATTCGGTCGACCGATAATTGGAATTTGGATAAGTGGCCTCCTACTGTAGTACTGTTGGTGTACATGCACAATTCTTTGCCCCCATAAGCCACACCCTGTTATGGTTCATGAAAACCTGAAGTGGCTTAGTATTTCGAACATGTACGATCGATTACTTTCAGCTGACATCATGAAGATTTTGCCGAGATGAAGACTGAACTATTTTGGTGGAAGTGTTGGGAATAAAAACAATAAACAAATTTAATTAAAGAGAATTCTTGAAGTGGCTTATTTTTTTAACTAGGGGCAAGGTGCACTGTAACTAATTGAGCATACCGACAGACATAAACTAGCTTTTTTCTTTTATTTTTTTCTCCCAGTTCCAGGGTGAGTAATTAGTTCTGTAAGGTCTAGGTCTCATTTTTTAGAATTTTAAGATTTATCTCAGCTGAGAGTAATCGTACAGGTTTCAATAAATTTAGAAGTGTACTATTATTATGCATAATATGATTTATTTATGTTATTTATGTTAATGTTACATGTTTTACCTTCTTGTATATATGTAAACTGATATTCATCACACTCCTCTTGATGTTCTGACTCTCCTCACATTTGGTGAGTATTTGAATCTACTACGTGCCCAACATCTTGCAGTTTGCAAGTGTTAATCTAATACAACTACTTGTAGGTGGTAATAATGCCTACAACTGTCAGTACCCCAATTAACCCTCACACTGTCAATGGCGCCATACGGCGCTACGGCTTTGAAAAATAAAATAATATATAAGCATTTGTCAATAGGCAATAATTTTTATATCAAAAGATAACTGAATTCAAACTCTATTTACATTAAAATAATTACAGCGGTTGGATGGAGGAAAGTTGATGAAATTATATTTAAAACACGAACGATTTTCAGTCGGACGATATCAACGATGGAGAAGAGACTGTCAATAGCTGAAATTATTTCCCAAGTGACTAGGGCAGCTTGGGACATTTCTGGTGATGAATTAAGTGACGAAGAATGTGAAGGCATCCATTCCTACCTCGGAGATAGTCGTGTGCAATGCAAATACTGCAATGTTCACCTTTGCATTATGGAGGATCGGAATTGTTTCCATGCTTTCCACAACTTGGTTGACTTTTGCCACAGACACTGATTTCACTTCAAACTCCAACCAAAATTTCTTTCGATTACATTATGTGAAACAATTATATCAAATGTTTGCTGAATGTTGTATTGACAAAGTTCTTGTTGATAAATAAGGACATTTTTGTGGTCGATTTATGAAGACCTTATTATGGGTTGGCATAACTTTTGTATAGTAATGTATATTCCTAGGTTCTTAGAAGCAAAAGAAAGGATCTGGATAGAGCTATATTATGAGCTATATATCGAGTCCATAACATGAACTATGGAGAAGTTATGGCACTCCTAATCATGACCATTGTTTGCATAATTATATTCATATTATGTGGTCAGTTTGTGGTCACACCTTTTGACCACAACTTCTAAAACAATCATGCTATCACATGACCAAATGGTAAATGGTTCAGCTAAATATCTGATTTGATACTAATTTTTTAATGTGGCTGTGTTAAATTTAAAATAATTCTCCACAATGCTGACAGTGAGAGG
Source organism: Cladorhizidae sp. MBARI D1340-BT2 (assembly GCA_028752905.1). Taxonomy (NCBI): domain Eukaryota; kingdom Metazoa; phylum Porifera; class Demospongiae; order Poecilosclerida; family Cladorhizidae; species Cladorhizidae sp. MBARI D1340-BT2. The sequence goes on along the minus strand of JAQNBH010000004.1, from coordinate 14,126,733 downwards.
GTTAACACGGTATCATATATTATATATGCTCTGGATGCTACACACAAATCTAGATGCTATGGTTAAGTTTTCTTCTTAAGGTCTACATTAGACCAATAGCAACTGTCTTCGCATGGAACTTGAGCACTATGTTGAATGAGCTCTATACTGTGAGGAGATAGCACATTGAAACTAATTTCTGGCACATTATATGTTCTTGCTCTAGTAAAGGCATCCAGCAGTGAAGCTAGATATATTTAAAGGGAACTCTCAAGGGTACATATCTTGCTATTGTTTTACTATTATAGTCTACCAGATAATGACAGGCTTAAATGATTCATCCACTGAAGCTTTAGATGAAGTACAAGTACTAAGCCCTTATAAACTTCTTAAACTAGCCCTATTCGTACTAGGACAGCTTATCAGGCTCTCCTACTTGGTACACTTGTAGATCTTGGATAAATACTAATTATATCAACACTGCAGTTGGCTACTTTCTGAGCAAGTGAATTGGATGATTTTACCCAAAAAAATATGGATCAGCTATCTTGTAAACAGATTCCTACATGATTTACTAGGTTGCCACTATCACATTCCAAGATGCTTCCTAGCATGTTTCATTGGTTATCATTTTAAGGATGCCAATGGGCAATATTAGAAAAGTTATGAGTAAAAAAACAATTATCAACAGAATATATCTGTAAATACTTGTGTTCTTCCTTGATGTTATAAACCTACCTATCTCTTGCTAGTGCCACAACCCTAAAGGTCACAGGATTTGCAAGTGCTGCTGGATCAGAGACCAAATCCCTCATTAACAAAGTGCTAATAGGTATCGAGGGGTGATGCTGGGTTGCCCAGCATATTATGGCCCAACCAGGAATGCAACCTATTACCTTTGTACTCTACATATGCCAAGCTCCTCCATCCTCCTAGGGTCTTGATCACTGAATCTTCCATTTCCCTCTTTGCGACTATTGTGAATACCCCTATGCTGAAACTGTGGCACAGTAGACCCTTGCATTGATCCGAAATCAGTTACTTAGTAATGGTCATCACTGGGAAATTTCATTAGGGAGGGCTATATAGAGATTTGCACGTGAAAGTCAAATCAGTTCACTATGGACTGTAAAAGGAAAATCGCAATTTTGTCTAATGAGTCATAGTTGGCTATGCTTGGCAAGATATCTGTAGGAACCACTCGAGCTAGACTCTCAGAAGAGTATGGCATAGAAATGCAATGATAACAGAGATCATAAAGAGTGAACCCAAACGCCAACAGTTAACAGCACCATTGATAGTCAGAGGATGAGTTCAAGTCATAATATCGTGCGCCTTGCTAAAGACGACTAGCTTAGAAAAACTCTATATTTCTATTTCATTCAGAAAAGGGGCCAATGCACTTCTGTCTCGGTGGAATTCCATGAAAAGCTAGTTACATGAAGGAGAATCAGAAGCACCACCATTTACTGGGGGAAGACTGGCAACTGATGATGTGATAGACGAATGCATTTGGATATGTGAGGTCTATTGTACCCAGATGCATCCAACCCTGCCTTGGCTAGGGACCATCATACTGCTATCACTAACCATTGACATGTCAGATATGTGCTTTCTCAAAAACAGTGAGTGGGCCTTCTGATAAATTCCTTTTTACCCAGTAGTTTAGAAGAGCCCTGATTAGACAGATGTGTCACTTTGTCTTCCCGATGAAAAGCTGGATTTGCTGATGAATCTTCGACTGTAATAGTCACTCTTATGATGTCCTGGCAGGAGAGATGACCCACTGCAATAGCTGAGCAAGACAAGTGGCATGTTAGTTCATAGAGGCCTCTGATAGCACTGTCATTTTCATTTCCCTGATCAACAGAGGCCAAAGCAGCATGCATCCCACTATGTGGTGTATAATGGTATGGGTCAGCCTCCCACCTCCTTTTAGCTGTATAAGAATGTCAGTAGATTTCTCTTCCCTTGGTCTGCTTTCAACCATTTGAATCCCTGCAGAATATATTGTAGATGCTGATAGGCAGACTCAAAGTGGTCCTTCTTGCCTTCAATGATATGGAGAAATCAGATTGCTGAAAAGTATAACTTTATGGTATAATGTTTAATCCTGAACCGGCTATCTATGACATGAAGCGCATGGCACTGTCTCTGTTGCTGGAACTGCCTGAACCCCCCCCCCCCCCCCTCCCCCACCCACCTGCAATTCAAAATTTCTGGGGGGGGTTTTGATCAAATTAAATTTACCCACTCAACAATCCAGTTAATTCTCTAGCCTTCATCAAGAACAATAAGATAGACTTATATGAATCTTAGCATCTTATTATTCTTGATTGAGCTTAGAGTATTTAGTAGGAATGTCAAATGAGTACATTTAAGTTCATAATCGAGAAAGTTGTATCTACAATGTCAACTGAGAATTCTTTTGAAAGCTACAATAGTTTTCTACAGAAATGAAATTGATCATACATTGAAGTTTATGTACTTAGAATTATCTATACAGAATGAAAATCGAATCAGCTCTGATATCATTCCAGTTACAAGATGCGGTCCTCCTACTCACTTGACTCTATGCAACCATTTTGTGAATTAATGTCACAGTTGACATTCAACGTGAACCTTATTCTATCCCATCACTGGAAAAAGGGTAGTGTTTTAGCGTACCATTTTTGCCGAACAATAATACACAAATTCCAAACTGTAAATGTTGTTGACCAATGCTGAGGAGAGTTGTCTAGAAACAAATCTCACCAATGATTAACTTTAATACTGCAGGTTTATATATAAATAAAACAACGATAAACAAAATGTAACAGTACTACTACTTCATCTAATACACTACTAGTTATAGCTATATCTCAATGGATAATCAATAGACTCTTGATATCCATCTCCATTATCTGCAGGAAGGCATTAAACTGCTCCAGGAAAGTCATAGCTAAAACAACTATTATAGCTTCCAGCATGGTAGACTCAGAATTGACCTCTCTTCTCAGTGCTGTCACTGCTCTAAGATCTCATCTAAGCTTGGATGTATGCATAGACTTCTTTTTCCTTGCTATTTACTGCTTTCACCTTCAGAGATTCCATTACAGATACTGAAGCTCAATCACAATCATTCATATCCTGTTGACCAATTCCCCACTGTTGTTGGATGTCACAGTTACGCCAGTTACGTAGCCGGCTTTCAAACTTTGTAATCACGATGGAGGAACTCTTGGCAAGCTCATATATGTTGAATATGTGCACAGCATGAACAGGATATTTTTGATAATTTTATTTCCAAGAGCATATCCTCACTCTGCCATGTGGCAAGTGTTGGATGAGAATGTAGAGCAAATATTTAGCAAAACTAATGTCGCAACAATATCCTATACTCTTTTAAATTTGTTTCTAGTGCATTTAAACACAAATACTTCGTAGTTGGGGCAATTCAAGAATTCTCAAGTTTCCGGCATCTAAAACTCCCAATTGGAACTCATCTCACAAATGCCCAGACATAAGAAAAGATCTCCTATTTTTTTAAATAACATGAGTAACCTCACAGAGAGTAACATTAAAAATTTCCTGCAAATTATGAATTTTGCATCGTAATTATCCTTCTACCAGACTTCTTTGGGTGTATGCAGCAACTGCAATATTTACTAACAGAACACTTATAACCTTTCTCTGTCACCGATCATGTCGCTACCCCATATCCATGTGCTTCATGTGTATGAATAGGTAGGTATATGACCAATTAAATCAAAGTTGGTGACAATATCCTTAAACTTGCTCTGCAACTTGAGTTCTCCTCAACTTTGGGCTTCAACTTTGGGCTTATGACGGAAGTTTTTCCGTGGTAATATTGATGATTTGTCAGACTGATCCTATGATGCAATGTACTTTTCACTTCAATAGGCCCACATCTGTAGTCAAATGTGGAGGGATGTCATTTAGCATTTAGCATTCAGTGGACCAGCATGTTCTAGTTTAAACAGAGCATGGCTAAACCCATTCAAAAGACAAAAAGAATTGTCCTTAATATCGATGTTTAGCTCAAGTTCTGTGATATGTGAAGAACAGGATAAATTTAGCTCGATGGCAGTGAAATGCGATCTAGGAAAGTGGATTGCCAATGATTTTATGTGGAGCTAAAAATACCTAAAGACCTTCCATACTGAAGTTCGTGATTTTCAGTTCTTAGAACATGTTCATGCTCCATGTATTCGAATAATTGGGCAGCTCCAATATGTATGCAGCTTAATCAAATCAGGCTGGTCATTCGTGAGAAGAAATTGACCAGCCCGCATTAGTTAGAGAGCTTTATTATAGCATCAGGCTCGGAATGGGTTCCATCAGCATTTATGGTGGGCCTGCATTCTCCAAGCAAGAATAGTAGAGGGTTGGTGTTGGGAAATGATCCCAAAAGTCATTCCAGGGACAATTAATTCCAATGCCTCAAGATCATGGGAGTGTGGAATATTCTTGTCAGGAGGGCAGTGGTTTTAAAGAGACTACCATAGAAAACCCCTCACATCATGGTGAAGGAACTGCTAACATTAGTGATTGGCCAGGCTTTATGGGGTAAAATAGTGTTCGAGGAGCACCTAAATGTTGTAGTGGTGACCATTCTGATATTAGGTGGTAGTGAGGATATCAATGTGATAAACCTCATGAAATGCCTGTTTTTCTTTTTGCTCTAGTATAATCTACTAATTTTAAGCCAGCCCATCCCTCAGAGAGAGAATAGAGCAGTGTATAATCTCTACAATGATGTAACATCTTTCTGCAACAGGTCCGTTCTGCCATCAATAACCCAATGTCATCTCACAACTGCTGGAAAAAATAATAGTATCTACTGACTGAACTGGGCTATAGCGAGGTTGTCAAGAAAGTCTATGAAACAAACAATTGTAGCTATGGCTTCAGCGGTACACTGGGCTATGTATATTGCTCCCTCCTGGCATTGAACTTTGTTCATCAGCTTATCTAGATGCTAAAGCTTAACTTTACTGTTCTCTCCTGACATCTCCAGGACTGCTCTGGATGCAGAACAGGAGAAAAAAGTTAAGAGAGAAAGAACTGTACAACCTATACCTTTTTTTAAATTAAAAACGATTATCTATTTTTCTATGCTCCTCTCCCTTAAATATTTATTTTTTCTTCACTTGTATTACAATCTTTTTTGTAAGTCTATTAAGTACTTTTTTCGAGCAGTGACTAATAGCACCCCATTTAACAACCTGTGCGCATAGTGTATGGATATTTTATATGATGTAATGGTCAACTTAGTGATAATAGATGTATACAATTACCATAACACACACTTTTCATGATATAGGACTTGATATAGTCAGAGCAACACAAAAGTAACCCTGCTACTGGAAAGCAAAGGCCACTCAAACGTGAGTTTCATACTGATGATCAAAGAACCAGTTTAATCTGAGTTTTTCAATAGTGGGATTAGAGAGCTCTCAAAGTGTCATTGATGTGAAGAAGCAACTTTCCGAGAGCTCTCAAAGTGTCATTGATCTGAAGGAGGAACTTTCAGAGAGCTCTCAAAGTGTGATTGATCTGAAGAAGCAACTTTTAGACGGCTCTCAATGTGTCATTGATCTGAAGGACCAACTTTCAAAGCGATCTCAAAGTGTGGTTGATCTGAAGGACCAACTATCAAAGAGCTCTCAATGTGTTGTTGATCAGAAGGAGCAACTTTCAGAGAGCTATCAAAGTATCGTTGATCTGATGGATCATCTTTCAGAGAGCTCTCAAAGTGTCACTAATTGGAAGAAACAACTTTCAGAGAGCTCTCAAAGTGTCATTGATCTGAAGGAGCAACTTTCAAAGCGATCTCAAAGTGTGGTTGATCTGAAGGACCAACTATCAGAGAGCTCTCGATGTGTCGTTGATCAGAAGGAGCAACTTTCAGAGAGCTCTCAATGTGTCATTGATCTGAATGACCAACTTTCAGATCAATCTCAAAGTGTGGTTGATCTGAAGGACCAACTATCAGAGAGCTCTCAATGTGTCGTTGATCTGAAGGAGCAACTTTCAGAGAGCTCTCAAAGTGCCGTTGATCTGAAGAAGCAACTTTCAGAGAGCTCTCAATGTGTCGTTGATCAGAAGGAGCAACTTTCAGAGAGCTCACAAAGTATAGTTGATCTGAAGGAGCAACTTTCAGAGAGCTCTCAAAGTGCCATTGATCTGAAGAAACAACTTTCAGAGAGCTCTCAATGTGTCATTGATCTGAAGGACCAACTTTCAAAGCGATCTCAAAGTGTGGTTGATCTGAAGGACCAACTATCAGAGAGCTCTCAATGTGTCGTTGATCAGAAGGAGCAACTTTCAGAGAGCTCTCAAACTGTCGTTGATCTGAAGGAGCAACTTTCAAAGAGCTTTCAAAGTGTCATTGATCTGAAGGAGCAACTTTCAAAACGCTCTCAAAGTGTTGTTGATCTGAAGGAGCAACTTTCAAAGCGCTCTCTAAGTATCGTTGATCTGAAGGAGCAACTTCTAGAGAGCTCTCAAAGTGTCGTTGATCTGAAGGAGCAACTTTCAAAGCGGTCTCAAAGTGTCGTTGATCTGAAGGAGCAACTTTCAAAGAGCTCTCAAAGTGTCGTTGATCTGGAGGAGCAAATTTCAGAGAACTCTCACACTCTCACTGATCTGAAGATTCACTATGAAGCAAAATATGGTTAGCAATCATACTATATAAGAATAGTGTACAGACATTTTTTTCTGTATGTGCATAATATCTATATGTGGGAGGGTGATGGCCACAAGGATCATGGCCGGGTATTGTTGTTTGTGCTCATGTCTGTTTGTGCATTTGTATGTATGACTGTCTTAGAGGATCATCATTACCAAACTAGGTCGGCAGATTATTAAGTATGTATCATCATTCCATTTGGAAGAATCATAGACAGGGGAAGGTCTGTGTCCTATTATGCAACTTTTCATAAGTAACATCTGTATAAAGACTTGTTTCCAAGTGCATAATTATGACTAAAGTCTTTTTTTATATGTTGCCAATTGACCTGTCTGTTCATTTTCATTGTGAATATGCTATTCATTTGGAACTGGGGTAAAATAATCATTTTTAGCATTCATAAAAAGATTTGTATCAGATTATATCTTAGAGAATCGTGCTTACAGTTTACATTACTGTAATTATGTAGTGCAAGCCCATGTGCATTAAAATCAGACAGTAATACTTGTTTTGTATTGTGGGTGCTTGCATCATGAAACTGGTGATTCCAAATGATGCACATCCATGTTATTCACATACACATTGCTAACCTGCAATAAAGTTTGAAGCTAAACTTTGCTCTAGGTAAGGATTTGAAGCTTGTGCCAGTGCTTTAGCTAATTGTTCTTGATCTCAGGATTACTGAAATGTCCAAGTTGTCGACTTTCCAATGGGCTCTTCCTCCTATGTAACAACAGCATATAGGACATTTCCTCCATCAATGGGCAACTAGTCCTGATCCGGTGGTGTCCACTTGCTGCATTGAGAGCACTTACTACATACTCTACATTATTATTACAAGAACAAAAATGTGGAACAAAAATGTGGTAATTTTACTACGAACAACTATATTGAATTGGCCTGCTAAAAAATAAAGGAAAGAAATCTGAACACATATAGACCACAAGCAGTTACCACAAGCAGTTGAATGACACCTTCCATTAAGAATTGTATATAGCTTATATATACCAATCATTGGAGTGCTTTTGAAAGTGTTGGATTATAGCTAGTGCCACCTTTAATGCAGTTCACAGGAGTACTTCAATAACCATACAGCTTTATATATAGAGATGGGGGGGAGAGGGGGGGGGGGGGGGGGGATCAGCTGCAGCCTGTTTTGGATTTGTTAACAGTTGCCTAGGAGCGGGTTAACTGAACAGAAGTCATTCATTGCTAAGAATACTGCATGTGCAATAGTGTGATAGTCCTTGGAAATGATGATCTTTGATGATCCTTACCAATCACTTCATTCCGCAATCAAGAAAATGATCACTGAAGTGCATAGTGACATTTCGAGTGTTCTGCTACTGAAGTTTTTATGAAGGAACCTTTTGTAAAAACTTGTGTGGGGGATAAAAGCGAGAGAGAACTTTGAAAATGTATTTCATGGGTTTTTTGGTTTGTTAAGTTTACTATATACCATAAGGAAAGATTCAAAGCTTGCTAGGAGTCTTTTTTGAATCCAAGAAGCAGATGTGAGTTTTATTTGAGATACAAGCTTTATGAGTTTGTCATCTGGCATTTTGAAATATGAGTCAAACCAGTATAGGGCATGCTACTCTACACTCAATAACAAAAATTGCTTGACTTCTAATAATATGTTCATGTTATAAACTTACTTTGATATTGTGTATTTGAAACTGTAGGTTGTCTTAACAACACACAAAGCCAAAAAGGAACTTATCAATGTCAGGAATCAGCAGAAGTTAGTGTATATACATGCATTTGACATTTCTCCTTATTTTAAATATTATTTTATCGTTTTATTTTCAGAGCAGAGATGTGCACATATCTAGTAAGTTACTAAGAAATATAGATACTCTAATTGTACTTTTCATTACATACAGGTTATCAGGGGTGTAGTCAAACTACTTGTGCTACTAATCAGGAGTTCTCTGTTGAGTGTACCATTATTATTATGCAAAACCACTTGATATTAAGTGGTAACTGAAATTTCAATGATTTGCCATACACTGTCTGTTGTTATGGCACAGAGCATGCTTGCTTTCTTAACCTAGCCATTATACTTATAAAAAAATATTTCAGGGTATTTTATTTTAATTCTTAATATTTCAGGCTGGTTCACATCGTCCAGCCTTTAGAAGGAAAACTATGGACTATGAATGTAACCTTAACAACCGAAGAGTGTGAGGTTCAATCAACACCCAATTCACACTTATCACAGAGTAGAGGGATGCAACTAGAGCTAAGGTTTGGGTAGAGTTAGGGCTAAGGCTAGGGCTAGAGATAGGGCGGCTAGAGCTAGAGATAGGTCTAAATCTAGAAGTAGAGTTAGAGCTTGAGGTATGGCTAAGGCTTGGGCTAGACTTGGACTAAGGTTAGGAGTAGAATTACGGCTATAATTAGGGAACAGGCGCAAGGGCTAAGGCTAGGGATAAGGCTAAGGCTGGGCTAGGGTTAGAACTAAGGTTTGAGTTAGAGTTAGGGCTAGGCTCTGGCTAGACATAAGGCTAGGCTAGATAGAGTTAGGTCTAGGGCTAGAATTACGGGTAGAGATCGAATTAGGGCAAATGCTAGCACTAAGGTTAGAGCTAATACTAAGCTAGCATGTTATATAACCCCACTGATATATTTGTGGCAGACCTTCTATACTAGCCCTAGCTTTAGCCCTAGGCCATAAGTCACACCATGGTTGTCCATCTGCATGCTAATGTATAGTTATAATTTTCAAGGTGTTAGCTAGTCATAGCCGTTTCTTATTGGTACAGATCATAGAGTATGTGTACTGGACAAGTTAGAAAAAGAGGGCCTGGTAGTGTCAGAAGAGTTGGCCACACCCACAATCATGACCTATCCAGTTCATTTTAGTTTTCTAAGAGGCCTTATTGAAAAACGATGGCATAATGGAGGTTGTTCCAGGAGACTTGGTACTTTTCATAGCGGAGGCTTAATTATGATGAAGTGGAAGGTCCAGTGTGCTGTTGTTTTTGCTTGACAGTTGTAACACAAATGTTTACGAAGAATGGAACCTCTGATGCTACATTTTATGTTAGCATGCAGTCTAAATTATATATATATATTGTAATTGGCGAGATGCAACAATTGCCTTCAAGCAGTATATAGAAAGGCAGTGCCACTAGTGTTCTGTGGAGTAGTAACGACACAATGGTCCGGACATTGTGGTAATAAACACTAATTAACCCTGTGCATTTATACTTTGAGACATCAACAAAAAAATCTTACGTTGTCTCGATGTTTACAAAAATTTCTATGATCATATTTTCTTATAGAATAATTAGGCAATAATATTGTCTTGCTTCATGGTTAATGTAGGTAGATCTTCATTCTCTTTCATGCAATTAAAGATAGTTCTTGTAGCATTGGTTGCACACATCACAAGAATCAATATTTGCATAATACTTACAGGTCCCCAGCAACCTTCTCTGTATACTCAAGTCATTATTCTCAATAGCTCATCCAAACACTGATGACGGATGTAGTGTTCTATTTTTTACAAGTTAGCTTGCTTAATTATACATTTTTTTACTGCTTATATCTTGGAATCATCTTCCCTCATCAACTTCAGCAACTTATAAGAATTCCTATCACTATGGTCGTTGTGGCTGCTGATTCCAAATCCCGGTCTAGGAAAAAATTCGAGGAATGGTTTAGTAGCCATTGCTAAGCCAGAGAACTGCTAAGCATCTCACTTAAATTGCGTGTTGTTGTGCAAGTAGCTAATAGTACTCCACAGAATGCTTGTGATACTGCATCTGTTTATGCTGCTTGTAGGAAACTATTGCATATTTCCAATTACAGAAACCTTTGGATAACTACAAGTAATAATTACCTACCAGACTGTATGCTTACAAATATTATCCAGTTAGCATATTTACATAGAATCAGCCTTCATGGACTATCCTTGTCACAACTGTCAAGCAAAGATAACAGGGCACTCGACCTTCAAAATTAAGCCACTGCTACGAAAGGAACTAAGTCGTCTGGAATGATCCTAACGCTGTCTTTTTCCAAAGGGTTGCTTGGGCCAAAAAAATTAACTTGGTTGTGAGGCTCGTTATGGAAAGGCAAGGATCCAGATCTAGTAGAAGCACTATTAACATGTTAAGAAATATTGCCAACCATATTAAAACACAAACACAGAATCTCCGACTACTTGCACTTTGCATTGCGCAGCCTGGCACCAGAATGTTAGCAGTTGAATCGGAATGGACTTCCCTGGCTGCTGGGGAGCCACTCTCGAGAGCCTGAACTGAAGGCAAGACCACCAAGACCACCATAATTTTTCTGTATTCAGTTATTTATCACAACTTTTTTGAGAAAGAAAGCCAAAGTTTGTACTTGTCATCAATAGGAGCCTCTAGCCCTAGATGCCTACTACTCTAAAACCCTAGCAGTTTTAGAACTTCTATAACTTTTGACTTCTTTTAGTATCATGTAATTCTGACAGTTTGTCCACCTGTTCTTTATATATGCACTGTACTTTATTATTTATAGGATCACGATACACCTCTGATTTATTATATTATCCCCACATATATAGTATGATTGATTTATATTTTGATTATAGATCCTGGATTCCCTACAAGTGCTGGTACAAATATTGGGACATCAGGAGGTCTTCCATTCAAAAGATCCATACAGGTGGATACTCTATTGTTGTATTTTCTTGATTTAATGAATGTTTTATTTTTGAGACACCATCCTTCCCTGATGAGCAAGCCAGTGAGAATCTCGGTAGGTGTAACTTAGTTTGGAATACTGGATTTATTCAATCTGTTTATTTTTCCATGTGGATAATTTTTACACAAATTGATCCATACAATAAACGTGCTTTCATTAAATTAATCAAGAAGCACAAAGGATCAAGAAGCACGAAGGTTATATTTTTCCTCAGGTTATCCAAGATAAAGGGATCTAATTTAGAAGTTCTATAATTTCAAGATGATATATGCCAAAGGAAATGCAACATGAAATATTGTGTTCATACCTATTTTTCTCAGCTCATGTTCAAAGATGTAAGTCAAGAAAGTAGGATTACTCTGACAATTTTTACATATGCTGTACAAAAACATTGTTTAAATGGGCAAGCATTCTTTTAAAACACAATGGGAAAAGTAGGTCCTAAAACTACACCACTCTAGTATGGCACCAAACATTGATTGTATTAGCACACAGTATAAATGCATTCTATGATGACACGTATTTTTGATACAGGATTTCCTACAAATGCTGTTCCAACTTTTGGCCTCTCAGGAGAAGGTCTTCCAGCCATACATGTGAGCCAATACTCTATTATTGTGTTTGATTGCTTATTTTAATGTGTTGTTTTGTTAATCCCGCAGGCTCTATCTTTGACTGGTGAGCAAGCGTATGAAATTCCTGGTATGTTTAAAGTAACGTCATTGTCATAAGAACCCTAATAATGTATAGGATAGCTTGATTAGAACATCTGTGAGATTTACATCAATATGAACACATGCTGAGAAATATGTCATGTATGAAAGATTATGTCCCCCATTTTTCTCAGATCATGTCACAAACATTAAATTTGCACTTCAGTTTGTATAGGAACATAGCAGCACCTTCCACATTACAAGTATCCACTATGCAGTTTTCTCTGATCTATGATTTGACTGGTTGCTTGTAGCGACCGCCCAGTGCATAATAGTATGTGACAGATAGCAAAGATAGAAGGAAGGTTAGCAATGAAAATCCATTGGTAGACTTCGGTAAATCTGAAGTCGACTACTTGATAGTTTTAATCAATGAGGGGATCAATAACGCACTAGCTAAAGTAGAGGCACTAGCTAGACATTGAAACAACCAGCACATCCTTACCTAGCCCTAACTAACTTCTATCTTCATTGCAATGGTAACACAGGTTGTGTACCTAGAGCTAACTAACTTCTATCTTCATTGCAATGGTAACACAGGGTGTGTATTTACAATCACCATTCAAATTACTTAATGCAAGCGCCCACCCGTTAGATATTCAAGGTGAGAAGTTAAACTGCCTTTAATTCTCTTAGGGTAGGTATATTATATATACACAACACGGAGTGGCACTGTAGTGGCACAAGTGCACATGTGTATAGCCAGGTATTGCACTGGTACTCCCTATATAGTAGTGGTTGGACTCATATTTCAAAATGAAGGTTGATAATAAATAACTTTTAAAAAATCATGTCTTGGCTGATATTTTTTAGGTAATTTCTTAGTCTAATGGTTGATTCTTCCACTTTTAACTCCAAAAGGAATTGCAGCTTACCGTGAAGCCTTCACTAGGGTAGAGTACCTAGCGGCACATTAAAACCTGGAAATTCATTTCAAATTAAAATTAAAAAAGTCATTACAAACAAAATTGGTGATGGTCATCAACACAATAATTGACTTGTATATGTGTGCAATATTCAGCTGAACTGAACTGAATCAGCAGCTATATGTTACCGTTTTCACTGCAAATACTTCGCACTGTGATGCATGCACTAGTGTTGCAATGCACCCAGCGCAATTCTTGGCTTAATAGCTTGAATAGACTCAAGTTCTATTCTTGCGCAGTTGCAATGCATCAACTGCAATAATGGTTATTAAAATCACCTTAGCAACAAATTTTATTCACTAGAGGTTTTGACTAGAGCATCTAGTCGAAACATCGAGTGAACAAGATTTGAAGTTGATTATTGAGAAGGTGATTTTAATAATGTTATTATGTCAATGAACTGTGAATAATGCTTATGCTGTATTAAAGTTTGATATTAACTTCATCTATAGAATGAAAAATTGATTAAATCTCTAAGATACCGCCCTTTCTGTGGGAGGTGTCTAACATCCTTGGAGAAGCATTTGGTTTCCACTTCTAAATGCCTCCAGCTCATGAAAGAGTCACACTGCACTCATGCTTATCTTCCTCCACCTTTATAACATGCATCTGGGTGAGTTCCATACAAATTTATTCAATTACTGGAATTATGAACTCCACTGGAACTTTAACTCTGAAATTCTAAACTAAACTCACTCTCCAGCAATGGATAGTGAAGAAGATGACGATTGCTTCTCCAGTGATGAGGAACTCAACATGCATTGCTTTTACACAATATGAGGAAGAGCATCATGTGGAGAATTTGATTTGCATTTGATATTTGGCAGTATGGGTGTGTACCACAACTTCTCCAGACATGTAGACGCCTCCCAAAAGCAAGAAATATTTCTCACCTCAGTCATCCATTCATCATTCTTTATTGAAACAAAACCACATCAAACTTAAATCAAATATTTTGCAACCAAAACTTGTAGCAGTTCTGCTACAGTGTACCAACATTAATCATAGTACTATCGTAAATACAGGTGTGTTTTTTTAAATCACTAGTGTAACAAATACATTGTGTAAAATTTAGGTCCTGGATTGCCTACAAGTGCTAGTCAAAAAGGAAGGACATCAGGAGGAGGTCTTCCACTCAAGACACCCGCACAGGTGACTTGATATTCTATTTTTGTGTGAGCTTGCTTATTATAACAATGATTATTCTCTTCGTCAGACTCAACCTTTTACTCTTGGGCAAATTGGTGAATGTCGTGGTAAGTGTAAATTAATGTGGAATACTGTTGAGATCTTATGGGGGGGAAATTCATGCATTAAACACAAAAAATTGGATATTTCTCATCATAAAGAGCCACTTAGCCCTAGTTCTATCTAGCCCTACCCTTACCCTAGCTCTATAGCCCTACTCTAGTCCTGTCTCTAGCCCTATCTCTCTAGCCCTAGCCTTATCCTTAGCTCTAGCCCTAGCTCTTGCCCTAGATTTATCCCTAGCTCTAGCCCTAGCTCTAGCCCTAGCTCTAGCCCTAGCTCTAGCCCTAGCTCTAGCCTCCTACTGCTCTACAGCTATAGCATTTTAGAACTTGTATAATTTTTTACAACCATCTGATGAAGAAGTTCCAAGAAATATGTAGTATAAGATGCAGTCAGCTTGTGTTCATTGTGTATTGGTGTAAAGTTAAACAGAAAGTTAGAGATCTGGACAGAGAGTGTGTTAGAATGGAGGTAGGTGAAAGATGGAAGACATTCATCACCTTTCAAAGTCATATAATATTGACACTTATTCTTTATACATGCACTATACTTAGTTGATTATAGTGCCATGATAAGTTCTGATTTATTGTCCCTACATAGTATGAATACATTCTTGATATATACTCAAACTTTAGATCCTGGATTGCCTACAAGTAGTGGTCCAAAACTTAGAACATCAGGTCTTCCATCACAACTATCCAGACATGTGAGCCAATACTCTATTGTAGTGTTAGCTTGCTTAATTTAATATTGATTTTTTTAACCTTCAGACTCAACCCTTTTCGGGTGAACAAGCCTATGAAGATCCTGGTATGTGTTAATACTGAGAGGTCCATGTTATTTTACATATTTTAGGCACTGTTAACAAATTAATGCCCTATAAGTCTAGCTTATTTAAAACACTAATGTTTTTACGTCAATATGATGAACACATGCCGAGAATGAAAGGTTGTGTCTCTTCAGTCTGTGTATATATGCGACATAATAGTGCTTTGTATGTAGCAAATGCTCACAATTGAGTTTGCTCTGATATATGATTTGACTGGGTGTGTGTAGTAATTTCCCAGTGCATAATAGTATGTGACAAATAACAATGATAGGAGACAAGTAGGGATGTAGATACATTGGTAGACTTGGCTGAAACTGAAGTCAACAACTTTGAAGTTTTAATGAAAGAGAGGATCAAGAACAACACTACCTAAAGCAGAAGCTATCTTACTTCTAACTTCATAGCAATGATAATACAGGGTGTTCATTTACAATCACTGTACAAATTATATAATTCTATATATCGCCCACCTATCAGATATTCAAGGTGAGTAGTTGAACTCCCTTTATGTCCCTTAGGGTAGGTATATATACAACACAGAGTGGCACTGCAGTGGCATAAGTGCATGTGTGTACAGCACTGGTAATCCCGCTATTAAGGCTGGTTCACAGTTTGACGCTCAGCCACCATTACGTATCGTATCATCCTATCGTAACGTATCGTCGTATTGTGAACCAGCAACGTCATGACGATACGATACGATAGGACAATACGATACGAACGATGGAATAGGATCTGGTTCTATTCGAGCATCAAGCGTCAAGCGTCCGACCGATCAGAATACTGGCATACGGAAGGTCACGTGAAAGACTTTGACCTTCACTAGAATTTAACTATGAACGAGGAGAAGTTGATTGAGGCTGTGCGCAAATATCCCTGCTTGTGGCTGCGATATACAAGGAGTTTAGGACGAAGGAAAATGCTTGGATTCAAGTAGTTATGGAAGCAAGGTCAGATAGTTACCTTAGGTGCAATTTAGCTACCATGGTCAAATCGTCTTCGCTACTAGAAGAAGAAGAAGAACTGTCACAGCTAGAGCTACTAGATGAACTCGAGGAATTATCGCAGCTAGAACTACTAGATGAACTCGAGTAAGAAATGCGTCTTTGTGATCGGTCAACAACTACTACTACTAATAATAATTATTATAATAATACATGTAATAATAATCACGTGAGCACCTTGTCAAAACTCGCCAATCGAACGCTATATTGTGAACCAGAAACAATACGATACGATAGAACGATACGATAGGACGATACATTACGATGGGCGAGTGTCATATTGTGAAACCGACTTGAGTTTGACACACTTTTCAAAAGTATTGGATGATCAAAAACTACATATCTTAAACTGCAACTGTCTCTTAGCATCCTTACTATGAGCTAAAAAAAAAAATTTCAGCATGGCATGAAGCCTTCACTGGTAGTGCACTGGCAGGCTTGAAAAATAAAACATAAACACCTGGAAAATCACCTACAAAATATATCAGGTCTTTTTTAGTCTAAAAACTAAATGTGGTTAAAGATGATTAACACAATAATCAGTATGTATGTGTAATACTAAGTGAATCTGAACTAATCAGCATCTACATGTTATTGATATTACTACAAATATATCACAATGTAATGCATGCACTAGTGTTGCCAACCAGCACCACTGTATGCCAGAATAGACTTTTCTTGCTCAGTTGAAATGCATCGATAGTAACTGGTTGTTATGTGTTGGATAAGCTGGATTAGTGGAAATTGATTGATTGTGAGAAACCACCCTTATATATAGGTTGTCTCCAAGGATCTAGGAGAACCTGGTAGTATTACATTCTGCACATGAAATCATTAAACTACACTCTGCTGATTAAATGCTTTTGCACCATATGGCACAAACTGGAACATATTTTATATTATTTTCGTAAGTACAATCCCAATAGACTGACTGCTCTATTGAATTAAAATAGTTATAACACCTTGTTTCCGGTTGGACGGAGCGAGCGAGTAATAAAAAAAAATTACAATCACAACTGTCTTCTCATTGAACTCTCAGTTAACATAATAATTTTACAATACTAAGCGTCTCACTAATACTGATGAAGGCTATCCTAACGTGAAAACTTACAATTTCAAGTTGATTATTGAGAAGGTTATTGTAACACAACTATCTCTATGAACAGTCTCTTACGTGCTTTTGCTTCTGTGTCTTGAAGTTATTGTTTGGTGGAAAGCTGCACAAACACTTGTTAACCAGGAATCACTCTGAATTCCATCGCTCTTTAGCAAGTAGGCACTCCTGGATGGATTTCTTAGTTGTAAGTTTGGTTGTAGACAAAGCAGTTTAGTGCTGCGTAGCTTTTGTTAGCTTACCTCAAAGGAGCTTATACCTACACCAAAGTCTTGTTGTGTTTCCATTCTAGTGAGTTTTTATTAATTATTTTATTAGATCTACAAATATAATTATTACAGCAAACCACAAATATAGTCAGCGGTCATTCAGTCATCTTCCTCTGCCTCATTAAAGCATGCATCTAGGTGAGTTCAATCCAATTATAAATACTTGGAAATATGAACTCCACCTTGATATTTGAAATGAGTGCACTCTCCAGTAATAGATTGGTGAAAAGATGAAGATAACGGCCATTACTATTCCACTGATGAGGAACTCAACCGGCATTAGCTTTTATATATTATGAGGAAGAGGAGGACCAGATGGAGATAATTTTCTTCATAGGTAACAGTATGGCGATATACCACAAGCTTCTCCAAGCATGTTGGACACCTCCCATATGCAAAAAAAAGTCTTTCACGGTCTCAATCATCCTTTCATTATTCTTTAGTTGAAACTGAAACAAAACACATCAAACACAAATAAAATTTACCAAATCTTTTGCGAGAAACACAAGAGAAAAAATGAGTTTGATCAAGCATAGAGTAGCTCTGCGATGTCAGTTGCATGACATTCACAATATTAATGTTGCAAACACAACAACTGTATTGTGGACGTCATATTGTGAAACAACCTTCACCATCCCCTTAGCACACTGAACTGTTGACACTAGTTAGATCAATCTTAGGAGTCAAGTCATAGCAACCTGGAATTACAGCAGTCTAGACTACCTACATCACAAAAGTATGCCGCCATTTGTGATATCTAAGCAAAGTGAACAGGCAATGAGTGCAGTCCAAACATGGAGGACCTATACAGCATAATAGCAACAAACGTCGAATTATAAGCACATGTAACTTGTTTCAGCAGTCGAGTGTCGTGATACAAATTGTTGGATTTAGTTGATGTGAAATTCGTTTCTGTCAGGCGACAAGATTGCTAAAGCATTAAATGTCAGATTAATTAACAAGAGCAGATTGTACTAGCTACCTCTACTGCTCTTTCTTTCTGTTGGGAGCAATACCATGTCCATAAGGTGTGTAATAATTAATTAGGAACTAGGATAGAGTTATGAGTGAGGCTGCACCTGTGAAATAATTACTGGCCGACACCTCACATTCATGCAACAAATGAGTTATTGTTTCATTCATGTTATGCAGCAAATCTGCTCCTGATTTAATTCTAGCAAGCTGTTTCTCCAAGATCTACAGCCAGTAGTAGATAAAAATGCTAATTTTTTTAACTATAGCTAGTAAATATGTGAGCTTATAATACTAATAATAGACAACGACAAATGCTGTCCAGTGTAATAATCAGAAGTATGAGGATGTTTTCAAATAAGTATTTTTTTTAAAGTTAGGATGACAATGCACTAAAATAATCACCTTACCAGATAGGTGAATGATTGGTACCTATTATGGGTGCTTGTATCATGATAATGTTGGAAGCATACCAAAGTTAAGTGATCATTTTGCAGTGAAGCTACCAAATTAGAGCTTGTAGCTAATTTTAAGGTGGTGTTTCACCCTTTTTTCTCATTTTTTAAAAATCATTTATAAATGTTGTTGTAAGCATTTACTAGCCATTTCCAAAGTTTAAGAGGAATTGGAGCATCCATTTCCAAGTAATTGTCCATGCTATTTCAATTATCTCAATTCAAAATTGGAAGAGACGCACACAGGTTCAACCCAAACATTTCATTGTCTACTTTGTTTATTTCTACAAATCATGAAAAATCTTTAAAAAAAGGGTTTGGTGATCATAACCTTGTCACAGAAACCAAAAATATATTTGTAGTTGTCATTTGAAAGCTCTTTGTGTATTCTGTAATTTGAGTGATCAGATATAAAATTTAAAAAATAGCATTGCCAAGTTATGGTCATTAGAATAGATGACCTTTTGGGGTTAATGAGTTCAACCCACGCGGTCAATTGCAACTGACCCACAGTCATGCACAAGCCAAATTGGTTTAGCTCAAATTACAGCCAAGTGTTTCAGGAAGCCACAAACCAAATTTGAGCGCAAGATCTCTAGTGGTGTTCAGTTGAGTCTGCCAAATGCTTGAGTGGTATGGTAGGGGTCTTGGTCTGTCACTTGTATCTTCTAATAAAATGTGTTTATATAAATATTTCAGCTATCATTGGAAAGAACAGAATAAGCAACATATTGATAATAAAATTATCTGCATAGTGGAAAGAGAAAAAATTATATGATAATTGCAAATAGGACAAACGTTTTTTGGTTAAAAATGTGAAGCGCCCCCTTAATGTCCAACTGGTGCCTCAGCTTTAGCTGCTAGTTTTAATATCCAGCTGGTGTCTCAGCTTTAGATGCTAGTTTTAATGTCCAGCTGGTGCCTCTGCTTTAGCTGCTAGTTTTAATGTCCAGCTGGTGCCTCTGTTTTAGCTGCTAGTTTTAATGTCCAGCTAGTGTCTCTGCTTAGCTTTTGTTCCTCTAAAACGTCCAAGTTGTTGGCTTCAGCTTCATCCAAGTCAGAAGATAGATTGTAATAACTATCCTCCATGTATGTCATCTTTGCATACAATTATGAAAAATCAATTGCTTCTATACATTTTTACAGAAGTGTTAATATACTGGTACATGAAGTCTGTCAAGAATGGAGCCATAGTCAAATGATCCATTGCATGCCGACTTTGTTGTTCTATAGGTAATCGTCGTAAAAAGGATGCTCAAGTTTTTCAAAAGATGTTCCAAGAGTTAGTTGGCATTTTGGAATCTGATATCAAGTCACTTGGGGATGGATTATACAGCAAGTCTTTGATATCTCGGGATACGTATACATATTTGCTTAACCTCAACCTAACACCAGGGCACATGACCAGAACAGTCTTGATGAATGTGCAACAAACCATCTCTCAGCAGGACGGATCCTTGACAAACTTTATATCACTCCTTGATGAACAAATGGGTTTTGAACGTCTAGTGCAAAAAATGAACTCTCTTCTGTGAACCCTCTACAGTTGGTAAGTATTATTAGTTCAGCACTTGTATGCATGGAATCCACACCATTGGTATAAGCCCACACAAACAAACCAAAAAAGGTGAAGTCCATCTGATAAAGATCTTATGTAGGCATTTGTGCTCATTTATATCAATCACATCTTCTATGTTTTAGAAAATAAAGAAAATATGGTTCAGTTATCTAATGTCTAGGCCCATAGAAAGTGTGGTTCAGTTGTTTAATGGTCCAGGCCCAAATAAAGCCATAGAAAATATGGTCACCTGTCTAATTGTCTAGGCCTAAATAAAGTAAATGTGGTTCGGTTGTCTTGAGGGGGGACTCTGGGTCAGATTTTTTTTTTTCCCTTCTTTTTTTCCTTCTTCTTGCAAACAATTTTTTGGTCCATGTAAGAGATCAAGAAACTGCAAAGAGAACACATCTTGCATGATATTTGCCCTAATTTGGTCCATATTTTTCTCATTTTCCCCCAAAAATCTTTTTTTTTTGCCTTAAAGCTCATAATTTTCTAAACTTTACTAAACAATGATAATTTTTATATCACAGGATAGCTCTTCTAATTATCTATCTATTGTATGTGCCAAAATTTTAAGTACTATATGTATTAACAAGTTATGGTGATTTGAAGTGGTTAGGTTGGGATTTTTCCTGGTGTTTTCCAGTTGCCAAAGCGGTGGCCTGCCACACAAAAACCACTACATGTATAGATAATCTGTTCACTAGGAACAAAGCATAAGGAAATAGGGAATAAAATGACCTGCATATACAACAAAAGTTATGGCGATTTATAATACTTTGGTGGTGCTGATGTACAGTCCCTCCCCCCCTCCACACACCCCTGGCGACTACACATGAAATAAGTTCAAACTGTTGTTGCATCTATCTACTTGCTATTTCCAAAGTTTTAGAGACATAGGATGCTTCTTTCAAAGTTATGATGGATCTACTTCATCATACATTTCTTTGACATGCACAAACATTCAGCTGTAAAGGAAAATTCCATACAATTTTCATCATATTTTTCTTTGTTACATGCACAGAAAAACTCAAGAGTCACGGAAGTAAAAAAAAAAGATGAAGGAATTGCTAAAACTTGTAAAAGAACATATTTTGTCAAGTTATTTCAGTGCTAACTCAAACATTTCGTTTTCCAAACTTGGAATGCTTATTCCCACAATTAATGGAAATATTTCTTGTTGCGAGAATAACTTTAAAACTGTTAGCTCATCTATGTATGTCATTTTAGAGCTCTTTTAGTAGTCTGTGATATCCATGAATCAGATTTTTGTTTACTGCAAGGATTGCCAAGAGATGGTGGTT
The DNA here is from genome assembly GCA_028752905.1 of Cladorhizidae sp. MBARI D1340-BT2. NCBI lineage: Eukaryota > Metazoa > Porifera > Demospongiae > Poecilosclerida > Cladorhizidae > Cladorhizidae sp. MBARI D1340-BT2. The sequence goes on along the minus strand of JAQNBH010000004.1, from coordinate 14,104,961 downwards.
AGAAGAGTTGGCCTCTAGTTTTTATCAGTTTTTCAGACTCTGTAGTATATAACTAATCAACATGACAACATATGGTTGTCTATGGTCTAGGCCCAAATTAACTTGCAGAAAAACCTCGAAGTTATAAGCTCCATAAGAATTTTGGTGCCTCGTAATGGTTTTAACTCTGAAGCTATAAAGACATTGAAAAATGTATTACACATTCTTTGCAGGTACTGCCAGCCACTACAGCAAGATTGTACTGCTCTCACCACCTTTTCACTGCACTTCTATCACCACTTTTCACTGCACTACTCTCACCACTTTTGACTTTCATTGCTATCACCACTTTTCAATGTACTGCTATCACCACTTTTAACTGCACTACTCTCACCACTTTTGACTGCACTACTCTCACCACTTTTCAGTGCAATGCTCTCACCACTTTTGACTGCACTACTCTCACCACTATGTAATGTTACATAACTTATATTATGTATTAAAATACAAATAACTCTGGACAGTCCAGTATGTAAGTAAGACAATTCCATTAAGTCACAAATATTTATCTGCTAACGCAGAGAAACTTTTTGGTGCCATATTGTGCACCTCCCCTTAGTAACATAACAATCACAGCCGTGCCAACATATGCAAGTGCTGAAGCATTCTCCTGTGTGTGTGATTGGTGGTGTTGGTAATAAGTGTGACTGGGTTCATCATCATTGTTCTCAGATATGGATTGCACTTGTGCTACATTGATGATTTCTTCCTCAGATTTCTGCTGGATTCCTATATATGTCATCTTCAACAATTTAATGCCATTAATTGCAGTGAAACCAGATATTGCACATTTCTCTAACGAGTCTGGCATTTCTTCTCATTGACTAATTATTGGACAACTGGACTGCCAAGCTTATTCCATGGATGACTGAGAAATCAATTTCAATTTCTATCCCAAGATTGCACACTAAAGTGTACTGTATATTTGATGACTTATTAAATGACTCCTCATCGCATGTTGTTTTCACTGATGACTTTCTAGAGGTTCATAACAACAGTTGTAAAAGTAATGATATGTTAAGTTTAGGAGTTGCTGAATTCCCTAGGGACAAATATTTTCAGAATGTATCCTCGCAAATGGTTGCCTAACAATAAACCACAGAGTGATCCATTACCAGAATAAGGATGCTCTCAACCTTCAGCACATGACTGAGGGGGTTGTGGGCCAGACATACCTGAGGAAAGAGAAATAGTTGGTACCAGTGCTGTGACAGGCTTCACCTGCAAAAACACGCACACCCCAGTTACCCAGGAAATGATGTTTTGCTGTTAGCTATCTTCCTGATAAATTACAGTTATAGATTACATTCACTGCTCTAGTGTTTAATCTTACCATGAACAGTCTCGTTGCTTTCTTCATACTATCCATCCTTCTCCATCTCTTTGAGGAAACTGGTAGTGTCGGGAGAGAGTCATCATTCATGCGGCTGCTCAGCGTCGACTTCAGCACTCTTCAAACCAGTCACTTATGGGGACTATTTTGTGGTAAATAAGCATTTTAATACCTCGAACTAATTCAACCATAACTTTTTGGTACATCCACCAATATTACTGATTTTGGCATCAAATTGTAGCTCTTAAATTTATCTTTTTAATAGTATCAATTATAAATGTTATTATATAATATTGTAGGTACTATAGGCTGAAGTTCTAAGGTCACCTGATATACTATTTTTAATATATTTCTAGTAGTTTGGCTGGTCTACACTGGCCATCATGCTATGGACTGATGAATAACACAAGATAAGCCCTCTAAAGAATTTTTGTAATAACACTGCATTTAATTCACAATATCACATTCTCAATTCATGTCACATAACATTCTAACACATGTTCACACAAATTTACACAAATTTCAATAATACTTCCAAAAATTAGCAAAAGGAGCTTAGTACAATATTCTATATAAAATAAGCTTTCCAACGGTACAAAAATTATAGGGAAACAAATAAAAATAGCTTATTTATTTAATAAGAAAAGAAATGTTTTTATTGAGAAACAAGCTGTTAAGTCAAGATTATCACACTTGTCCTGGTGGTAGTGCAGAACCATAAGATGGTTCAGCCTTTCTCGAGACATTGTGGTCCTCGAGTATGACTTGATACGACAAAGGGCACTGAACGATCACTCCGAAGTAGCATTTGTTGCTGGTAAGATCAGCAGTAACTGAAAGAGCTTATATACTGTTTTTATGAGCAATCTTTGTGGTGTAAAAAGGGTCAACAGTGCAGTCTTGATGTTACCAACCGATGTAACCTCGTCCTTCATAACTGAATGATACAGCTCACCGAGGGTTAAGGTTAATAGCTCTGCTACCAATTCCTCTTTATCAAAGTCATCATAGAATAAAGTGCAAACAACATCTTGCTCCTCATTGTAACAGTCCCCTCGACATGCCTTCAAAAGAAGCTGCTCTAAATTAGAGTAAATCTTGAAACCTTTCTGATCAAATTTGCTGCGTATACTGGTCACAGCAAGGTCAAGAGCCTCAAAATATACTTTGCGGTAGTCTTCTTTTGGAGTTCTGCCAGGTGAGCAGGAGCACTACCTTGCTCGAAACACCTTGGCACCTTTCGTCTCCTAGCCAACCTAGGCTCCTCAATATCCAACTCATCCCTTGCCTTTTCAACCTTCCCCCAGACCAAATTAAAGCTGTCCTCTGTCCACAAACCTTCCAGAGTCTTCAGTGTTAGCATTGCTATTTGGTGACCTACAACACTAGAGAGAGTGGGTTGCTGTAAGGTCTGACTAAGCTTCTCGGTGTGCCGTAGGATCATTTCAGACCAAATCAGACCAAAAAAGAACTTGAAACCCTGCATCTGACTCCATACACCATGTATCCTAGCTTTCATCTCGGTATCACATGTTGCACACACTGCTCTCTCCCAAAGCAGCATGATGTTGTCATAGTTTGAAAGTATGCTGGCCAGAGACTCTGCACGGACAGACCATCTTGTTGGACACAAGGTTCTCACCCCAGGAGCATCACTACCAATCTCTTCCATTATTTCATGCATCATTGCTTCTCGTTTTGGAGAGAACTTGATTAGCTTCACCCCTCCCTTCAAACATGTGTCCAGGCAATCCTTCATTACTGATGACCGTTTCATGGTGTCGCTTACACCAAGGTTGAGTGTGTGTCCAAAGCAGTGTGTGAACACAGCTTGGGGCTCTTTTTCCTGAATTCTAACTGCTACACCAGCCTTTGCTCCAGCCATAGTGCTACATCCATCATAGCACTGGCCACGAAGCTTTGCCAGTGGAATTTAGAATCGTAGAAAGGCATCCATCATTACTCGAACAATGCTCTGTGCATCAATTGCAAATAAACCATACATTCCTAGAAACTCCTCAGAAACCAAGAAATCCTCACTAACCCATCTCACAACTAGAGTAAGCTGTTCCTTGTTTGACCTGTCAGTGGCCTCATCAACCATCACAGTAAGCAATGGGGAGCTGTGAATATCTTCAAGGATCCTGCGTAACAAATGATGAGCCATGATTTTGAGCATCTCATTCTGATTTTCTGGAGCAGTGTGCTTATTGGCACTCCTATCTAGCCACTTCAGCACTTGAGAATTGTCTTCTGCCCTCAAATGAAGCAACTGCATCAAGTTTGCTGATGCATCACTGCCATCATCTCGCAGGGCCAGTTCTTGCCGGGCAAGAAAACGGACACTGGACAAAGTTAGCTGTAGCATGCCCCTTGCTTGCTCCTTCTGCTCTTTGTGTGCTCTACTCAGTAACTCCCCAACATTTTCAGTTGTCGCTGGCAATGTTACAATAACTTCAACTGCTTCACAGTGTGCCTTGGATCGGAGATGGTTCCTGAAAGCAGCTGTTGCATCCTTCCAGTTGTTGTAACCCCTTGTGACCTGAGCATCAAAAGAAAACTAAGTAAATGCTAGCCATACACAATTATTTATAAACACACAATATAGCTACACACTGCTCCATGTAGCCATGTCTTCAATTTTAGCTAGATATTAATCTAGAAAGCTAGCTACATAAAAATACTTACAAATGACTCAGAAATGCAGCAACTGTACTTCATTTTCTTTAGTTTTATAGCTGTGACACAAGTGTGACAGAACACCACATCTTGACCTTCGTCATAATGAAGAAAGGGCCAGCCGCTGAACCACTGGCTCTGGGCTGAGCAGAATACAGGTTTCGACTTCCCAAAGCTTCGCCTGGGAAATTCAAATCCCAAGGTGGGATGGTGGGGTGTTTCAGGAAGACTATATACTAGGGAGCGAGTTTTTCAATGAAATTAACGCCATTGATTGCAGATCGCAACGATGGAACGAAGTCATCACAGGTTTGAATTGTTAAGTGATAGTTGCAAAAAGTGGTCAGGTTGAAATCTTACCAACCTGACCGGTGGCTACGGCCATGTCACGTCACTTGCCTCCAAAGAAGTATTACAGAATGAGCAAGTCAAGTATTGCTAGGAGAGCTATAGAGAAGCTATGGCCAGTCTCTCCACTCCTGTTCAGGTAAGTTCTAGATAGCGTGACCCCTATGGCTAGTAAACATTGCTAAAGTAATTTTTGTCCATGCAGATAGCCGGTGAACTTTTGTGAACTTTTCTTTACCCTATACAGGATGGTATTGCTACTGCACCTGGACAATCCACAGATGGACTTCCAAATACAGGAGACTGTCCCACACCAGCCATGACAGCGTCCAAGAAGAAGGTGACTTAAGCCGCTGACTCTGCTAGATTGACTGCCTCTGCTACATCCACCTCAACCTCCTTCTCTGCATCCACCTCAACCTCCTTCTTAGTTACAGCTGCATCCTCCCCCAGTTCTTGTGGCCTATCAGGTGATAGAGTTGAATCAGATTCTTTGGCTGGGAGGGAGAAGGCTGGCTATCGTGCCATAAAATTGGAATTACTAAATGCTGCTCTGCAGGAAATAGCCCAGTGTAAGTACTGCCGGTCTCCCCTTGAGATAAGTGAAAGCTTCGGTGATAGGAAAGGGTTAGTTACAAGGATTGGTTTTATATGTTCTAACCATAGTTGTAGTAAACTGGCATTAGTGTCCAATCCATTTACGGCTGAAGCCACATCTTTCAACAAGGCTGCTATTCTAGGTGCAAGGATGACTGGTTTTGGAAGGACTACACTAGATTCTATAACAGCTTGTTTAGGTATGCCCCCACCCCTCGCTCCAGCTTCCTTTTCATCATAAATTATAATAAGGATATTTGTGATACTAGTAGGGAAATTGCAGAAAGTAGCGCAGCTGACAACATCCATCATATTGAAGGCACGCCATTACTTAAGTAGTGGATACTATTGTGACTGTTGATGGTACATGGCAGAAATGTGGACATTCCTCTTTAATTGGTGTAGTTGTAAGTAGTGTCATGGAAAACGGGCCAAATCCTTGACTGTGAAGTCCTTTGCAAGCACTGTTCAGCTTGTTCAGTGAGGGAATCTATGGGCATGAAGTTACGGGAGTTCAGTGACTGGTTTGATGAGCATAAATCCGCTTGTGAAGTTAATTATGAGGGATCCTCAAATAGCATGGAAGTCAAAGGTGTTGTGCGAATGTGGAAGTGCTCTGTTGCTAAAAATAAGCTTCGTTATACCACCATTATAAGTGATGGAGATTCTAAAGCTTTTAATCGGTTATTGGAAATTGAACCTTATTGCCCAGATGTGAAACTAGTAAAACATGAGTGTATTGGTCATCTATATAAGAGAATGTGGGCTGCTCTTACAAAGTTTTAAAAGTCGGGGCTTCGAGATGAGCATGGTAATAAAGTTAAATTTATTGGCCAGTTTACAGATGAATCAATAAAGGCAATGAATGTTTATTATGGAGGGGCTATTCGTAACAACACAGGAGATATAGACGCTATGACACGTGCAATTTTCTTTCACTGTATGTCCACTGATGCCCATCCAGAGCATAGATTTTGCCCCGAGGCTATAGACAGTTGGTTTAAGTATAATAGAGCCTTGGCTAATTGCATTACTCCTCCTCCTCATTCACCCAAGATCCCTAAACATTTGGCAAAATATATTAGGCCGGTTTTTGTGAAATTGGCATCTTCTAAGTAGATGTTCCTTAGGGGCAACTCATAATCAAAACGAATCATTTAATTCAGTTGTCTGGTCCAAAGCAAGTAAAACAGAATTTTTGTCAATGCCTACAGTTACCTTAGCAGTAAATTTAGCTGTCATAATTTTTAATGAGGGCATGGAAGTTGGAATGGGACGTCTGATGCGGCAAATTGGTATAGAACCTGGCTCTCGGATCAGAATGTTTTTTAAGGCAGCTGATGCAAGGAGGCTCACCAGAAGTCAGAATAAGGCAGAGGAGGTGGCTAAAAGGAGGAGAAAGAGGAAGGCAGCTACAAGAGTGGCAGCAGAGGAGAGGGCAATAATAAGTGAAGGGCCTACCTATGGCCCTGGTCAGTTTTGAATAACTATGAACAGAGTTGACTTTGAATGTGGTGTTGTGGTTACTACTACTTTAAATCCCATATATATACACACCATTCACAGAGTTATTTACTAGGCAGAGTAGAGTAAGTAGTAAAGTGCCCACTTCCTGTCTGGTGGCAGGACTGCTGGAGCCAGTGACCACTCAGCAGAATGTTGTATAAGCTCCCATCAGGGCTGACTTGAGTACTCTATGCCAGCGGTCCCCAACCCCCGGCCCGGTACCGGTCCGTGGTTCTGTTGGTACCGGGCCGCACAGCCCTAAGCTCCTCCACTTGTGGGAGGAGCTTAGGGCTGTGACGTCACGGATATTACACACCAAAAAACCCTAGCTAGCAACAAAAAAACGTCTTTCGAAGGTTTCTTTGCGCGGGGCAAAAGAGATAGAGAGAAAACAGAAGAAGAGCCTACGATTTTAAAGAAAAAGAAAGCTGCATTTACCAGACAATACCAGGAGTCCTACTTAAAATATGGATTTATTTCAACAGGTTGTTCAGATTCACCAAGTCCGCTTTGCATAATATGCGGCGACCGGCTCTCGAACGAGGCAATGAAACCTTCAAAACTACTTCGTCACCTGGAGACCAAACATTCTGCCTTAAAAGACAAGCCTTTGGAGTATTTTGAAAGAAAAAAACGTGAACACGAAGGGCAGAAGCAGTTAATGAGGGCTGCCACATCAACAAATTTGAGTGCATTGAGAGCGTCATTCTTGGTGGCTAACCGTATTGCTAAGACTAAAAAGCCATTCACTATTGGTGAAGAATTGATCCTCCCCTCCACTATAGACATTTGCCGTGAAATTCTTGGAGAAACTGGTTTATCTTATGCTGAATGATTTACGTTTATTACTACATTTAGAATAAATCAGTTTTTATACCGGTCGCATCATTTTATGGCCTATTTATCCCTCACATCTTGGAGGCCAGTCCGTGAAAATATTGTCGGAGATTCAACCGGTCCGTGGTACAAAAAAGGTTGGGGACCGCTGCTCTATGCTATATGCATAGGGATTAGAATGTACATGTGAAACTCATATCATGGATTCACTCTTGTATATGCCCACCTGTTCCTCATGCATGATGTGTTATTGCATGTGAAGTCAACTGCTGACACACACTCATACACACGCAGGATATCATGGGGGAGGAAGGGCTTATCTAGATGGACCAAGAAAATACACCTACATATGTTTCCCTGCCCCACTCCCCCGTGCAAAAAATCCCCCCTAGCAGACAGTGTTTGAGCCCCCTCACTATACATTATATACTAGTAGGAGTAATCTTAAGCCTCTTCTATTTATATGTGCACACATAGCCAGCCTCTGCTGCAGCATGATGTCCAGGCACATCCAGTCCTCTACACACCTTCATGTCCTCCACCACCACTCACAGCATACACATGTGCACACCTTTATGTCCTCCACCACCACTCATAGCATACACATGTGCACACCTTCATGTCCTCCACCACCACTCATAGCATACACATGTGCACACCTTCATGTCCTCCACGACCACTCATAGCATACACATGTGCACACTTTCATGTCCTCCACCACCACTCATAGCATACACATGTGCACACCTTCATGTCCTCCACCACCACTCATAGCATACACATGTGCACAACTTCATGTCCTCCACCACCACTCATAGCATACACATGTGCACACCTTCATGTCCTCCACCACCACTCATAGCATACAGATGTGCACACCTTCATGTCCTCCACCACCACTCATAGCATACACATGTGCACACCTTCATGTCCTCCACCACCACTCATAGCATACACATGTTCACACCTTCATGTCCTCCACCACCACTCATAGCATACACATGTGCACACCTTCATGCCCTCCACCACCACTCATAGCATACACATGTGCACACCTTCATGTCCTCCACCACCACTCATAGCATACACATGTGCACACCTTCATGTCCTCCACCACCACTCATAGTATACACATGTGCACACCTTCATGTCCTCCACCACCACTCATAGCATACACATGTACACACCTTCATGTCCTCCACCACCACTCATAGCATACACATGTGCACACCTTCATGTCCTCCACCACCACTCATAGCATACACATGTGCACACCTTCATATCCTCCACCACCACTCATAGCATACACATGTGCACACCTTCATGTCCTCCACCACCACTCATAGCATACACATGTGCACACCTTCATGTCCTCCACCACCACTCATAGAATAAACATGTGCACACCTTCATGTCCTCCACCACCACTCATAGTATACACATGTGCACACCTTCATGTCCTCCACCACCACTCATAGCATACACATGTACACACCTTCATGTCCTCCACCACCATCATAGCATACACATGTGCACACCTTCATATCCTCCACCACCACTCATAGCATACACATGTGCACACCTTCATGTCCTCCACCACAACTCATAGCATACACATGTTCACACCTTCATGTCCTCCACCACCACTCATAGCATATACATGTGCACACCTTCATGTCCTCCACCACCACTCATAGCATACACATGTGCACACCTTCATGTCCTCCACCACACCACATAGCATACACATGTGCACACCTTCATGTCCTCCACCATCACTCATAGCATACACATGTACACACCTTCATGTCCTCCACCACCACTCATAGCATGCACATGTGCACACCTTCATGTACTCCACCACCACTCATAGCATACACATGTGCACACCTTCATGTCCTCCACCACCACTCATAGCATACACATGTGCACACCTTCATGTCCTCCACCACCACTCATAGCATACACATGTGCTCACCTTCATATCCTCCTCCACCACTCATAGCATACACATGTGCACACCTTCATGTACTCCACCACCACTCATAGCATACACATGTGCACACCTTCATGTACTCCACCACCACTCATAGCATACACATGTGCTCATGTCCTCCACCACCACTCATAGCATACACATGTGCTCACCTTCATATCCTCCTCCACCTCTCATAGCATACACATGTGCACACCTTCATGTACTCCACCACCACTCATAGCATACACATGTGCACACCTTCATGTCCTCCACCACCACTCATAGCATACACATGTGCACACCTTCATGTCCTACCCAGAATCCACTGCCCCTCCAGCCATGTAGACACTCCAATTTGTAGGAGTTTATAAATCGTACCCCGATGTGTGTGGAGATCAAAGGTAACACTCATGGAAGTTGCTGCTCTTCTCCACTGAGCTAAACCTGCACACTGGACGAGTGGGAGAAGGAGAGGCTGGAGCATAGAGAGAGGAGGAGGGGGAAGCAGGTAAGGAAGGACCAGAAGGTGTGGGAGGAGGCGGAGGAATACAATAGGGAGGAGGGAGGGGAGGAAGAAGAGGCAGAGGTCACTATTTAGAGCGTGAGAATCAAATAACTTCACTTCAGGTGAAATAATTAGTTAATATGCTTGAAATAATAATATGCTTGAAATAATAATAATAGAAATAATAATAGTGAACACTATAGGCTTAAGACCACGCCCATTGACCTCTGACCCTTCAACATTTAATTAATGATTCCTTGTAACATGGCCTACCAAGTTTGATAAGTGCAGCCCACCCCACCCCCCCCCCCCACACACACACACACACATGCAGACTGAGTGTAGGGGATTAAACTACATAGTAGTCTGTTAATGGTTAATGCGGGTTATGTACAGTACAAGCCAAAAAAACATGCCAGTTGCATTGTGTACAATGTTAATACCGTAAAAACAAATAAACGCTAACCAGCTCAACGGAAAGCAATGTTAGCAAACGTATAAACCATCTGCTTAGCGTTGCTGAAGCACAAGTGCTTTGCAATTAAAAAAATAAGTGTCTGTGCGCTAGCCTCAGTTGCGTAATGAGCATTTTTCAAGTCTTCTCTTCATTCCAGATCCTTCACTCTTCCCACCTGAAGTATGCAGTCCAGTCTAAGCCTCCTGTTCCGAGAGACTGTCTCCTACCTGAAGCACGTTTGTTTCACAGTCGAGCATAGCTCTCCGCACCTCTTTCTTGTATAAATGCAGATTTATAGCAAGCTAGAGGTGCGCTCGATAGTAGAACGAACTTGCTTCAGGTAGTTCTAAGACTGATGCTCGACTGCATTGCTGAGGTCTCGCTGGGGCCCGACACTCAAGCAGGTGGGTAGAATGAAGGTTCTGGAACTAATCCTAGTCCTCCTATCAAAAATGGAGATGAGTGTCAGAAGCTTTTTTTTAATTTATTATAATATATAATTGAAAGGTAGAAAATAAAATAAAGAGAGCAGCAATTAGAAAGAAGTCAATTACGCCATATGGCGCTTACACCGGGAGAAGAGTTAAGTACTATTTTTTTATATTATTATTATATATAAATATATCTATCTATAATTATTGTCATTTATATATTAATTTTGTTATAATTGTTAATCCTACGATATGTGTTTATTTCGTTTCTAAAATGAATTTCTTTAAAAATCCATAAAACTCATTTTCCACCCGCGCGCTTGACCACATACTTAAATTTTAACGCCTAATGAAAACACTCATTACATAGAGTAGGGCTTCCTCTAGCCACCCTTGCTAATTTTAAATTTTTAGCACTTAGCAATCTGGAGTTATTTATGTGGAGGTTGCAGGCATTCAGGTTTTTAGGTCCCTCCACTTTAGGTCTAGTAACTTGCCTATAGTTATACCTGTGTTTGTGATTATAAAATGTTGACAGATCACAATTCAGAGTACCCTTACAGAAATAATCTACCATTGTGCTCTAGTCTATTCTATGTTCTTTGTGAATTTATTTAGTATCGTAATTGTAATACATCAAATATAACAGAAAAGGGAACAGAAAAGGGTAAAGTAGGTAATAGATTAAAAAATACTTCACAAGAATAATGTTTTTGGTGTTTAGTGTCAGGCCTAAGCCCTAACTGGCTGCAGCCCTGCAAAGATAAACTATTAAATCGAATTTATAAATAGAGCTAGATAGAATTTATAAATACAACTAGAACTCATGACCTCAGACTATCAACACATACGACAATCAAAACTCATGACCTCAGCCTCTATCAACACTTAGGACAATCATGATATCATCTCACACTCTTAGATGTAGGACATACAGTAATTCTACTAATCTCACACTGTTATCAACACCATAAGCTGTGAAAGCCTGGGAGCAAGGGTATTTAAACTCCACTGAAGTCCAGGCTTGGGCAGTCTCATCCTATCTTCATATTCTGTTACTCTACTGTTGATTTAATATAAGCTACTTAAGATCTAAAACTCTTTTGTCAAGATTGCGGTTTAGCTAAAAGAAGTTAGGGAGAGGCAGTGATTTACCAAGGTTGGTATCTGTTAGGTCTCTTGTGGTTGGAGACTCTAAAATCTGGTGGCAAGCGGTGGTTCTTACCTTGTCATCGAAGTGGACTGGTTAGTAAGACAGCTATTGTGTTGCTTTACCTTATTTTTTCCAGAAACTTATAGAAGATAGCTGATGTTGGCTAAGCGGAGAATTGGAGCTGTGGCTTGTGCTTGACTCAGCTTGGTTGATTCGGAGAAGTGACAGCGTGTATTCAGCATTTCTGTGTCTATATTGTTTGATATTCGGCATAGTGTTTGCATATTATTTACATATTACGTATTGTTGTATTTTGCGTATTTGTCATGCAAGAAATGATGTCAAGGAGGAAGGCTAAAGATAAGTTCGAGAGAGCAGACAGAATAGAGCGAGGGGAGCAAACAGAGATACTCCAAAGTAAGCAAGTCCAGATGACCGACATGGAGGACACAAATACCGATATCAAGAAGGGCTTGGCAAGCCATCGACTATCAACGACAAAGACTACAACAGAACCCCCCAACCCACTGGAGGCCATCGAGGCAATAATCCTACTATGGAGGAGAGCAGAAGAATTGAACATAGAGAAGTGGAAGAATGTCGAACCATTGAATATAGAGAATTCCATGAGATGCACCTCAAGCTTCAGCAAGAACACCAAGACGAAGTGTGGCTTAGCCAGAAACACTTGGACGACAGACGACGAGAAAAAGGATGCTGGCAGATAAAATTGCTCCATGGATGGACTAGGACCAGCCTGCATCTCACCTCTGAAAGTTTGAAGACACTCTCTCCGCAGCAGAGATCAGCAAGGATGAATGGGCAAGCCGCCTGGTGCCTTTGCTGAGGGGAATTGCGTCCATAGCTTAGACAACATCTGTCTCGGAGGAGGCCAAGGTAGACTACGATTTGCTAAAATTGGCCTTGCTGAATGCGCTCGGACGTTCCAAAGAAGCCTGCGGGAGAGTTCTGGTCCTTCCGAAGGAAAGATGGTGATTCAGCTACAAACATTCTAAGAGAATTATTAAGTTTGGCAGAGATGTTCATGGAAAACTGGAATCCAATAAAAGAGTCAGCCCAGACAGTGGCAACAGGAAAATTTCTCTCCCTCTACTCACTGGAGGATGCAAACCATGTTAGAGCAAGGAAACCTGAGATGTTCCTCGATGTCACCAACTTCATGACAGAGCGACAAGCCATGAAGAATCAATTCTGCGACACACGACTGCCCTGCATGAAACCGTGTGGAGTTGCCTGGGTGACTGGTCGAGGAATCCATGGGATGAAGACAGTCATCGAGGGAACTGGCGCTCACATTGCGACATCAATCAAGACAGCAGGGAAGGACACCATAACCCGCAGTGCGGTGAGTCTATGGGTGACATAAATAACCCGTTTTATGGTGGCTCTCAGAGAAAGCCTCAAGATAGGTCTCGGGATAGAGTTAGCCTTATGCCTACATGTTTTTGGTGTGGCAAGAAAGGCCATAAATGCCCTGACTTCCCACAGAAGCAGAAGGTTGGATGTATGAACAATTCTAGGGATGAGAGCGAAGTTAGGATGGAAAAACCCAGTGAAATATCTGAGTCTATAATAGCAGCCTGCAGACAACCAGGTCTATATGTAGAGGGCAGGGTAGGCCAGAGAGAATGCAGAATTCTCATAAATACGGCAGCAGGCAGGACCGTAGTTGATGCAAACCTGGTAGAGGGAAATGAATACCTATGTAGGAATATTACCTTGGAGGGCTTCAATGGATTCAATGCGCCTTTAGCTAAGGTCTAGATAGAGGTAGGGAAGCACAGGTAACACCAAATAGTAGCAGCGGTGGACAATGCCCCGGAAAAAATATTATTGGGTATGGATAAAGGCATTATGAGGTATCTGTTGGAGCTAGAAGTTCAACAAATGCAGGCCAAAGAGGAGCTGAAGGCATCCAACAATAAGATGCAGGAGTTAACTTTAATCACAAGGGATCAGGCTGCATGCCAGACGGCAGATGAACAGGCCGACACAGAGCTCAGTGCAGAGTCATGTGCCATGCCCTTTCAATTTAGTGACGAAATGTTTGTGGATGAGGAAGTCGGGGAGGTTGAAATACAAGCAACACAGGACGGTGAGCCCATAGATATCCCTGTCCCCGAGCTTCAGGAAAAAGCTTCAGACTAGCATAGGCTGTTTAGCATAGGCTGTTTAGTCAGCAAGAAAGAGTCAAAATCTGGCAGTTGGCCGAGGATGGGAAGGAGGGATATATTTGGAAGAACAAAGTGTTGGTGCACAGAATGGAAAGGGTGGATGACACCATGAGTGAGAGGGTGGTCGTACCAGTAGAGAGGAGGAAAGGTATCCAGATGGCACACTCCAACAAACTAGGAGGTCATTTTTCTTGCAAAAAGACAGAAGCAGCCTTGGCCAGACTGTTTACCTGGCCCGGTATTTCTAAAGACACCAAAGCCTGGTGTAGATCATGCCTAGAATGCCAAAAGGCAGGCTAGAAAAACTTCTCACATAGCTCCTCTCTGTCCCCTCCCTGCTATCACTAACGCGTTTGCAAGAATGGCATTTGATCTTGTAGATCCTTTGCCCAAGGCCAAGTCTGGCAACAGATATATTATACTTACATGTATGTACCTTACATCTAAATACCCTGAGGCAGTTGCATTATGCAGGGTAGATGTGGAGACGGTTGCAAAGCCATGATGGAGATCTTCTCCAGGACAGGATAGCCAGAGGAAATATTGACAGACTAAGGTTCTGTCTTAATGGGGCACCTCACCAAACAGCTATGCTGACTCATCAATGTCAAACAGCTGAGGACGTCTACATACCACCCACAAACGGATGGCTGCCTCAAACTCTGGCACGGGACGTTATAGAACATGCTGAGAAACTGTAGCGAGCATAAGAGGGAATGGGATAACATATTAAAGTACTTCTTATTCACTTATAGTAGCGCTCCTCATGCAAATACCGGGTTCTCTCCATTTGAGATAGTTGGGTAGGTCAATAAGAGGACCATTGGATGTGGTAAAAGTAGGTTGGCTGAGTGGGGAGATGGAGCAGAAGACTGTAGTAGAATGGGTAGACCAGCTTGGAGAGAAGCTGATAGAGATGAGACAGGTAGTGGTGGAAAGAGAGATGTCAGGCAAAGCATCCATGAAGACCTAGTATGATAAAAAGTCACGTGCCCATGAACTTGAAGTAGGCATGCTAGTCTTGGGCAGCACCCCTAACGTGAGCGGAAAGCTAGACTAACTGTGGGATAATCTCTTTGAGATAACCAGGAAAGTAAGCTCAGTTACATATGAACTAGCCGTACTTGAAAGAAGAAGTAAGAGAAGAATAGTGCATATCAACATGTTAAAGGCCTGGAATCCTCCTGATGCTTCGCCACTATGTATGGTAGTAGTAGCAGAAGAGGAAGATATGGGATAGGAGCAAGGTAAAGTACTTGCAGATCTGCTAGCTCTGACAGACAGGCAGAATAGTGAGGTGGCAGCCTTGCTAGCTGAATATAATGATGTAATAAGGCAGGAGGTTGGTAGAGCCAGGGATATAGGTTATGAGATTGATACTGGCAATGAGAAGCCCATCAGGAGATGCTCACATAGGTTATATATATAGCTCCGTCAGGGAGGGACCAGCTGAGGGAGGAGGTCTGGGTGTTACAAGAGTCTGGCACTGTAGTAGTACCATCCACCAGCCATCGGTCCTTCATGGTCCCAGTTCGTAAGCCTGATGGCACGGTTCAACTGTGCATTGATTTTAGAAAGGTTAACCACATCACAAAACCAGAACCCTATTTAATGCCGCACATTGACGAGATGATCGACCAGCTTGGGGAAGCATCATTTATGGTTTTTACCAAATTCTCCTTGCCCAAGTAGGTCAGCCTTTTATGCCTTGGGGAAACTTCCATTTTACTATGATGCCCTTTGGATTGAGGAATGTACCGGCACCTTTCCAAAGGATGATGAACACAGTCCTAGACGACATCCAAGATATTAGTGGTGAATATATGGACGATATTATCATATATATTTAGTCAGACCTGGGAAGACCACGTGGCACACCTCAAATGTGTGCTAAACAGACTAAGGAGGGCTGGATTAACTGCCACGCCGGCGAAATGCCAGTGGGAGTCAGCAACCCTTACCTTTCTGGGACACGCTGTGGGAAGAGGCGAGATGTCCACACCAGAACACATGGTGGAAGCAATCAGAAACTATGTGAGAGATATAACCAAAAAGGATATACAATCCTTCCTGGGTACCACAGGATGCGATAGTAATTATGCCCACAAGTCCATAGAACTCACTAACGCGACGCAGAAGAGCGCAGCCAATATTGTATGTTGGTCTACTGCTATGAATGATGAATTTTATTATCCATGCCATACCTTTTCCTGAGTGTCGTCCCTTACCATCCCCACTCACACAGACACATTTATCCTACAGACAGACACATCCACTAAGGGGAGATTGTGCTGGTGTTCTGAGTGTGGTGAGGTAAGATGAAGAATTACCAGTGTGGTTCTACTCCAGGAAGCTGCGTCCAGCAGAGACGAGGTACTCTGCCACGGAGATAGAATGTTTGGCTATCATACGAAGCATCCAGCACTTTGGTGTTCACCTGGTGGGGAAGACCTTCACTGTTGAAACCGACCACAAGGCTTAACACATCTCCACTCTTCAACTCACCTCAATGGCAGATTAATGCGGTGGGCATTACTGCTGCAACCCTATAACTTTACCTCCCGCTATCGTCCTGGTCCGAAGAATGGCAACGCTGACGGACACTCTCATCAGGCTTGGGATGGAGAGCAGGAAGAAGAAAAAGAACGGCAACAACCTTTTCAAGGAGGATGTGATGTCAGGCCTCAGCCCTGACTGGCTGCAGAGCAGCCCTGCAAAGATCAAACTATAAATAGAATTTATAAATAGAGCTAGATAGAATTTATAAATAGAGCTAGATAGAATTTATAAATAGAGCTAGAACTCATGACCTCAGACTATCAACACACATGATATCATCTCACACTCTTAGATAAGTCCTGTAGGGACATACAGTAATTCTACTATATTATCAACACCAAAAGCAGTGAAAGCCTGGCTGCAAAGGTCTTTAAACTCCACTGAAGTCCAGGCTTGGGGAGTCTCATCCTATCTTCATATTCTACTACTCGACTGTTGTTTTAATAATAAGCTATATACTAGATCTAAAACTCTTTTGTCAAGCTTGGGGTTTAGCTGGAAGAAGTTAGGGAGAGAGTCTGGTGGCAGCGAATCACCAAGGTTGGTATCTATTAGGTCTCTTGCGGTTGGAGACTCTAACATTTAGATAACCCCTTGATGATGAATGCAGCCATCAATACTCTCCTCCTCCCAGTGTTTGCTGCTCTGTCTTCATCCTTTACAATCTCTGACATTGCATCCTTCACTTCACTCCTCCAACCAATGTTTGCTGCTCTCTCCTCACCCCTTGCACTCACAACATTTATGCTCTGTGAAGTGTCATTTGTCCTGGGACAGATCCTCAGTTTCACTATAAGTATCAACTCTCCACTCCCTTTGTCCGACATTTATTTTCTTTCTCTCTTCTGCGGCAGCTCACCTCCTTTCTGTTACACCCTGAAAAGTTGTTGTTTAGTGCTGTACAGCTTGTGGAGTGGCCATTCTCCACTATCTTCAGGATTAAACATTGGGGCACATGCATGTTATCGTGATGCAAACGGTTTTCCAGTAGTCATGACGAAGGAATAACTTGGATTTGCATCTGTGTATACAGTAGAGGCAATATTATTTTTTTTACCTACCGTTGCATTGGGTAAACGTTCAACGCAGAAACCTTTCTTAAGAAATGCTCAAGCAACGCTCAAGGAACGCACAGGCAACGCTCAAGCAACGTATTGTGAACGCAACGCACGAACCGTTATTTAATTACCCGAAACACGTAATCAACATTCGGTATCCTACACCACGTGTTCGATAGAGCACATAAAGTCAGTCGGCCTACTGTTGATTACTATTTTGTTGCAGCCTCTACTTTTGATTTGTCCTGGGAATGGCTTACAGAACTCTCGCTGCTACCTTCGCTCTCACCAGTAAGTGTAACACTAGGTAGAACTCCAATGGCTTGAACCTCTAGCGCCTATCTGTGGTAGTGACCCAGCCTTTACTTCAGTCTAGTTGTGTGTTATTTAAAACGAAACCCCCCAAAATAAAAGCTACAGTAGGTGCCATAAAAAACTTGGCGTTGCGTTTAAACCGAGCGTTGGTTCAGCGGCTAAATGCATGCGATTTCCTACCGGCTAAAAAGAACGCACGAAACGTTCAGACGCTAAACATTATAAACGCACAACCATTTAGCCGCTCTAAACGTTTAGATGCACGGAACGTTTATTGTTTTTAGCCCTAGGGAGTTGCACTTCAAAAGTTGCACGTGGCAGTCATTGTGATTTATAGCGACTGGTGTAACAAGAAACAGATTGAAGGCACTGACTGTGTCAGGACTTAGCCTGGCGGTTTGATAGCGGGAGACCTACAAAGATAACGGCAGCCATCTGAGAGGTAGTGGAACAGAAGATGCGAATTAATGACTGCCTTCCAGCTGCACGAGCACCTCAAGAACAATGGCTACCCAATGACCATTCTTCGGTGTATAGCATCACTTGGAGGGTAGCTCCTACTGCCAGTTGGCAAGAGAATTAACTAGGTTCGTGTTAGTCTTGTTTGCTTGGGATTCTTAAGGCTGTATGCTGACTTAATTTAGCTGATAAGGAGATTGGCTTAAAGCTCCATGGGGCTCCTACTTGCTCTCCTGATCTAGCTTTTGTTTGTAGTTTATGCTGAAGCTTGAATGCCCACCCTGTTGGTGTAGTGGCCATTCCCCTTGCACCAAAATAAACATTATTTTACAGATTTGTTACCTTGATGTGAATAAATTATAATCCCCAATTGCAGGTTGGTGTGGCCAAGACAATTCATGGGTATCAAGGGTTTGAGAAGGTCATATGGACAGACGAATGCAGTCGCAGTTTGAAACCCACTGAAGCTCATAAGAAGATTGGTCAACCTGAAAAGAACAATATCCTGTATTTTTGGGGTCATTGTATTTTAATGTTAGCAAATTCTCTATACAAATTATGTGAGTATAGAAATGGGAGTTGTAAATTAAAATATATATACATTTTACATAATGTTTGTTAAGTTACAGAAGTCGACAAAAAATACCCAGTCGATTAAAGACTTGTGAACAAACACAAATATTACATTAACAGTAAATCATTTCTTGGGTTTGTAGTCCCATCCTGATGCCAGTTGAATTGCCTCCAGACATATTCTGGGATGTGTAAGTCCCTACCTTCACTCTGTGCAGGCATCCCCCAGCAAGGTGCCCCAGAGCTTTGCCTTGTGGGACAGAGACTGAGTCCAACTCCACGGGCTAAAATAAACCAATAACACAACATGAATCAATGCTTCATTAGTACACAATAGCTATTACCATCCAGTAATTCCATATGTTCTAGCTACCAAAAACTAGCTACCAAAAAACAGCTAAAACTGAAACTCAAGTACTGGCTCGAACAGCTTGTATGGATGGCTCGAACAGCTTGTATGTATCAAGCGGATTCCAGTTACACCAAAGTTATATTATAGCAAGTATAACAGTAAGAGGAGGAAACTTACTTGCTTATAGACTTACAGGCCCTTAAACTCGTACTGAAGTAATTTATTAAATAACTCGGACAACAACTCCAGCGGACGCTCTCTAAAGAACAAGTAACTGTAGTTCAAGCTTGCCCCGCTTTTTTCCTTCAGCACGTGGTCAATGCACGTGCTTCTCCGTAAAAAAAAAAGGTAAGCAGCGAGCGTTCAAACGCAGAGAGCGTTCAACACAGCAAGCGTCCAAACACTCTGTACCCTACGTTTCGTTAACGTTTCTTTGGCCAACGGTCATGCGTTGCACGTACGTTGGGTTTAAACGCAAAGCCAAGTTTGTTATGGCGCCTACTGTAGAACAGTGGATCCAGTAATGATAATTATACTGACTATTGTATGGTCTTCTGGCAGAATGAAAGTTCTGGGTGGCTGTACCAAGCAGCAATGTTTTAGGGGGCTCCTCAGTGGGAGTGGGAGGCCAAGGCAGTGAGGGTGATATATAAAGGCAAGATTTCAGCTATTGGTAAGTTTTAAATCAAATTCTTTAAATCAAGTTCAGGTGTGATTTACTATTTTGAAATGCAGTTACCAGGCAGCCATGGAGGAAGAATTCAAGCCTGTCTTGGAAGACGAGGATTACAGTTCTTCACTCTACATCTGTGGTGGTGGTGTCAGGACTGGACTTGTTCGATAACTATATATATAGATGTTTTTGAAATTATGATTATTTTATATCTTCTTAAATTGATAATTTAACACCTCTAGTACTACCCAAACACACGAAAGTTTTGCCAACTTGATATCACGAAGCATTGCTTGGCAAGTGATTTCCAAATAAACCTCCCCGTGGCCCAACCCTCCAGGTGTCTGTTCTATTCTGACATCTACAGTTAATCAAAATTGTGTTATGGTGTCCACCAATTCAGCTTTGGACTTGGGCTTCACTTCTCTCCTGATGTACTCTTTCAACTCGTGTCACAGGTCTTCAATGGGGTTGGCATCTTGGCATCTTAAAACTCAGGAGGCATCCTCCATCAATTTATATCGAACTACTCCTTAGCCAGCCTGGATGTCGTTGGGGTCAGTGCCCTGCATGAAGCGGTGATGGGAGCAAACATCCTTTACAAAGGGTAAAAAGGGTCTAGTGAAGAATTTGAACAAAAAGTGGGGCTCTCATAATACCGGCCCACACATGTACCTTCACAAAATGTTTCACGCTTAATCAAATAAACAGAGGTTTAAAACACCTGAGTATACCATAAATCTACACCTTACACAACCATAATACAACATGAATCATATCTTGGCTTGTTCTTTCGTGCCTGCCTTATACAAAAAAAAAGCCTGTTTCCAATTGAACTGTGCACTCGTCTGTTCATTGGCTGCCTCTTCAAGGTTCTGCCTATCTCGCTCCAATCTCTTGACCTAGGACAGGGATAAATTATACCGCTATTGATCATGTTATTACATGAGTCACACCAATTCACCAGTGTTCTATATCAATATCTTGCCCTATTCTTAAGGCATCTACAAAGTCCCTAAACTATAAATCCAATGGCTTATCCCAATCGGCACATTGGCTCTAACCAATATATCAGGCCTAGATTATCATTAGCCACATAGCTTCAGTGTGACACAGAAAGCTTCTACACTAGATATTAACTTTCACATAGTTCCATCCCAAAACTAGTTCAACTCAAACTTTATCGGCTTCTCTTATCAGTTGGCATTACCACTGCCTCAAAATATCAACACAAGCAATGTCCTGCAAAGCAAGACTGGGTTCCCTTCGCTGTGAAGGAAAACTGCAGTTGGTATGCTGTCTTATCATCTTCCAGCATCTTTTCCACCATGAGTTTTGGGCCAGCAATAAGAAACGAAGATCTCCCGCTCCATGGCTGTAAGGCGATACCAGTCTCGCAGTGCTTGACAAAACTGGACGCTTTGCCTTGTTGCTGTCAGGCCTTCCTTCAAAATACAGACGATAGCTGCAGCCTTGAATCCTCTAGATCCTAAAGAATAGAATTCTGTTTCTTATAATAGAATAAGGCATCTTGATTCTGAAAAAGAATAACCGCTAGAGCAACGACAGTTAGCCTTTCTCCCGCCTTCGTCGATCTGGCATGCGCTAGAGAAATTCAATTTTACAACGCTCAATTAATGATCCCTGCCTAACGTTTTTGGCCAACGTTTAGCGAACGGTACAACAATGCTGCGACTCAAACGTCCAACGCAAACGGTACGTAAAGTTTTTTTGGTCCTCTACTGTAAGTGTGACACACCAACTGGATGGACAAGGTATATTACTACAATAATATAATAGCAACAACAAAAATCAAGGAGGCGGAGATGGACCCAGGGTGCCTAAAGCTGTGCAGCATCCCCCCTCTTATAATAATAGTAATAATAATAATAATAATAATAATAATAATAATAATAATAATAATAATAATAATAATAATAATAATAATAATAATAATAATAATAATAATAATAATGTTACAAACCATTTATTTACTCTCCATCCCCACTACCTACCTCACTGTAGGGATGGGTGTGAAATTATAAGGGCAGTGGACTCACCTTACCTATTAAGGACAGCTCTACTGTTGGGGCACTATAATAGTAGTAACAGACCCTTGAGTTCACACAACTGGATACTAAGACTATCTTACAGGATGGTAAAAGTGAAACATTGAGACCTAAACAGGTATCCATAATGGTGGGAGATCCATACTGTGAATATCAAGTCAGTCTATATGCAATGGAGCATGTCATAGCTCACATATACTAGCCCACTTATACCCAGTGCAGGGTCAACCATGTACCACTGTAGGCCAACCCACAGTGTTGGAAGCATGTAGCACACAGCCTAGACATAGGCTATAAGTCTAACTGCTGAACTGGGGCTTGGCTAAGAACCGGCAGTGGGAGGGAGATGTCGGGCAGACATTCCTGACAATACATGGCCACTCAGGCAGTTTGACAGACAAACCTTGACCTTGCTGAGATGGTTGGAATCAAGACCCCTACAACGAAGGGGTATGTCACAAACACCAGATAAACAGGAACTCTAGAGCCTTGAGTCTGACAGACAAACCTTGACCTTGCTGAGATGGTTGGAATCAAGACCCCTACAACGAAGGGGTATGTCACAAACACCAGATAAACAGGAACTCTAGAGCTTTGAGTCATCAATGTCAGAGAATGATACCACCACACATATGTCAAATTAGAAGGCCAAATCACTCTGGGCAGCGCTAGCTAGAGCACGCTTGGCTGACATTCTGAGAATCACACCACGTACAGTTCTAGTGAGGATCAGAGTAGAACAAGCCTTAACAGCCAGTACTAGCATTAAAACTACCTGGGTGTTTCGAGAGTGGCAAGCCAGTGCTAGCATTTACACTTCCCACACACCATGCTTCCCTAGAGGTCATTTAAGAAATAAAAAATTATAATAACAATAAAATAATAATAAAATGATAATAATAAAAGCTCTTACATCAGTACTCTCCACCACCTCTCCTCACTTAAGGGATGGATGTTAAATTACAAAGAAACAGTAAAGCCCCTACCTATTTAAGGACAGCTGTTGTTGGGGCACTTAATAGTAGTAAACAGACCCTTGAGTTCACACAACAGGATACTACTATGAGTACTTTACAGGATAGTAAAATAGTGACATCAAGACATGAACAAATGTTCTTAGTTGTTGGAGATCTGCACTGTTTATATCAAGTCAGTTATATTAAGTCAGCCTATCATCTCTATGTAACAGAGGATGCCATAGCTGACCTATACTAGCCCATTTATACCAAGTGCAGGGCCCTCCATAAGCCACTGTATGTCAACTCACAGTGTTGGAAGCATGTAGCGCACAGCCTAGTCATAGGCTACAACTCTATCTTCTGAACTGGGGCATGGCTAAGATATGGCAGTGGGAGGGAGACGCCAGGCAGACACTCCTGGCAACACATGGACAGACAAGCGCCTCAGGCAATTTGACAAGAAAAAACTTGACCTTGCTGAGATGGGTCGAATCAAGAACCCTACAGTGAAAAAAAAGAGGGGGGGGGCACAAACAGGAACTCTAGGGCCATGAGTCATTAATGTCAGAGCTGATCCCACCACTTCCTGATGTTGGCATATTGAGTTTGAGTGGTCCCAAATGCTGCAGGATGTGGTCATGTATCCACAACTAAAGTCAACTGGGGGTTTGGCCCGTGAATATTACCAACCTTTTCCTATGAGTCACAGAGAATAATATTATAATCTTGCACTAAGGTTAAATTCTATTTAAACCAATATTTAAACTAGGTGAACATTAGAAGGGCTACCTCCCGCTGGGAGGTGCCAGCTAGACGTGCGACTGGCATTCTGAGAATTAGACCTCGTACAGACCCAATAGGATCAGAGCAGAGCAGCACAGTTAGAGCTTTGATAGTGAGTACTATATCTACCTGGTGTTTTGAGTGTCACAAGCCACTGCTAGCATTTACACTTCCAAACCGCCACCTTCTACAGCTCATTTCAAAAATAAAAAAAGCAAAAACAAAACAAAAATACAAAAATACTAGTACTACTAATAATAATAGTACTACTACTAATAATAAGATGGGTAAAAAATAATAGTAATATTTATAATAATATTTATTATAATATTTATAATAGCATTAGTAATAAATAAATAAAATAAAAATAAAAATAAAAATAAAAATAATAATAATAAAATAAAATAAAATAAAATAAAATAAAATAAAATAAAATAAAATAAAATAAAATAAAATAAAATAAAATAATAATAATAATAATAATAATAATAATAATAATAATAATAATAATAATAATAATAATAATAATAATAATAATAATAATAATAATAATAATAATAATAATAATAATAATAATAATAATAATAATAATAATAATAATAATAATAATAATAATAATAATAATAATAATAATAATAATAATAATAATAATAATAATAATAATAATAATAATAATAATAATAATAATAATAATAATAATAATAATAATAATAATAATAATAATAATAATAATAATAATAATAATAATAATAATAATAATAATAATAATAATAATAATAATAATAATAATAATAATAATAATAATAATAATAATAATAATAATAATAATAATAATAATAATAATAATAATAATATAATAATAATAATAGCTGCTATAAACACTTTCATTACTCTCCACCCTCTTCCTCACCGAAAGGATGGGTGTGAAATTACAAGGGCTACAGTGGAGTCCCCTACCTATTTAAGGACAGCTGTTGTTGGGTCACTATAATAGTAATAGTAGTAACATACCCTCGAGTTCGCAAAACTGGATACTAACACTATCATACAGGATAGTAAAAGGGAAACATTGAGACCTGGACAGGTGTCCATAGTGGTAGGGGTCCCCACTGTATTTAATATCAAGTCAGCCTATCACCTCTCGCACAACGGGGGATGTCATACCTTGATAAATACTAGACCACTTACTATATACCCAGTTGACATATACTAGCCCTGTCATGCCTCAGAATCGGACATGAACATTTATGTATGTGTAAGTGTGATATGTGTAAGTGTTACTATTATTTCCCTGTATCCCTGTATCACTCTTAACACTTTGATATCTGTATCACCAATGTATATATAACGGAGTACTGGTTCATACACCACTTTACTCTATTCTACTCTCACGCATCTATTTATAACTGTTACCTTATTTGGTCATATTTTAGTTGCCCGGCTGGAGTCTATTTAAAGTCCCAGCCGAGCCCACGTGATTCAGTTCTACTCTATACTTATGCTTAACAATTACTAAGATATTCTTAAGGCCTAAGAACCTTGTATCTGGGAAGAAGGGGTAATTGTAGAACTCTGGTGGCAGCAATTACCGCTTAACTGAAACCGGGTTAGCAACCAAAGCTTAAGGTCGAGGTTGAGCATCCGTTGTGAGCTGATATTTGTAAGACGCGCACAACATCTGGTGGCCAGCGGTGTGGAACTAGCTATACAGGACTGACTGTTGTTCCAGAAGACCAGCCATCGAAAGCAAGAATTGTAAGCTTTTGGCTTTACTTAATACTTATTTTCTTTTCAAGTTCAGTGTCAAGATGTCAAAGAAGTCCACTAGGAAAACGGTCAGGGAAGCGACAACCGAGGATATCCTTCCAGAAGAATCTGAAGACTCTGAATCAGAGGATGGAGACAGACATTCGCCACCCCACACTAGTTGGCAGACGAACATGACAAAAGACCTGATGACTATACTCGAATTCATGGAAAAGAAGGAAGCCAGCAAAGAGGAGAAACGACTCACCGAGGAGCAACGTCGTAGAGAAGAGGATCAACGGAAGGAAGAATTACGGGAGAGAAGGTATCAGGAAGATGCCGACAAGCGGGAGAAGCGACTGCTACAACTACTGGATTCGAAAGAGAAAAATCACTCTGAACACCAGCTGCATCTGCTCGAGAAGAAAAGGAACTGGAAGACCATTCCTACCTGGAAGGACAGTGACAAGCCAGCAGACTATCTCCGTCGTTTTAAACAAGTGATGCTGTACAATGAGGAACCTAAAGACCAGTGGGCCAGACTCCTCTCTATCAACTTGTCAGGTAAAGCTTCCACTATTTTTAACACTCGCATTGCAACTGCTCAGCAGGATGACTATGATGCGGTGAAGACTGTTCTTTTGGATGCATTTGGGGACATTGCCAGACAACAGTGGTGGACTATGAGGAAAGAAGCAGACGAATCCTTTCAGGACTGCATGATACGTTTCGAGGAGAAGTTTAAGAGAGGGCTGGAAGGATGCACTACCATCCTAGACTTTGTCTCCACACTTTCTATGTCTAAATTTTTGTCTATTTTAACTACAGAATGTCATACCTATGTCTTAGGGAGGAACCCCAAGGATGGAATCACTGCTGCACATTTGGCAGAGGAGTTCTACCGGATCAATCCCTGGAAGTCTCGCTCTGGTTACACTGCACGATATGAGAGGAAAGACACCGACCATTCAGGAGGCAATGGCCAGAGGAGAGATTGGGGGTCCAACCGGTCAGAGCACGCTCCCACCCAGGGTAGACAACAACAGTTTGAAAGGAATAAGACCCGGACAGACAGCCTCACAACAGACAATCCAAAGATTCCTACTTGTTATGGATGTGGGGAGAAAGGTCATAAAAAGCCTGACTGCCCCAAGAAGATCAGAAGGATACGTTCTCCACAACCAAAGGGTCAGACCATTTATGTTTTGGGTAAGATAGGGGATGTAGAGTGCTCCAAACTCATGGTGGATTCCGGTGCTGACCTCACCACAGTGCATCCTGACCTCATGCCCAAGAGTCTCCACACCGGAGACCACACCGTAATCTCCATGGCAGACGGATCTACCAAGACGTGTCCAATGGCCAAAGTCTGGATACACGTGGGAGACAGGTCCATCCACAAGGAAGTGGCTGTTTTCAATGCCTCTGGTGATCATGCGCTATTAGGTACTAAATTAAAATTGCATAAATTTCTAGTGTGCAGCTTTCAGAAGATCAGGAGAAGGAAAGAAACCTTTCCAATAGGATCAGGGTGACCAGGAAACAGGCAGCCGAGGAAGAAGAACAAGAAAAACAGGATGAGGCTGCTACTGCTGCCTCTGGGTCTGAGCCTCTAGACGATATTTACGAATTTGATGATTCACTCTTTGAGAATGACAACCACCTCAACCACCTGCAAGCCACTCCCGAGGAAGACAAGTTTCAGCTTCCTCTACCTCCGCCAGATGAAGGACATGACGACCGTACTCTGCTCATACAACAGCAAGAGGAAGACACGTCTCTGAAGAACGTAAGACAGTTAGCGGACAAGCAAGAGAAAGGCTATACAAGGGAAGATGGGTTGATTATACATATTATGGAGAGTGATGAGTTGGGTACAGGGTGGAAGAGAGTGGTGATTCCACAGGGTAGGCGGAAGAGCATACTAGCTTTAGCCCATTCCAACCCCCTTGCTGGTCATCTAGGAGTCAAAAAGACCACTTCCCGTATCAGACGACACTTCACTTGGCCTGGTATTAGCAGAGATATTAAGCATTTGTGTGCCTCTTGCCCTCAGTGCCAACGTGCAGCTAGGAATGATCAAGGAAAAGCCCCACTCTTACCATTGCCGGTTATCACTGTGCCATTCAGCCGGCTAGCCTTTGATGTAGTTGGGCCTATGCCCAGAACTAAGTCGGGATATAAATATGTTCTCACCTGCATGTGTTATGCAACCAAATATCCCGATGCAATTCCATGAGACGAGCTGATGCCAAGACAATAGCTGAAGCCATGATTGAAGTATTTTCTCGTACAGGCTTGCCAGATGAGATTCTAACTGACAAGGGTCCCTCCTTTGTAGGTGCCCTAGGTGCATGTGTGTGTGACCTGCTGCAAATTAAGCCTATCCGTACCTCCCCTTATCACCCAGAAACAGATGGGATGCTGGAACGCTGGCATGCGTTCTTTAAGGCCATGATCAGGAAGTCAGGAGTCGAGAGGAATGAATGGGATATTTACTTAAAGTATCTGCTCTTTGCATACCGGTCTGTACCGCATTCTGTCACAGGTTTCACCCCTTTCGAGTTGATTTATGGGCGGGATGTTAGGGGTCCACTTGAGTTGTTCAAGCAGAGTTGGTTAGATGGTGATTTGCCTGAGAAGTCCCTTCATGAATGGGTGGAGCAATTGAGGGAAAGAATCAAAGCCATGTCCCAACTTGCTAGTGAGAGAGAGTCAGCCGCTAAAGAAAAAATGAAGGAGTCTTATGATAGGAAGGCAAAACCCAGAGAGCTAGAGATTGGATCCATGGTACTCATGCGTGTGCCTGGTTTAGTTGGCAAGCTGGATGACTCATGGAATGGGCCATTCGAAGTGATAGACAAGCTCTCCCCTGTATCCTATCAGTTAGCCATTCCAGGGAGACGTAGCAAGCCACAGATAGTTCACATCAATATGCTCAGGAAGTGGACAACTCCAGATGCCAGAGTACTAAGAGTGGTCGTGGCAGATGAGGACGAGCGAGATGATGAGTCCCACACTGAAGCTGAGCAGAGTTATGGAGATCTAGAGCCGGCACAGAGGAAGGAACTAGAGGAGCTCTTGGATACCTTTACAGATATCATCAATCCAACACCTGGTAGAGTTTCTATTCTGAAACATGTTATTAACACTGGTGATTCTCCCCCACTCAGGTCTGCACCATACCGGTTGGCAGCAAGTTGGAAGGAACAGTTACAGACAGAAGTGAGAACACTGGCAGAAGCAGGGATCATCCGTCCTTCTTTGAGTCCCTGGTCTTCTCCAATCCTGCCAGTACGCAAGAAGGATGGTTCCGTTCGCCTATGTGTGGACTTCAGGAGAATAAACAAAGTAACTGTGCCAGATCCCTACCTGATGCCTCGTGTAGAGGACATAATTGACTGCCTGAGGAAAGCCTCTCGAAGCTTGACTTAAATAAAGGTTTCCACCAAGTGCCTATGTCGAACGCTGACATCGAGAAGACAGACTTTTGTACGGAGTGGGGCAAATTCGAGTACCTCTTTATGCCTTTCGGGCTACGCAATGCCCCCTCAACTTTCCAACGACTCATGGACATTGTACTTTCGGAACTACTTTTCTGTGCGAGAGCATACATAGACGATATTGTTATTTTTAGCAACAGCTGGACTGACCACGTGCAACATCTGTCTACAGTGCTGAGCCGTCTCAGGGAGATAGGACTGATAGCTAAGCCTACAAAATGTGTATGGGCCTCTGCTTCCTGCACTTACCTTGGACACATTGTAGGCAGAGGACTAGTTCAACCAGACGAGAGCAAGGTGACAGCAGTCCGGAACTTTGTGAGGCCAATCTCCAAGACAGATGTCAGGTCATTCCTTGGACTGACCGGCTATTATAGAAGATTCGTGGACAACTATGCCGGACATACCAAAGCTCTCGCATCAGCCACAAGGAAAACAGAACCAGCAATTGTGGAGTGGTCTCAAGAACTTCAGGATGAGTTCACATACTTAAAAGATGTCTTATGTTCTATACCTTCCCTCACTATTCCGACACAGGAAGATACATACATCTTGCAGACTGACGCTTCATCCAATGGGATTGGAGCCGTTCTAAGTGTTTCCAGAGACGATGGAGAAAAACCTGTGGCGTTCTTCTCCAGAAAACTGCTTCCCTTAATATGCAGCAACAGAGCTGGAAGGCCTAGCCATTGTTGACTCAGTCGATCACTTTGCGAGTCACCTCAATTGGTAGATCATTCACCATCGTCACTGACCATAAGGCCCTAACATTTCTTGACTCCAGCAAATCAACAAATGGGCGGCTAGCAAGATGGGCTCTTCGCCTACAGCCATTCACGTTCTCCATCAAGTACAGACCTGGACATACCAATGGCAACGCGGATGGGCTGTCTCGTCAAGCCTGGGCTGTCTCGTCAAGCCTGGACTGCTTCCCAATCCACTCATATTTTATCAGATGGCCTTTGGCCTCCAGAGGAAGGGGGGAGTGTCATGCCACAGAATCGGACATGAACATTTATGTATGTCTAAGTGTGATATGGAAAATCCACGGAATCCACGGAATACTAGTTTAACCGCGGAATTCAACGGAATCAATGTTTTGATGTTATAACCTTTCAGCAAAGGTCCCAGTTGCCTAAGGTCCCAGCTGCCTGGCTTAAATTAGCCACAAAGTAAAACTTACACGGTTAGAGCTGGGGGGGGGTGGTTATAAAATGTGCCACCTGCTTATGCAAGTCACCAGTGGTTTGGCTTACCATGGCAGACCTGTAAGAGCTAGTGTTAAGAAAGCCAAAAGAAGCTGGTCATGTGGACAATCCTCCAGCCTATGCCTATTACAAGGCAGTTCGTGTTTTTGATCCTCGACAATTGGCTATCGTGGGACATGACATCACTGACTTTGATGTCATCCCAGGACTTGAGTCCATCAGCAGAGCTACATGAAGAATATACGCAATTACCACCAAGTGCTCTTCCATCTCCATTGAATCTTCAAGCATTTTGGGAGAGCGCGAGTGATGGTTTCCCTCCAGTTGCCTCAGATGCTATTTGGATGCCTGTGGCATCAGTTGACTGTGAACGAAATTTTTATCAGTATAAACACCTCCTTAATGATAGAAGAGGGAGTCTTACTGAAGAGAACACAAAAAAACTTGTTATGCTGTATCACAATGGTGATATAGAAGGACGTTTTAGTTAATTAATGTGTATAATAAATTATTTATTTGTTGAAACGGAAAAAAACATAAATCATGGTGTGAAACGGAATTTAGAAAAATCTGAAACGGAAAAAGGTATTTTTTTAAACGGATTTCCAGGGGGTCTACAGGTGTCCATAGTGGTGGGAGATCCACACTGTGTATATCTAGTCAGCCTATCACCTCTATGCAACAGAGGATACCATAGCTGATATATATATACTAGCCTACTTATACCCAGTGCAGGGCCCCTCTATGCCACTGTAGGCCAAATTGCACTGCCAGAAGCAGCGCACAACCTAGTCATGGGCTAAAATTCTAACTGCTGAACTGGGGCATGAATAAGAGTCAGGCAATGGGAGGGAGATGCCAGGCTGACATTCCTGACTACACATGGGCAGATAAGTACCTTAGGCAATTTGACAGACAAAATTTGACCTTGCTGAGATTGGTGGAATCAAGGCCCCTACAGTGAAGGCGTGTCAGAAAACCCCATTAACAGGAACTCTAGGGCCATGTATCATTAACGTCAGAGCACGATACCACATCCTGATGTTGGCATATAGAGTTGGAGTGGTGGGCTCCAATGCTGCAGGGTGTCATCAGACATCCACAATTGTAGTCACCTGGAGGGGAGGGGGGGGGGGGGGGGGGGGGGGGGATTGTCCTTGTAAATTATCAACAATTCCTCTATCTTGCTACGAGTTATAGAGAATAACTATCATTATAATCACTCAATAAGCTATTTATTTCAATTAGGTCAAGATTAGAAGGCCCACCTCAACCTCGGCAGTGCCACCTAGAGTACTCATGGCTGGCATTCTGTGAATCAGACCACATGCAATCCCAGTGAGGTTCAGAGCAGAATAGCAGAGTCAGAGCCTTGACATCCAGCACTAACATTAAATCTACTGGGTGTTTCCATCGTTTTTGCAAGCCAGCATCATCTACACTTCCACACCCAACATGCTGCCCGAGAGCTGATAAAAAAATTTAATTAAAATATTAAATTAATAATACGTGCGTTTTTTTAAAATAATAATTATTATAATAACAATAAATTCAAAAAAATATAACTAAATAAATAATAACTAAATAAATAATAATAACAACAACAACAACAACAACAACAATAATAATAATAATAAATAACAAATAATGAAATAAAAAATAAAGAGACTTGCTTGATATTAAAACATCAACACAATTCAGAATTGACATGACTAGAGCCAATATAATTATATATGTATCTCTTTCCCAGAAATGATACCCCTATGACTAGAACCTCACACAAGGCAAGCTTAGCAAAAACAAATGATTTGAGCTATATCATAGTGTAAGGATACCACTGCTCAACCATGATGGCAAGAGGCTCCTAAGGACTTGAAGACTTTAAGGCTGTTCACACTCACACTCGGTGTAATGTAAGGATGTCACTACCCCAACAATGCTGGCTACAGGCACCTTAGGACTTGGAGTCGTAAGGCTGCCCACACTGCACAATCAAAACAATGTAAGGATGTGACTACCCTACCCAATGGCTGCAGACACCTTAGAACTTGAAGTCTTTAAGACTGTCAACACTACACATTTGATATGCATCACCTAGTCATGCACACACTGAGTTTTAATCGGGACATTATGTTCCAATGCCCATAAGATCCAACATGCCTTCAGAGGTAGTTTGAATCAATTGAAACAGATTCTGAGCAATAATTACATGAGTGAGTTTTAAATAGAACTTCACTTGCGTACGGTTCAATATCAGAGAGTTGTAGGACACGAGAGTGCTAATCATGTATAACTTGCTAGAAACTGTTTGTATGGGTATAAGCTGTGTACTTGTTTAAATCTAGAATAACTTGTGCTGTAACTGCAAGTACTCCTCCTTATGAGGTCACTCACTGCTGCATGTGATGAACATACATGTAGTACAAGTACATGTATACAGGGGCCATCATTGCTCAATGTGATGAATATGCATGCATGTATACATGCAGTACAAGTGTATGAGGTCACTCATTGCTCCATGTGTTGAACATACAGTAGGCGTCATAAAAAACTTGGCGTTGCGTTTAAACCCAATGTACGTGCAACGCATGACCGTTGGCCAAAGAAACGTTAACGAAACGTACAGTACAGAGCGTTTGGATGCTCGCTGCGTTTGAACGTTCGCTGCGTTTTTTATGCAAACACACGCTACTTTTTTTTTTACTGAGGAGAGGCGCGTGCATTGACCACCACGTGAACTGAAGAAAAAAAGCGGGGCAAGCTTGAACTACAGTTACTTGTTCTTTAGAAAGCATCCGCTGGAGTTGTCCGAGTTATTTCATAAGTTATTTCAGTACGAGTTTAAGGGCCTGTAAGCTTTAAGAGTCTATAAGCAAGTAAGTTTCCTCCTCTTACTGTTATACACTTGCTATAATATAACTTTGGTGTAACTGGAATCCGCTTGATCCATACAAGCTGTTCGAGCCAGTTCTTGAGTTTCAGTTTTAGTTGTTTGTTTTTGGTAGCTATAACAAATGGAATATTGGATGGTACTTCTCTAGCTATTGTTGTACTAATGAAGCTACATATTGTAATGAAGCTACATATTGTCATCAAGAATTGATTCATGTTGTTTTATTGGTGTATTTTATCCCATTAAGGTGGACTCGGTCTCTGTCCCACAAGGCAAAGCTCTGGGGCACCTTGTGGGGGATGCAGGCAGAGTGACTTACACATCCCAGAACATGTCTGGAGGCAATTCAACTGGCATCAAACAGGATGGGACTACAAACCAAGAAATGATTTACTATTCATGTAATATTTGTGTTTGTTCATAGGTCTTTAATCGACTGGGTTTTTTGTTGTCAACTTCTGTAACAAACATTATGTAAATTAAAAATGTTTAATTTACAACTCCCATTTCTATAATTTGTATATAGAATTTGCTCACAATGACAAAAAAAAAACAGGATATTGTTCTTTTCAGGTTGACCAATCTTCTTATGACGAGCTTCAGTGGGTTTCAAACTGGGACTGCATTCGTCTGTCCATGACCTTCTCAAACCCTTGATACCCATGAATTATCTTGGCCACACCAACCTAAATGATGCAATTGGGGATTATAATTTTATTCACATCAAGGCAACAATATTTATTTCAGTGCAAGGGGAATGGCAATAACAGCCACTACACCAACAGGGTGAGCATTCAAGCTTCAACATAAACTACAAACAAGCTTAGATCAGCAGAGCCCCCCACCCATAGCAAGCAATTAGGTTACAATTTTTAATACTGATTCTTGGTGGCATTTTGTAACTTGATGGCTAGAAAACTTCACCAAAGCATCTTTCCAATTAGTAAAACCTTTAGTTATAAAGGCTGCATCAGAATTTGATGACCACTGAAGCTTTCTCTCAGAATTCACCCTCATGCACGTGGAACACAAAACTGAGTAATTTCCTTCATTGTAGTGAAGCCATGGCCACAGATCAAACCAAGAGGATTGGAAACATCTTTTCACTACAACCTAAAAAAAGTCATAATAAAGCTACATTTATTAGCCTAATAGTTACACAATGTAGATCTGTCTATGGCTAGCTGCTTCAGCTAGAATCACTACAAAGTTAGCTATGGCTAGATAGTTAGCTCTCTAGGTAATAAGGGGAAATACCCAGGCTAACTCCAGTGTGTGTCCCCATAGAGGCTGAGCTATTGTCAACCTACTTCAACCTGCTATATAGTTACTCCCTCAGCTCTTACCTTTTTCCAAACTCTCTCTTGGGGAAGTTAAATCTGCTTGGCTGGTGTCTGTGAGGTTGCACAGAAGAATCACTTGACAAAGAAGCACGACTACGTATCATCCATAGCCTATACCGTCCAAGAGACGTGACGACCCTTACCCAAGTTTAATGATTTTTTTTATATTATTATTATTATTATTATTATTATTATTATTAATTTTTTGGGGGGGTAAAAAAAAGTGGGAC
The DNA here is from genome assembly GCA_028752905.1 of Cladorhizidae sp. MBARI D1340-BT2. NCBI lineage: Eukaryota > Metazoa > Porifera > Demospongiae > Poecilosclerida > Cladorhizidae > Cladorhizidae sp. MBARI D1340-BT2. The sequence goes on along the minus strand of JAQNBH010000004.1, from coordinate 14,070,180 downwards.
GGCCATGGCCGCTGCGGCCGCTGCGGTTCCGTCGCCCATGGACTATATGGGTTCACCTCGGAAATGTAGGGCTTCACCTCCCATGCACCCTAGCAACAAGGTTTTGAATGCTCCAATAATTACTTTTTGGTGATTGCTTGAGGGTAACTGTTTCATGTTACAGCTCAAGGGCTACGCATTAAACAGTTTCAAACTTTCAGTAAAAATGTTTAGTCATCATGGGTGCCAATATAATAATCATTAAAAAAAAATATGGCGTTTTATGAGGTTTTCCAAATCACAGACTGGGGCCAACATTTTGGAAGTCATTCAATAATGCTATATATTTCAAAAACATGATCTGATCCTGTATATTGCCAGTTCCAACTAGCTATCGTTGTGATGTCATAGAGTGAAAATATTGACCAAGCATAGTTAGCAGTCTGCACTAGTCTCATGCCGGCCAGACTTTGAAGGAACCCAAGAGCTTTCGTGGGTGACACTGTATGAGCGAGTGTGCATGACCAATCAAATATCAATGTCAAAGTTTCTGAGAAACTTGGCAATGGTCACCAGACATTCCTTCAACATCTGTCCAGTGTGTGACTACTTACTTCTGTGACCACTTCCTGGGACTAATTGGATCATTATGGAATACCTAGAAGTGTGTATAATACCATCAAAACTCCTACAACAGGTGATGTGGTGCAGTAGTAGTGTATGTGCCCCCAGAGGGAACATGCACATACTTAGTTGATTATGTTAGTAGCCACCCTGCATACATTGATAGTATAGATGATAAGGAACACGATAATGGTAAATATCATGGAACAGTCTTTACATCATCCACCACCCACCCACCTAGGCCAGTTTCTTCCTCCTCTTCCTCCCTCTCCTCCTCCCCCTCCCCCCTCCTCCTCCTCCTCCTTCTCCTCCTCCTCCTCCACCCCTTCCCCCCTCCTCCTCCTCCTCCTCCCCCTTCCTCCTACTCCTCCTCCCCACACTCCCTCTCTTCCTCCTCCTGCATTAGTGTGCAGAGGCTTGGTCACATCTTGTGCTGGACCTGCTAAGAGTGGCAGGAAGTGCTGCAGTGAGGGCAGCATTAGTGCAGAGGCTTGGTCACATCTTGTGCTGGACCTGCTAAGAGTGGCAGGAAGTACTGCAGTGAGGGCAGCATTAGTGTAGAGGCTGCAGGAACTAAACAAACACAAATATAAGCAGAGGGAAATATTTTGTTGTGCTCTGTAATTAGACAGGCATGCTGAAGTTATTATTGTCCTAGTGGGTCATGCTGTTGCCTTCACCAGTCTCTTCTTCACTCTGTCTCTTATGATTGACTTTCTCCTCCTCTTCTCCTCTTTAAAGAACTCTCACATTTTGTGATGATTACATGTTAGACGTATACCAGGCCAGTTGTCTTCCCGGCTGAATAGCTAGGACCTTTGCCACAATCACAGACAATGCATCTCTTCATCTTGTGTTATATACACATGCACTGCTATATGGAATTGCTCACAGGAATGTTAAACCAATGACATCATAATCCTGGCTAGCTACCATCATGATGACATCAATACTGTACAGATGAGTGCTGAGTCAGGCCCTCAGTTGGGGCCAGGGCAATGCCAGGGTTAAGGCTAGGGCAGCAGCTGGACCAATGCAATCCACACGGTGATATCATGCTAGGATATTTATGTCCATGAGGAAACTGTTCCTTGTTTTGTCTTTAGTTATATATTTTGAGTTCACTTTTGAGTACAATGCACAACAATGCCTAGCATAAAAGTTGTGTATGATATAGTCTGATAATAATACCTTAAAAATACTCCAAGCTTTGCCTGGCCACAACAGTGCTATAGCAAGCATTGGCCACATGCCCACCTGCTTAGAATACTGCCAGCTGATGCTGTGCATGAGAACCAGCCAAAAATACTAGAATATTGTCAAGGCACGTGCCACACTCGACTTCTGGTAGGCAAGTGAACGCAAATGGACTATAGGCTGACACTACTTTATTAATGCTCAACTTGCATTGGAATATGCTTCCCATCCCTACAGGACGTGGCAACTTGCTGAGTGTGTGCAGGTCATCAAAGATGGTGAGTGAGTTATATTAATAGAGTGAACTAGGAATATTTATTAATGATGTACGTACTTACATTTGAACATGTCTCTCATCTCTATCTGTCCAACCTACTCTCTCTCCTTACCATAGGCGGTGAGTTAGAGTATTTACAGGACTAGGATGACCTGTTTTGATCATCTTTAATTTATCTGAACACGTCTCGCGGGCTCTCTGTATCCCACCTACTTTCATTATTATCAAGGAGGTGAGTTAGAATATTTCTATGAAAAGATTTTATGTCTTTACTAATTGATTATTTGAACATGTCTCTCTGGCTCTCTGTGTCCCACCTACTATCATTATTATCATAGGCTATGAGTTGTATACATTGCTAGAGTATTGCAAGAACTCTCGAGGGTCTATTCACCTTTAACTTGAAGTTGAAGTTAAATGTGCAATCATTCAAACGTGCGCTGAGTAGTAATAAAATCTTCATAAGATCCTGGTATGTAAAAGGTGATGGAGTGGCTGCTAATGGAACTCATAATAATCAGTGTGGCATCTACTAGAACAAAAACATCTAACAATACATTTTATCAAACACTATGTACTACTATGCACTGAGCCCCGCAACATGTGGAGGAAGGAATAAAGTACGATAAACACCTGTGCGGTGCTTTATAGTAGCTGTCGGATGATTAGGAAGAGGTTAGTTTGTATAAATATGTCGAAAATATAGTTTTGGCATTTGCTTAAGAAGTGCTGGACAGCTCCGAGAAGCACAGTGAGTCTATAAGCTGCATACACCATATGCCACCGACCTTTACCCCTGGCATCCTTGTTGCTGCTCTATCGTCTAAGAAACGCTGAGAATACCAACCCAGAGAAGTCCACTGGGTCTTCATTGCGACTGTGGTATGTAAAACATAAGCAGGAATACTTTATGCAGACATTTATGAAGTTCTGGAAGAGATGGCTCTGTAACGATCTCTTCCTTAACTTTACTGCTGTCTTTGCAAGCTAATGAAAGCTGTACAGGCACCTGGTCTGGCCTGCAATCCATCAGAATCTCTTCATTACTGAGAATAAAATACACTCCTGGATTATATATTACTGCAGCGGCATCTTGGATGGCTTAGCATTAGTTAGGAGCTAGCTGTCCTGATGCCAGTAAGGGTAGCATTACCTTTACAAGATTACAGGATCCCATCCAAAGATAATAATGTCAACTAACAGACCTGTGTAACATACTTGATCTCAATGAAAGCAAGTCAGCATTCTTCTCTGTAACTAGCGATCATTTGTCAACAGACTTACTTGAGCCAAGAATTGATTGTAAAATATTTACTAATACCCACAGAGATCAGAATGCTCTGATTGGGTAAGTATGAGGGAGGTGGCTGGGTAAGGATGAGGGGAGGTGGCTGGGTAAGGATGAGGGAGGTGGCTGGGTAAGGATGAGGGAGGTGGCTGGGTAAGGATGAGGGAGGTGGCTGGGTAAGGATGAGGGAGGTGGCTGGGTAAGGATGAGGGCGGTGGCTGGGTAAGGATGAGGGAGGTGGCTGTGTAAGGATGCGGGAGGTGGCTGGTAAGGATGAGGGCGGTGGCTGGGTAAGGATGAGGGAGGTGGCTGGGTAAGGATGAGGGAGGTGGCTGGGTAAGGATGAGGGAGGTGGCTGGGTAAAGATGAGGGAGGTGGCTGGGTAAAGATGTGAGAGGTGGCTGGGTAAGGATGAGGGAGGTGGCTGGGTAAGGATGAGGGAGGTGGCTGGGTAAGGATGAGGGAGGTGGCTGGGTAAGGATGAGGGAGGTGTAGGTGATGTAACTGGTGCATGTGTATACATGTACACAATGCTATTAGAGAATGTGAATAGTGTACTACTTGCTGTACAATAGCTTATCTTCTTGTGGCTCACCCTCTCCAGGAATGATTACCCATACTCATGTTGGTGTTGCTGTTTCTCATGCCATCTAAGAGTAGTATCTCTTACTGGATCACTCTTAGAGCATCTAGCTCATATATAACCTCCATATCCCAGTTACCACTGCAATGATCTCGCACTACTGTGGCCCCAAATCAACCCCAGTCTGTGAAAAATTTATCGGAGATCACCAGTTAATTTAATTTTTTGGGCCGAATCGGATAAAAAACGAACATTTTAAATAGTTGATGAACTCAACTTAATCTTTTTTAATAAAAATTAAAAAAGTGCTAGCGTATCTCCTTTTATGGAAGCATTCCTCCAAGTGACCACAACTTCAGCTGTGATAATGCTTCAGCTGAATCATGTAAACTTTATATCTAGAATGGACTGGCTAACCAGATTAAAGACAAAGCTTTATTCTTTAGAATGCAAATGCAGCATGCTTGAGTTTGCTTACCAAAAGCCATGTCAGACTAGATCTACAAGGTAAAAAACTTACAGTAAAGTAGTCTAACTGGGAGTGCCTCCTTTCTCAAAGTCCAAGTTTCCAAGTCATGGCTGAAGTTCCAGCCTACTACACCTAGAAGGAAATTTGAGAGGCTGCCTTTTAGGGGAGCAACCTCAGTGCTCAAGCAAGGCTGACAATTTGCATAACCTTTTTAATCTAGCGGTAGAGCAGTTTGAATATAATTATGGCTGGTCATGTTCCCAGAAAGATTTATTCATCTGTTCTCTATTTTTATGACAAGGTGGAGTGCCCATTGCTTAGTTGCAGGTGCTGGAGTGCACATTGTCTTTCTTGTCCTTATTGAAGTAGTGAATCAGGGCCATGGGAAAGATATCGCAAGGTCCAGCCAAATTATATTGTGTGTTGACTGAGGGCAATCAAATTTTGTTAATCTTAAGTGATGTGCATATTTAGAGATTATTGTTGTGAAATTCCCACCAGCAGGTGAATGTGAAAAGGCTTTAGAAATACACAGCTTAACTTTACTATACATTTATGTCTCTCATCTCTGTCTTTCCTTACTTTATAGAGGGTGAGTTACAGTATTCTATGGCTAGGATGACAAGATTTTACTAATTGATCAACTTCAATTTATTTGAACATGTCTCTCGGCTCTCTGTGTCCAACCAACTTCATGAAACCATCGTAGAAGGTGAGTTAGAATATTCCATGTCTAGGATGACATGTGTTGAGTGCATTAATTAATTTGAACATGTCTGTCAGCTCTCGGTGTCCAACCTACTGATGTGATATCAACATAGTTTGTTATTTCCATACTTTGCTATAGTATTGCAAGAACTAAAGTCTATTCACCTTGACTTGCAGTGGAAGTAATATGCCCAATCATGTATTCAGCAGCAAGATAATGGCCACTAGAAGCACGTGTATAAAAGAGCATGAAGTAGCCACTAATGGAGCTAACTAATGAGCAAGGTGGCGTCGAGTGTAATTAAATATCTAACATTACCACCAGCCACACTAAAGGTGGAGGAAGGGATAAAGTCGGATAAACACCTGTGTGGTGCTTTATAGTAGCTGCCGGAGAATTAGGAAGAGGTCTAGTTTGTGCTAAAAAGGTCTATAAACTGCCTTCACCAGCTTACCCCTGCATCCTTGTTGCTATTGCCTGTGGTTAGTGAGGTGATGTAACAGGTGATTAGTTACAGCTGCAGCAAAGTGCAAGCATGTGTATATATGCACACAATGCTAGTGATTGTGGGTAGTTACCTGTTTGCTGTGGCTCTCCTCTCCATGATTGATTCTACCCATCCTCATATAGCATCCCTGTTTCTCATGCCACCTCTGTGGAGCTAGTTGTCTAATAGTTAGTACCTCTAACCTATCATCCTGCATCTCTCTGTTGAGGGCTTTTGCTTATGGACATCCCCCTGGCCCAGCTGGTTCTGAGTGGAGGTCTTGCTTTTATATTAAATGACTAGTTTTGTCCTAGTTGACTCCTTGCTAACTGATGATGTTTATATTTTGTTAGAATGGTCTATCACAGGTAAAGTGTTGTGAAACACAGTGATTAATATTTTGTACGGTGGTAACGTTGTGTAAGTGTCATGTAACTCGGTCTGTGTTGTGTTAGGATTAAGAAACAAGCTCTCAATTTTGAATGCAATACCATATTTCATTAACTGATTCACCTTATAAGCTGATATATCTAGATATTCATCAAAACATTGTATAAGATGTATGCACTAAAAACCAGCTGCACATGTGCAGAAGGCTACACATTATTATATAAAACTTTATTTCTTGTTCTGGTTTATGTGAGTAGGCAGAGGAAGTGATAAAAATATAACAAATAATAAAACTTACTGACAATCACAAATTGCCATCATAAACAGTCTCTTCCTTACCTTTACTGCTGTCTCTGCAAGCCAATGAAAGCTGTATAGACACCATGCTAGCCTGAAATCCCTCAGAATCTCTTCACTCTTGAGAATAAAATGTATTCCTGGATGTATTACTGCATCGGCATCTAGGATGGTTTGGCATTGTAGATGCTAGCTATCATCAGGAGGGAAAGAGTTACCCTATACAGGTTTCTCCTGGGATGGTTGTGCATTAGTAGGAGCATTAGTAGAATCTAGTAGCTGTTCAGACACCAGTAAGGGTAGCAATAACTTTACAAGATTACTGGATCCCATCCAAAGCCAACAATATCAACTAACAGGTATAGCATACTAGATCTCAATGGAACCAAGTCAGCATTCTTCTCTGTAACTAGCGATCATTTATTGACAGACTTACTTGAGCCAAGAATTGATTGTAAAATATTTACTAATACCCACAGAGATCAGAATGCTCACTTGGCTGCCATTAAACTCAAGTGCACTGTCCCTGCGACATCCATCCATGTGAAGAGACTCTAGGGATACACAGCTGAACTTTACAATATATTTATTTCAACATGTCTCTCATCTCTGTCTGTCCTTACTTTATAGGAGGTGAGTTACAGTATTCTATGGCTAGGATGACATGATTTGATCAACTTCAATTTATTTGAACATGACTCTTGGCTCTCTGTGTCGAACCTACTTCATTAAACCATCATAGGAGGTGAGTTACAGTATATCTAAATCTAGGATTACACGTCTTGATTAATTTACATGTCACTTGGCTCTCTGTGTCCAACCTGCTTACAGAAACCTTCATAGGCGATGAGTTAGTGTATTCTATGTCTAGAATGACATGTGTTGACTGATTGATCAAATCAATTTATTTGAACATGTGTCTTTGCTCTCTGTGTCTAACCTATTCATAGTTACTTATATTGCTAGAATACTGCAAGAACTAAAGTCTATTCACCTTGGCTTGCAGTGTAAGTAAGATGACCAATCATGCACTGAACAGGAAGAAAATGTTCACTAGAAGAACATGTATACAATTGAACGTGCTGGTCACTAATGGAGCTAACTATTGTCGTCGAGTATGGTCGGAAAAATATAACATTAAATATATTTATATCTACTGCCATGCACTAAGACACACAAATGGTGGAGAAAGGGTTAAAGTCTGATAAATAGCTGTGATGTGCTTTATAGTAGTGGTCGAAGTTTTATCTGATTAGGAAGAGGCCTAGTTTGTTTAGAAGCTTAGGCTGTTGCTTAATTAAAGAAGTGGGGAGTTTTACACCCGGCAATAACTCCAGAATGCAACCCATTCCACTATGAGGTTGATTTTTGTGTCAAAGATTTCTTTTACTAAGGGTACCCCCTTGTATCATCAGATATAATAGCTGGAATGTGGTATCCTTGACCAGTTAAGCGAAGAGCCCTTTGTCTGGTCTCTGGTTCATTAACCCTTTCACTGGCAGATTTACAGAGGACTTTTTAAAAAAATTGACACAATTTCAAAAATTTTTATATAGAGGACCACATGAAGATAAGTACCCAACCACTATATATCAGGTGATAGCTGATGCATGAAGGGACGTAATGGTAAATTTTAGTTGCTTAGCAACAAACCACAGAAATGTGAATATTGTTATAAGAGACAGGAAGTAAAATAAAAGGGTTTATATCGGGGTTATATCATCTCAATTTCATATTACACATGAAACCAGCAATTTTAGCCGGTCAACTTTTGGTCAACAACAACAACTGTTTGTCAACAACAATTTTTTGGTTGATCATAACAAACCACAAGATGTGAATATCATTATAAGTTGAAAAAGGCTGTTTCATACACATGAAATCAGCAATGTTAGCTAGTCAATGTTTGGTCAACAACAACTATTTGTCAACAACATTTTTATAACAAACGACAAAGATGTGAATAGCATAACAAAGAGGAAGTAAGGGCTAGGGTCCATACTACTGAAAAATAAATAAAAGTATGTGCAAAGTGTGCATAACATAATTATAAATAAATATAGATAAAAAATAAAAGGGCAATACTTGGCACTGTGAAGGTCTGCATGTTCAGCATAACTCAGACAAACACATAATACTACATTATAAAAAATATATATATATATATATATAAATAATAACCTCTCCTCCAACCCTGTCTTCTCCTCTGCTGCTTCCTCATCCTCTTCCAGGTCCATGAGTGAAACTACCTTCCAAGGAGAAATAGTTCTTATTATTATACTAGTTACTAGGCTTTACTAGGCTTTACTATACAACTCTTATCTATTCTTATTTTGGGGGAAGTCTTCATGATCATCGCTATCCTCTGAAGCTTTGCTTGGCAGAGTAGGGCGACCAATACTTTGAAAACTTGCTTAGTGGTCGGTGCCAACAGCTTCTGTTATAGATGCCATATCACCGTCAACTACGCCACTTCCCAGGTAAGCACAGGAACCTTCTTCCTCTTCCTCACTAACGTCAATCTCGGACAGGCCGAAGTCATCCTCAAATAGGAAGTCTTAACGCTTCGTCTCTACAAAAGTGGGTCGCCATTTCTTCTTCGAGACAGGGAATGAACCGAAAGTGATGTTTGCTGGCACGTTTACTTCTCTTTCCTCATTCCGTATTTTCCAGATATTCAGGGGTATATTAGAAGCATGCTTTAGGCATACTCGTGCAATTTTTGAAGTTTATACCGCGAACGGTTAATTTTTTACGGATTTTTTCGTTGCGACTAATCAGTTTTCGCGACTTAAGTCGCTTATGCCAGTGAGAGGGTTAATGCCTATTATCATAGTAACAGGTTGTAGCACCATTCTGGCATGCATATGCAAAGGTAGACACTTAAGATAATTTAAAACAGCCTTAATCTGGTGATAGCAACAAAGGAAATTCAAACAATATGAAAGAATATGAAAGAATAGAGCAATAATTGATATTCTAAATGCTAGCAAAACTAGAGCTTGAACAAGAAGTGACGGAGATTTTACAAAAGCATGTTTTGAGGAATCAGGGGTCAAAGTCTATACTCCGGTCATTTCTATCCAGCACTCCAGTCTGTAAGAAATGGAGAAGATGCACGCATAGAAATGGCCATAAGTATGGAATAGAAACTTTAATTGGAAATCCAACTTGTCTATGAATATAGTTACCAGTTTATGGAAAACATAAAATGTAGGCCCTTTAAAGAGGATGGACAGTTCCTAAGAAGCTCAGTGTGTCTTTAAGCTGCTTACACCAGTAGGCTTACCTTTACCCCCTGCATCCTTGTTGCTTCTGCCTGTGGTTAGTGAGTTGATGTAACAGGTGATTAGTTGCAGCTGCAGCAAAGTGCATGCATGTGCATATGTACACAATGCTACCTGTTTGCTGTGGCTCTCCTCTCAATGATTGATTCTGCCCAACCTCATATACAGTAGGCGCCATAAAAAAATTGGCGTTGCGTTTAAACCGAGCGTTGATTCAGCGTCTAAACGCATGCGATTTCCTACCGGCTATAAAGAATGCACGAAACATTCAGATGCTAAAAACATTAAATGCACGACCGTTTAGCCGCTCTAAACGTTTAGACGCATGGAACGTTTATTGTTTTTCCGGAATAGATCGTAGGGAGTTGCACTTCAGGAGTTGCACGTGGAAGTCATCGCGAATGGTGTAACAAGAAACAGATTGAAGGCACCGACTGTGTCAGGACTTAGCCTGGCGGTTTGATAGCGGGAGACCTACAAAGCTAACGGCAGCCATCTGAGAGGTAGTGGAACAGAAGATGCGAGTTAATGACTGCCTTCCAGCTGCACGAGCACCTCAAGAACAATGGCTACCCAATGACCATTCTTCGTGTAGAGCCTCACTCGGAGTGTAGCTCCTACTTTAGTTGGAAAGAGAATTAACTAGGTTCGTGTTAGTCTTGTTTGCTTGAGATTCTTAAGGCTGTATGCTGACTTAATTTAGCTGATAAGGAGACTGGCTTAAAGCTCCATGCTTGCTTTGGGTGGGGGGCTCTCCTGATCTAGCTTTTGTTTGTAGTTTATGCTGAAGCTTGAATGCCCACCCTGTTGGTGTAGTGGCTGTTATTGCCATTCCCCTTGCACTGAAATAAACATTATTTTACAGATTTGTTGCCTTGATGATTTGTTGCCTTGATGTGAATAAAATTATAATCCCCAATTGCATCATTTAGGTTGGTGTGGCCAAGACAATTCATGGGTATCAAGGGTTTGAGAAGGTTAATATGGACAGATGAATGCAGTCGCAGTTTGAAACCCACTGAAGCTCATCATAAGAAGATTGGTCAACCTGAAAAGAACAATATCATGTGTTTTTTTGGTCATTGTATTTTAATATTAGCAAATTCTATATACAAATTATAGAAATGGGAGTTGTATATAGGGAGTTCTAAATTAAAATATATATACATTTTTAATTAACATAATGTTTGTTACAGAAGTCGAAGTTACAGAAGTCGACAAAAAAACCCAGTTGATTAAAGACTTGTGAACAAACACAAATATTACATGAACAGTAAATCATTTCTTGGTTTGTAGTCCCATCCGGTTTGATGCCAGTTGAATTGCCTCCAGAGATATTCTGGGAGGTGTAAGTCCCTACCTTCACTCTGTGCAGGCATCCCCCAGCAAGGTGCCCCAGAGCTTTGCGTTGTGGGACAGAGACTGAGTCCAACTCCACGGGCTAAAATAAACCAATAACACAACATGAATCAATTCTTGATGACAATATGTAGCTTCATTAGTACAACAATAGCTAGAGAAGTACCATCCATTCCATTTGTTCTAGCTACCAAAAAAACAACTAAAACTGAAACTCAAGTACTGGCTCGATCAGCTTGTATGGATCAAGCGGATTCCAGTTACACCAAAGTTATATTATAGCAAGTATAACAGTAAGAGGAGGAAACTTACTTGTTCTCTAAAGAACAAGTAACTGTAGTTCTAGCTTGCCCTGCTATTTTTCTTCAGTTTAAGTGGTAGTCATGCACGCGCCTCTCGGTTTAAAAAAAAGTAGCAAGAAACGCAGCGAGCGTTCAACGCAGCAAGCGTCCAAACGCTCTGTACTGTACGTTTCGTTAACGATTCTTTGGCCAACGGTCATGCGTTGCGTACGTTGGGTTTAAACGCAACGACAAGTTTTTTATGGCGCCTACTGTAGCATCCCTGTTTCTCATGCCACATCTGTGGAGCTAGTTGTCTAATAGTTAGTAACTCTAACCTATCATCCTCATCTCTCTGTTGAGGGAGGCTACTTATGGGACATTCCCCTGGCCCAGCGTGGAGGTCTTGCTTTTATATTAAATGACTAGTTTTGTCCCAGTTGACTCCTTGCTAACTGATGATGTTTATATTTTGTAAGATTGGTCTATCACAGGTAAAGTGTTGTGAAACACAGTGATTAATATTTTGTACGTGGTAACGTTGTGTAAGTGTCAGTCTGTGTTGTGTTAGGATTGAGAAACAAGCTCTCAATTTTACCATATTTCATTAACTGATTCACCTTTTAAGCTGATATATCTACAAATTTTAGACATTCATCAAAACATTGTATAAGATGTATGTGCTAAAAACCAGCTGCACATGTGCAGAAGGCTACAGCATTATTATATAAAACTTTATTTCTTGATCTGGTTTATGTGTGTGGGTGGAGGAAGTGATAAAAATATAACAAATAATAAAACTTACTTTGACGATCACAAATTGCCATCATAAACAGTCTCTTCCTTACCTTTACTGCTGTCTCTGCAAGCCAATGAAAGCTGTATAGGCACCATGCTAGCCTGAAATCCCTCAGAATCTCTTCACTCTTGAGAATAAAATGCACTCCTGGATGTATTACTGCATCGGCATCTATATAGGATGGTTTGGCATTGTAGGTGCTAGCTAACATCAGGAGGGAAAGAGTTACCTGGAACATGTTTCTCCCTGGGATGTTTGGGCATTACTAGGAGCATTAGTAGGAGCTAGCTGTTCTGACTAGTAAGGGTGGCAATACCTTTACTAGAGTATACAGGATCCCATCCAAGGACAACAATGTCAACTAACAAATATAGCATACTTGATCTAAATGGAAGCAAGTCAGCATTCTTCTCTGTAACTCTGTAACTAGCCATCATTTATCAACAGACTTACTGAGCCAAGAATTGATTTTAAACTAATATCCGCAGAGATCAGAATGCTTACTTGGCTGCCATTAAGCTTAAGTGCACTGTCCCTGCGACATCCATCCATGTGAAGCGACTCTAGGGATACACAGCTGAACTTTACAATATTTGTATGAAAATGTCTCTCATCTCTATCTGTCCTTACTTTATAGGAGGTGAGTTACAGTATTCTATGGCTAGGATGACATGATTTGATCAACTTCAATTTATTTGAACATGTCTCTTGACTCTCTGTGTCCAACCTACTTCATGAAACCATCATAGGCGGTGAGTTACAGTATATCTAAATCTAGGATTACACGTCTTGATCAACTTTAATTAATTTGCATGTCTCTTGTCTCTCTGTGTCCAACCTACATACATTAAATATTCATAGGTGATGAGTTAGTGTATTCTATGTCTAGGATGACATGTGTTGACTGATTGATCAATTCTAATTTATTTGAGCATGTGTCTTTGCTCTCGGTGTCTAAGTTAATAAAACATAGTTTCATAGTTACTTATATTGCTAGAATATTGCAAGAACTAAAGACTATTCACCTTGGCTTGCAGTGGAGTAAGATGACCAATCATGCGCTGAGCAGCAAGAAAATGTTCACTAGAAGAACATGTATACAATTGAATGTACTGGCCACTAATGGAGCTAACTATTGTTCAATTTGGCATCGAGTAAGACCGGAAAAATATAAAATTAAATATATTTTTATGCACTGCCATGCACAAAGCCACACAAATGGTGGAGAAAGGGTTAAAGTCTTATAAATACCTGTGATGTGCTTTATAGTAGTGGTCAAAATGTATCTGATTAGGAAGAGGCCTAGTTTGTTTAGGAGAGTATAAAGTACAGCTTAGGCTGTTGCTTAATAAAGAAGTGAGGGGCTTTACACCTGATTTTCACAGGACTGCAATAACTCCAGAATGCAAAGCTTGATTTTTGTGAAAGGTTTCTTTTACTAAGTGTAACCCCTTGAATCATCAGATATAATAGCTGGAATGTGGTGTCCTTGACCAGTTGAGCTAAGTGCCCTTTGTCTGGTCTCTGGTTCATTAATGCCTATTATCATAGTAACAGGTTGTAGCATCATTCAGGCATGCATATGCAAAGGTAGACAATGGAGATAATTTAAAACATCCTTTAATCTGGTGATGCAAAGAACAATATGGTATATATTCAAACAATAAGAGTAATAATTGATATTCAAAATGATAGCAAAACTAGTTTGAACATGAAGTGACAGAGATTTATACAAAAAGCGGGAATCGGGGTTAAAAGTCTATACTCCATGTTTTTGGCCATTTCTATCCAGCACTCCAGCCTGTAAGAAATGGAGAAGATGCACGCATAGAAATGGCCATAAGTATGGAATGGAACCTTCAATTGGAAATCCAGCTTGTCTATGAATATAGTTGTCAGTTTATTCAAAATTTAAAATGTAGGCCCTTTAAAGAGGATGAACAGTTCCTAAGAAGCTCAGTGTGTCTTTAAGCTGCTTGTACCAGTTCGCTGACATTTACCCCCTGCATCCTTGTTGCTATTACCTGTGGTTAGGGAGGTGACCTAACAGGTGATTAGTTACAGCTGCAGCAAAGTGCATGAATGTGTACATAATATGTACACAAAGCTATTGTGGTTGTTAGTAGTTACCTGTTTGCTGTGGCTCTCCTCTCCATGATTGATTCTACCCAACCTCATATAGCCTCCCTGTTTCTCATGCCACATCTGTGGAGGTAGTGGCCTAATAGTTGGTACATGTACCTCTAACTTATCATCCTGCATCGCTCTATTGAAGGCTTCTACTAACTTGGTTTGAGAGTCATCCTCCTGGGCCCACTGGTTATGAGTGGAGGTCTTGCTTGTACAGTAAGAGATAAAAAAAGTTCTGGTTCCTTACCTGTCACTAATGTTACGATGTCAGAGAAATTTGAAACACGGAATCAATGCATAAAAAACCTGACATATAATGCAAAACAAATGCTGTTAAGTTTACGTTTCCAATTTTTTTATATTTTGCTTTTTTTAAATATATGTGTATGCACGCATTTATGCGCACATGGGCTCCAGTTGTTTACAACGAGCTAAATCTAGCGAGTGTTTTTTTGCTCCACTTTGTTTTCTTCTTCCCAGATGTCATTTTGCCCATCAAGAAGTTCATTGCTAATTGAAGTTATTTCTCTTCTTAACCTTTTGGCCTGTGCCCACTAGTGTCTGTCCTTCAGGTCCAGCTCTCAACTTAGTATAGTAGCTATGCCTTCTAGTTCATTGCTACACTGTGTAGCTAAGATGCATTAGACTAAGCTTGCTATATAGTTTTGTAGAGGTTAGGTTTCCTAGGCATAGTGTTAGGCAAAGCGTAGGCTCGTCAAACAAGTCCCTTTTTATAGCCCTCACAGAACCTCTAGTAGCTAGCAAGCTTTGCCTTAGAGAGACTTTACAGAGTAGCTTAGCAAGCCTTTTCTTAGAAAAGTTGAAGATTTTACATAGCAGGACTTGCCTTACAAAACTTAACTTCTAGAAACCCTTTGCTAAGCTTTTCTATCTAAAGGCTTGTCCACACTGCACAATAACTGGATGCGCATTGAGACACACTAGCTACCAATAGAGTCTCAATGCGTGTCCAGTCACGACGTCGCATCCACACTGACATGACAATAAACCAAACGCGCATAAAAACCACTCCTCTCCAAGAAAACTGCACCACGTCACAATGCACAATGGATACGGTGTTAGTTGTTGGATTTCTTCTGTTATGGACGAGATACCTACAGACGCGAAGGAAGCATACGCTGCAGAGGAGAAGAAGGATTTATAAATACAAAAAGGCAATACAGTAGACGGATGGCGCTCCATGAACTCCATAAAAGAAAGCTGCAGAGGTAAAATTTTCGAAGTCTATTTTAGCTATAATAGTATTTACTGTAGCTTGATCTTTGCCTGCTATAGGTCCTTTGATTGTGGCAATGATGGCTGGCTACCAGCATCCATCTGTGCGCCAAGTTTGGTGCAAGCCACGCAGTAAGCACTGGTGGGAATCAGCTACAACTTTATAAATGATTCTGTTTCTTAGTACTCCGTCGAGTAGCTCCTGGACACTAGCATGGCTCCACACACTGATCAGCGCTCTTGTTTCTTCATAGTTTCAGCCTGCAGCCATAGCGCCAGCGGGGTTTATCTTTTAACACGCACCCGCGTAATTAATTTTACGCTTGGATTTGTTGCTCTGGCTCGACTCAAACCACCTATCGAGGTGGACTGGACCTAATGCGCGTTAGGCCCAAGAAATCTAATTCACATTCAGTGTGGACGCAACGAACGCGCATTCATTGAGATCTAACGCGCATTCAGTGTGCAGTGTGTGGACAGGCCTTAACTATCCATGTCTAACTATTAAGCCTCGCATCAACTATTATATAGACCAAGAGCTGATACATTTACGCATTGCCCAATGGAGAACTCTGTGTCAGTGGTGCCCCTAAGGATGGTCATGTGTTTGGTGATAGTGTCGCAGGGTGACTTGGATATCACCCAACAATGTAACGGTTAACTGGTAATTGCTGCCACCAGGTAGACTGACTACCATGTTACAGGTCTAATTCAGATGTTGTCTCAAAGACCTTTATGGCCAAAGTTATATACATAAGATAGATAGCTGTATGCTCGCAATCAACTCCTTGGTAGCTCTAACTAGGCTCCTTTTATAGGGACCAGTCGGACTAAACATGCAATGGGTTACAGTCATTACATACCTATTCACACTTAATTAACAATGGACTGCATGATAGTAATCAGTGTGTGCAATAAATTATGATTACTGTGTAAGGGTTCAGTTAGAGTCTTGTCCAGGGACACCCTGTGACATTCCCTCCTTCTTCTCTTGAGGTTGATCTTCTGGGGGTGGTTCGCATGAGTTCCACGACTGCCTGGACATCCTGTCGGCGTTAGTGTTCTGTGCTCCGGGTCAGTGTTCCACTTCATAGAGGTACGGTTGTAGGGTGAGAGCCCATCTGGCTAGCCATCCATTTTCATCCTTCATTGTCTCTAGATATTTCAGGCTGCTGTGGTCAGTGATGATCGTAAAGGCTGCTCCGCTGAGGTATACTCGGAAGTGTCGTACAGCTTCTACTACGGCCAAGCACTCTTGTTCTGTCACAGTATATCGAGTTTCAGCATCCTTCAGTTTCCTTGAATAGTATTCTACTGGTTGGTCTGTTCCATCATGTCCCTCCTGGCTGAGGACTGCCCCGATACCTACTCCCGAAGCATCGGTATGCAATAGAAAAGTCTTCTCCTCATTTGGGCTTAGTAGTATAGCATCTCCTATAAGTCTGGTGTTGATATGCTGAAATGCGGCCGGTGTCCAGTTTATTTTATCAGGAGCCGCTTTTCTTGTGGAATCTGTTAGGGGCACAGCTATGGTTCCAAAACTGGGGATAAACCTCCTATAGTAGTTAGCCAGGCCTAGGAAGGCTCGGATATCCTTCTTCTTAACTGGTCGAATGTATCTCGACATTGCTTCGATCTTAGCTTGTAATGGTTTGACTAATCCTCCTCCTACTCGGTGGCCTAGATATTGGCAGTCTGGGCTGGCAAATGTGCACTTTGATGCCTTCAGAGTCAAGCCTGCTGCCTCCAATCGGTGTAGGCCTCTAGGTGCTCCAGGTGTGTGTCGAATCCTTCACTGAACACCACAATGTCGTCGATATACACTGCTGCAAAGTCTGCTAGGTCTGCCAGGAGTCCATTCATCAGTCTTTGGAAGACGGAAAGAGCATTCTTAAGTCTGAAGGGCATCCGGAGATATTCCCACTTCCCATGGGGTCTAATGAATGCTGTCTTCGGTATGGATGTTGGGTGCACTTTCACTTGGTGGTAACCTCTAGCCAAGTCTAATGTGGAGATGTGTGTTGCCCTTCCTAGTTTGTCCAGCAGCTCGTTGATTCGTGGCAGTGGAAATGGATCAGACTTCGTTACTGCGTTGAGTTTTCGATAGTCAATACAGAGGCATACACCTCCTCCACTTTTTCCGACTACGAGAGCTGGGGAGGCCCATGGGCTTCTTGATGGTTGTATAATTCCCAGCTCCAGCAACCTTCTAACTTCTTCATCCATAGTTTTCAGTCGTTTTGTATCCAGTCGATATGGTGGCCTGCTAATCGGGTAGGCCTCTCCTGTCTCTAGTCTGATCTCTGCATCTCTGGCACACCCGTGTCCGAAAATCTGGTTGTGAACCTTCAGCAATTTTCTCAGTGTTTCTTCTTCAGTTTCTGTCAGTTCTGGGTTGATGGTCACCCTGTTTTCTTCATCTGGATGGGTGCAGGCGTCCTCATCTGTTATTTCTGTGAAGACAAAGCATGCTGTCGTGGGAGAGTGAAACTCCTTCAGCAAATTTATGTGTCGCTTCACCTTTCTCCAGGGGTGATCAGGCATGCTCAGTTCAGGGATGGTCGGGCATTATCTTGTGGGAGGTGATTTCTTCATGACTGGGAGAATTAGCCAGCAACAATCATCTCTCAAAATACTTTGTCTGCTCTGACTCCATTCCTTAGATCCAAAGCTCTCCCACTGTCACTTCAAAACATTATATTGACCTCTGTTAAAGGATCAGATGTTCCCTCACTGTGACACTGCTACTTCTCCTGATCAAACAGACTGTGAATATCTTAGGCTGTGTCACTTGAATTTTGATATATCTAATCTACTGCCTCACACCCCCACAATCCCCCAAACCGAATTAAGCAATGGAGATTGGAAAATAGAAGTCACTCTTATCTTTGAACTTAATATATCTAATTCCGGATGTGCATGTTTATATGAACATCCAGAAAGGGCAATGCAATAAATGAAACTTGAAACTTAAACTTGCTGGAAGTTGTTTTTGTTTTGAAATATACTGTAATAATAGTATGCATGCATGCAATATGAAGCCATGGAAGCAACACAGGCCTTGTGGATGACACAGCTAGCGTGCTTGCAAGGTACATGTGCCGTCCTTCCAGTTTGTAAAGCCCTTCACTAGATAGGCTCTCTCAGTCTAACTAGTGGCCATAGCTCTACCATCCTGGACAGCCTTGCAGCATGTGAAGCTTCTAGCAGCATCCAGCACAATATCATAGTGTAGCAACTTAAGTTGTTAAACCAGTTAGCCTGAAACAAACAGTTTACTGGTGCACTTAAACCAAAGGACAGAGAAGGGAAGACAATATGCTTCACTGAAATGGCTCAAGTGGTCGGTCACCAAATTAATAGCTCTAGTCATGCTGCAGATACAGGTCAGCATCGTGTCCTTTGACCTCATAAAATTAATTAAACTTGTAGTATAATGTTGGCCATAGCCGCACCAGCCACACCAGCCCTGCATTTGTAGGAGCAAGCTGTTCTGACCAGTAAGGGTAGCATTACCTTTACTAGAATATACAGGATCCCATCCTAGGACAACAATGTCAACTAACAGGTGTAGAATACTTGATCTCAATGGAGGCAAGTCTGCATTTTCTTATCCATAACTAGCGATCATTTATCGACAGACTTACTTGAGCCAAAGAATTGATTGTAAAATGATTACAATACCCACAGAGATCAGAATGCTCACTTGGCTGCCATCAAGCTCAAGTGCACTGTCCCTGCGACATCCATCATAGCCCATGGACAGGTTCCGTTATGAACTATTGAAAGTTAATGCCATCCTTACTGGTGTTTAAACAGCCAGATCCTTGGCAATTCCAACATCCCAGATGAACAGTCCTATTCTTGTCAATTGTTAATAACAACCTCCCTTTTAATAGATTGACTGAAATAAATATTATTATGGTTTACTATTCAACATGTCTCTCATCTCTGTCTGTCCTTACTTTATAGGCAGTGAGTTACAGTATTCTATGGCTAGGATGACATGATTTCACTAATTGTTCAACTTCAATTTATTTGAAATGTCTCTCGGCTCTCTGTGTTCAACCTACTTCATGAAACCATCATAGGAAGTGAGTTACACTATTTCTATATCCAGGATTACATGTGTTCACTAATTGATCTACTTTAATTAATTTACATGTCTCTTGGCTCTCTCTGTTGAACTTATTTCATCAAACTATCATAGTGGGTAGTTACAGTATTCTATGTCTAGGATGACATGTGTTGACAATCTGGTGAACTATAATTAATTTGAACATGTCTCTATGCTCTCTGTGTCTAACCTACTGAGGTTATATCAACATAGTTCGATAGTTACATGCATTGCTAGAGTATGGCAGAACTAAAGTCTATCCACCTTGAATTGCAGTGGAAGTAAAATACCCAATCACGCACTGAGCAGCAACATAATGGTCACGAGAATCACATGTGCATGTAGTAGCTACTAATAGAGCTAACTTCTGTGCAACATGTTTCCAAAATATCTAGCATTAAATGTATTTTATTTAGCATCACGCAGTAAGCCACGCAAAAGGTGGAGAAAGGGTTAAGGCAGAAAAACAATTCTGTGGTGCTCCATAGTCGCCGTCATGAGTCATTAAGAAGAGTCCTAGTTTGTGAGGATGGGTGTAAAGTACAGCTCAGGTATTGGCTTAATTAAGCATTGGGGGTTTTACACCTGATTTTGATAAGACTTCAATCACTCCAGAATGCAAACCAGTATGAAGTTGATTTTCATCCCAAAATGTAGCTGTTGAAATAAGCTTTCTCTACTTCAAGGGTACCCCTTGAATCACCAGATAATAGCTGGAATGTGGTGTCCTGACCAGTTAGAACTAAGTGCCCATCTGCTTTGTGGTTCATTAAAGGCCTATTAACATAGTAACAGATTATAGCACCATTCCATGTATAGGCATACATATGCTAAGATAACAACACTGGAGATAATTCTGAAAGCAGCCTTTAATATGATGGTAATCACAAAGAAAATTGATATTCAGAGTCTCTGGAAGCGTAGAGTCATAAATGAGCATTTAAATGGTGCCAGAGCTGTAGAGTTTAACAAGAATTTTAGATGCACTAAAAACATGTTTTGAGGAACCAAGGTTCAAAGTTGAGCATTCAACATGCCAGACATTTCTATCAAGCACTCTACTCTCTAAGAAATGGAGAAGATGCATGGAGAGAACTAGCCATAACTTTAGAATGGACCCTTCAATTGTTCTGAAACTTGAAATCCAGCTTGTGGCAGTTACTAGTTGCAGGGCTGATTTAGAGGGGTGGGGTATGACTGGGAGGGGCATTAGCCCCCCCCCCCCCCCCCCCCCCCCTTGCTGACTCACCGCCCACCTTGAGATCTTAGAATATTGTATTATTGTATAGTATAGTGCTGTTAAATACGTGACCCCCCCTCAACTCAATCCTAAATGCAGCCCTGAATAGTATTTAATAGTAGACCCCAGTGGTGTGTCTATAAACTGCTTACCTACAACAGTAGGCTGACCTTTACCCCCTGCATCCTTGCTGCTGCTGCCTGTGGTTAGGGAGGTGATGTAACAGGTGATTAGTTGCAGCTGCAGCAAAGTGCATGCATGTGTATATGTACACAATGCTCCTGTTTGCTGTGGCTCTCGTCTCCATGATTGATTCTACCCAACCTCATATCATCCTGCATCTCTCTGTTGAAGACTAAACTTGGTTTGTGATGCATCCCCCAGGCCCAATTAGTGAACATCTTGCTTGTATAGTAAATGACTAGTTTTGTTAAACTGCCAGTTGACTCCTTGCTAACTGATGGTGTTTATATTTTGTAAGAATGATTCGATCACAGGTTAAGTGTTTTGAAACATGTCTATTCATTGAGTAATGTTTTGTAAGGATTTGATAGAGCTAACGTGCTAAACTCCTCCCCCTTCCCCACCCTAAAACATGCACATAATAAACGCCAACTTTACAAGATGGCAGTGAAGACTGGAAAATGGAAGTGAAGACTGCCCACTCTTATCTTTGTACTCTCTAATTATTGACTCTCTTTCTCTTATGCTAGTGTTTGGATGTGCATGTTTATATGAACATCCAGAAAGGACAATGCAATAAATGAAACTTGAAACTTAACTTGCTGGAAGTTGTTTTTGCTTTGCAATATACTGTAATAATAGTATGCATGCATGCAATATGAAGCCATGGAAGCAGCACAGGCCTTGTGGAAGTCACAGCTTGCATGCTTGCAAGGTACATGTGCCATCCTTCAATTTGTAAAGCCCTTTACTAGATCTCGCTCAGTCTCACCAGTGGCCACAGCTCTACCATCCTGGACAGCCTTGCAGCATGTGAAGCTTCCAGCAGCATCCAGCACAATATCCACTTAAGTTGTTAAACCAGTTAGCCTGAAACAAACAGTATACTGGTGCACTTAAACCAAAGGACAGAGAAGGGAAGACAATATTATGCTACACTGAAATGGCTCAAGTGGTAGGTCACCAAATTAATAGCTCTAGTCATGCTGCAGATACGGGTCAGCCTCGTGTCCTTTGACTTCATACAATCAATTAAACTTGTAGTATAATGTTGTATGGCCATAGCCGCACCAGCCACACCAGTGGCTACTGCCCTGCATTTGTAGGAGCTGGCTGTTCTGACCAGTAAGGGTAGCATTACCTTGACTAGAGTATACAGGATCCCATCCAAGGACAACAATCTCAACTAACAGATGTAGCATACTTGATCTCAATGGAGGCAAGTCAGCATTTTCTTATCCATAACTAGCGATCATTTATCGACAGATTTACTTGAGCCAAGAATTGATTGTAAAATGATTACAATACCCACAGAGATCAGAATGCTCACTTGGCTGCCATCAAGCTCAAGTGCACTGTCCCTGCAACATCCATCCATGTGAAGAGACTGAACTTTACAATATATTTGTTTCAACATGTCTCTCATCTCTGTCTGTCCTTACTTTATAGGCGGTGAGTTACAGTATTCTATGGCTAGGATGACAAGATTTGACTAATTGTTCAACTTCAATTTATTTGAACATGTCTCTCGGCTCTCTGTGTCCAACGTACTTCATGAAACCATCATAGAGGGTGAGTTACACTATTTCTATATCCAGGATTACATGTGTTCACTAATTGATTTACTTTAATTAATTTACATGTCTCTTGGCTCTCTCTGTTCAACTTATTTCATCAAACTATCATAGTCGGTAGTTACAGTATTCTATGTCTAGGATGACATGTGTAGATTCTCTGGTGAACTACAATTAATTTGAACATGCCTCTATGCTCTCTGTGTCTAACCTACTGATGTTATATCAACATAGTTTGATAGTTACATGCATTGCTAGAGTAGGCAGAACTAAAGTCTATCCCATTGACTTGCAGTGGAAGTAAGATACCCAATCATGCACTGAGCAGTGAGATAATGTTCACAAGAAGCACGTGTGCATGTAGTAGCTACTAATAGAGCTAGCTTCTGTGCAACATGTTGTCGAGTGTTGCCAAAATATCTAGCATTAAATGTGTTTTATTTAGCATTACGCAGTAAGCGACGCGTAAGGTGGAGAAAAAGTTAAGGCAGAAAAGCAATTCTGTTGTGCTCTATAGTAGCCGTCATAAGTCATTAAGAAGAGTCCTAGTTCGTGCGGATGGGTGTAAAGTACAGCTTAGGCATTGGCATTAATTAAGCATTGGGGTTTTTACACCTGATTTTGATAAGACTTCAATAACCCCAGAATGCAAACCACTATGAAGTTGATTTTCATCCCCAAATGTAGCTCTTGAAATAAGCTTTCTCTACTTCAAGGATACCCCCTTGAATCATCAGATAATAGCTGCAATGTGGTATCCTTGACCAGTTAGAACTAAGTGCCCATCTGGTTTGTGGTTCATTAAAGGCCTATTAACCGGCTCACCACCGTATCCACCATATGGCGGAGTTGTAAATTACCGCGACAAAAACAAATACAATATATAAAATCGTTAGTTTTAGCTATAAATATACCTGGGCATGTCCCTTGCTTAGCTAGAGCAGGAATTAAAATAGCTGAGGTATAGTGCCAAGGTAACCAAGGTATTGGTGATGTCAAACTCAGCTGATCGTTTTAAAAAAAAGGCTTCTAGACTAAATGTGGACGATGTTTTGTCAATGCTGGATGACGACGAATTCGGTCTGTCTGAGGTTGAAAGCAGTGATGAGGAAGGAGAAGGGATATTTGCCTACCACGGAGAATAGACTAGAGATCCTGAAGAGCTAGCAACTCTGACTGACATCGTAGATTCAGAACCTTTTTTTTTGCCAGTCCAGAGATAGTAGCGCTGATTTGCGTAGGGATCCAGGTCTTGAGACTGACGATGGTGAAGAACAGGAACAAGATGTCCCAGGAAAATAATAGCCATACATGTAAGATCCTTTAGCATTACTGCTTTTTTTCTGACTTGTATAAAAAATAGCATTTACCTGGGTACTTCGCTGGTAAGAGCTATCCATCTATATAGCTGTAATAATATAAAGCTAGTAGGTAGTTAGTTAGCTATGGTTTCTAATTATCTGCCCTAGTAAAATATGACACTGTCATTTTATTATATTTACATCATGATGTAATCTCCAGTTATCTGTCCATATTCTGCCTAAAAATACAATCAAAACAAACAATCAAATGTTATAATGATATTCATCGTATGTGGTCAGTTGCTAGGCAACCTACAGTTGACCACTATGTTTGTCAACACCAATGCTATAACATCAACCATGGTTGCTAGGGACATTTGTGCACTCCTGGTTGAATATAAAATATTATGTAAAATAACGTCACTATTTTTAAAAAGTGCTGTGTAACAGCGGTGGAAGGGTTATCATAGTAACGGGTTAACATAGTAACAGATTCCATGTATAGGCATACATATGCTAAGATAACAACACTGGAGATAATTCTGAAAGCAGCCTTTAATATGATGGTAATCGCATAGAAATTCACAGTCTCTGAAAGCTTAAAGCAATAAATAAGCTTGTAAATGGTACCAGAACTGTAGAGAATTTTATGTGGCACCAAAAACATGTTTTGAGGAACTGGGGTTCAAAGTTAAGCATTCAGTATGCTGGGCATTTCTATCAAGCACTCCACTCTCTAAGAAATGGAGAAGATGCATGGATAGAAATGGCCATAACTATGGAATAGAAACTTCAATTGTTCTGAAACTTGAAATCCAGCTTGCCTATGAAACCAGTTCAAAGAATAATAATAATAGCAGGGCTGCATTGGATTTTTGGTGTGGTTGGGGGGGGGGACATTAGCACCCCCTTGCTGATCCAACACCCTCTTGAGATCTTGAGATATTGTATTATTGTAGTGTTGTTAAATATGTGCCCCTGCCTCTCCCCTCAACTCAATCATAAATGCAGCCCTGAATAGTACTTAAAAAGTAGACCCCAATGATGAACAACAAGCATAGTGGGTCTATAGACTGCATACTTATACCAGTTGGCTGACCTTTAACCCCTGGATGATTGTTGTGGCTGCCTGTGGTTAGGGAGGTGATGTAACTGGTGATCTGTAGCAAAGTGCATGATTGTGCATACAGTAGCGGCCAAAAATTACTTTACGTTATGTTTTCGGACAACGTAGGTACTACGTTTTGCGAGCAAGCGTTGCGTGTGCATTCCTTACTATTTTTCCAATCATACTTCTAAAACGTAGGTGCATTGTGCAGCTGGAACGCATGCGTTCATAGTATAAACGTCCACGTGATACGTTTCGTCGCTCGCTCGAGTAACTTACAGCTCTCTTTCCCGCGTTGTGGTGTATCGGCCTACAAGAAGCAAAAGCAAAGAATTCTGAACCTTAGCCTAAGCTTTGAAGCACCCAAGATATTGATGGGACGACCTGAGCTTCCTGAAACATTACCTGCGATCACACACCTTTTGTTCAAGGAGCAAATTGGTTGTCAGAGGCTCAAGTGGCAGGTTAAGTTTTTGTGCCATGCCATGAATTATAGAAAACTGGTAGCTTACATTACAAAGAATATATGAAGTGAGGAACCTGAAATGCCTTTATGTGCAGAGCATTACAAAAACCATACTATATTACATTGACAACATGGCCTACTAACTACAGTCAAGGCTTTCTTCAAAGCAATGAGTGCCGGCTTTGATGTACATATAGGACAAACATCGAGTGGTTGTACATTGTTGCATGGCAATTCATATTGCCTTCTATTCTGAGGCAAACAAAGTAATGATTTGGCTAATGGGTACTTAACCTATTTGAGACGACACGGCGATGTACAAGCAAACTAAGATACACATAACTTGCGTGCCAGAGCTCAACCCTGGTGGACCTCAAGTAACCATTAAAAAAAAACACACCGTATTTTGTCTCGCACACCCCAGGTCAAGAGGTCGGAGTGGCACAGCAATTTGTCAGCAAGGCAGCGAGTGCTTTTGAGAATATCATCTGGTTTGACAAGTGTACTTTGTAGCATCTGCTACCCAGAAGGTTGAGGTGATTCTTCACATCATCAAACTAAATAGCAAGTGCTATGGGTATTGATAATGTGTTTTCAACATATTTGTGTGTGGTTTGGTGCAGTAGTTGTTATCTGACAATATGTGATAGGATCTGCGAAAACGTGCCTTATGACCAAATACATAGTACTTTTCTCAAAAATACAAGTTTTAGAGCCTATTGTCATACACTATGAAATTTGACTTTTTTGTATTTGTTATCTAGGGTGTTTCTCCTCCTAACTGGTCAGAAAATTTCAAGCCTTGAATCCCTCTCACTCAGAACTAACGTTAGCTATGTACGCGGAGCTATGTACGCGGAGAATAATAATTATTACGTAATAGGGACTTTTATAATAACATTCATAGTTTGTAGTTGGAAAGGGTCAACAGTGCAATTTTCAAAAGGTTTGATAATGTCCACAGAACAAGCTAATGAGATAGCTTTGACTATCAATCGGGTCATGAAACTGGATGCACAGGACCAGGCATCTATGCTGGAGGTTATTGCAGACTACTTCACTCTCCCCACTCTTGATGATGAGGAGAATTTTGATGAGTTGGAATGATGCAGGTAAGAAGACATACAAAATACAATTCTTATAATTACAATCACATGTACATTACAATCACAATATACATTAGCAAGCTTGGAGGAAGATTGGGGCTGCCACATGGAGGATGAAGGTCACCATACTGAGGATTGTGGACATGATGGGAATGAGGGTTATGGATATCATCGTATAATACACCGACTTTATTATTCAAATAAAAGCTTTACATGGCCATGTTCAGTGTATACCTAGTTAGCACCTATGAATTAACTGCCACCTGGCTTATAGCTAGTAATGTATGGTAGTTATTGCTTGCTATCTACTAGACTGCTTGTAAGCTAATTTTCTAGTTAGATGACCAGTTGCTTGCTAGAGGACTAGCTAGCTATTTTTCTAGCTAGTTGCTTTTGCTAGTTATTAACCAATGACAATCATGTAAGCTATAGATGCTAGTCTCTATCCCAAAGCTTATAGCAACCTAGGAAAAAATACAGGTTTAGCCTTGTTTTTCTTGTTATTTTTTTAAGTTACGACCACAGCTAGTAGCTATCATCATCATCCGCCCGGCGCCACCCGCCCGCCGGCCGCAGGGGTGGCTCCGCCACTTTTGAGGTGGTCAGGCCCGGATGTGGGTGTGGTTGGGTGTGGTAAAAATGTGACAGATTTTTCATTTTCACGTTTCAATTAAATTGCACAGTAAATAATAGAGATTCATTAAATAAAGGTACCAAATACACATTCACATTATATATATATACACAAATATACACAAATATACTATAAATGCAGGTGAAGATAAAAGTTTAAAAGGATGAAGGGGGTTCATCGTCAACTTCCTCCATAACTTGAGGAATGCCCGCACAACTGCTGAGGCTTTTGGCAGCATCCTACATGCAATCAAAACACAGTACCCAGTATAAGTTTGCCCTCTGATGTTTTGTTTTGTTTTGTTGTTTTTTGGTCTCAAAGTCGATGCTGCATTTGTTGTTTTATGAAGTTGTGTTAATTTTTGGTTGTGTATTGTTGTGTATTGCTGCTAATAAATATTGTTCTGTCCAGGGGAGGGGTATTTGTTACTTACTTCGAGTATCCTTTCTTGATGCCTTCTGAACGCTCCATCAAAATCAAAGGACCTACCTACATGGTGCACGCATTTAAGATAAGCAGGGGAAAGTGTGTTTTAAAATATATACCGCAAAAACAATTGACGCACATGGATTTTTCAACTTCCAGAGTCTTACTCTTTACATGATCCCAATTACCTTGGAGTCCTCTTCACTCATGAGCTTCATCAGTTGAAACAGATTTCCATCACCACGATTGTCATGACCACGTATCCCACATCCCTGCCTTGCCAAAAACTTTAGACTGCTCAGAACCTTTTGAAGGCAATGCCGATTTTTTGCTCTGTCTTGGGCCAAAGTACTAGAGAGCATCTCACCTACATCTGGTGTAGTTGTTGGTACTGTAATTAGCTTCTCAACTGCTATCTTGTGGCACTGACTTTTCTCATGCTGTCGGATACCTAGTGTGGCATCTTTCCAGTTCGTAAATCCCCGAGATAACTACAATTCTAAATAAGTGAATAGTACTATAAACTTTAAAAGTTAAGTTCAAAGATCTATGAGGAAGTCGCTAAACTTACAAAAGCAGCATCGGTAGCTCCTGGCTTCACTGTTATATGCTTAGCCTTAACAGCTTTGCAGCAGAGGTGGCAGTCCAGAGAATCTCTGGCTTCACTATAATGTAGCCAAGACCAGGTACGGAACCAGCTCGCTTGACAAGATCTCTCCACTGCCTTCTTTTTCCCGAAAGCTCTCTTCAGAAAGGCGAAGGATTCGGGCGGTTGACGGGGAACTTCAGGAAGGTTATCGATCACTTTAGATGCTACACCAAAGCTCGAAGCCATGCCTGCCACAGCCAGACCGTCCAAAACAGTCTAGCCAATTGGGTAAGGGCATCATTCGCGCATGCGCAGCATGTCATCAAAAGTGGTCCGGCCAAAACCGGAGTGGCCGGACCATCGACGCCGCCACTTAATTTAATAATAATCTAGCTATGCATACTAAGACTTACCTCAGCTACATGTAGAGTTTCAAGACCCTTCTCCTCACTTTTGCAGTCGTTTGAGTAGCCGAAGCGCTCGAAGTAAACTTGCACCAAAACATCCGTCTTTCCCAAAATATTAATTATGATTTTTTGTCTACTGCACACACTCTAGCTTCAGCCTCAGCGGACTGTCATGCAGCTTTGAAGTGCCCACCGCAAAGTGCAGTGTTGGAGAAGGAAATACCTTTAGTGGCTTCCATCAGATCAGTTCTAGATCTCTGTGGCAAATGTGGTGAACAGGGCAAACGGAACTGGATTTTGTGTGATTTGTGTAGTGTTTGGTATCACCAGACATGTGTAAAATTGACAAAGAGACAAGCTGATGTTCTGAATGAATGGATCTGCCCCCGTTGTCGCCCTGCCCCCCATACTCATCCCCAAGCTTGTGATATTCAACATGCTGTAAATGCTGCTACTGCAAATGCTAGTCAAAATAATGTTGTTGCTGGTGAAGGTGCCCCTACACAGACTCCTGCGCCTACCATTTTCAGATTTTCACGTGTTGGGACTGTACTTAGAAGGGTTCCAAAAGCCTCAAGGTTCCAAGCCGCTAAGTTGTTGACAGATATCCTCAATAGGGTCGTGCTAGAAAACAGTATACCTGCATGGGAAAACCTCCTCAACTTCGCCAGAATATGTTTCTTGAACCCTAACAGAGTTCGCTGCGGAAAGAAATCAAAATCTCTAGCAACTCTTATCAACCATCAAATAAAAGATTTCTCCGAAAACCTTCACTTACAAACTCCTGCTGACTTGCCTGCCAAAAATCCTAAAAAATCATCAAAATCACTGTCCTCACTAGTTTCTGTCAAGCTCGCTGCGGGGGATGTCCGGGGAGCTGTGAGAATTCTTTCTTCTGATTGTTCCTTACTAGAAAGCACACCTGAAATTATTGAGCAACTCAAACAAAAACACCCCGAACCACATGTCCATTCTGATTTGCCAGAACCTCCTACTGTTGAAGATTGTTCTGATTCGATGATTCTCTCAATGGATGATGTGAAGAAAAGTTTAAGCTCTTTCAAAAATGGAATAGGAGGAGGGCCAGATGGGCTGCTCCCACAACATTTAAAAGACCTTACCTCCGATGCTCTGGGAGATGTGTCAAAGAAACTGCTTGAAGCTTTACTAAAGTTCCTGAATGGTATTGTGCTCTGTGGAAAAGTACCTGTTTCTGTTTGTCCTATATTCTATGGGGCTACTCTGGTTGCCCTCTCAAAGAAGGATGGAGGCGTGAGGCCGATTGCGATGGGTAATACTTTGAGACGCCTCGCTGGGAAGGCCACCATGAGAAAACTCAATGATTCATGCTCTTCATCTTTCAGACCTCATCAAATGGGAGTAGGGATGCCTTCAGGCGCTGAAGTAGCGACACATGCCTGCAGACGATTCCTCACTAATGAAGACTCCAAAAGGAAAGTTCTACTCAAGATTGATTTCAAAAATGCTTTCAATTCTGTGCGGAGAGACGTTGTGCTACAGAAAGTCCTGGACGAAAACAAGTCCGTTTATCCTTTTGTTTGGCAATCCTATTTTAAACCTTCAAATCTTTACTTTGGGAGCGAGACTTTGTTGTCAAAAGAGGGCGTGCAGCAAGGAGACCCATTAGGCCCATTCTTATTCTCACTTGCAATCCAGGATATTGTTGAAGACTGCCAAAGTGAGTTGAATATTTGGTACTTGGATGACGGCACTCTGAGTGGAGAGGCTGACACTGTTCTCTCGGATTTTAAAAAGATCATTGAGGCTGGAGACTCACATGGAGTCATTGTGAACCCTGCAAAGTGCGAACTGGTGATCATCGGTGGCGAAGACGTCGCACTGACTGCGCGCAAATTCCAAGAGTTGGCGCCTCAGATTAAGATCGTGGACGAACAAGACCTCACTCTCCTTGGAGCCCCAATATTGTCTTCAGCAACAGATCATGTACTCCAACACAAACTAGATGACCTCAACAGAATGCTCTCTAGGCTAGTGGAGATTGATGCCCATGATGCACTATTCTTGTTGAAAAACTGTTTTGCGATCCCGAAATTGACTTACTTCCTGAGATCTTCACCCTGCTTTGAGTCATCTATTTTGAAACTATACGATGAAAACATCAAATCCTCACTCGAAAATATTCTCAACATTCTGATTACACCTCAGATTTGGAACCAATGTTCGCTCCCTGCTGGCTTGGGCGGGATGGGAATCAGATCTGCTGTTGACTTATCCCTGCCAGCCTTTATTTCCTCAGTCTATGCCTCTCAACCTCGAGTTCTTGATGCTCTTCCTGACTCCTTCCGAAGAGGAGAGTACCCTGAACTAGACACTGCCATCTCTCGGTGGAAGGAGTTGATGAACACCGCAGAGCCCCCATTGCAATTACCTGTCCAGTCTGCCTGGGACACTCCCTTATGCCAACTGAAACTAAAAAATCTACTTGAAGATGCACAATCAGACATGGAAAAAGCAAGGATCCTGGCCGTCTCTTCTCCTCACGCGTCTGATTGGTTGAATGCGATTCCTATTCCGTCACTTGGTTTGAAAATGGACCAGAATCAGCTCAGGATCGCTAGCGCTCTTCGTCTTGGTTCACCCCTGTGCCATCCTCATGATTGTATATGCGGCACTAAGGTGGAGTCAAATGGAACACATGGTTTGAGTTGCAAGAAGAGCGCAGGGAGATTTGCCAGACACGCTCAAATCAACGACCTCATCAAGCGAGCTCTGTCAACTGCTCACATTCCTTCAGTCCTTGAGCCCAGTGGTGTTAGTCGAACCGATGGGAAGAGACCAGACGGCATGACGATTTTTCCTTGGAAAAATGGACGGATCATGATTTGGGACTACACTTGCTCTGACACCCTGGCGCCTAGTCATATTGCTACCTCATCAATTGCCCCCTGTAAAGTCGCTGAAAATGCAGAGAAGGCCAAGTTGATGAAGTACGCCAACCTTCAGCGAGACTACATCCTCGAACCAGTCTGCGTGGAGACCCTTGGACCATGGGGACCGGGAGGACTGAAGTTAGTCCAGGAAATTGGCCGAAGGATCGCTGCGGAAACCGGAGAGCAGAGAGGGACCCAGTACTTGCTCCAGTCGATAAGTGTTGCTGTGCAACGAGGCAATGCTGCAAGCGTGATGGGAACTGTAGCTAATACCAGAAATCTGGAGGAGATTTATTATTTAATGTGATTTTACATACAATATATTAATATTAAATTGAAGAAAGAAAAAAAAAGAAAGAAAAAAAAAGGAAAAAAAATTATGACGTCATTGAATAACACGCGGAAGTATAAGGAAGTTAATTGAATTTTGTTTGAGGCACAGCAGCTTCCAGCACAATATCATAGTGTAGCCACTTAAGTTGTTAAACGAGTTAGCCTGAAACAAACAGTTTACTGGTGCACTTATACCAAAGGAGAGAGAAGGGAAGACAATATGCTTCACTGAAATGGCTCAAGTGGTCGGTCACCAAATTAATAGCTCTAGTCATGCTGCAGATACGGGTCAGCCTCGTGTCCTTTGACCTCATAAAATTAATTAAACTTGTAGTATAATGTTGTATGGTCATAGCCACACCAGCCACACCAGTGACTACTGCCCTGCATTTGTAGGAGCTAGCTGTTCTGACCAGTAAGGGTAGCATTACCTTTACTAG
The DNA here is from genome assembly GCA_028752905.1 of Cladorhizidae sp. MBARI D1340-BT2. Classification (NCBI taxonomy): domain Eukaryota; kingdom Metazoa; phylum Porifera; class Demospongiae; order Poecilosclerida; family Cladorhizidae; species Cladorhizidae sp. MBARI D1340-BT2. The sequence continues at coordinate 14,037,952 of JAQNBH010000004.1, read as the reverse complement.
AGTATACAGGATCCCATTCAAGCACAACAATGTCAACTAACAGGTGTAGAATAGTTGATCTCAATGGAGGCAAGTCAGCATTTTCTCATCCATAACTAGCGATCATTTATCGACAGATTTACTTGACCAAGAATTGATTGTAAAATGATTACAATACCCACAGAGATCAGAATGCTCACTTGGCTGCCATCAAGCTCAAGTGCACTGTCCCTGCGACATCCATCATTGCCCATGGACATGTTCCGCTATGAACTATTGAAAGTTAATGCCATCCTTACTGGTGTTTAAACAGCCAGATCCTTGACTAGTCCTACATCCAAGATGAACAATCCTTTTCTTGTCAATTGTTAATAACAACCTCCCTTTCAATAGATGGACTGAAATAAATATTATTATGGTTTACTATTCAACATGTCCCTCATCTCTGTCTGTTACTTTGTAGCTGGTGAGTTACAGTATTCTATGGCTAGGATGACAAGATTTGACTAGTTCTTCAACTTCATTTTATTTGAACATGTCTCTCGGCTCTCTGTGTCCAACCTACTTCGTGAAACCATCATAGGATGTGAGTTACACTATTTCTATATCCAGGATTACATGTGTTCGTTCACTAATTGATTAATTTACATGTCTCTTGGCTCTCTCTCTGTTCAACTTATTTCATCAAACTATCATAGTCGGTAGTTACACTATTCAATATCTAGGATGACATATGTTGACTCTCTGGTGAACTATAATTAATTTGAACATGTCTGTAGGCTCTCTGTGTCTAACCTACTGAGGTTATATCAATAGTTACATACATTGCTAGAGTATGGCGTAACTAAAATCTATCCACCTTGAGTTGAGTAGAAGTAAGATACCCAATCACGCACTGAGCAGCAAGATAATGTTCACAACAAGCACATGTGCATGTAGTAGCTACTAATAGAGCTAGCTACTGTGCAACATTTTGTCGAGTGTTGCCAAAATATCTAGCATTAAATGTGTTTCATGCAATAAGCCATGTAAAAAGTGGAGAAAGGGTTAAGGCAGAAAAAGAACTCTGTTGTGCTCTATAGTAGCCATCATAAGTCATTAACCCTAGTTTGTGAGGATGGGTGTAAAGTAAAGTACAGCTCAGGTATTGGCTTAATTAAGCATTGGGGTTTTTACACCTGATTTTGATAAGACTTCAATAGCTCCAGAATGCAAACCACTATGAAGTTGATTTTTATCCCAAAATGTAGCTCTTGAAATAAGATTTCTCTACTTCGGAACCCCTTGAAACATCAGATAATAGCTGGAATGTGGTGTCCTTGACCAGTGAGAACTAAGTGCCCATCTGGTTGTGGTTCATTAAAGACCTATATATTAACTTGGTAACAGATTATAGCACCATTCCATGTATAGGCATACATAATTTATGGCTAAGATAACAACACTGGAGATAATTCTGAAAGCGGCCATTAATATGATGGCAATCGCAAATAAAATTGATATTCGGTGTCTCTGAAAGCTTAAAGCAATAAATGAGCTTCTAAATGGTACCAGAGCTGTAGAAAATTTCATGTGGCACCAAAAACATGTTTTGAGGAACTGGAGTTCAAAGTTAAGCACTCATTATGCTGGACATTTCTATCAAGCACTCCACTCTCTAAGAAATGGAGAAGATGCATGGATAGAAATGGCCATAACTATGGAATAGAAACTCAATTGTTCTGAAACTTGAAATCCAGCTTGCCAGTTACCAGTTTAGAGAATAATAATAGCAGGGCTGCATTTTTGGATTTTTGGGGTGGGGGTGGGGGCATTAGCACCCCCTTGCTGATCCTCCACCCTCTTGAGATATTGAGATATTGTATTATTGTACAGTGTTGTTAAATATGTGCCCCCTCCCTCCCCCCTCAACTCAATCATAAATGCAGCCCTGAATAGTACTTAAAAAGTAGACCCCAGTGATGGACAGTTACTGACAAGCATAGTGGGTCTATACACTGCTTACTTATACCAGTTGGCTGACCTTTAACCCCTGGATGCTTGTTGCAGCTGCCTGTGGTTAGGGAGGTGATGTAACTGGTGATCTGTAGCAAAGTGCATGATTGTGCATATGTACACAATGCTAGTGATTGTGAGTAGTTTACTGTTTGCTCTCCTCTCCATGATTGATTCTACCCAACCTCATATAGCATCCCTGTTTCTCATGCCACATCTGAGGAGATAGTTGTAGACTGTTTCAGAGAATTTAAATTGTGATAGAATCATTTTTACAAAATATAAACATCATCAGTTAGCAAGGAGTCAACTGGGAGCTTAAGAAAACTAGTCATTTACTATACAAGCAAGATGTCCACTCAGAACCAGTTGGGCCAGAGGGATATCTCTCAAACAAATTTAGTAGAAGCCCTCAACAGAGAGATGCAGGATAGTAAATATTGAGTAATATTTTGTAAGGATGTAACCCTGTGTAAGTGTCATGTAACACAGTCTGTGTTATATTATGATGGAGAAAGAAACTGAATGCAATACCATATTTCATTAACTGCTTTTAAGCTGATATAATTATATTCGAATTAGAACATTCAATCAAAATATTTTATAAGACATGCTAAAAACCCGATTTTTACCTGCAGAAGGCTACACATTATTATATAAAACTTTATTTCTTGATCTGGTTTGTGTGAGTGGGCGGAGGAAGTGATAACAATATAAAAATAATAAAACTTACTGACAATCACAAATTGCCATCATAAACAGTCTCTTCCTTACCTTTACTGCTGTCTCTGCAAGCCAATGAAAGCTGTATAGGCACCATGCTAGCCTGAAATCACTCAGAATCTCTTCACTCTTGAGAATAAAATGCACTCCTGGATGTATTACTGCTTCGGCATCTAGGATAGTTTGGCATTGTAGGTGCTAGCTAATATCAGGAGGGAAAGAGTTACCCTATACAGGTTTCTCCTGGGCATTATAGGGCTATTTGAAGCTGGTGTAGCCAGAATCTGTTGGCTATCCTTGTGGGAGGTGATTTCTTCATGACTGGGAGAATTAGCCAGCAACAATCTCATATCTCAAAATACTTTGTCTGCTCTGACTCCATTCCTTAGATCCAAAGCTCTCCCACTGTCACTTCAAAACATGTTGTTGACCTCTGTTAAAGGATCAGATGTGCCCTCACTGTGACACTGCTACTTCTCCTGATCAAACACACTGTGAATATCTTTGGCTGTTTCACTTGAATTTTGATATATCTAATCTACTGCCCCCCCCCCTCCCCTCCCCCCCCCCCCCACACACACACCCCACCTCCACACACCCCACCCCAATGTTGGAAGATGGCAATGAAGATTGGAAGTGAAGACTGCCACTCTGATCTTTGACCTCTCATTTAGTAATTAGTCTAATTCCTGACTCTCTTTCTCTTATGCTAGTGTTTGGATGTGCATGTTTATATGAACATCCAGAAAGGGCAATGCAATAAATGAAACTTGAAACTTAAACTTGCTGGAATTTTTTTGGTTTTGCCATATACTGTAATAATAGTAATAATAGTATGCATGAAATATGAAGCCATGGAAGCAGCACGGACCTTGTGGAAGTCACAGCTTGCATGCTTGCAAGGTACGTGTGCCATCCTTCCAGTTTGTAAAGTCCTTCACTAGATAGGCTCTCTCAGTCTCACCAGTGGCCATGGCTCTACCATCCTGGACAGCCTTGCAGCATGTGAAGCTTCCAGCAGCATCCAGCACAATGTCATAGTGTAGCCACTTAAGTTATTAAACCAGGTGGCCTGAAACAAACAGTTTACTGGTGCACGTATACCAAAGGACAGAGAAGGGAAGACAATATGCTTCACTGAAATGGCTCAAGTGGTAGGTCACCAAATTAATAGCTCTAGTCATGCTGCAGATACGGGTCAGCCTCGTGTCCTTTGACCTCATAAAATTAATTAAACTTGTAGTATAATGTTGTATGGTCATAGCTGTACCAGCCACACCAGTGAAATAAATATTATTATGGTTTACTATTCAACATGTCCCTCATCTCTGTCTGTCCTTACTTTATAGGCAGTGAGTTACAGTATTCTATGGCTAGGATGACAAGATATGACTAATTGTTCAACTTAAATTTATTTGAACATGTCTCTTGGCTCTCTGTGTCCAACCTACTTCATGAAACCATCATAGAAGGTGAGTTACACTATTTCTATATCCAGTATTACATGTGTTCACTAATTGATCTACTTTAATTAATTTACATGTCTCTTGGCTCTCTCTGTTGAAGTTATTTCATCAAACTATCATAATTAGTAGTTACAGTATTCTATATCTAGGATGACATGTGCTGACTCTCTGGTGAACTATAATTAATTTGAACATGTCTGTAGGCTCTCTGTGTCTAACCTACTGAGGTTATATTAATAGTTACATACATTGCTAGAGTATGGCGTAACTAAAATCTATCCACCTTGAGTTGAGTAGAAGTAAGATATCCAATCACGCACTGAGCAGCAAGATAATGTTCACAACAAGCACATGTGCATGTAGTAGCTACTAATAGAGCTACTGTGCAACATGTTGTCGAGTGTTGCCAAAATATCTAGCATTAAATGTGTTTTATTTAGCATCACTCAGTAAGCCACGCAAAAGGTGGAGAAAGGGTTAAAGCAGAAAAACAATTCTGTTGTGCTCTATAGTAGCTGTCATGAGTCATTAAGAAGAGTCCTAGTTTGTGAGGATGGGTGTAAAGTACAGCTCAGGTATTGGCGTAATTAAGTATTGGGGTTTTTACACCTGATTTTGATAAGACTTCAATAACTCCAGAATGCAAACCACTATGAAGTTGATTTTTATCCCAAAATATAGCTCTTGAAATAAGCTATCTCTACTTCAAGGGTACCCCTTGAAACATCAGATAATAGCTGGAATGTGGTGTCCTTGACCAGTTAGAACTAAGTGCCCATCTGGTTGTGGTTCATTAAAGACCTATATATTAACTTGGTAACAGATTATAGCACCATTCCATGTATAGGCATACATAATTTATGGCTAAGATAACAACACTGGAGATAATTCTGAAAGCTGCCTTTAATATGATGGTAATCGCAAAGTAAATTTATATTCAGAGTCTCTGAAAGCGTAGAGCAATAAATGAGCTTTTAAATGGTGCCAGAGCTGTAGAGTTTAGCAAGAATTTTAGATGGCACCAAAAACATGTTTTGAGGAACCACGGTTCAAAGTTGAGCATTCAACATGCCAGACATTTCTATCAAGCACTCTACTCTCTAAGAAATGGAGACGATGCATGGAGAGAAATAGCCATAACTTTGGAAAGGACCCTTCGATTGTTCTGAAACTTGAAATCCAGCTTGTGGCAGTTACTAGTTCACTAATAATAGCAGGGGCGGATACAGAGAGGGGGTCCAGAGGATCCAGACCCCCCCCCCCCCCCCCCCTTTTGGCCCTGAAGATCCTCTCGGACAAACTACTGTACACTACTAGAGCTTAGCGATCGATATCATAAACAGCTAGACGATTGGCCTAAACTCTAGCAGAGTAACCAAAAAGGATTCAAAACTTTTGTCGCTAGACAAGCTAGCATAATGATATCAACAGACAGCACAATACTTGCAGTTTCTATGTCATGCGGCTACAAAATTAATTTAGGGCTCTATTATAATTTATTATTCAGCCGTACGCGTATAGGACCGCGCGAAGACTTGGGGCATGCGGCCTAAAAAACAGCGTGCTGACTTTACCTGCTAAGACTTTTAAGAATGGAGTCATCACAGAGAAATAAACGTACCTGATTGGGTCCTCCCCACCGATTCCTTAAAGAGCCAGCATTGACGAGAAGTGAGTGTTTAATATTCTAATAGGGGCAGGGATCAGTCTGATAGGGCTCTATAGTAACCACCATTTTTAATTCATTTGAAGGACCAGAGGGTGGTTTCACAGCTGTCACCTCAGGACCAAGCATAGACAATCATGCCATGTTGCTACCCCCAGTTGCACCAATATCCAATGTTGAAGATGTGCCAACACCAGTTGCACCAGAATCCACTTGTGAAGACGTGTCCCATGCTTCATCCAACCCCAGCTGACCACACCAGTATGATGTTGGAAACATCTTAGCTGGAGGCATTGATTCAACGAAGTTATCCAGAAGGGATAGGTTGGGTTACTTGAGAGATCACTTCACACCTGGTAAGTAGTACGGAAACTTCTGCCAGCAAACTGTCCAAAAAGGAACTCACAAGGAAGATCAAAACACTGACATTCCAACATTCTTGGCTAGACAAATACACATGGTTTGTGTACTCAGAAGTGCTTCATGGAGGGCTCTGCAAATTGTGTGTCCTCTTCCCACCCGAGGATGGGCGCATATCATCTGGTGTCATGGTGTCAAAGCCTTCTGTAATTTGTCAAAGGCATCTGGGCAGGATGGTGTATTGGAAAAAAAAATTACAAGTGCAAGTACCACAAAAATTCACTTGAAGTAGCAACAACATTCATGCATGTTACAGACAACCCAACAGAAACATTGCCTTACAGTTGGCGCCATAAAAAAATTGGCGTTGCGTTTAAACCGAGTGTTGGTTCAGCGGCTAAATGCATGCGATTTCCTACCGGCTAAAAAGAACGCACGAAACTTTCAGACGCTAAACATTTTAAACGCACGACCGTTTAGCCGCTCTAAACGTTTAGACGCATGGAACGTTTATTGTTTTTAGCCGGATAGATCGTAGGGCATTGCACTTCAGGAGTTGCACGTGGCAGCCATCGTGATTTTTAGCGAATGGTGTACAAGAAACAGACTGAAGGCACTGACTGTGTCAGGACTTAGTCTGGCGGTTTGATAGTGGGAGACCTACAAAGATAATGGCAGCCATCTGAGAGGTAGTGGAACAGAAGATGCGAATTAATGACTGCCTTCCAGCTGCATGGGCACCTCAAGAACAATGGCTACCCAATGACCATTCTTCAGTGTAGAGCCTCACTTGGAGGGTAGCTCCTACTGCCAGTTGGCAAGAAAATTAACTAGGTTCGTGTTAGTCTTGTTTGCTTGGGATTCTTAAGGCTGTATGATGATGACTTAATTTAGCTGATTAGGAGACTGGCTTAAAGCTCCATGGGGCACCTACTTGCTTGCTATGGGTAGGGGGCTCTCCTGATCTAGCTTTTGTTTGTAGTTTATGCTGAAGCTTGAATGCCCACCCTGTTGGTGAAGTGGCTGTTATTGCCATTCCCCTTGCACTGAAATAAACATTATTTTACAGATTTGTTGCCTTGATGTGAATAAATTATAATCCCCAATTGCATCATTTATGTTGGTGTGGCCAAGACAATTCATGGGTATCAAGGGTTTGAGGTCATATGGACAGACGAATGCAGTCGCAGTTTGAAACCCACTGAAGCTCATCACAAGAAGATTGGTCAACCTGAAAAGAACAATATCCTGTGTTTTTTTGGTCATTGTATTTTAATGTTAGCAAATTCTATATACAAATTATGGGAGTTGTATAGAAATGGAAGTTGTAAATTTACATTTTTAATTTACATACATTTTTAATTTACATAATTATTTGATACATAATGTTTGTTACAGAATATGTTTGTTACAGAAGTTACAGAAGTCGATCAAAAAACCCAGTGGATTAAAGACTTGTGAACAAACACAAACATTACATGAACAGTAAATCATTTCTTGGTTTGTAGTCCCATCCAGTTTGATGCCAGTTGAATTGCCTTCAGACATATTCTGGGAGGTGTAAGTCCCTACCTTCACTCTGTGCAGGCATCCCCCAGCAAGGTGCCTCAGAGCTTTGCCTTGTACAGAGTCCAACTCCATGGGCTAAAATAAACTAATAACACAACATGAATCAATTCTTGATGACAATATATAGCTTCATTAGTACAATAGCTAGAGAAGTACCATCCAGTATTCCATTTGCTCTAGCTACCAAAAAACAGCTAAAACTGAAACTCAAGTACTGGCTCGAACAGCTTGTATGGATCAAGCGGATTCCAGTTACACCAAAGTTATATTATAGCAAGTATAACAGTAAGAGGAGGAAACTTACTTGCTTATAGACTTTAAAGCTTACAGGCCCTTAAACTCGTACCGAAATAATTTATGAAATAACTCTGACAAAAACTCCAGCGGACGCTCTCTAAACAACAAGTAGTTCTAGCTTGCCCCGCATTTTCCCTTCAGCACGTGGTCAATGCACGCACTTCTCGATTAAAAAAAAGTAGCATAAAAACGCAGCGAGCGTTCAACGCATCAAGCGTCCAAACGCTCTGTACTGTACGTTTCGTTAACGTTTCTTTGGCCAACGGTCATGCGTTGCACGTACGTTGGGTTTAAACGCAATGCCAAGTTTTTTATGGTGCCTACTGTACATCATCTCCCAGAAACTCCAGGAGTCCTTCGACAGAAATGTCAATACACTTGAATGCATTGTGAAATGCATATTGTTCTGTGGCAGGCAGAACATTGCTCTTAGGGGCCACACAGGGATGACTCCACCAGTGAAGTATCCAACAAAGGTAACTTTCTTGCACTGCTGAATCTCCTGGCACAACATGATGCATCACTGGACCATCATCTGAAAAACATGAGCAGAAATGCAACTGGAACATCGAAGACAGTTCAGAATGAAATCATAACCATCATAGGAGATCACATACGCAGTGAAATAACACAACCACTACAGCATGAGACAGCTGTCTTCTCAATTATTGCGGACAAAGTCACTGATAAGTATGCAAACCAGGAGGTTCTCACAATCTGCCTGCGATTTGTAGACCCCAGAGCTGAAGATGGCCAACTTCATATCAGAGAGGCCTTCCTGGATTTTTGTTCACCTGGAACGAGCAACCAGTGAAAAGATAGCTACTGCCATCACGCAGTCACTGAAACAGCATCGCATTGATATCAAGAAGACCCGGGGCCAGGCATATGATGGGGCAGAAACGTCCTCTCCACAGTCACCCTGTCAGCCTTCTGGGTTGCCTACAATATGCTGATGCCGACCAATTCCCCAATATTGTTCAACTCCTTCACATTAGCTGCACACTCCCAGTTGGGAGCTCCGATGCAGAGAGATCATTCAGTGCTTTCAGGAGAATCAAGTCCTACCTCAGAAGCAGGATGTCTCAAGACCGTCTTTCTGACTTGGACCTCATGCACATTCATCACAGTCTGGATATTGACATCAAACAGATATGCCACAAGTACATCATGGCTCATGAGAGGCGTATGTTTCACTCATGTATACTAAAGCAGTACCTGAACCAGAATCAGTGATTCAGTACTGCTTTGATCAAACACAGTGCACATAATTATGAAATTTTTGGGTAGGGGGGGGGGTTTGAAAAACTTTTAATTCAGTACAGCTTTACGATGTGCCACTAACCATGTCCTGTTAATGTCAGTATAGACCTGCTGCTATTATTGTGATTCACAAGTTCATTTCTATGCTTTAATTAAAAAAGGGCCCCCCCTTTCAAACATCCTGGATCCGCCCATGAATAGCAGGGCTGATTTAGAGGGTTGGGGGGGGATGGGAGGGGCATTAGCCCCCCCTTGCTCATCCTCCGCCCATCTTGAGTTCTTAGAATATTGTATTATTGTATAGTATAGTGCTGCTAAATATGTGCCCCCCCCCCCCTCAACTCAATCCTAAATGCAGCCCTGAATAGTATTTAATAGTAGACCCCAGTGGTGGGTCTATAAACTGCTTACCTACAACAGTAGGCTGACGTTTACCCCCTGCATCTTTGCTGCTGCTGCCTGTTCTTAAGGAGGTGATGTAACAGGTGATTAGTTGCAGCTGCAGCAAAGTGCATACATGTGTATATGTACACAAAGTATATGTACACAAAGCTCCTGTTTGCTGTGGCTCTCCTCTCCATGATTGATTCTACCCAACCTCATATCATCCTGCATCTCTCTGTTGAAGACTAAACTTGGTTTGTGAGATATCCCCCAGGCCCAATTAGTGAACATCTTGCTTGTATAGTAAATGACTAGTTTTGTTAAACTCCCAGTTGACTCCTTGATAACTGATGATGTTACTATATTTTGTAAGAATGATTCTATCACAGGTTAGGTGTGCAAAACATGTCTAATCATTGAGTAATGTTTTGTAAGGATTTGATAGAGCTAACGTGCTAAACTCCTCCAAAATATGTCTAATCATTGAGTAATGTTTTGTAAGGATTTGATAGAGCTAACGTACTAAACTCCTCCCCCTTCCCCACCCCAAAACACACACCTAATAAACACCAACTTTGCAAGATGGCAGTGAAGACTGGAAAATGGAAGTGAAGACTGGCCACTCAGATCTTTGAACTCTCATTTAGTAATTTGTCTAATACTTGACTCTCTTCCTCTTATGCTAGTGTTTGGATGTGCATGTTTATATGAACATCCAGAAAGGGCAATGCAATAAATGAAACTTGAAACTTAAACTTGCTCGAAGTTGTTTTTGTTTTGCAATATACTGTAATAATAGTGTGCATGCATGCAATATGAAGCCATGGAAGCAGCACAGACCTTGTGGAAGTCACAGCTTGCATGCTTGCAAGGTACATGTGCCGTCCTTCAATTTGTAAAGCCCTTCACTAGATAGGCTCTCTCAGTCTCACCAGTGGCCATAGCTCTACCATCCTGGACAGCCTTGCAGCATGTGAAGCCTCCAGCAGCATCCAGCACAATGTCATAGTGTAGACACTTAAAGCTGCTAAACCAGGTGGTCTGAAATGAACTGTTTACTGGTGCACTTATACCAAAGGACAGAGAAGGGAAGACAATATGCTTCACTGAAATGGCTCAAGTGGTAGGTCACCAAATTAATAGCTCTAGTCATGCTGCAGATACAGGTCAGCCTCGTGTCCTTTGACATCATAAAATTAATTGAACCTGTAGTATAATGTTGTATGGCCATAGCCGCACCAGCCACACCAGTGGCTACTGCCCTGCATTTGTAGGAGCTAGCTGTTCTGACCAGTAAGGGTAGCATTACCTTGACTAGAGTATACAGGATCCCATCCAAGGACAACAATGTCAACTAACAGTTGTAGCATACTTGATCTCAATGGAGGCAAGTCAGCATTTTCTTATCCATAACTAGCGATCATTTATCGACAGATTTACTCAAGCCAAGAATTGATTGTAAAATGATTTTACAATCATTACAATATCCACAGAGATCAGAATGCTTACTTGGCTGCCATCAAGCTCAAGTACTGTCCCTGCGACATCCATCATTGCCCATGGACATGTTCCGTTATGAACTATTGAAAGTTAATGCCATCCTTACTGGTGTTTAAACAGCCAGATCCTTGACTAGTCCTACATCCAAGATGAACAATCCTTTTCTTGTCAACTGTTAATAACAACCTCCCTTTCAATAGATGGACTGAAATAAATATTATTATGGTTTACTATTCAATATGTCCCTCATCTCTGTCTGTCCTTACTTTATAGTTGGTGAGTAACAGTATTCTATGGCTAGGATGACAAGATCTAGTTGTTCAACTTCATTTTTATTTGAACATGTCTGTCGGCTCTCTCTGTCCAACCTACTTCATGAAACCATCATAGAGGGTGAGTTACACTATTTCTATATCCTGGATTACATGTGTTCACTAATTGATTAATTTACATGTCTCTTGGCTCTCTCTCTGTTCAACTTATTTCATCAAACTATCATAGTCGGTAGTTACACTATTCAATATCTAGGATGACATATGTTGACTCTCTGGTGAACTATAATTAATTTGAACATGTCTGTAGGCTCTCTGTGTCTAACCTACTGAGGTTATATCAATAGTTACATACATTGCTAGAGTATGGCGTAACTAAAATCTATCCACTTGAGTTGAGTAGAAGTAAGATACCCAATTACGCACTGAGCAGCAAGATAATGTTCACAACAAGTACATGTGCATGTAGTAGCTACTAATAGAGCTAGCTACTGTGCAACATGTTGTCGAGTGTTGCCAAAATATCTAGCATTAAATGTGTTTCATGCAATAAGCCATGCAAAAGGTGGAGAAAGGATTAAGGCAGAAAAAGAACTCTGTGGTGCTCTATAGTAGTAAGTCATTAAGAAGAGTCCTAGTTTGTGAGGATGGGTGTAAAGTACAGCTTAGGCATTTGCATTAATTAATTAAGCATTGGGTTTTTTACACCTGATTTTGATAAGACTTCAATAACTCCAGAATGCAGAATGCAAACCACTATGAAGTTGATTTTCATGCCAAAATGTAGCTCTTGAAATAAGCTTTCTCTACTTCAAGGGTACCCCTTGAACATCAGAGAATAGCTGGAATGTGGTGTCCTTGACCAGTTAGCTAAGTGCCCATCTGGTTGTGGTTCATTAAAGACCTATATATTAACTTAGTAACAGATTATAGCACCATTCCATGTATAGGTATACATATGCTAAGATAAGAACACTGGAGATAATTCTGAAAGCGGCCTTTAATATGATGGCAATCGCAAATAAAATTGATATTCGGTGTCTCTGAAAACTTAAAGCAATAAATGAGCTTGTAAATGGTACCAGAGCTGTAGAGAATTTTATATGGCACCAAAAACATGTTTTGAGGAACTGGAGTTCAAAGTTAAGCACTCATTATGCTGGACATTTCTATCAAGCACTCCACTCTCTAAGAAATGGAGAAGATGCATGGTAGAAATGGCCATAACTATGGAATAGAAACTTCAATTGTTCTGAAACTTGAAATCCAGCTTGCCTATGAAACCAGACCAGTTCAAAGAATAATAATAGCAGGGCTGCATTTTTGAATTTTTGGGGTGGTTGGGGTGGGGGGGCATTAGCACCCCTTTGCTGATCCTCCACCCTCTTGAGATCTTGAGATATTGTATTATTGTATAGTGTTGTTAAATATGTGCCCCTCCCTCCCCCCTCAACTCAATTATAAATGCAGCCCTGAATAGTACTAAAGTAGACCCCAGTGATGGACAGTTACTGACAAGCATACTTATACCAGTTGGCTGACCTTTAACCCCTGTATGCTTGTTGCAGCTGCCTGTGGTTAGGGAGGTGTTGTAACTGGTGATCTGTAGCAAAGTGCATGCTGTACACAATGCTAGTGATTGTGACTAGTTTACTGTTTGCTCTCCTCTCCATGATTGATTCTACCCAACCTCATAGAGCATCCCTGTTTCTCATGCCACATCTGTGGAGCTGGTTGTCTATCCTGCATCTCTCTGTTGAGGGCTTCTACTAAATTTGTTTGAGAGACATCCCCCTGGCCCAACTGTTTCTGAGTGGACATCTTGCTTGTATAGTAAATGACTAGTTTTCTTAAGCTCCCAGTTGACTCCTTGCTAACTGATAATGTTTATATTTTGTAAATGATTCTATCACAATTTAAATTCTCTGAAACAGTATTAACATTCTAAGGATGTAAGAGTCGTGTAACACACTTTGTTATATTATGATTGAGAAAGAAACTCTTAATTTTGAATGCAATACCATATTTCATTAAATTCTTTGAACATGGACTTGAAGAGTTGCGGTTCCGTACTGGTCTAGGCGATACCACTCGCTACATCCCTCTTCACACATTATACAGAAAGAGGGTTCATCCTGGTTTCTTTGCTGCATTGCCTGCGAGGTACATGCTGAACAGGTTGTGACATATGCTTTTAAGCTGATATATATTCGAATTAGGACATTCATCAAAATATTTTATAAGGCATGCTAAAAACCCGATTTTTACCTGCAGAAGGCTACACATTATTATATAAAACTTTATTTCTTGTTCTGGTTTGTGTGAGTGGGAGGAGGAAGTGATAACATTATAACAAATAATAAAACTTACTGACAATCACAATCACAAATTGCCATCGACAATCACTGCAAATATTGTAATCACCACAATGGTTGTATACACAGCAACATTGACTCCCAGAAATAACTTTCCTCCAAAAGAGAAGCTTTTAGAATAAAGCAGTCTTGTTGTGTATTGATATTCTGTAATTTTATATGTACACAATACAGAGTTGTTAAAACAAAAATTGATGTAAACAGTCTCTTCCTTACCTTTACTGCTGTCTCTGCAAGCCAATGAAAGCTGTATAGGCACCATGCTAGCCTGAAATCACTCAGAATCTCTTCACTCTTGAGAATAAAATGCACTCCTGGATGTATTACTACATCAGCATCTTGGATGGTTTAGCATTGTAGGTGCTAGCTAACATCAGGAGGGAAAGAGTTACCCTATACAGGTATCTCCTGGGATGTTAGGGCATTTCCATGAGCTAGCTGTTCTGACACCAGTAAAGGTATTACTAGATTATCCTGGATGCCATCCAAGGTAAACAATGTCAACTAACTCGTGTAGCATACTTGATCTCAATGGAAACAATCAGCATTTTCTTCTCCGTAACTAACGATCATTTATCAACAGGTTTACCTGAGCCAAGAATTTGATACCCACAGAGATCAGAATTCTCACTTGGCTGCCATCAAGCTGAAGTGCACTGTCCCTGCAACATCCACTATTGTCCATGGGAGGTATCCAGGATGAGTTATACTATCCTTACTGGTGTTTAAAGAGCTAGATCCTTCACAAGTCCTACACCACAGATGCCACTGCAATGATCTTGTTCTATTGTGGCTCAAATCAACACCAGACTGTAAACAATGTATCAAGGGTCACCCACACATTTTTCAAGGTCAAAGCTATTGAGAGAGTTTCCTGGTAAGCATAAGTATCCTAGTGTAGGTGCATAAACGCCAGGATCACCCAGAAAAAGTTCTTCGCGGACAGTGTGTATGATCGGCCATTGCCACTTTCTTTTCAAACCAGACACAACTTCCCTTTCACTTGCAAACAACCTTCAAATAGAAATGGCAGGTAGATGGCTGAAATAAATAAAAAATACCTAGAAATTGTATTCCTAGCCAACTTTCCTTTAGGTAAGTTTGGGTCCTCTCATATAACATCCTTTATACTTGCTTGCAAAACTGATTGTGTTATGATTAAAAGACTTAAGATCATTTTAATGTGCAAGGTGTTGTTGGAGTGTAGCTGAAAAAATCTAAAGTTAATGTATTTTATTTACCACTATGCACTACGTCACACAAATGGTGTATAAAGGAAGTCAGATAAACACCTGCTTTGTCGCTTTATATTAGTGGACAGAAGTTTTAAATGACTAGGAAGAGGTGCTAATAAGTGCAGTGGGTCCATAAGCTTACACCAGTAATCTGACCTTTACCCCTGGATCCTTGTTGCTGCTGCCTGTGGTTAATGAGGTGATGTAACTGGTGATTAGTTGCAGCTGCAGTAAAGTGCATGCATCATGTGTATGTATACAATGATAGTGATTGTACCTCTTTGCTGTGGCTCTCCTCCCAATGATTGATTCTACCCAACATCATCTAGCATCACTATTTCTCATGCCACATCTGTGGAGCTAGTTCTTAATAAGTAAATACAAATAAGTGTAGGAAAAATTGCTTGCATAAACGCCAGATCATTTTAATGTGCAAGGTGTTGTTGGAGTGTAGCTGAAAAAATCTAACGTTAAATGTATTTTATTTACCACCATGCACTACGCCACACAAATGGTGTATAAAGGAAGTCAGATAAACACCTGCTTTGTTGCTTTATATTAGTGGTCAGAAGTTTTAAATGACTAGGAAGAGGCCTAGTTTGTGCTAATAAGTGCACTGGGTCTATAAGCTTACACTAGCTGACCTTTACCCCTGGATCCTTGTTGCTATTGCCTGTGGTTAGGGAGGTGATGTTACTGGTGGTTAGTTACAGCTGCAGCAAAGTGCATGCATGTGTATGTATACAATGATAGTGATTGTGAGTAGTTACTATTCTGTGGTTCTCCTCTCCATAATTGATTCTACCCAACATCATCTAGCATCACTATTTCTCATGCCACATCTGTGGAGCTAGTTCTTAATAAGTAAATACAAATAATAAGTAATAAGTAAACACATAACCAAAAATAACAAAAAATTACAAATAATAACTAATTAACTAAAAAGGTAATTAATTAAAATGCTATATTAGAATCCATTAACACTTAATTAACTCTTGCCAATTATTAAGATTATTATTATTATGTTGATGATGTTGTTGATGATGTTGATGATAATTTAAAAGCATTCTGAGAGCTTCCTGTATGCAAGATGTTCCCAGCACAGCAGCAGTATTTCCATGCACTGACTACTGTTGCAGCAAGTAGAAATGGGCACTAACCTCACTCGTCTTCTCCTTGATTTGCTGCCCAACTTATTTCATTTTTATTTATGTTTTTTTCCTTTTTTCCCCTTCTTTCTGTCTGTCTGTTTGTTTGTCTGTTATATATATTTTTAGTATTTACATACCGTATTCACTCGAATATAAGTCGCGAATTGTATTTATTTCAGCAAAATCAAGTTGCGATCTTCAACATTGCGCCTGCGCAGTGCCAAGCCAGTCTTGCGCTATTGTGCTGACGCAATTTTTTGGTGCATCATTGTGGTTGTGATTGTCTCATTTCAAACATTGAGCTAGGTAGTAAGTAGTTGACTGGCAAGAGTTCCTAATCTCTACAATGAGTTCGTTATGTTCGATCTGTTTTTTATCCTCTTAGTCCAAGGAAGCAAATGGATCATCTCCAGCGCTGTCACTTCCTTCCAACAACTGGCGAGTAGCTTTAGTAATGGCTGGGATAGCTAAAGCTGCTACTTTATCGACTTTGAGGCAGTGAATTTCTCCATCTTCTGACCCGTCCACCTTCACAGTGATGCCACAAGCACGGAATGATTTCTTGATCTCGGCAACCAACTCTCTTAGCTAATGATAAACGACTGCGCGTGTGCACGAGCGGTGGTGTAATTAACTTGGTGTGCTACATTTGGAGTGCATCTTTCAGAGTGACTTCTGCGACTTATATTCGAGTGAATACGGTATTTATCTTTATGGTTATACTATAAGTTGGCTGTCCTTGCTTGCAAAGCCACCCATTGCTCACATGACTGCAATGGCATTGCCCCTTTACACAGCCACAGATAGTTGCTGGAGATTTTTTGTGTAGAAGTTTTATTTATTTATTTATTTATTTATTTATTTATTTATTTATATATTTATTTATTTATTTATTTATTTACTTATTTATTATTATTATAAAAAAAAATTAATATATATTTTTTTTTTTTTTTTTTTTTTTGTATATTTTTTTATGGCAATGATTACTTTTTTTATAAATATTTATATAGCTATATTATAAGATACTGTACACAACATGCCCTACCTCAAGTTAAAAAGTTTAAAAGTTCATGCGATGACTAGGGAAATGGCTCGTCCCCAACCCTGATGGCAAAGATCCCATTACTAAGGCTGCATTCCCACGCTGCACAGCCACAGAAATCCGTTGAAGAAGATGTTGATGGGAGTCCTCTTCTTAAGTCACTGACCTCAGGCGGCGTCCCAACTCCCTGAAGAATGCCTTTGCTTGAGGCCCAAAGGATCCACACGTCTCTACCGCCACAGGTACAAACTTGTATGCCGAGTCCAGGTGGGCGTACTTTTCACACTTCAAAATCTCCGGCTGGGCTGCCACTGCACCAGCCTCAGTGACTGCAGCCAAAAGGTTGGATAGGGCAAAGGTGTCACTGCAGGTTGCATCCCATACCAAGAGTCTACCACTTGACCATGAAATGATGGACATGCCATCAGGTCTCTTTCCATCGGACCGAAGCAGACATGAGGGCTCCAGCCGGGAAGGGACATTTGCAGCAGTTAATGACCGGTGGATGATGTCATTTAAAGCACCATGTTTATTTATTTATTTATTTATTTATTTATTTATTTATTTATTTATTGTTTTTATATATTTATTTATTTGTTTGTTTGTTTACATGTGCTACATTGTGCAGGTTCACATGCTAGACACATGTGCAGGTTCACATGCTAGATGCATGTGCAGGTTCACATGCTAGACACATGTGCAGGTTCACATGCTAGATGCATGTGTAGGTTCACATGCTAGATGCATGTGCAGGTTCACATGCTAGATGCATGTGAAGGTTCACATGCTAGACCCATGTGCAGGTTCACATGCTAGATGCATGTGTAGGTTTACATGCTAGACACATGTGCAGGTTCACATGCTAGATGCATGTGAAGGTTCACATGCTAGACCCATGTGCCGGTTCACATGCTAGATGCATGTGTAGGTTCACATGCTAGACACATGTGCAGGTTCACATGCTAGATGCATGTGTAGGTTCACATGCTAGACACATGTGCAGGTTCACATGCTAGATGTGTGTGCGGGTTCACATGCTAGATGCATGTGAAGGTTCACATGCTAGACCCATGTGCAGGTTCACATGCTAGATGCATGTGTAGGTTCACATACTAGACACATGTGCAGGTTCACATGCTAGATGCATGTGTAGGTTCACATGCTAGATGCATGTGTAGGTTCACATACTAGACACATGTGTAGGTTCACATGCTAGACACATGTGCAGGTTCACATGCTAGATGCATGTGCCGGTTCACATGCTAGATGCATGTGTAGGTTCACATGCTAGACACATGTGCAGGTTCACATGCTAGATGCATGTGTAGGTTCACATGCTAGACACATGTGCAGGTTCACATGCTAGATGCATGTGAAGGTTCACATGCTAGACCCATGTGCCGGTTCACATGCTAGATGCATGTGTAGGTTCACATGCTAGACACATGTGCAGGTTCACATGCTAGATGCATGTGTAGGTTCACATGCTAGACACATGTGTAGGTTCACATGCTAGATGCATGTGTAGGTTCACATGCTAGATGCATGTGTAGGTTCACATGCTAGATGCATGTGTAGGTTCACATGCTAGACACATGTGCAGGTTCACATGCTAGATGCATGTGTAGGTTCACATGCTAGATGCATGTGCATGTTCTCGTGTTGGACACATGTGCAGGTTCGCATGGTGGATAGCTAGGTACCGGTGTATAGCAGGCCCACGCAGGTATCAGCATCTCTGATGAAGGCTAGAGCTAATCAAAACGTTGAGAGAATACAATTTGAAGTTGATTATTGAGAAGGTTGTTGTATATTTTATTTACCAACATGCACTATGCCACACAAATGGTAGAGTAAAGGTTAAAGTCTGATAACACCTATGTAGTCCTTTATAGTTGCTGTCCAGAATTTTTTAAATCTGATTTGGAAGAGGCCTAGTTTGTGATAAGAAGCACCTTGTGTCTCTAAGCTGCTACACCAGTAGGCTGACCTTTACCCCCTGGATCCTTGTTGTGACTGTCTGTGGTTAGTAAGGTGATGCTTGAAAGCAGTTGAGTGTGGCTGCTTGTGGGGCCTGATATGTGTCATGTTTTGTGCTAGTCTTCCTCACTTCCAGCACAACTACTCCCTTTTTATGAATGGCAATGATATTGAAGGGCCCTGTCCAGTGAGGAGTCAATTTGTGCACCGCTTCATGATTGATTCCACCTAATCTCATATAGCATCCCTGTTTATCATTCCACAATTTCTGAGCTAGTTGTATAATAGCTTTTAACTTATCATACTCTATCTCTTGATAACTTCTTACTAACTTGGTTTGAGAGACATCCTGCTTGCCCAACTGGCCCTAGCCTTAGCCCTAGCACCACCGTAATCCTAGCAGTAGAATACTGCCATCAAACTCAAGTGCACACTGCCCCGGTGACATCCATCATTATCCGTAGACTGTATCTGGGATAAACTATTTAAGAAGGTTAATGCTTATCTTACTGGTGTTTGAACAGCTAGATCCTACACACGCCATACATCCTACGCAGACCTAATAACTTACTTTATACATGCTTGCTAAATTGAGTTATAATCTTGAAAGCCTTATGAGTTAAGATGCTAGAATATTCATAATAGGCAGCTGTGCATACTCCACCCCCTAATGCTGCAGTGGTATCTCATATTGTTCTGAAGTGCTGGTACACAGAAGCCACCATACTACATCTGCTTGGGTATTGCAAATGGCAATCACATTGAACATGCACCTCCTATATACCCACATGTACCTCATATATACCCACATGTACCTCACCATCTCACCAAGTGAATACTGAACACTATTAAAGAGCATTTTTGGACCAAATGTTTACCACATTAGTATGGAAAAATATTTTAGATAGTGTAAACTCGTTTGGATGCCTCTCGTGTTTTATTTCACAAACAGTTGTTTAGTATCCATGTCATTAATAAGCACCTTCCTTATCTTATGAAGTGCTGCTGTATCAGCATGTGCATAAGCTTCAACATTAGTGTATTGTGTTTCACACAATATTGAGGCGGAGTTTTAATAGCATAACCAGGCCTATTTATAGCTGCAAATGTCTGTAGCTGTCCACAGTTTCCTAACGAGTATCTTGCTGCCCATTGCAGGGCACTTGTGACCAATTTCCCATTGTTCTAGCAGCAGCGGTAGCTCCTCCTGCATAGCCTCTAATGTTCCAAAACACTTTCAACGTACCCAATGATGGTATAACTGGATTGAACGGATGCCAACATTGAGCCCGTCACAATGATTGTTCTCACCCCCCCCCCCCCCACAATAACTGATGTTCAAATGTTTTTGTAGTTGAAAAAAATTTGCAAATTGCAAAGAATGCATGAGGGACCTTTCACTAGCTCGTGATATCATCTCTGGAGCCATGCTCCTTAATTTAATATGGCTTGAGAGTCTGGGGGTTTCTTATTGTGGCTTGAGAGGAAAGCTCCTTCTTCAAAAGGCTCGAAAGAGTAACACCTCTGCTCGTTTACTAAAAAAATTGTTTATGCTAAGTATATATTTCATTAATTTAACTGTGATCTGGTTATTTACAAAATTGCTTAATGGAACATATTTGCAGATAAGTGGATGTATTTCTTGTATGTTGATGTTAGGTGTGAGGCATTAAACAAACATAGTTTATGATATGCAAGACACTTACCACACAAATAAAAGGAGACTCCCATACAGACACTGCTTATAGACAGACATAACAATGACATCTGACAGCAACACAGACCACGCTTTCTACAGAGGTAAGGTGAAGGCTAGAAAACACTAGAGAGATTGATTATAACTTGATAGATAATAATGAATGGTAATTTAGTGACATAGCACTGCAACTAATATAGCAACCAAGTATATCTACAAACACTCCACATGACTAGACAAACACTAAACGTAAAATGGACCTTAACTTCCAACAATAATTTGTTGTTTAATTGCCTAACTACAAGTGTGTTTTCTATTAAGTTATTGTCATTTTTATTGTGTTATGGGCACTGAAATTCAGGGCCTGCTGCTGCACTTTAACAGCAGACTGTTCATATAACCACTTTCAAGAAGTTGAGTGCTATGCTTCCAAGTGGTGTGCCTTGCAATGTGGCCCAGCATTGCCCTGTAGAGTGCTCATGCACTAGACTCTTGGTCCATGCTTGTGTATCACATATCTATAGTAAAATGTGGGAATTGTGATTAGGAGTAGGCAATATATGTGAAATATTAAAGTGATGTAGATTAAAGTGATGTAGAGGTTGTTGTGATTTTCCCACCAGCAAGGTTAATTTGAATAGACATTAAGAATACACAGCTTTATTTTACTCTAGCAATATTTCTCTCATCTCTGTCTGTGCTTACTTTATAGATGGTGAGTTCCAGTACCCTATAGGGCTAGGATTATATTATTTTACTAATTGATCAACTTCAATTTATTTGAACATGTCCTTTGGCTCTCTGTCTCCAACCTACTTCATGAACCCATCAGGTGAGTTACAGTATTACATGTCTAGCATGACATGTGTTGACTGATTCATCAACTCTAATTAATTTGAATATGTCTCTGGGCTCTCGGTGTCTAACCTACTGACCTTATATCGATAGTTACATACACTAGAGTATTTCAAGAACTAAAGTCTATTCACCTTAACTTGCAGTCGAAGTAAGATACTCAATCACCACTGAGCATTGTGAGATAATGGTCATGAGAAGCACGTGTTTAAAAGGGCATGTAGTAACCACTAATAGAGCTAACTAATGTGCACCATGGTGTCTGGTGTAGTTAACATTAAATGTATTTTTTTACCATCATCCACTAAGCCACACAAAGGTGGAGAAAGGGTTATAGGCAGGTAAATACCTGCCTGGTGCTTTATAGTAGCTGTCAGATGTTTTATCTGATTAGGAAGAGGCCTAGTTTGTGAGGAAGCACACTGTTTACACCAGTAGGCTGACCTTTCCCCCCTGGATTCTTGCTGCCTGTGGTAATGGAGGTGATGTAACTGGTGGTTAGTTACAGCTGCAGCAAAGTTCATACATGCACAATGCTAGTGTTTGTGGGTAGTCTGTTTGCTATGGTTCTCCTCTCCATGATTGATTCTACCCAACCTCATATAGTATCCATGCCATATCTGTGGAGCTAATTGTCTACTGCATCTCACTGTTGAAGGCTTCTACTAACTCATTTGAGAGAGATCCCCCTTGCCCAACTGGTTCTGACTGGAGGTCTTGCTAGTATAGTAAATGACTAGTTTTGAGGGGAGACACCTGGGTACATTTTTTTTTAATTTGTGGTTAGCTCCATAGATTCTGTAAACTTCATGGTATGGACTTGATATAATAGCTCTATACATAGGGCACTCTGTGTGCTCTCTTTTGGTGCTAAAATATTTTTCATGGGTATAACCTAAGCCAAGTTACTGGAGCTAAAGTGGAGGGAACCTCAAAACCTGAATGCATGATTTTGCTGCATAAATATCTCCAGATTACCAAAGTGCTAGAGAGTTGAAATTAGTACCAGCTAGAGGAAGCGCAATGAGTGTTTTGATTAGGTGTTAAAACTTAAGTACGTGGTCAAGTGCTTGGTTGTAAAATGAATTTCGTTAAAATTCCATAAAATTATTTTCCACCGGTGTGCTTGCTTGACCACGTACTTACATTTTAATGCTAATCAAAATGCTCAAGAAGAGTATGGCTTCATCTAGCCACTGGTGCTAATTTCAACTCACTAGCACTTGGCAATCTGGAGATATTTATGTAGAAAAATCAGGATTCAGGTTTTGAGGTTCCCTCTACTTTAGTTCCAGTAACTTGCCTATAGTTATAACTATGAAAAATCTATAGAGCTATAAAGTAGTAATCACGTTCGTTTTTTTAAATTAAAAAAATGCACCTGTCGCCCCCAACAAACTCCCAGTTGACTCCTTGCTAACTTATATTTTGTAAGAGTGATTCTATCACAGGTTAAGTGTTGTGAAACATAGTCTAATCATTGAGTGAGGATGTAACCATGTGTAAGTGCCTTTGGAAATGCAAATTCAGCTGCGATTGTGTCAATTTTATACCTGGAACAGACTAGCTAGCCAGATGTGAAGCAAAACTTTCTTCTTTCTGCTGAAGACTGAAGTATTTCTGTTCACTATTGTGACTAAAAACAAAAAACAGATAAAGAGAATCTTTGAATTTGCTTATTTTTGTTAAGTATGGGTAAGTTGCTCTGTAACTAGTTGAGGACACCGACAGACAAAAACTAACCTTGTGTGGCACTTTTATTTTCTTTATTTTCTTTATTTTTTCCAGTTCCGGTGTGAGTAATTAGTTCTGTAATTAGTTCTGTGGAGTTCAAAATCTCATTATAAAATAATACACTAGAACTTTTAAAATTTATCTTTAAATCAGCTTTTTGGTTTAGCTGAGAGTAATCGTACAAGTTTGAATAAATCTAGAAGGATACTAGTATTATGCATGATATGATGTCATTTATGTTAATGTTTTACCTTCTTGTATGTAACCTGATATTCATCTCCCTCCTCTTGATGTTCGGACTCTCCTCACATTTGGTGAGTATTTGAATCTACAAGAATCATGCCAAACATCTTGCAGTGTGCAAGTGTTAGTATAATACAACTACTTATTGTTGTTGGTAATAATACCCACACCTGTCTATACCTCAACTCTCTTAACATGGTGTGATAATGTGCTCAGGATGCTACACTCAAAACTAGATGCTATGGGTAAATTTTCCAAACTCTTAATAAGGGTGTGTATCTTGCTGTTCTTTTACTATATATATTATAGTCTACCAGATAATGACAGGCTTAGATAATTCATCCACTAAAGTTTTGGATGTAGTAGCTAGCCCTTATAAGCTTCTTAAATTAGCCTTATTCCTACTAGGACAGCTTCTCAGGCTCTTCTACTTGGCACACTTGTAGATCTTGGATAGATAAACAATTATATCAACACAGCTCTGGGCTACTTTCTGGGAAAGTAGATTGGATGATTTTACAAAAATATTTTTATGGATCAGCTATCTTGTAAACAGCCTCCTGTGTGATTTACTAGGTTGCCCATATCACATTCCAAGATGCTTCCTAGCATGTTTCATGTCGTATTATTGGTAATCCTTATAACTCCTTGAACGTGCAGTGTCCCGAAAAAATAACTTTCACACTTGGGATACTATAGTGTCCCCAGAAGATGCAATGCTTTACAAGTGGGTACTGAGCAGTTGCTTCCTTTACAGATGTGCTCTAAGTTCTTTAGATAGAGGAGCTATAGGTTTAGTTAAGAGCTTTGTACCGTTTGGCATTTGGCTAGTTATCAGATATACAACAGATTGCAAGTTTAATTAAATATTGTGGTGTGTAACTATGGCTAAATATTGTGATACAGATGAAGTGCTGTGTATGTTGTATGATGAGAGTGAGGCTTCATATAAAGAATTATAGTGAGATGATGAGGATGTTGGAGTTTGTGAGGTAGCTGATAGTGTTAGTGATAGTGTAGTTGGTGGTGAGTTTAGTAGCAGTTCTGGTGCCAGTACTTCTTGTTCCAGTTCTTCTATCTCCTTTAGCCAGACATCTGGGTACACTGTTGACATGGAAGGAAAAGAGCCTTTGGAGTTTGCTCAGCTTTTTCTGGACGACAGTATCCTGAGGAGAGTTGTGAACGAAACAAATTTGTATGCTGAGCAATTCATGGCTGGAAATTAAGACTTACCTCTTCGATCAAGCGTCAGAGAGTGGAAAACGTGCTCAGTCAGTGAGCATTGATAATAAGCATCGGATTGAGGACTATTGGTGCAAGAAATGGCCCTTCACCACGTAATGCTTCTCCTCTATCATGGCAGGAGACCGATTTTGTCTCGCGATTCTTTCACCTAAATCAGTGTTCCCCAAACTTTTTAGCCCAGGGGCCGGTGGGGACTACCTTGAGTGTGTCGAGGGCCGGAGGCCATTGGGGGGGGGGATAGCTTCTGTATTTCTGGTTCATGTGAAGCATAAAACATATGATAGTTGCACAAAGTAATCACAATCAGTGTGAAACATGGAATTGCTTTTGCTGTTCCATGATGACATTGATATCAGGCTTGAGATGGGAAGAGCCACTCTCACAGTGTCTTCCAAGTGCGCATCAGAGATCAAATTCCGGTACATGGAGTTGGCGTACTTGATCCTTGAGAAAAACTGCTCACAGATGTATGTATACTCACAAACATGACAAGGAACCTCTGGCCATAGTCAGCCAGGTTCGGGAATGTGTTGCGTGGCAGGGCCTTGTAGAATCCCTTCAGCTTCTTCTCCAGAAAGTGGGACTTGATGTCCATTTTGCTCTGCAGCTCGATCAGCTCCAGCTGAAGCTCGACTGGAGCTTTGCTTGGGTCAGTTGTGAATGGCATAGAGAAGAATTCAAAGTCCAGGCTTCTCGACCTGAACTCCTCAAAGCGGCGCTCAAACTCTCTCTTCAGGTTTCCAACTTCTGCAGCATATCTCTGCCCCCAAAAAATCATCAGCTCTGTCCTCACAGTGCAGACTCTTCATGGCAGGGAAGTGGTTGAGGTTACCAGCCTCCAACTGAGTCTACCAGAGCTGCAGCTTAAACTGAAATGCTTGCACACTCCCGAACAGGTTGTGGACGAGCTTCTCCTTGCCCTGGCAGGCCTTCATTTAGGAATTGTTCTCAGGTGTGGCAAATGTAATTAATATAAAGAAGTGGTGGGGTGAAGCCCCACCACGTGTGCGTACAATACAATGATAAAAAATTTCTGGGTGCATTGTCCGAAACCCACAAAACTTGTGCACTACTTAAGGCACTTAGCTGACAGGACCACTTACCTAGCCACTTAAGTGAACCTGGTTTCCAATGATGCCCAGCAGTACTAACTGACCTCACTCTGTCAGCAGTCTTATCTGGACCAAGATAACAATCTACCTCCTGCTGCTATACCTCTAGCACTTAATGACTGGGCTATCTGTTTTAGCCACTTAAGTCACCTCAGTTGTGATAACTCCCAGATCTCTATTATTGGTATTCTTTCACCAATAAGCCAATACTACTCCACCAGACTCTCTCTCAGCCTATTATACCCAATCTCAGTATAAGTAGTAAAACAATAATTGACTGGCATATAACAACACAATCAATTCAAGTCAGTCTATCCTGTTAATTCGATAGCTCTAACCTCTCTCTCCCCCTCATTATCAAACATCTTATTTTATACACTGTATTGTTCTACATCACAACACTCTTCAATATGTCCTTCTTTGGTCATTTGGAGTGGTGCTCTGATGTATGACTTGGCTGACTTGGCCAATCAGGTTGCATGGGAGCTTCTTCTGGAAGCTTTCTCCGTTCACAGACTTGTGATGTTGTAAGCTGTAGTTGCCTGTGTGGTTGCCTGTTAGTGGTTTTGTTATTCCCACAACTTCTGTCAGGTCTGTTCCTGACATGCATCTCCCCAGTAATGTTTTATCATTGTATTGTACGATTTCGCTTCTGGTGCATTTTCAGTCACTTTTAAAACCATATATGAATTCTGGACACAAAAAGTTATTTTTAGAATATCACATGTAGCACCTACATCACAGGAAGTGCTGACTAATTAATCTCAAGTGCCTCTACAGCAATACTCTATTGATAATGTGCTACTGACAGCAATTGTGGTCATCTGTCAGCACTTTAAATTGCAATCCACAATTGCTGCCAGTAGCACTTAATTAAAGGAGTGTGCTATTTTTAGATCTAAAGACTTTATATCTAAAAATAGCACACTCCTAATAGCTATATATAATGAGGCTCTCAATCATGCATTGAGCATTAAGTTTATAATGGATATTCGATCTTTTTGTGGGAGCTCTAGTAAAGCAGCTGCTAGTACTAGTTAGCTAGTAGTGAAGCTGACTCTGAAGAGGAAATAGAGGTTATTCCAAGCAATACACCTTCTACTAGTTCACCAACACTACTCAAGAAACGTACCAGTTCTACGCCATACTCAAGTACTAGAAAATACCACAAGACTTGGGAAGAAGATTATCCATGGCTACAAAATGATGCAGATGCTGAAGGTGCATTTTGCAAAATCTGCAAAGTTTCTGGGAGGTCAGTTCAACAAGCAGGTGGCGTTTGGACAACAAAGCCATTCACTAACTGGAAAAATGCTGCTGCCCGGATGAAAGCTCATGCTAAGAGTGATGGTCATATCATAGCAAGTCAAGCGGTTTTGGCTACCCAACTTGGAGGATCCATCGTTCAACAACTTCAAAAAGTGGGAATTCAAGAGAGAATGAGGAATAGGGCTGCTATCAAATCTTTGATACGTTGTACTCACTTCCACTCCCGCCAACACATTGCTCATACTACCAATTTTAGCAAGTTGGTTGACTTGGTTGTATCTTGTGGTGGTGAAGATTTGAAGTACTTCATGGAGAAGACAGGGAGGAATGCAATGTACACATCTCACGTAGCTGTAGTTGAATTTATCCAAGCTTTAGGAACATGGGTTGAAGAGTCCATTCTGAAACGCCTTCAACAAGCCTCTCATTACAGCATAATGGCAGATGAGTGTACAGATATCACTACAGTGGAAGAGATGTCAGTATTTTGTCTCTGGGAGGAAAAGGGTATACCTGAGGAGCATTTCTTGGAGAATGTTCATTTATGTCGAGCAAATGCAGAGAGTATTTTCTCTGCTCTCGTTGAGTGTTTGAAGGAGAAGAAACTTCAGATCAACAGAATTGTCGGGATGGGCTTTGATGGAGCGAGTACATTTTCAGGGGGGAAAACTGGAGTCCAAACTCGAATGAAGACGCTTGCACCCCATGCTTTGTTTGTGCACTGCCACTTGCTACAGCTAGCTTGTGTTCAGGCTGCAAACTCTACTAAAGGAATCAAACATGTGTATGTGACCCTGATGGCTCTTTGGAAATACTTCCACTACTCCCCAAAGAGAGCAGAATCTCTCAAGGCAGTCCAGAGTGTGCTCGACTTACCAGAGTTGAAAATTGCAGCAAAACACTCCAAACCGAGCATCTCGACTTGTCCATCATACCTAGCTTAGTCGATTCCACCCTTGATGCACTTGATGACACCGTTTTACCAGCTACAAATTGGGTACTCGAGTTGTTAGATGAAGCTGAAAATCTAGAAAAAACAGCTGACATCGAAGTTTCTCTTGTAGACATCACCACCTTCCAGGCGAATGTAGCTAAGCCATTCATCGCACATTTGAAAGACAACATTTCCTCTCGATTTGCCTCGTCTAGTGATGTTGTGTCAGCAATGATCATCTTTGATCCAAAGAAAATGCCTAGTTTTGATTCGCCTGATCTTCTTCAGTATGGCAAAATCTCCATTGGAACACTTCTCTCTCACTACGGGACAGACAAACCTTGCCAGACATTACTTGGTAACCCAACCGTTAAGAAAGCACTTATCTCCTCTGAGATCCACACTGAGTGGATAACACATGGACGACATATGGCGAAACAACCCAAAGATAATATGAAGTCACAGCTTGAAGATTTGGTTTCGAACGACATGTTGGCAAACATGTTTCCAAACCTGCACACTATTGCAAAGATCAGTTTGTCCATCCCAGTGGCTACTGCCTCCGTAGAGAGGAGCTTCCCTCAGATGAAGCTTATTAAGACAAGGCTACGCAGCAGTTTGAACGACACTAGCTTGTCACATCTGATGAAAATCGCTATTGAGTCACCGGACCAACTAACAGATGGTAATCTTGACGAAATAGTCCAAGTTTGGGCAAGAAAAAACAGAAGAATAGTAACATGAACTTGTGTTATTTTGCATATTACATATTACTTATTATTATTACTTACACATTGATTTATCTATATTATTATATACTCATTATATTACATTACTTACACATTTACACTTTAAAAAAATCGGAAGCTCACTAATCATTATTTTACAAGACTAGTGAACTTCTCAGGTGGGGCGAGATTGCGCTCAGGTGGGGCACTCGCCCCACCTCGCCACACCCTAAATGAAGCCCTGCGCTGCATGGAGACATTGAGCAAGTTCAGCTTCTCTGTAATGTCCACCAAAAAGGCCAAGTCACACAGCCACTGGGGATCGGAGAGCTCTTGGACTGGCTGGCCCTTCATGCTAAGGAACATCTCCAGCTCTTCTATGAGTTCCCAAAAACGTTTCAGAGTGCGTCTCCTGCTGAGCCAACGGACAGAAACGAAGTAGAGCACATCTCCATAGTTGGCCTCGAGCTCTTCCAACAGTTCCTTCAACTGTCTGTGGTTGAGGGCATGCGCTCTGATAAAGTTAACATGCGAGATGACCTTGCTCATCACTTCCTGGAAGCCAATAGTCTTTGCACAGAGTGCTTCCTGGTGGATGATGTAATGGCACCAGATCAGGTCGCGTGGCAGATCCCTCCTGTCCAGCTCAGCCATGACTTGGCCTTGCAGTCCTCGTCTGGTCCCCAGCATGGAAGGTGCGCCATCTGTAGCAATGCTTACAAGCCTCTTGAAGTCTAGCTTTCGCTCCTGCATGGCTGTGTTGAGCTCAAAGAAGACATGCTCTCCAGTGCATGTGTTCTTCATGGGGCAGAGAGAGAGGAGCTCCTCTGTGATGTTGCACTCTGCATCAACTCCCCTAATGAAGATGGCCAGCTGTGCAGTGTCGGTGATGTCTGTGCTCTCATCAAGGGCAAGAGAGAAGGCTGTGAACTCCTGGACCAAGGTGGAGAAGTCCAAACACAGGATGTGAATGTTGCCAATTGGAGTGAATCTCAGGGAAATCTGCAGGGACTTGAGGCCAGCTCCCTTTAAATAGGTTTTTGGCGGAGACTAATTACAACCAATGTGGTCATGTTATAAGTGTTTGACATGAGAAGTTTGTGCATGCACAGTGTTATCTTGTAATGTGGTGTGTTATTATAGACGGTTTCTGCATGTGTTAGCTATTACATAGTCAAGATGACTGGCACTGTTCAGTTGGGGAGGATGTGGAGGGTGTGTCTCCACAAATACAGATTCATTATTTATTTGTAATTTAATTTGTAAAAAAATGTCCAAGGGTCCTTGTGTGCTTGCTACCTGTGCAGCAGCAAAAAAGGAAGATGTAAAGTCAGAACTTCATTTAGATGTAAGATTTGTAATGTAGCTTATGTATTACACCTGGCTTTGAACTATACCACACAAAAGTTAGTCCTATGCGTCACTTACCATCGACATCATAACTGGGTTTTTTCCTTTTCATCGTTTTCTTTCTTCACTTTTTTTTCTTGGTTGTTTTTTCTTCCAGTAGCACAACTTTTACCAGTCGTATGTATGCAAACAACTATCACTATGAATATTTATAGTAGATATGTAATATAAATGTATAGTTGCTAGATCATCCAAAGATAGCTGAGCTGAAATATATACTAGCACTGGCTAAAAGAATACCTTGGTTTGCTTGGCAGTCTACTAGCTACCTCCAGCGCTAGCTATTGCTGGCTATATATCAGCTACAACTGCCTTCTTCAAGCGCTAGCTAATTTGCTAGCTATAATGATAATCTAAAACTGCCAACTTAAAACGCTAGCTAATTTGCTAGCTATAAAATCAGCTAAAACTGCCTATTCACTAAAGCGCTAGCTACTTTGCTAGATATAAAGATGGCCTAAACTACTATACCTCGAGAGCTAGAAACTTTGCTAGCCAAAGATGACCTACAATTATTTACTTTATTAATAATAATTATTTAGCTAAGCTATATAAATATGATCTACAACTGTCTACTTCGAGCGCTAGCTATAAGATGACCTACAGCTAGCTACCTACCTCGAGTGCTACCTAAAAAGATGACCTATATACAACTAGCTAGCTAGCTATAAAAATGATCTAGCTAACACTAACTTCAAGCACACTATGTAAAAAACTGGTTAGCTCATCCACATAATAATACTTACTTGGAGTCTAGCTTCACTTGTCTTGCCATCTCTAAAGATTCTTCTAGCCTCGTGTTAGTAGAAAGTTAGGAGATAGTCTGAATATCAATGAACACTCACCTCAACGAGCCACACACAACAACAACAAAACAAAAAACTCATCAGGTAATTAAAATAACGGGTGATTCTAATAAACAGTGTCTGCGTGCAGGGGAAATTACCTGCGTAACTCCCTTCGCGTTCTAAGCGTTTAAGGATGCCAATGGGCAATATTAGGAAAGTTATGAGTAAACGGAACATATCAACAGAATATATATGTAAATACTTGTGTTCTTCCTTGATGTTATAACCATACCTACCTCTTGCTAGTGCCTCAACTGCCAAGGCCATGTAGGACTTGCCAGGCTGCTGGATCAGAAACCAAACCCCTCATTAACAAAGTGCTAATACGGTTAGAGATGCTCTGAGGCCCAGCACTGGCCCAACCAGTAAAGCAACGTATTGCCTCCATTCCTTTCCACCAATCACTGTTGCACACCATTCCCCATCATACCAATAGTTCATATTGAAATGTAATTACTGTACTTTATGAGACTGGCAACCTGGAGTAACTGGCTAGCTGATCTCCTAGGGTATAAATGTACTCTATGTATGCCAAGCTCCTCCAAGCTCCAGGTTTCTATATCACTGAATCTTCCATGCCCTTCTTTGTGACTTGTGGCTGCCCCTATGCTTAAGCTGAGGCACAGTAGACTTTCACGTATCAGAACGTCGAACCCAGTTGTATGGTAATGATCATCAATAGGAGATTTCATTAGGGAGGGCTCGAGATTTGCAGGTGAAAGTCAAATCAGTTTGCTAGGCCTGCAATAGGAAGAGGACAGTTTTATCTAATGAGTTGCTGTGCTTGGCAAGATATTTTAAGGAACCACTTGAGCTAGACTCTCATAAGAGTATGGCAGTAGAAATGCAGAGATCATGAAGAATTAAACAAAACTTCGACCGTTAGCAGCTCCATTTATAGTCGGTGGGAGAGTTCAAGTCATGTCATGAGCCTTGCTAAAGACAACCAGCTTGGAAGCACTCTATATTTCTATTTCATTCAGAAAAGGGGCCAAGGCATCCAGTCTCAGTGGAATTCCATGAAAAGTCACATGAAGGAGATTACATGAAGGAGAATCAGAAGCACACCATTTGCTAGAGGCAGACTGGCAACTGATGATGAGATAGACCACCAAGTGTTGCAGGCAATATGTTCTGAATCCTCTGAGACAGCACTGGTGGTTGTTAAAGGAGTGAGACATCTGGCATGCACAAAGAGGCATGATAACCTGAAGCAAAGAACTCTTGCATCTCATTTTAGTAAATGGTACTATTGTACAGGATGTAGTTGTCAACAACAATTGCTCGTACAAAATATACACAAAAATACTGTAAATATATGAATATGTGTATAAGACAGCATGGCTGCTACTGAGGACATAGCTGCCTCTCCTTCAGGAAGTAAGCTGCTCACATTCCAAGGCCCTGCAGACTAAAATCGCTAATGATATTAGCAATTATTCAAACACCTGAGTCAGTATCGTAATTTATTGACAAGTTTATAATGACTTCATGCTTTTCATATATCCAAAGTTTTCCCTTATCCGAAGTATAGTGTAGATCCCAATATGTTGAATGCATTTGGATATGTGAGGGTCTACAGTACCCAGATGCATCTAACCCTGCCTTGGCTAGGGACCGTCATGCAACCACTAACCATTGATATGTCAGATATGTGCTGTCTCGACACAGAGAGTGGGCCTTTTTTACCCAGAGGTTAAGCAGAGTCATGACTGGACAGATGTCTGACTTTTTCTTCCCGATGAAGAGCTTGATTCCGTGATGAAAATGTGTATCTTCAACTGTAATAGTCATTCTTATGATGTCCTGGCAGGACGGATGACCCACTGCAATAGCTGAGCAAGACAAGTGGCATGTTGGTTCATAGAGGCTTCTGATAGACTGTCATTTTCATTTCTCCTGATCTTGGAAAGCAACAGAGGTCAAAGCAGCATGCATCCCATTGTGTGATGTACAATGTTATGAGTGGGCCTCCCACCTCCTTTCAGCTTTATAAGAATATCAGGAGATATATGGCAATTTCTGTCATTTCTCCCAACCTTGGTATGCTTCCAACCATTTGATTCCCTGCAGACTGTATTGTAGATGTTGATGGGCAGGCTCCAAGTGGTCTTTCTTGCCATCAGCGATGTGGAGAAATCAGATTACTGACAAGTATACTTGATGGTATGATGGTTAACCCTGACCCAGCAATCTATGACATGAAGCTGCACGGCACCGTCTCTGTTGCTGAACTGCCTGAAGCCCCCCTGCAATTTAAAATTCCTGGTATTTTTACTGACTACTGCAGTATGTAACCTTGGCTATTCCTAATCAATAAGTTTATTCGCCTCTCTTTAGCCCAGTTCTGCAAGCCAGATACTAGAGTTACTTACAGTTCTTGTGAGACGACATCAGGTTCTCTGATGGCTGAAGGGACCGGGTACAGAAAGATGTTACATCATTTTGGGACAGATTATCCACTGCTCTATTCTCTCTCCCATGGATGTGCTGGCTTATAATTAGCAGATTATATTAGAGCAAAAGAAGAACAGGCTTTTCATGAGGTTCGTCACATTGACAACCTTTCTACTACCTAATATCAGGATGGCCACCAATACAACACTGCTACACCAGTATATTTAGCCCACCACTATTTTTCCCCATAAAGCTTGCCCAATCACTAATGTTAGCAGTTCCTTCACCATGATGTGAAGGTTTTTCTATGCTTGTAGTAGTTTCTCTTAATACCATTGCCCTCCTGACAAGAATATTCCATACTCCCATCATCGCGAGGCATTGGAATTAAGATCACTTCCCAACAACAATCCTCCCCTATTCTATGCTTGGAGAATGCAGGTCCACCATACAATCTGACATAAACTCATTCTGATCCTGGTGCTATAATGGAGCTCTCTAGCTAATGCTGGCAGGTCAGTTTCTTCTCAGGAATGATCTGCCTGATTTGATTAAGCTGCATACGTATTGTAGCCACCCAATTATTCCAACAATTGGAGTTCTAATAATTGAAAATCATCTATAACTGAACTTCAGTGTGGAAGATCTTCAGCTATTTTTAGCTCCACATAAAATCATTGACAATCCACTCTCCTATATTGCATTCCACTGCCACTCAAGCTAAATTTATCCAGTTCTTCATAATATCACAGATCTTGCTCAACATTGATATTAATGACAACTCTTTTTGTCTTTTGAATAGGTCTGGCCATACTCTCTGCTTAGACTAGAACATGCTAGTCCAGCGAATGCTATAAGACATCCCTCCACATTGGACTAGGGATGTTGACCTATTGAAGTGCAAAGCACGTTACTTCATAGGAGCAGTCTGATATTGATCGTCAACATTACCATAGAGAAACATCCGTCGTAAGCCCAAAAGTTGTGGAGAACTCAGTTTGCAGAGCAAGTTTATGATAATTATTGTCACCGAACTTTGGTCGTATACCTAACCATACACATGAGGCAATCCTAGGTCTATGATTGGTTGCCATGGATATGGGGCAGCGACATGATTGGTGACAGAGAAAGTTAATAAGTGTAAACATTGCAGAGAGTGGAACTTGCTGCATGCACCCAAAGAAGGCTGGTAGAAGGATAATTTTGACGCAAAATTCATAATTTGCAGGAGAATTATTTATGTTATTTTCTGTGATGGTAGCTACTCACGAAAAAAAAGTTAGATCTTTTCTTAGGTCTGGGCATTTGTGAGATGAGTTCCAAATGGAAGTTTTAGACTTTCTCAGAAGATGCCTGAAACTTGAGAAGTCTTGAGTTGCCCTAACTATGAAGTATTTGGATTTGCATGCACTACAATAAATTTAAAGTAGTATAGGATATTGTTGCCACATTAGTTTTGCTAAATATTTGCTCTACATTCTCATCACCTCACTTGCCATATGGTATAGAGTTAGGATATGCTCTTGGGAATAAAATTACCAAAAAATATCTTGTATTGCTGTGCACATATTCAACATATATGACCATGCCCTAAGAGTTTCTCCATTGTGGTTACGATGTGTGGAAGCTGGCTATGTAACTGACATAAGAGCAGCAAGATTCTCGTTAGGAAACTGTGGACAGCTACAGACATTTGCAGCTATAAACAGGCCTGGTTATGCTAGTAAATCTCCTGCCGCAATGTTCTGTGAAACACATTACCCTAATGTTGAAGCTTATGCACATGCTCATAAGCTGATATTTATTTCAAGAGCAGCACTTCATAATCTACCATAAGGATGTTAACGACATGGATACTAAACAACTTTTGGTGAAATAAAACATGAGAGGCATCTCAACCAGAGTTTAGAGCTGGCATAACAGTGACATCCAACAACAGTGGGGATTTGGTCAATAGGCATGAAAGATTGTGATCGAGCTTCAGGACATGCAATGCATAATTCTGAAGAAAGCAGTTAATATCAAGGAAAAGAAATGCAGAGTGGTGATGCACATAAAGAGCCTATTGATTATCCATAGAGATATAGCTGTTACTCGTAGTGTTTTGTACTATTACATTGTGTTAATCCTTGTTTTATTTATATATTAACTTGCTGTATGAAAGTTAATCATTGGTGAGATTTGTTTCTAGACAACTCTCCTCAGCATTGGTCAACAACATTTACAAACATTCATTTTGGAATTTGTGTATTGTTGTTCACCAAAAATGCCTCTCAAACTATCCCCTTTTTCAAGTGATGAGAGACAATAAGGTTTACAGTGAAATGTCAACTGTGACATTAATTTACAAAATAACTGGTTGCATAGAGAGAAGTGAGGAGGACCATATCTTGCAACTGGAATGGTCTCAGAACTAATTCAAATTCCATTCAGTATAGATTTCAATGTATGATCAATTTAATCGAAAACTATTGTAGCTATCAAAGTATTCTCAGTTGACATTGTAGTAATAACTTTCTCGATTATTAACTTAAAGTTACTCATTTGACATTCCTGCTAGATACTCTAACCTTAATCAGGAATAATAAGATGCTAAGATTCGTGTGAGTCTTAGCATCTCATTGTTCCTGATGAAGGCTAGAGCATTAGCCAGAATGTTGAGTGGGTAAGTTTAAGATAATTGTCGAGAAAGTCTTCGGAATAAACAATTCTAGCTATGGTCTCAGCAGTATACTTGGCTATGTATATGCTACCTCCTGGCATCTCATCAGCTTATCTAGATGCTACTGCTCAACTTTACTGTTCTCTCCTGACATGTTCAAGACAGCAAAAACAGTAGCGCATGATTGGCATATGAACAAACAAGTGTGAGTCCACTATTGTGGCTTACCAGGGAACAATCCTTATGCCAGTGTGGACAACAGGTCCCTAACCAGCTCCAAATATGTAGGAACCAGCTTATTTTTGTGTGCATAGAACAGCTTGCTTTTACAAATGCCTAACCATCTCAAATGCAACTGCGAAGAAGTTACTAAAGGATCCCAAAATCTAGAACGATCTGTAGATGACTTATCAAGGATGGAAAAATAAACTCAGCTGCAGAATAGGATGTAAAAGATAAAACAGTTAGAGAGAAATAATTTCATGAACTGTACAACCTAATACCTTTTTTTACGATATCTATTTCTTGTGCTCCTCTCCCTTAAGTATTTCTTTAACTCTTCACTTGTATTACAATTAGTTTTTATAAGTCTTATTAAGTACTTCTTTTCCAGCAGTCACTGATAGTAAGCAGCTCCATTTAACAACATGTGTGCAGAGTGTATGGATATTTTTATGATGTAACTGTCAACTCACTGATTATAGATGTATACAATAACCAAAAGACACACTTTTCGATATATAGGACTTGATATAGGCAGAGCAACATAAACGTGAACTTGCTACTGAAAAGCAAAAGCGACTCGAAGGTGAGCTTCATACTGATGATCAAAGAACCAGTTTAAACTGAGTTTTTCAATAGTGGAGTTGGAGAGCTCTCAAAGAGTCGTTGATCTGAAGAAGCAACTTTCAGAGAGCTCTCAAAGTGTCATTGATCTGAAGGAAGACCTTTCAGAGAGCTCTCAAAGTGTCATTGATCTGAAGGAAGAACTTTCAGAGAGCTCTCAAAATGTCGTTGATCTGAAGGAAGACCTTTCAGAGAGTTCTCAAAGTGTCATTGATCTGAAGGAAGAACTTTTAAAGAGCTCTCAAAGTGTCGTTGATCTGAAGAAGCAACTTTCAGAGAGCTCTCAAAGTGTCGTTGATCTGAAGGAAGAACTTTCAGAGAGCTCTCAAAGTGTCGTTGATCTGAAGAAGCAACTTTCAGAGAGCTCTCAAAGTGTCGTTGATCTGAAGGAGCAACTTTCAGAGAGCTCTAAAAGTGTCGTTGATCTAAAGGAGCAACTTTCAGAGAGCTCTCAAAGTGTCGTTGATCTGAAGGAGCAACTTTCAGAGAGCTGTCAAAGTGTCGTTGATCTGAATGAGCAAGTTTCGGAGAACTCTCACACTATCACTGATCTGAAGAAGGACTTGAATCACTGTGAAGCAAGATATGGTAAGCAATCATACTATATAAGGCATGGTGTACAGACATTTATTTCTGTATGTGCATAATATGTATATGTGGGAGGGCGATGGCCACAAGCATGCATGGCAGGGTATTGTTTGTGCTCACGTCTGTTTGTGTATTTGTATGTATGACTGTCTTGGAGGATCATTCCCAAACTCGGTAGGCAGTATGTCAATTTTGAAGAGTCATGATCAATGGGGAGGGTCTGTGTCCTATTATGCTGCTTTTCATAAGTAACATCTGAGGAAAGACTTGTTTCAAGTGCATAGTTATGACTAACGTCTTTTTTATATGTTGCCCATTGACCTGTCTGTTCATTTTCATTGTGAGTATGCTATTCATTTGGAACTGGGGTAAAAAAGTAATTTTTAGCATTCATAAAAAGATTTGCATAAAATTGTATCTTAGAGAATCGTGCTTAAGCTTACATATAAAATTATGTTCAAAAAATTTACATTACTGTAATTATATAATACAAGCCCATAGCAGGCAGTAATACTTGTTTTGTATTGTGAGTGCATTCATCATGAAACTGGTCATTCCAAATGATGCCCACTCATGTTCTTCACATACACATTGCTAATCTGCAATAAAGTTTGAAGCTAAATTTTGCTCTAGGTAAGGATATGAAGCTGTTGCCTGTGCTTTAGCTAGTTGTTCTTGTTCTCAGGATTACTGTCAAAGTTGACAATGGGCACTTGCTATGTGTAACCAGTCTAGTCCTAAAACAGCATAGTGGACATAAAACTCACAACTGCTGCTTGGATTCAAAAAAGACTCCTAGCAAGCCTTGAATCCTATTGAGATATGAGCTTTATGAGTTTGCCATCCGAAATATGTGTCAAACCAGATAGGGCATGCTACTCTACACCCAATAACAACATTTGCTTGACTTCTAATATGTTCATGTTATAAAAGAACTTTGATAGTGTGTCTTTGAAACTGTAGGTCGTCTTGACAACACAGAAAGCCAAAAAGGAACTTCTCAATGTCAGGTACCAGCTGAAGTTAGAGTATACACATCCTGACATTTATCCTTTTTTAATATTATTTTATCATTTCATCTTCAGAGCAGAGATGTGCATATATCTAGTAAGTTACTAAGAAATAGAGATACTCTAATTGTACTTTTCATTATGTATAGTTTGTACAATTTATCAGGGGAGTAATTTTTGTAGTCAAGCTTCTTGTGCCACTAATCAAGAGTTCTCTATTCAGTATGCCATTATTTTTATGCGAAATCACTTGATATTAAGTGGCAACTGAAATTTCATTGGTTTGCCATACACTGTGTCTTGTTATGGTGCAGAGCCTGCCTGCCTTCTTAAGGCTGGTTCACAATACGACGCAAGGGGAATCCGTCGCGTCCTTGTGCGTCCAAAACAATTTGTGAACCGCTTGCATTGCGTCGCGTCCAGACAAAAAGGGTGGACGCTAGAATAGACGAGAGTTCTATTTCTGCGTCCCATCGCATCGCGTCCTCATCTGTCCAACCAATCAGATTGCTTCACCATTCTCGTGACTTGACCAACAACCAGTGCATTATTTAGAAATCAAAATGGAGATGGATTTGGAAAAGCTAATTGAGGCTGTTCGCCAGTACCGGTGCTTGTGGGATGTATCCAACTGTGCATACAAGGACCGAAGGAAGAAGGAGAATGCCTGGAAAGAAGTCGCCAGCCTGGTAACTAAACTCAGATGTAAAAGTAGCTAGCTGAGTTCAAATGGCAACTAAACTCAGATGTAAAAGTAGCTAGCTGAGTTTTGTTTGAGTTAGCATAGGTAGTTAATGAGGTTATATGAGTTTATGTTTGTAGTTTGGAGATGAAGTGTCTCCAGAAGATTGTATTTCTCGGTGGAAAACGATGAGAGATAAGTTTGTCAGGGAACTGAAGAAGATCAAGGGGAAGAAGAGTGGTGATGCAGGGCCAGAATACACACCTTGTTGGCCACTTTTTGGTGTACTTCAATTTTTGATCGACAGTATCAGTCACAGAAGGTCAGTGATTTAATTTATGGTTGGTCAGTTTAATTATCTTATATAATTAAATGCAGAACTCACACAAACCTCTCGACACCAGAGTCACCAACACAGCCAGCATCACAGGCAGCGTCCGTGATGGCAATTGAGTCCGACACAGTACCAGGGACAACCAGTTTCCATGATAGTCTGGATGATGTTGATAACATCTTTGACAGTGAAGAACAAAGGTGTTTTTTTTAATATAAATATATTTGTAGTCCAATTCAATTCTTCCTGATACTGTGTTTCTGTTTCTGTTGTGTTTCTGTTTCATCTACAGTTGTAAGCCAAGTGCCATCAAGGGTTACCAGTGAGGCGCCATCCAGAACTCCAAGTGAAGCTTCATCAAGAGCCCTACTAATAAGCCAGGCTTCAAGGACCTCTACGCCACAGCCACCTGCAAAAAGGAGGAGAGGGGGAAAGGTGACGATGCAGATGAATTGTTCATTCGGGAGATGGCCAAGTTAGATGAGAGGCTTGCTGAGAGAGAGGAGCGGCGTGCTGCGATAAAAGAGAGGGATGGAAACAGGTTGGACGAAGACTATTTGTTTGGGCAGCAGGTAGCTACAATAATGCGGAGGTTCACCAATGTGAAGAAGTCAAGTGCTCGCATTCAAGTTTTGCAACTTTTAGATAACATTGAATTTTCTGATGTTCAAGATCAACCCTACCCTTTTAGCCAATACATTTTTTAATATTACTATTATATATACATGAAATTATTATATACATGAAAGAATGTATTACTATATCTAGTTAAGTTTGGCGAACTCGGTCATACTGCCAGCTGACTTCACCAACTTGACTACAAAAGTAGTCTTTGTAAGCATCTCTGATATCAGCAGCAGACCTTGAGTGTCTATTGATTATAGAAATAAGTCAATCATACAATGCGATTATAAAGTAATTGTTACGTTTATGCAGACCTGTTCCCACCAACTTGAGATACAGACAGTAGCCCACCACATGGATCCTCATCCGTTCTCCAGCTGCCCCTAATGTGGTTGCCAGCACCATCTTCTCCATCCACAAACCCCCGGAGGACAATAAATACTTTTGACTCGGTCACCCTTAAGTAATTGTGTAGTCCTATTGCTGCCTTGGTGTACAGGACTACTTTCTCTGGCTCACCATTAATAGGCCTGCGGAATACTCGCCACCTAAAATAGAGCAATAAATGAAAGATAACAAAAATTCTTATTACCTAGCAGCCAAGATCCCAAAGCTGTTCTCGATGATCCTGCGAGCTCTACTTAGTCTATAATTAATGTGACTCTGCAAGGTTCTTGCCAGGATAGGGTCGCAGCAAGTCCTTTTTGAGAGGGAATGCCTCATCTCCAACAAAAACGAATGGAATAGCTGGCTGAGTGGTGTTTGTGAGGGGCCGTGGATTTGGGATGGAAAGGGTATCATTCTCAAATGCCTTCCCAAACTTAGAATTGGAGAACACCCCTCCATCGCTATGGCGTCCCTTGTCTCCAATATCAACTATGGTAAACCTGTTAGGTGAAAATATTTGCATAAACATACTAGGTAGCTTCACTTCAAACCTGTAGTGAGCGTCACAGACAGCCAGCAATACAATTGAGAGCGTTCCCTTGTAGTTGAAAAAGGTAGAACCAGCATTGTGAGGTGCCTGCATCACTACATGCTTGCCATCAATAGCACCTAAATTGGTATTTAATCAAAATAGTTCATGGAAGGAATGTGGGGAAGGAATGTGGGGATAATAATACCGATGCAGTAGGGGAAATTCCAAAGCTGCTGAAACTGCCGGCTGATTCCAACCCACTCAGCCTCGTTGGAGGGCACTTTCACATACTGGCTCTGAATACACACGAAAGGAATGAAGTAGAAGCGGTGTTGTGAACAATACAGTAAGTATAATAACCCTGTTGTATACCTGCAACACTGTCCAAATGACCATACAGGTTTCCTTCAGAATACAGCACACTGTGGACCTGCCCATCCGAAAGTTGAACGACAGGGAGACCTAATAACACAAATGTTTGTTTATAATTCATCTTAGATTGATTTGTTGCATACCTGTGAGTTGCCTGTAGCCAGGTATCGCAATGTCAGGGCCAACCTCTCGGCAGGGGAAATTGCTGCTCGAAAGGAGCTGTCATAGCCTCTATGGGTAAGCTGAGGACTAACCTAAATTAGTTCAACCTATCATCAATACTAAATAGCTATAGCTGATGTAGCTAATAATAACATACCATGGATAGCAGAGAGTCAAACCTCTCCTTGGACATTCTCAGATACCTGAAGTGAGATTGAGGATCTGAGAGACGCATTTCTTGAAGGAGGTTGTGGTAGTCTCCTTGCCGTCTTCTTCTTCTGAAGATAGGGCGAACCCATAAAGTTCTTCTCCTATTCCTCCGCATCCTCCTTGTCTGTAGAGCGAGCAACAGACGCCTCTCAAAGTCGTCGTCACTCTCGGAACTCTCGAGGTTCGATGATTCGTCCATTGTTATTGTTTATCCGC
This sequence comes from Cladorhizidae sp. MBARI D1340-BT2, assembly GCA_028752905.1. Taxonomy (NCBI): domain Eukaryota; kingdom Metazoa; phylum Porifera; class Demospongiae; order Poecilosclerida; family Cladorhizidae; species Cladorhizidae sp. MBARI D1340-BT2. The sequence continues at coordinate 13,995,599 of JAQNBH010000004.1, read as the reverse complement.
AAAGGTCGCAAAGGTCGGCAGCATCAAACCGCGATATTGTGAACAGCTCAGGACGCTTGAGGACGCAACGCAAGTGGACGCTTTGCGACGCGACGCGACGCCAAAAAAAGTGTATTGTGAACCAGCCTTTAACCTGGCTATTGTACTTGTTAAAAATATCTCGGGGGTATTCTACTCCAATTGTTAATATTTCAGGATGGTTCACGTCATATTGTGAACCAGCCTTTAGAAGGACTATGAATGTCACACCCTAACAACCCAAGGAGTGTGAGGTTCAATCAACACCAATTCACACTTAACATAGATTAGAGCGATGTGACTAGAGCTAAGGCTTGGAGCTTGGACTAGAGTTAAGGCTAAGGCTTGGACTAGCGTTAAGGCTAAGGCTAGGGCTAGAAATAGGGCTAGGCTTGTTACATGATCCGACTGATATATTTGTGGCATGCCTTCTATACTAGCCCTAGCTCTAGCCCTAGGCCATAAGTCACACCATGGTTGTCCATCTGCGTGCTAACGTATAGTTACAATTTTCAAGTTGTTAGCTAGCCATAGCCATTTCTTATTGGTACAGATCCTAGATTATCTGTACTGGACAAGTTAGAAGAAGAGGGCCTGGTAGTGTCAGAAGAGTTAGCCACACCCACAATAATGTCCTACCAAGTTCATTTTTGTTTTCCAAGAGGCCTTATTGAAAAAAGATTGTAGCATAGAGGTTGTTCCAGGAGACTTGGTACACTTCATAGCGGAGGCTTCATTATGATGAAGTGGAATGTCAAGTGTGCTGTTATTTTAGCTTGACAGTTCTAACAAAATGTCTACGAAGAGTGGAACCTCTGAAGCTGCATTTTATGTTAGCATGCAATCTACATTATATATATAATTATTGTAATTGGCGAGATGCAACAATTGCCTTCAAGCAGTATAAAGAAAGGCAGTGCCACAAGTGTTCTGTGGAGTAGTACCGACTCAATGGTCTGGGCATTGTGGTAATAAACAATAATTAACCCTGTGCATTTATACTTTGAGACATCAACAAAAAAATCTTACGTTGTCTCAATGTTTACAAAAATTTCTATGATCATATTTTCTATAAAATAATTAGGCAATAATATTGTCTTGATTCATGAATAATGTAGGTACATCTTCATTCTCTTTCATGCAATTAAAGATAGTTCTTGTAGCATTGGTACATCACAAGAATCAATATTTTACTGGTCCCCAGCAACCTTCTCTGTATACTCAAGTCATTATTCTCAATAGATCATCCAAACACTGATGACGGATGTAGTGTTCTATTTTTTACAATCTAGCATGCTTAATTATACATTTTTTTACTGCTTATATCTTGGAATCATCTTCCCTCATCAACTTCAGTAACTTATAAGAATTCCTATCACTATGGTCGTTGTGGCTGCTGATTCCAAATCCCTGTCTAGGAAAGAATTCGAGGAATGGTTTAGTAGCCATTGCTAAGCCAGAGAACTGCTAAGCATCTCACTTAAATTGCGTGTTGTTGTGCAGGTAGCTAATAGTACTCCACAGTATGCTTGTGATACTGCATCTGTTTATGCTGCTTGTAGGAAACTATTGCATATTTCCAATTACAGAAACCTTTGGATAACTACAAGTAATAATTACCTACCAGACTGTATGTTTGCAAATATTATATATTATCCAGTTAGCATATTTACATAGCGTCAGAGACTCAAGCCTTCATGGACTTCACAACTGTCAAGCAAAGATAACAGGGCACTCGACCTTCAAAATTAAGCCACTGCTACGAAAGTAATGAAGTCGTCTGGAATGATCCTAACACTGTCTTTTTCCAAAAGCTGGCTTGGGCCAAAAAATTTAACTTGGTTGTGAGGCTCGTTATGGAAAGACAAGGATCCAAATCTAGTAGAAGCACTAGAAACATGTTAAGAAATATTGCCACCCATATTAAAACACAAACACAGAATCGCCGACTACTTGTACTTTTCATTGCCAGCCTGGCACCAGAATGTTAGCAATTGAATCAGAATGGACTTCCCTGGCTGCTGGGGAGCCACTCTCGAGAGCCTGAACTGAAGCCAAGACCACCAAGACCACTATAATTTTTCTGTATTCAGTTATTTATCACAACTTTTTTGAGAAAGAAAGCCAAAGTTTGTTCTTGTCATCAATAGGAGCCTCTACCTAGATGCCTACTACTCTAAAGCCCTAGCAGTTTTTAGAACTTCTATAACTTTTGACAAACATCAGATGAAGAATTTCCAAGAAATATATATATACCATGAGATGTGTTTTTTATCTCTCATTTTTCTCAGCTAATGTTCATTGTGTATCAGTGTCAAGTTAAACAGAAACTTGGAGCTCTGGAGACTGATAGTGTATTTAGGATATATGTGATGAAAAATGGAAATCATTGACTTCTTTTAATATCATGTAATTCTGACAGTTTGTCCACCTGTTCTTTATATATGACTGCACTTTATTATTTATAGGACCACGATACACCTCTGATTTATTATCCAGTATGAATGCATTCTTGATTTATATTTTGATTACTGAAACTTAAGATCCTGGATTGCCTACAAGTGCTGGTACAAATATTGGGACATCAGGAGGTCTTCCATTTAAAAGATCCATACAGGTGGATACTATATTGTTGTATTTTCTTGATTTAATGAATGTTTTATTTTTGAGACTCCATCCTTCCTTGATGGGCAAGCCAGTGAGAATCTCGGTAGGTGTAACTTAGTTTGGAATACTGGATTTATTCAATCTTGTTTATTTTTACATGTGGATAATTTTTACGCAAATTGATCCGTACAATAAACGTGCTTTCATTAAATTAATCAAGAAGCATCAAGAAGCACGAAGGTTATATTTTTCCTCGGGTTATCCACGATAAAGGGATCTAAATTTAAGTTCTATAATTTCAAGATGAAATATATGCCAAAGGAAATGCAACATTAAATATTATTGTGTTCATATCCTATTTTTCTCATCTCATGTTCAAAGATGTCAGTCAAGAAAGTAGGATAACTCTGACAATTTTTACATATGCTCTACAAAAACATTGTTTAAATGGACAAGCATTCTTTTAAAACACAATGGGAAAAGTAGGTCCTAAAACTACACCACTCTAGTATGGCACCAAACATTGATTGTATTAGCTTAGTATGCACACAGTATGAATGCATTCTATGATGACATATTTTTTATCCAGGATTGCCTACAAATTCTGTTCCAACATTTGGCCTCTCAGGAGATGGTCTTCCATCCATACATGTGAGCCAATACTATATTATTGTGTTTGCTTGCCATTTGATTTTTTGTTAATCCCACAGGCTCTATCCTTGACTTGTGAGCAAGCCTATGAAATTCCTGGTATGTTTGGAATACTGTTTAGATGAGGTGTTTATCGGAATTGTTTTAAAATTCTCTCAGAACAAATAAAGAAATTATGTAACGTTATTGTCATAAGAACCCTAATAATGTAGAGGATAGCTTGATTAGAACATCTGTGAGATTTACATATGAAGACATGCTGAGAAATATCTCATATGAAAGGTTGCGTCTATTGATAACCCATTTTTCTCTGATCATGTCACAAACATTAAATTTGCACTTCAGTTTGCATATGAACATAGTCAGCACCTTCCACATAACAAGTATCCACTGTGCAGTTTTCTCTGATCTATGATTTGACGGATGCTTGTAGCGACCACCCAGTGCATAATAGTATGTGACAGATAGCAAAGATAGAAGGAAGGTTAGCAATGAAAATCCATTGGTAGACTTGGGTGAACACTACTTGATAGTTTTAATCATTGAGGGGATCAAGAACGCACTAGCTAACGTAGAGGCACCAGCTAGACATTCAAACAACCAGCAAATCCTCACCTAGGGCTAACTAACCTCTAACTTTATTGGAATGGTAACACAACCAGCAAATCCTCACAGAGCTAACTAACTTCTATCTTCATTGCAATCGTAACACAGGGTGTGCATTTTACAATCAACATTCAAATTTCATAATTCAAGCACCCACCCATTATATTTTCAAGGCGAGTGAGTAGTTCAACTCCCTTTATTTCCCTAAGGGTAGGTATGTATCTTTATAGCCAGGCATTGCACCGGTTGGCTCCATATTCAATGGAGGTTGATTTTAAAAAAACTCATATCTTAGCTCTTAATATTGACAGTTTGTCCACTTATTCTTTATACATGCACTGTTCTTTGTTGATTATAGTGCCATGATAAGCTCTGATTTATTGTCCCTACATAGATGAATACATTCTTGATATATACTCAAACTTTAGATCCTGTATTGCCTACAAGTGGTGGTCCAAAACTTAGGACATCAGGTCTTCCATCACAACCATCCAGACATGTGAGCCAATACCCTATCGTAGTGTTTGCTTGCTTAATTTTATAGTGATTATTTTAACTTTCAGACTCGATCCTTTTCTGGTGAACCAGCCTATGAAAATCCTGGTATGTGAATACTGAGAGGTTCATGTTATTTTACATATTTTTAACAAATTAATTCCCTTGACATAAGTAGCCTAATACTCTATAAGTCTAGCTTATTTAAAACACTAATGTTTTTACGTCAACATGATGAACACATGCCGAGAATGAAAGGTTGTGTCTCTTCAATCTGTGTATGCAACATAATTGTGCTTTGTATGTAGCAAATGCTCAGAATGGAGTTTGCTCTGATGTATGATTTGACTGGGTGTGTGTAGTAATTGCCCAGTGCATAATATCATGTGACAAATAACAATGATAGGAGACAAGTAGGGATGTAGATACATTGGTAGTGTGGCAGAGCCAGAGAGACAAGTGCAGTAGTCCAATACTAGCCAGCTGTATGTGGGCATGTAATAAAACATTAGTTAGCTACAGGCATGCTATAACATGTATAATACCATGTATTTACCTGTAGTATTAGTTATTCAAATTGTACCCAGGTCAGAACAGTAGTCAGAACAGTAGCAGAGTAACTTGTTTGGCAACAGTTGAGTTGTTTTGTCTTTTGCTGTGTCTTCTACATCTTATTTATTTATCCTCTTAATATATTTAAACCTATCTGAACTCTTAACAGTCTAGCTAGTTGTCTAGAATTGTACTAAGTTGAACATTATTTTATTGAAGTTGAATAGCAGAAGTAAGTTGAATAGCTAGCTATAGCAGTAGCTACTTGTTGAATAGACTGAACTCGGTCGGTTACAGGTAGACTTGGCTGAAACTTAAGTCGACCACTTTGAAGTTAGAGAGGGTCAAGAACAACACTACTTAAGCGTTATTCATCTGGTAGTCATGATGACATAGACCTTCATTATAAACTCAACCCTCCCATCACCAGAGTGATTAATTAAAAAATACTACAAATGAATGCAAGGATTGTGTTGCAAGTTAATGTCTGATGGAGAGATGGACAATTACTTTTAGCATGATTCCCAATACAGACAAAACTTTAATTCTTAGCATTGTTGCCCTAATCCCAAGCCTAGACCACATTGCTTTAGGTATTCTACTACTCCAAGTGCAGGCCTAACACTATACACTGATCTGTAAATTATTGATGTCATCAAATTGTATTGCTTGTAGTGTTATAGGTAGAAATATTGAAGCTTACAGATAGCAAACTTTTGCAAGGCTTGGAGGAGGCTTGGAGGAGAGAAACCTGCTTGATATTGAGCATGACGATCATTTCCAGTTTAGCAAGGCCATTATCCGTGATGATTATTTCCAGTTTAGCAAACCTTTCATACCTGGATAACCAAATGGAACTTAAACATCCATTTTTAAGATATCAGAAGCTCTACCTGATCCCAAGGAAGCATATCCATTGTCGGCTGCTATGCTTCTCCCATGCCCTTTACTGTCACTCTTCCCTTCTAATTTCAATTCTCGTTATTCTGTTATTTCAGAAGCACGCTTTGACTTTTCTCTCTTTCCTTTTCTGATTTTTCTTTTCTTTATTCATCCAGGAAAAAATCAGCTAGCTGCTCTGCTGAAAAAAATGTCTGTGCATGTAGCTATCATTTTAGTATGGACATGCACACAAGAATCTGCTCATATACACATGACTACCATTTTCCCATTAATCACACTTTCATAGCTAGATAACGCTGAATCTGTTGGACTCCAGGAGTGCTGTACCAGCTAGCATTGTATTTTTTTCATCAGTAGACTTCCTTCTTTGGTCCTAACCTGGATGAGTGCAGCTGCTAATACAGCTGTGGTTTGTAGCTAGAGTTTTCTTGCAGAACTCTAGAGGCAAGTGCTGTACTGAAAACAATAACAGAATGTGCTAACCTAAGCTGTGTATGCTTGGAAAGTTAGTGTATAGTTAATCTGAGGATTTTTTTCTTTCTGTGGATCCTGCCTAGTACAATGCAGTAGTTAAACTACAAATGAGGTTGTAGCTATAGCTTTCTCACAGCTATCTCAAGTGTCCATTCTATATACTATGTCACACTTTGTCTGTTTTAAGCTTCTAGACCGCTAAGGCATTCTTTAAGGTTGAGTTAGAGGCATAGTATTGTGGTGCTCCCTTCCTAGTAGAAACATGGACAGATTGACTATAGAAGCTTTACCTGAGCCTAAGGAAGTGTCTGAATGGTGGATGATGCCGAGCGCTAGCTAGCAATGAAAGCAATAAATAATTAACTACAGTTATGATTGATTTTGAACACAAATAACTTTCAGTGTGTAGCTAGCTATATTATCTTGCTAGATAGAGCTAAAGTATGATAGTAAGGGAATTCATAAACTGTCTTTCAGAATTGGCTAAAAATATCCATGTTTTGTCTGCTGATTGAGTTGATGCTAATACCTGATTTATTGTCCAAGTTTCTTCATGCATGAGCCTCCACTCTCTCTCAAACATTATACAATAGGACGGTTAAAATACAAAGGTTGTACAAGGTAATGTTATTTCTCACACACGCATGCACACACACATATCACACACACAAATCCTAAAGCCAAACTGAGCATTCATGGCCAACTACTTGGTTGACTCGGTGTTGACAGAGGCCTTGTTGCTATTTTGGGAAGGAATTCCTATGAATTGAAAATGTATTCATTATACCCCAATATAAAATCTATATTTCTATAATGATTCAGATAACTATTTTCAGATTTCAGTACAGACCATATTCATACCAGTGGCTTCCAGAGTAAACCCACAGAGTATTGAAACATTATACGCATAGTTCTGTTTTCAGCCTAAGTAGCAATTCTCACTTGTCTATGCAGCCAGTTCTTCCTGCAACTAAGTTGTTTTCTCTTACAATTCCAAATTTAATAAGCCTAGTAGGAGGAGTTCTTATTTTTTACAGGTGAACCTACAATTGAATACATACATACATACATACATACACATATCAAGTTTTCCAAGTTTTCCGTCCAACTCCCCAGGTTTGCAACAACTATGGTCCTGTCTGCTCCCATATCAATGCGCATTCTGCATTCTCTCTGGCCTACCCTGCCCTCTACATATAGACCTGGTTGTCTGATGGCTGTTATTATACACTCAGTCATTTCACTGGGTTTTTCCATCCTAACTTCTCATTTCGACCTTCTGCTTAAACATGTAGACACAAAGTTAACTCTATCCCCAGACTTATCTTGAGGCTTTCCCGGAGTACTACTGTACAACGGGTTATTTACGTCAACCATAGACTCAATGTACTTTGGGTTATGGTGTCCTTCCCTGCTGTCTTGGTTGACGTCGCAACAATGAGTGCCAGTTCCGGAGATGACTGTCTTCATCCCATTGATTTCTTGACCAGTCTCCCGTGCAACTCCACGGTTTCGTGCAGGGCAGTCGTCTTTTGCGGAATTTAATATTCATGGCTTGTCGCTCTGCCATGAAGTTGGCGACTTCCAGGAACATCTCAGGTTTCCATGCTCTAACATGGTTTGCATCCTCCAGTGAATAGAAGGAGAGAAATTTTCCTGTTACCACTGTCTGCTCTGCCTCTTTTATTGTATTACAGTTTTCCATGAACATCTATTCAACGAGTGTTTTCATTAGGTGTTAAAATGTAAGTATGTGGTCAAGCGTGTGGGTGAAATGTAGCTTCCTCTAGCTAATTTAGCACTTTGCAATCTGGAGATATTTATGCGGCCAATTCAGGCATTCAGGTTTTAAAGTTCCCTCCACTCAAGGTATAGTAACTTGGCTATAGATATATCCATGAAAAATATTTTAGTATTAAAAGAGAGCACACAGAGAGACCTATCTTTTGAGGCATATATTAAGCCCATACCATGAAGTTTACAGAATCTACGGAGCTCTAAAATGGTAACCACAGGTAAAAGGGGAAAAAATTTAAAACACCATTGCCCCCCTTAGTGATTGATCAAACAATTTTTTGTGTTTTATATATTTGTAGCTATTACTTATTTCAATGTAAAACTTTTAACAAAATTTAAGAAAAGGAATCCATTCACTAATGCCTCCTTTCTCAGCAGTAAAAAGATGAGAAAAAGAATGTTCCTAGAAGCAGTCATGGTTGTTAAAAATTAAAAAAAATTAAATCTTGGTCACTCTCACCATCAAACTTGAAATACATTTTTTTAACTTTTATAATGATTTGCACACTGGACATGTACAGTTATTAAAAGATGTTGAGCTTTGTGGAGCATTTTTATAATTTTTTGTTGTGGTGCAGAGCCTGCTTGCCTTCTTAACCTGGCTATTGTACTTGTTAAAAATATCTCGGGGTATTTACTCCAATTCTTAGGATGGTTCACGTCATATTGTGAACCAGCCTTTAGAAGGAAAACTATGGAGTATGAATATATCCTTAAGAACCTATTGAGTGTGAGGTGCATGTAGGCACACTTAACATACAGTATAGGAGTGTGGCTAAAGCTAGGGCTAGAGTTAGAGCTATGGCTAGTATTATAGTTAGGCCTAGGGCTAGAGATATGGCTGAGGTTGGGGCTAGAGATAGGGCTAAAGCTAGAAGTATAGTTGGGCTTGGACTAGAATTGGGGCTAAGGCAGGGATAGAGTTAGGGCAAAGGCTAGCTAATACTAGAACTTGGCGTGTTGCATGATCCCACTGATTTGTTGCAAGCTTTCTATAATAGTTCTAGTTCTTGTTCTAGCTCTAGCCCTAGCCCTAGGCTATAAGACACAATGGTTGTCTGTCTGCATGCTAACGTACAGTTACAATTTTCGTAAGACACAATGGTTGTCTGTCTGCATGCTAACGTACAGTTACAATTTTCGAGGTGTTTACGATGCCCTCTATGAGACAAACAGAAATTCATCACTCCCACCCCCACCCACTCCCATCCACACACCCCTCCAGAGAATGCTTGATCCTGCCTCTCCCTAAGTTGACCATAATCTAAAACTCAGTTTGACCATGTATCTGCCTTAGTTTGGCTGTTATGTCTGTTTTAAAGTTTTGGGGCCATTGACTAAGGACTCCCAGGGTCCAAAACCTTTCCAGGGTAAGGCAGTTCTAGACATGTGTGTATGGAGGCCAAAGATGGCCAAGCCTATAAACTGCATGCATGCATGCTATACACACACAAAATGCAGATTCCTATGTATTGACCTAGGAAATTTTTATTATAAAAATTTACATCAATATATATAAAAGCTATATTGTGTGTGTGAGTGTGTATTATATTTATATTTACTTCTGTATAGACCCCAACACAAGCTTCAGTGTTTCTAGAATTACAATAACTTTTCTCAATAATCAACTTCAAATTTTACTCTTGTGTTTTGTGCTAGATGCTCTAGCATTCATCACCAAAATGATATTGAGAAAGTTATTTAATTGCTTGTCAACTGAAATTTCATTGATTTTACTAGAATTGCAAATTAATTTATTTTTTTCAAATTCATTTGGGTTTGGCCATCCCAAAGAAACTAATAAATCTACTTCCTCTTGGAGCCTATACTCTCACATGGCATCTACTTGTGGATAATCCACAACGGTACTTTTCTACTTTGGTTAAGCATCAATCATGACTATATCTCCTCCTGTTCTACACCAAATATTTCTTCCATCGCTGATGAGATGTCCACACATGACACCCTCCAGCTCCTCTATACAGCAGTTCAAACATCCTCCATCCCTTAGCTAGCCCTCTACACATAATTATGATACATACATTCATGGATTGATTGCATCTGCACTTGGGTACTGCTTCACAAGTGGTTGTATTCATTGTCCATATTCTTGCCTGCTAACGCTACAGGTACTCTATATAAGTACAGGTCCTCTATTGCAAAGGTGTAAAGCTGCAACTGAAGTTTCCTCTCCCACTCCCACTTTCCCTTCCTAGATTTGGGGAGGTGTGTGTGGTTGGCAGTGTTTGCCTACTCTTGCCCCCACGCGGTGCCTCCCTTGTATTGCTGTTGTGATAAAGTCCTGTTGTTTATTGTGATATTCAGCATATGATGAACGCATCGACTTACGTCACATGCAAATAATTCAGTGGATTGGCGCAAATGGAGAGGGACGAGAATTACGGCTTTATAATGAGCTAGCAGCAGATTGGAATACAGCAGCAGAAATAATTGGCGTCACTGCAACGAAGCTAATAGCATCCACATATAGAGGCAACCCCGAGGAGTGCATGAGGGCCGTCATGGAAACATGGATGAAGAATACACCGAAAATGAATATCCAATGCACATGGAGGGGCCTGTGCACATTGTTAATGCGCATGGAACTTAGTGAAGTCGAAAAAAATTTGAGGGAGGCACTTGACGCTGACCACACTGACTTGAAGGTCAACTTTGAGACATCTGAAAGTGAGCTAGTACTATTGTGTTGTTGATCTGTGCAGTAGAACCTTCCTTTCCCGTGGGCTTCTAACTATGGGAGCTAGTGATATTGTGTTGTTTATGTGTCAGTTCATCTCCCTTACCCTTGGGTTCCTAACTACATGTATGGGATATATATTGTGTTATTGATCTGTGCAGTGTAACCTCTCTTACACTTGGGCTCCTAACTATGGGGGCTAGTGGTATTGTGTTGTTGACGTGTCAGTGGACCTCCATTACCCTTGGGTTCCTAACTATTGGAGCTAGTGGTAGTGTGTTGCTGATGTGTGCAGTGGAACCACCATTACACTGGGCTTCTCACTATTGGAGCAAATACTATAGTGTTGTTGTGTGCAGAAGAACCTCCCTTAGCATTGTGCTCCTAACTATGGGAGATAGTTAATGTGTACAGTTGAACCTCCCTTACACTTGGCCTCCTAACTATGGGGACTAGTGGTATTGTGTTGTTCATGTGTGCAGTGGAAACTCCCTTACCCTTGAGCTCCTAACTATGGGAGCTAGTTGATGTGTGCAGTGGAACCTCCCTTACAATTGGGCTCTAACTATGAGAGCCAGTGGTATTGTGTTTTGATGTATACAATAGAACCTCCCTTACCTTGTGCTCCTAATCATAGGACCTAGTGCATATGGGATGTGGGTTTGGCCAACCACTTTTTACAGAGAGAATGCCACACCCACAATCATGACCTACCAAGTTCATTTACATTTTCCAATATGCCTTATAGAGAAAAGATTGTAGCATTGAGTATGTTCCAGAAGACTTGGTACTCTTCATAGCGGAGGCTTCATTTTGATGAATGGATAGTCAAGGGCACTGTCATTTTGCTTGAGAGCTACAGAAATGTCTACAAAGAGTGGAACCTCTGATACTGCATTTTAAGCTAGCATATAGTCTATATATATATTGTAATTGCTGAGATGCAATAGTTGCCTTCTAGCAGTATAAAGAGAGAGGGTACCACAAGCGTTCTGTGGAGTAGTACTCACTCAACCTTCAACAACATGCAATGCTTAGTCTGGGGCGGCACTGGCAAATTTGGAGTAGTCTGGCTATTGTGTTAAGGAATATGATTAACACCGTGTGTTTACAGTTTGAAAATCAGTTATGTTGTCGCAATCTTCACAAAATTATCTGTGATCGTATTTGCTTATAAAATAATTAGTCAATAGTCAATGGCATTATATGTGATAGGATCTGAGAAAAGGGGTCTTAGGTACAAAATTAAAAAAACTGAGTTATTGACACCAGGTGAAAGAACAAAGCAATGCCTATATTTTGGAACTCAAATCATCACTTATTTCCATTCAGAAGAAAAGTTATGAAAGCCTGAATGCTAGAGGCTTGAAGCATTCATTTTGAGAAAAACGCGTTTTAAATGTTAAACGCGTTGTTTTAGTAATTTCCGTACACACCTCCGCGCATGAAGGTCGAGGTGTGAACTCGTGCAAATCTGAGGTGTGAACTCGTGCAAATCTGAGGTGTGGAAAGAGGACTAGCTAGGCGGAGCTGCTTCGCGAAGGTGGAAAAGAAACACTTCTTTGCTGATAGGACAACGCGCAACGCGCTATTCTTGGATGAAGCTTGTGCAACAGAAAAGGTAACTTTTAGACGTTTAGATCAATGGAAGTATATACGAGTAACAGTAATACAAGCTGTGTTTGCTGTGTTTGTTTGTCAATAAAACAAGGATAAAAGTTCGAGAAACAGATTAGTGTTAGCTCTCTAATGATAACTATAACGTCAGAATAGCCATAAAGGTGTCTAGTGTAGGATAGATATAGATGTCTGATATAATAACAATTATTAGATTATATTTCTTTGTTAGGGCAGGATCTGCTGTTGTGTGCTGTTTTTTTGGTTCGACCCACCCTAGCACGCTTTGCTGGAGGGCTGTTACTTTCTGTGATGGCATTTCCATGATCAGGGGTTGCTTGCCTGCTGATCGGTTTGGGAACTGTTGGAAAAGGACAAGTAATATAAATTCCTGGGCAGAAAGGGCCGATTTGATCATGTAAATACCACTGTCATTCAGGAGACAAGCCTTTTGGTTGAATGATGGAAGGAAGCTCATTCCCATCAGGCATCCAATGTGACTTCAAGAGCTGAATCCGAGTCTTTCACATAGCAAACACCAAGCTCAAGTGATGTAAAGTGCAAATGATGCAACTTTTTGATACCGATGATCTTTTTGAAGTGTGGAGCAAAGAAATTTGTCTAGTTATAAGTTGGCACTACAATACTTCCGTCCTCATTTGATACTAGCTGTGCTATGTTGCACTGCGCTGAGTCATTCACAACCTTTGCAATGTCACTTAATTTGCCAACTTTTGACCTTCGATACAGGCGCTTGAATAGTCCAAAACACCAATCAGGGGAAAATTTGGTGGAGCACTCTTTGCCATTGAACTGTGAGCAGCCACAGCCACTAGTCATAAACTTGGTTACTAGCTCTTCTTGAGTGTCCACGTCTCGAACTTCAAAATCTACTGATGAAACTGCAGACAACTGCAACATTGCTTCCTGGACCTGTTCGTCATTAGTCAGCTCTCGAACGTCCTCCAGATCATCATCACTCTCTTCACTCCCTTCAGTTTCACTATGAGGTGGCTCAAGTCTGTCAGCATCAACCACATTGCCTACAAATAAATACATCCATTAATTATTATTCTTTTGTATTGTCTAGTATTGTATGTATTATGTATTATTATACCTGCTTGTTCGTTCTCTGAGTCACTGTCACTATCACAACCATAGTTTGAGGTAAAATAGTCATCAATGACTTCTAGGAGAGACTGCTGGTCCTCCAGGAGAGAATTTCATTAAGGAATTAATGGCTTCTGCAGCTTCCTGTGCACTTGATGAAGCCATTCCTTTGTTAACTACACGGTCTATAGCAGCTAGGTAATCCCCCCGTTTTGAGGGGGTTTCCCGTCTTTCCGTATATACGCAGGCAGTATTTTCTCCGCGTTACATTGCAACCCAATTCCGTTACACGCGTAGCAAGCTTCTTGACCACCAATCTTCTAACCCCACGCTTGCATACAAAAAAGCAAGCAGGAGCCTTCAGACTTCACACAAAGGTAAAGGAAAGGTGGTAGATGCCTGTAGTACAAAAAAAGAAAAATAGTCTAACTATAACTTTGAGCTTATTTTGGTCATAGCACAAAACCATTTTTCTCTACCTAAGACCCCTTTTCTCAGATCCTATCACATATTGTCTTGCTTCATGGTTAAAATACATTCTCCTCTATGTATATACTTAAAGACCATTCGCTGGGAGCAGTGGTTGCAGACATCACAAAATCAACATTTGCATAATACTCTGTATCTTACAGGTCTCCAGCAATCCTTTACTCGAGCCATTATTTATAATAGCTCATCCATACAGTGAGGACTGAAGTAGTGTTCTATTTTTTGGGCAAGCTATGCTTAATTCATCAATTATATCCTGAATTTTTTTTATTGCTTATATCTTGGAATCATCAACTTCAGAAGCTTATAAAAATTTCTATCACTACTGGTCGTTGTGGCCACTGATTGCACATCCCGGTATAGCAAAGAACTTGAGGCACGGAATGATTTCAAAATGTGGTGATGGTTAGTAGCCATTGCTATGACAGAGAACTGCTGAGTATCTCACTTACATTTTGTGTTGTTGTGAAGGTAGTTAGTAGTATTCCACAGAACTCTTGTGACACTGCCTCTGTTCATGCTGCTTGAAGGAAACGATTGCACATTTCAAATTACAGAAACCTTTGGATAGCTACTAGTATACTATTACCTACCAGACTGTATGCATCCAGTTAGCAATTTCATACTTACATAGCTAGCATCAGAGATTAAAGACTCATAGATTTTCCTTGTCATAAGTTTCAAGCAAAGATAACAATGCACCCGACCTTCCAAATGAAGCCACCACTTCAAAGAGAACTAAGTCGCCTGGAATGAACCTAAAACTACTGTCTTTTCCATAAGGTTGCTTGGGGGGGAAATTGGTTGCGAGGCTCATTATTGAAAGGTGAGGATTTGTCCATGGGAAGCATTAGAAACATGTTAAGAAATATTGCCAGCCATACTAAAACATCAACACACGATCTCAGACTGCTGGTACTTTTCATTGCACAGCGAAGCACTAAAGGTAGAGCAGTTCAATCGCGATTGTGGACTTCCGTGGCTGCTGGGTGACCACACTTGAGAGCCTAAATTTGAACCCATGAAACCATAATATTTCTATATTCAGTTTTTTTCGGTAAATGGAAAAGAAAGCCAAAATTTATATTTGTCATCAATAGGAACCTCTAGCCCTAGCCACCTACTACTCTAAAGCCCTAGCAGTTTTAGAACTTCTACCTCATGACAACCATTACATGAAGAATTGCCGAGAAATATATATATTGAGTTTTGTTTTTATCTCTCATTTTCTCAGCTTATGATTATTGTGTATTAGTGCAAAGTTAAACAGAAACTTGGAGCTCTGGACTGATAGTGTATTAGGATGTATGTGATGAAAAATGGAAATCATTGACTTCCTTTTAATGTCATATAATTCTGACGTTCCACTTGTTCTTTATATATGCACTACAATTTGCTATTTACAATACCTTGATACTGCTGTGATTTATTGTCCCTGCATAATATGAATGCATTCTTGATACATTTCCTCAAACTTTAGATCCTGGATTGCCTACAAGTGATGGTACAACAATTGGAACATCAGCAGGTCTTCCATCCACACAGGTGAGCCATTATTCTCGACTGTTGTGTTTGCTTGATTTAATGAATGTTTTATTTTTCAGACTCCATCCTTCCCTGAACAAGCCAGTCAGAATTCTGGTATGTGTAACTTAGTTTGGAATACTGGATTTTTTTAATGTTTTTTTTTTCCATGTGGAAGAAATTGGTCCATACAATAAAAGTGCCCACAGCAAATTAATCAACAAACACAGTGGATCAACAAACACAGAGGTTATATTTTTCATCGGGTTATCCAAGATAAAGGATCTTCTTTTTGGGTCTATAATTTCAAAATGAAATATGTACCAAAGGAAGTGAAACATGAAATATAGTGTCTATTCATATCCTATTTTTCTCAGCTCATGTTCAAAGATGTAAGTCAAGAAAGTAGAGTGACTCTTACAATTTTAAGATATACTTTGCTGTTGTTTTAAATCTGTTTTAAAAGCACACGGCACTCTTTTAACACCCAATGGGGGAAAGTGGGTCTTAAAACTACACCACTCCAGTATGGCACCAAACATTGAATGCATAGTATTACACAGTATGAATGCATTCTATGATCACACATATTTTTTAACCAGGATTGCCTACAAGTGCTGTTCCAAAAGTTGGCCTATCAGGAGAAGGTCTTCCAGCCACACATGTGAGCCAACACTCTATTGTTGTGTTTGTTTGCTTAATTTAATGTGATTTTTACAGGCTCAATCCTTTTCTGATGAGCAAGCCTATGAAATTCCTGGTATGTGTTACTTACTTTGCAATACTGTCTTACTTTGCAATACTGTTTGGTTGAGTTGTTTGTGGGATTTTAGATACTGTTAACAAGATCCTCTCAAAATAAATAAAGAAATTATGTAACATCCTTGACATAAGAAGCCTAACACTCCAAAGGTTTAGCTTAATTAGAAAACCTATGATGTTTTATTATATTAGTGTGATGAACACATGCCGATAATTATGTCATATGAAATGTTGTGTCTGTTCATGTCCCATTTTTCGTGGCTTATGTCAAACACATTAAAGTTTTCACTTCAGTCTGCCTTAAAGTCAGCACCCTCCACATAGTAAATGCCCATTATACAGTTTTCTCTGATCTATGATTTGACTTGTTGCTTGAAGGAACTGCCCAGTGCATAATAGGATAGCAAAGATAGAAGGTAGGATAACAATGAAAATGCATTGCTAGACTTGGATGAAGCTAAAGTTGACAACCTGGAAGCAGTTAAAGCAGAGGCACTGGCTATATAGACTTTTGTTAAAACCAGGAAATCCTCACCTAGAGCTAACTAACCTCTAACTTCATTACAGTGGTAACACAGGGTGTCTATTTAAAATAACCGTGCAAATTACATAATGCAAACGCCCATCCATCAGATATTCAAGGTGAGTAGCTAGTTCAACTCCCTTTATGTGCTTTAGGGTAGATATTGTAACACTGAGTAGCACTGCAGTGGCATAAGTGCATGTGTGTACAGGAATAGTACTCTCTATATTGGCACATTTCAAAATAGGTTGGGAAAAACTCATGTCTTAGCTGAAACGTATTTAGCAGTTTTTTTCCTGGTTTTTCTATTTTTAGCTCCAAATAGAATTCCAGCTTACCATGAATTCACTAGGGTAGTACCTAGCAGATATAAAAAATAAACTAATTAAAACCTGGATTCATTTTTTTAAATATATTTTTAAGTCCATCTATAACAAACTGAAATTGGTAAAGAACTGAAATTGGTAAAGAACATGAACACTATAATTGACTTGTTTATGTGTGCATTGGTGTAAAAATGTTAGAGCTCTGGAGAGATTGAGTATTTGGCTAGGTGAAAGTTGGAAGACATGGACCTCCTTGTAATTCTTACTTGTTCTTTGTATTTGCACTACATTAATACTTTGTGCAAAAGATTTTGGTCATTGTGCTATGTTTCAATGCTGCTTAGGTGCTGGGCAATCTGGGCAATCATTGAAGTGGTTTGGGAAACATTTGACTACATTTATTTATTATTTTAAAAAAAATATTAAATTTTTAATTTTTATTATTTCTATTATTTCATTTATTTTTTAATCTATTTTTATTTTTATTAATAATAAATGTATCAGTAATGAACATGCACATGCACATGACCATTGTATTCACTCTATATATTATCAATTTTTCAATAATGATACTGCATATGACTATTACTATATTCACACCGTATTATCTCAGTATTATCAATTATTCCATGATGATATATATCTATTACCAATTTTTCAATATAATTATATCTCTTTTGTCAATTTTTCAATGATGATAGCTGCATATAACCATTTTATTTATTCACTCTATTATCAACTCATTAACAATCAAATAGTAGATAAATAACTATATAAAAAGCTAATGACAAGTTAAACTCTCGACCCTAACAGACAAGACATTCCTAGGCTGGACTGCCACTGAGAGTTGCTGAAGGAGGTGAGCATGGGCAACACTGAGAGATGCTGAAGGAGGTGAGCATGGGCTAGATTGAGAGATGCTGAAGGAGGTCAGCATGGGCTAGACGGAGAGATGCTGAAGCAGGTGAGCAGGGGCACTGAGAGATGCTGAAAGAGGTCAGCATGGGCAACACTGAGAGATGCTGAAGGAGGTGAGCATGGGCAACACTGAGAGATGCTGAAGGAGGGCTAGACGGAGAGATACTGAAGCAGGTGAGCATGGGCAACACTGAGAGATGCTGAAGGAGGTGAGCATGGGCAACACTGAGAGATGCTGAAGGAGGTCAGCATGGGCTAGACTGAGAGATGCTGAAGGAGGTCAGCATGGGCTAGACTGAGAGATGCTGAAGGAGGTCAGCATGGGCTAGACTGAGAGATGCTGAAGGAGGTGAGCATGTGCAACACTGAGAGATGCTGAAGGAGGTCAGCATGTGCAACACTGAGAGATGCTGAAGGAGGTGAGCATGGGCAACACTGAGAGATGCTGAAGGAGGTCAGCATGGGCTAGACGGAGATATGCTGAAGCAGGTGAGCATGGGCAACACTGAGAGATGCTGAAGGAGGTCAGCATGGGCAACACTGAGAGATGCTGAAGGAAGTCAGCATGTGCAACACTGAGAGATGCTGAAGGAGGTGAGCATGGGCAACACTGAGAGATGCTGAAGGAGGTCAGCATGTGCAACACTGAGAGATGCTGAAGGAGGTGAGCATGGGCAACACTGAGAGATGCTGAAGGAGGTGAGCATGGGCTACACTGAGAGATGCTGAAGGAGGTCAGCATTGGCAACACTGAGAGATGCTGAAGGAGGTGAGCATGGGCTAGACTGAGTGATACTGAAGGAGGTGAGCATGGGCAACACTGAGAGATGCTGAAGGAGGTCAGCATGGGCAACACTGAGAGATGCTGAAGGAGGTCAGCATGGGCAACACTGAGAGATGCTGAAGGAGGTGAGCATGGGCAACACTGAGAGATGCTGAAGCAGGTCAGCATGGGCAACACTGAGAGATGCTGAAGGAGGTCAGCATGGGCAACACTGAGAGATGCTGAAGGAGGTGAGCATGGGCAACACTGAGAGATGCTGAAGGAGGTGAGCATGGGCAACACTGAGAGATGCTGAAGGAGATCAGCATGGGCTAGACTGAGAGATGCTGAAGGAGGTGAGCATGGGCTAGACTGATTGATACTGAAGGAGGTGAGCATCGGCTAGACTGAGAGATGCTGAAGGAGGTGATCACGGGCAACACTGAGAGATGCTGAAGGAGGTCAGCATGGGCTAGACTGAGAGATGCTGAAGGAGGTGAGCATGGGCTAGACTGAGAGATGCTGAAGGAGGTGAGCATGGGCTAGACTGAGAGATGCTGAAGGAGGTGAGCATGGGCAACACTGAGAGATGTTGAATGAGGTGAGCATGGGCTAAACTGAGAGAGGCTGAAGGAGGTGAGCATGGGCAACACTGAGAGATGCTGAAGGAGGTCAGCATGGGCTAGACTGAGAGATGCTGAAGGAGGTCAGCATGGGCTAGACTGAGAGATGCTGAAGGAGGTGAGCATGGGCAACACTGAGAGATGTTGAATGAGGTGAGCATGGGCTAAACTGAGAGAGGCTGAAGGAGGTGAGCATGGGCTAGACTGAGAGATGCTGAAGGAGGTGAGCATGGGCAACACTGAGAGATGCTGAAGGAGATGAACATGGGCTAGACTGAGAGATGCTGAAGGAGGTGAGCATGGGCAACACTGAGAGATGCTGAAGGAGGTCAGCATGGGCAACACTGAGAGATGCTGAAGGAGGTCAGCATGGGCAACACTGAGAGATGCTGAAGGAGGTCAGCATGGGCTACACTGAGAGATGCTGAAGGAGGTGAGCATGGGCAACACTGAGAGATGCTGAAGGAGGTCAGCATGGGCAACACTGAGAGATGCTGAAGGAGGTCAGCATGGGCAACACTGAGAGATGCTGAAGGAGGTGAGCATGGGCTAGACTGAGAGATGCTGAGGGAGGTGAGCATGGGCTAGACTGAGAGTTGCTGAAGGAGGTGAGCATGGGCTAGACTGAGAGATGCTGAAGGAGGTCAGCATGGGCAACACTGAGAGATGCTGAAGGAGGTCAGCATGGGCAACACTGAGAGATGCTGAAGGAGGTCAGCATGGGCTAGACTGAGAGTTGCTGAAGGAGGTCAGCATGGGCAACACTGAGAGATGCTGAAGGAGGTGAGCATGGGCTACACTGAGAGATGCTGAAGGAGGTCAGCATGGGCAACACTGAGAGATGCTGAAGGAGGTGAGCATGGGCTACACTGACAGATGCTGAAGGAGGTGAGCATGGGCTACACTGAGAGATGCTGAAGGAGGCAACACTGAGAGATGCTGAAGGAGGTGAGCATGGGCTACACTGACAGATGCTGAAGGAGGTGAGCATGGGCTACACTGAGAGATACTGAAGGAGGCAACACTGACAGATGCTGAAGGAGGTGAGCATGGGCTACACTGAGAGATGCTGAAGGAGGCAACACTGAGAGATGCTGAAGGAGGTGAGCATGGGCTACACTGAGAGATACTGAAGGAGGTGAGCATGGGCTACACTGAGAGATGCTGAAGGAGGCAACACTGAGAGATGCTGAAGGAGGTGAGCATGGGCAACACTGAGAGATGCTGAAGGAGGTCAGCATCAGCAACACTGAGAGATGTTGAATGAGGTGAGCATGGGCTACACTGAGAGATGCTGAAGGAGGTGAGCATGGGCAACACTGAGAGATGCTGAAGGAGGTGAGCATGGGCAACACTGAAAGATGCTGAAGGAGGTGAGCATGGGCAACACTGAGAGATGCTGAAGGAGGTGAGCATGGGCAACACTGAAAGATGCTGAAGGAGGTCAGCATGGGCTACACTGAGAGATGCTGAAGGAGGTGAGCATGGGCAACACTGAGATATGCTGAAGGTGGTGAGCATGGGCTAGACTGAGAGATGCTGAAGCAGGTAAGCATGGGCAACACTGGGAGATACTGAAGGAGGTGAGCATGGGCTAGACTGAGAGATGCAGAAGGAGGTGAGCATGGGCTAGACTGAGAGATGCTGAAGCAGGTAAGCATGGGCAACACTGAGAGATGCTGAAGGAGGTGAGCATGGGCTAGACTGAGAGATGCTGAAGGAGGTGAGCATGGGCAACACTGAGAGATGCTGAAGTAGGTGAGCATGGGCAACACTGAGAGATGCTGAAGGAGGTGAGCATGGGCAACACTGAGAGATGCTGATAGAGGTGAGCATGGGCAACACTGAGAGATGCTGAAGGAGGTGAGCATGGGCTAGACTGAGAGATGCTGAAGGAGGTGAGCATGGGCAACACTGAGAGATGCTGAAGGAGGTGAGCATGGGCAACACTGAGAGGATGCTGAAGTAGGTGAGCATGGGCTACACCGAGAGATGCTGAAGGAGGTAAGCATGGGCAATACTGAGAGATGCTGAAGGAGGTGAGCATGGGCAACACTGAGAGATGCTGAAGGAGGTGAGCATGGGCTAGATTGAGAGATGCTGAAGGAGGTCAGCATGAGCTAGACTGACAGATGCTGAAGGAGGTGAGCATGGGCAACACTGAGAGATGCTGAAGGAGGTAAGCATGGGCAACATGAGAGATGCTGAAGGCGGTGAGCATGGGCAACACTGAGAGATGCTGAAGGAGGTGAGTGTAACAGTGTAATAACTGAATTATTATTCATTTATGTATTTGCATAGTGTAGCTGATTGTTAGTTTGGTGTTGTGTGGTGTTTATGTATGTGCTGTGTGGTGATTGTGTCATGTCCTGTGACCCCTGTGGTTCTTTTGACTCTATGGAGTATGCTGACTTATATCCTGTGATGTGGTGTCCTGTTCTTGATATTCTATTTTGTGATATGACTTTCTTGTATCTTAGCCTAGAGTCTGATTTGTGCAAGTAGTTAGGATATAAGATTGCTCATTTTTGTAAGATTGTTGTTGTTTCTGAGATTGATATTTGTCAACCAATTTGAATCATTAATCCTACTTCTATCTAAACTCTCAAAGTTGAGCTTTTCTACAGTGAGCATGGGCAACACTGAGAGATGCTGAAGGAGGTGAGCATGGGCTAGACTGAGTGATACTGAAGGAGGTGAGCATGGGCTAGACTGAGAGATGCTGAAGGAGGTGAGCACGGGCAACACTGAGAGATGCTGAAGGAGGTCAGCATGGGTAACACTGAGAGATGCTGAATGCGGTCAGCATGGGCAACACTGAGAGATGCTGAAGGAGGTGAGCATGGGCAACACTGAGAGATGCTGAAGGAGGTCAGCATGGGCTAGACGGAGAGATTCTGAAGCAGGTGAGCAGGGGCTACACTGAGAGATGCTGAAGGAGGTAAGCATGGGCAACACTGAGATATGCTGAAGGAGGTCAGCATGGGCAACACTGAGAGATGCTGAAGGAGGTGAGCATGGGCAACACTGAGAGATGCTGAAGGAGGTCAGCATGGGCAACACTGAGAGATGCTGAAGGAGGTGAGCATGGGCAACACTGAAAGATGCTGAAGGTGGTGAGCATGGGCTACACTGAGAGATGCTGAAGGAGGCAACACTGAGAGATGCTGAAGGAGGTGAGCATGGGCAACACTGAGAGATGCTGAAGGAGGTCAGCATCAGCAACACTGAGAGATGTTGAATGAGGTGAGCATGGGCTACACTGAGAGATGCTGAAGGAGGTGAGCATGGGCAACACTGAGAGATGCTGAAGGAGGTGAGCATGGGCAACACTGAAAGATGCTGAAGGAGGTGAGCATGGGCAACACTGAGAGATGCTGTAGGAGGTGAGCATGGGCAACACTGAAAGATGCTGAAGGAGGTCAGCATGGGCTACACTGAGAGATGCTGAAGGAGGTGAGCATGGGCAACACTGAGATATGCTGAAGGTGGTGAGCATGGGCTAGACTGAGAGATGCTGAAGCAGGTAAGCATGGGCAACACTGGGAGATACTGAAGGAGGTGAGCATGGGCTAGACTGAGAGATGCAGAAGGAGGTGAGCATGGGCTAGACTGAGAGATGCTGAAGCAGGTAAGCATGGGCAACACTGAGAGATGCTGAAGGAGGTGAGCATGGGCTAGACTGAGAGATGCTGAAGGAGGTGAGCATGGGCAACACTGAGAGATGCTGAAGTAGGTGAGCATGGGCAACACTGAGAGATGCTGAAGGAGGTGAGCATGGGCAACACTGAGAGATGCTGATAGAGGTGAGCATGGGCAACACTGAGAGATGCTGAAGGAGGTGAGCATGGGCTAGACTGAGAGATGCTGAAGGAGGTGAGCATGGGCAACACTGAGAGATGCTGAAGGAGGTGAGCATGGGCAACACTGAGAGGATGCTGAAGTAGGTGAGCATGGGCTACACCGAGAGATGCTGAAGGAGGTAAGCATGGGCAATACTGAGAGATGCTGAAGGAGGTGAGCATGGGCAACACTGAGAGATGCTGAAGGAGGTGAGCATGGGCTAGATTGAGAGATGCTGAAGGAGGTCAGCATGAGCTAGACTGACAGATGCTGAAGGAGGTGAGCATGGGCAACACTGAGAGATGCTGAAGGAGGTAAGCATGGGCAACATGAGAGATGCTGAAGGCGGTGAGCATGGGCAACACTGAGAGATGCTGAAGGAGGTGAGTGTAACAGTGTAATAACTGAATTATTATTCATTTATGTATTTGCATAGTGTAGCTGATTGTTAGTTTGGTGTTGTGTGGTGTTTATGTATGTGCTGTGTGGTGATTGTGTCATGTCCTGTGACCCCTGTGGTTCTTTTGACTCTATGGAGTATGCTGACTTATATCCTGTGATGTGGTGTCCTGTTCTTGATATTCTATTTTGTGATATGACTTTCTTGTATCTTAGCCTAGAGTCTGATTTGTGCAAGTAGTTAGGATATAAGATTGCTCATTTTTGTAAGATTGTTGTTGTTTCTGAGATTGATATTTGTCAACCAATTTGAATCATTAATCCTACTTCTATCTAAACTCTCAAAGTTGAGCTTTTCTACAGTGAGCATGGGCAACACTGAGAGATGCTGAAGGAGGTGAGCATGGGCTAGACTGAGTGATACTGAAGGAGGTGAGCATGGGCTAGACTGAGAGATGCTGAAGGAGGTGAGCACGGGCAACACTGAGAGATGCTGAAGGAGGTCAGCATGGGTAACACTGAGAGATGCTGAATGCGGTCAGCATGGGCAACACTGAGAGATGCTGAAGGAGGTGAGCATGGGCAACACTGAGAGATGCTGAAGGAGGTCAGCATGGGCTAGACGGAGAGATTCTGAAGCAGGTGAGCAGGGGCTACACTGAGAGATGCTGAAGGAGGTAAGCATGGGCAACACTGAGATATGCTGAAGGAGGTCAGCATGGGCAACACTGAGAGATGCTGAAGGAGGTGAGCATGGGCAACACTGAGAGATGCTGAAGGAGGTCAGCATGGGCTAGACTGAGAGATGCTGAAGGAGGTGAGCATGGGCTAGACTGAGAGATGCTGAAGGAGGTCAGCATGTGCAACACTGAGAGATGTTGAATGAGGTGAGAATGGGCTACACTGAGAGATGCTGAAGGAGGTCAGCATTGGCAACACTGAGAGATGTTGAATGAGGTGAGCATGGGCTAAACTGAGAGATGCTGAAGGAGGTGAGCATGGGCAACACTGAGAGATGCTGAAGGAGGTGAGCATGGGCTAGACTGAGTGATACTGAAGGAGGTGAGCATGGGCTAGACTGAGAGATGCTGAAGGAGGTGAGCACAGGCAACACTGAGAGATGCTGAAGGAGGTCAGCATGGGCAACACTGAGAGATGCTGAAAGAGGTCAGCATGGGCAACACTGAGAGATGCTGAAGGAGGTGAGCATGGGCAACACTGAGAGATGCTGAAGGAGGTCAGCATGGGCAACACTGAGAGATGCTGAAGGAGGTGAGCATGGGCAACACTGAGAGATGCTGAAGGAGGTCAGAATGGGCTAGACTGAGAGATGCTGAAGGAGGTGAGCATGGGCTAGACTGAGAGATGCTGAAGGAGGTCAGCATGTGCAACACTGAGAGATGCTGAAGGAGGTGAGCATGGGCAACACTGAGAGATGCTGAAGGAGGTCAGCATGGGCTAGACTGAGAGATGCTGAAGGAGGTGAGCATGGGCAACACTGAGAGATGCTGAAGGAGGTCAGCATGGGCTAGACGGAGAGATGCTGAAGCAGGTGAGCAGGGGCTACACTGAGAGATGCTGAAGGAGGTAAGCATGGGCAACAGTGAGATATGCTGAAGGAGGTCAGCATGGGCAACACTGATAGATGCTGAAGGAGGTCAGCATGGGCTAGACTGAGAGATGCTGAAGGAGGTGAGCATGGGCTAGACTGAGAGATGCTGAAGGAGGTCAGCATGTGCAACACTGAGAGATGTTGAATGAGGTGAGCATGGGCTACACTGAGAGATGCTGAAGGAGGTGAGCATGAGCAACACTGAGAGATGCTGAAGGAGGTCAGCATGGGCTACACTGAGAGATGCTGAAGGAGGTCAGCATTGGCAACACTGAGAGATTTTGAATGAGGTGAGCATGGGCTAAACTGAGAGATGCTGAAGGAGGTGAGCATGGGCTAGACTGAGAGATGCTGAAGGAGGTGAGCATGGGCAACACTGAGAGATGCTGAAGGAGGTCAGCATGGGCAACACTGAGAGATGCTGAAGGAGATGAACATGGGCTAGACTGAGAGATGCTGAAGGAGGTGAGCATGGGCTACACTGAGAGATGCTGAAGGAGGTCAGCATGGGCAACACTGAGAGATGCTGAAGGAGGTCAGCATGGGCAACACTGAGAGATGCTGAAGGAGGTCAGCATTGGCAACACTGAGAGATGTTGAATGAGGTGAGCATGGGCTAAACTGAGAGATGCTGAAGGAGGTGAGCATGGGCAACACTGAGTGATACTGAAGGAGGTGAGCAAGGGCTAGACTGAGAGATGCTGAAGGAGGTGAGCACGGGCAACACTGAGAGATGCTGAAGGAGGTCAGCATGGGCAACACTGAGAGATGCTGAAAGAGGTCAGCATGGGCAACACTGAGAGATGCTGTAGGAGGTGAGCATGGGCAACACTGAGAGATGCTGAAGGAGGTCAGCATGGGCTATACGGAGAGATGATGAAGGAGGTGAGCATGGGCAACACTGAGAGATGCTGAAGGAGGTCAGCATGGGCTAGACTGAGAGATGCTGAAGGAGGTGAGCATGGGCTAGATTGAGAGATGCTGAAGGAGGTCAGTATGTGCAACACTGAGAGATGCTGAAGGAGGTGAGCATGGGCAACACTGAGAGATGCTGAAGGAGGTCAGCATGGGCTAGACTGAGAGATGCTGAAGGAGGTGAGCATGGGCTAGACTGAGTGATACTGAAGGAGGTGAGCATGGGCTAGACTGAGAGATGCTGAAGGAGGTGAGCACGGGCAACACTGAGAGATGCTGAAGGAGGTCAGCAAGGGCAACACTGAGAGATGCTGAAGGAGGTGAGCATGGGCAACACTGAGAGATACTGAAGGAGGTCAGCATGGGCTAGACTGAGAGATGCTGAAGGAGGTGAGCATGGGCTAGACTGAGAGATGCTGAAGGAGGTCAGCATGGGCTAGACTGAGAGATGCTGAAGGAGGTGAGCATGGGCTAGACTGAGAGATGCTGAAGGAGGTCAGCATATGCAACACTGAGAGATGCTGAAGGAGGTAAGCATGGGCAACACTGAGAGATGCTGAAGGAGGTCAGCATGGGCAACACTGAGAGATGCTGAAGGAGGTGAGCATGGGCAACACTGAGAGATGCTGAAGGAGGTCAGCATGGGCTAGACTGAGAGATGCTGAAGGAGGTGAGCATGGGCTAGACTGAGAGATGCTGAAGGAGGTCAGCATGTGCAACACTGAGAGATGTTGAATGAGGTGAGCATGGGCTACACTGAGAGATGCTGAAGGAGGTGAGCATGGGCAACACTGAGAGATGCTGAAGGAGGTGAGCATGGGCTAGACTGAGAGATGCTGAAGGAGGTGAGCATGGGCAAAACTGAGAGATGCTGAAGGAGGTCAGCATGGGCAACACTGAGAGATGCTGAAGGAGATGAACATGGGCTAGACTGAGAGATGCTGAAGGAGGTGAGCATGGGCAACACTGAGAGATGCTGAAGGAGGTCAGCATGGGCAACACTGAGAGATGCTGAAGGAGGTCAGCATGGGCAACACTGAGAGATGCTGAAGGAGATGAACATGGGCTAGACTGAGAGATGCTGAAGGAAGTGAGCATGGGCTACACTGAGAGATGCTGAAGGAGGTGAGCATGGGCAACACTGAGAGATGCTGAAGGATGTCAGCATGGGCAACACTGAGAGATGCTGAAGGAGGTCAGCATGGGCAACACTGAGAGATGCTGAAGGAGATGAACATGGGCTAGACTGAGAGACGCTGAAGGAGGTGAGCATGGGCTACAATGAGAGATGCTGAAGGAGGTCAGCATGGGCTACACTGAGAGATGCTGAAGGAGGTCAGCATGGGCAACACTGAGAGATGCTGAAGGAGGTGAGCATGGTCAACACTGGGAGATGCTGAAGGAGATGAGCATGAACAATACTGAGAGATGCTGAAGGAGGTGAGCATGGGCTAGACTGAGAGATGCTGAAGGAGGTGAGCATGGGCAACATTGAGAGATGCTGAAGGAGGTGAGCATGGGCAACACTGAGAGATGCTGAAGGAGGTCAGCATGGGCTAGACTGAGAGTTGCTGAAGGAGATCAGCATGGGCAACACTGAGAGATGCTGAAGGAGGTGAGCATGGGCTACACTGACAGATGCTGAAGGAGGTGAGCACACTGAGAGATGCTGAAGGAGGTCAGCATGGGCAACACTGAGAGATGCTGAAGTAGGTGAGCATGGGCTAGACTGAGAGATGCTGAAGGAGGTCAGCATGGGCTAGACTGAGAGATGCTGAAGGAGGTGAGCATGGGCTAGACTGAGTGATACTGAAGGAGGTGAGCATGGGCTAGACTGAGAGATGCTGAAGGAGGTGAGCACGGGCAACACTGAGAGATGCTGAAGGAGGTCAGCATGGGCAACACTGAGAGATGCTGAAGGAGGTGAGCATGGGCAACACTGAGAGATGCTGAAGGAGGTCAGCATGGGCTAGACTGAGAGATGCTGAAGGAGGTGAGCATGGGCTAGACTGAGAGATGCTGAAGGTGGTCAGCATGGGCTAGACTGAGAGATGCTGAAGGAGGTGAGCATGGGCTAGACTGAGAGATGCTGAAGGAGGTCAGCATATGCAACACTGAGAGATGCTGAAGGAGGTAAGCATGGGCAACACTGAGAGATGCTGAAGGAGGTCAGCATGGGCAACACTGAGAGATGCTGAAGGAGGTGAGCATGGGCAACACTGAGAGATGCTGAAGGAGATCAGCATGGGCTAGACTGAGAGATGCTGAAGGAGGTGAGCATGGGCTAGACTGAGAGATGCTGAAGGAGGTCAGCATGTGCAACACTGAGAGATGTTGAATGAGGTGAGCATGGGCTACACTGAGAGATGCTGAAGGAGGTGAGCATGGGCAACACTGAGAGATGCTGAAGGAGGTGAGCATGGGCTAGACTGAGAGATGCTGAAGGAGGTGAGCATGGGCAACACTGAGAGATGCTGAAGGAGGTCAGCATGGGCAACACTGAGAGATGCTGAAGGAGATGAACATGGGCTAGACTGAGAGATGCTGAAGGAGGTGAGCATGGGCAACACTGAGAGATGCTGAAGGAGGTCAGCATGGGCAACACTGAGAGATGCTGAAGGAGGTCAGCATGGGCAACACTGAGAGATGCTGAAGGAGATGAACATGGGCTAGACTGAGAGATGCTGAAGGAGGTGAGCATGGGCTACACTGAGAGATGCTGAAGGAGGTCAGCATGGGCAACACTGAGAGATGCTGAAAGAGGTCAGCATGGGCAACACTGAGAGATGCTGAAGGAGGTCAGCATGGGCAACACTGAGAGATGCTGAAGGAGATGAACATGGGCTAGACTGAGAGATGCTGAAGGAGGTGAGCATGGGCTACAATGAGAGATGCTGAAGGAGGTCAGCATGGGCTACACTGAGAGATGCTGAAGGAGGTCAGCATGGGCAACACTGAGAGATGCTGAAGGAGGTGAGCATGGTCAACACTGAGAGATGCTGAAGGAGATGAGCATGGGCAACACTGAGAGATGCTGATGGAGGTGAGCATGGGCAACACTGAAAGATGCTGAAGGAGGTGAGCATGGTCTACACTGAGAAATGCTGAAGGAGGTCAGCATGGGCTACACTGAGAGATGCTGAAGGAGGTGAGCATAGGCAATACTGAGAGATGCTGAAGGAGGTGAGCATGGGCAACACTGAGAGATGCTGAAGGAGGTGAGCATGGGCTAGACTGAGAGATGCTGAAGGAGGTGAGCATGGGCAACACTGAGATATGCTGAAGGAGGTGAGCATGGGCTAGACTGAGAGATGCTGAAGGAGGTCAGCATGGGCTAGACTGAGAGATGCTGAAGGAGGTGAGCATGGGCTACACTGAGAGATGCTGAAGGAGGCAACACTGAGAGATGCTGAACGAGGTCAGCATGGGCAACACTGAGAGGTGTTGAAGGAGGTGAGCATGGGCAACACTGAGAGATGCTGAAGGAGGTCAGCATCGGCAACACTGAGAGATGTTGAATGAGGTGAGCATGGGCTACACTGAGAGATGCTGAAGGAGGTGAGCATGGGCAACACTGAGAGATGCTGAAGGAGGTGATCATAGGCAACACTGAAAGATGCTGAAGGAGGTCAGCATGGGCTACACTGAGAAATGCTGAAGGAGGTGAGCATGGGCAACACTGAGAGATGCTGTAGGAGGTGAGCATGGGCAACACTGAGAGATGCTGAAGGAGGTCAGCATGGGCTATACGGAGAGATGATGAAGGAGGTGAGCATGGGCAACACTGAGAGATGCTGAAGGAGGTCAGCATGGGCTAGACTGAGAGATGCTGAAGGAGGTGAGCATGGGCTAGATTGAGAGATGCTGAAGGAGGTCAGTATGTGCAACACTGAGAGATGCTGAAGGAGGTGAGCATGGGCAACACTGAGAGATGCTGAAGGAGGTCAGCATGGGCTAGACTGAGAGATGCTGAAGGAGGTGAGCATGGGCTAGACTGAGTGATACTGAAGGAGGTGAGCATGGGCTAGACTGAGAGATGCTGAAGGAGGTGAGCACGGGCAACACTGAGAGATGCTGAAGGAGGTCAGCAAGGGCAACACTGAGAGATGCTGAAGGAGGTGAGCATGGGCAACACTGAGAGATGCTGAAGGAGGTCAGCATGGGCTAGACTGAGAGATGCTGAAGGAGGTGAGCATGGGCTAGACTGAGAGATGCTGAAGGAGGTCAGCATGGGCTAGACTGAGAGATGCTGAAGGAGGTGAGCATGGGCTAGACTGAGAGATGCTGAAGGAGGTCAGCATATGCAACACTGAGAGATGCTGAAGGAGGTAAGCATGGGCAACACTGAGAGATGCTGAAGGAGGTCAGCATGGGCAACACTGAGAGATGCTGAAGGAGGTGAGCATGGGCAACACTGAGAGATGCTGAAGGAGGTCAGCATGGGCTAGACTGAGAGATGCTGAAGGAGGTGAGCATGGGCTAGACTGAGAGATGCTGAAGGAGGTCAGCATGTGCAACACTGAGAGATGTTGAATGAGGTGAGCATGGGCTACACTGAGAGATGCTGAAGGAGGTGAGCATGGGCAACACTGAGAGATGCTGAAGGAGGTGAGCATGGGCTAGACTGAGAGATGCTGAAGGAGGTGAGCATGGGCAAAACTGAGAGATGCTGAAGGAGGTCAGCATGGGCAACACTGAGAGATGCTGAAGGAGATGAACATGGGCTAGACTGAGAGATGCTGAAGGAGGTGAGCATGGGCAACACTGAGAGATGCTGAAGGAGGTCAGCATGGGCAACACTGAGAGATGCTGAAGGAGGTCAGCATGGGCAACACTGAGAGATGCTGAAGGAGATGAACATGGGCTAGACTGAGAGATGCTGAAGGAAGTGAGCATGGGCTACACTGAGAGATGCTGAAGGAGGTCAGCATGGGCAACACTGAGAGATGCTGAAGGATGTCAGCATGGGCAACACTGAGAGATGCTGAAGGAGGTCAGCATGGGCAACACTGAGAGATGCTGAAGGAGATGAACATGGGCTAGACTGAGAGACGCTGAAGGAGGTGAGCATGGGCTACAATGAGAGATGCTGAAGGAGGTCAGCATGGGCTACACTGAGAGATGCTGAAGGAGGTCAGCATGGGCAACACTGAGAGATGCTGAAGGAGGTGAGCATGGTCAATACTGGGAGATGCTGAAGGAGATGAGCATGAACAACACTGAGAGATGCTGAAGGAGGTGAGCATGGGCTAGACTGAGAGATGCTGAAGGAGGTGAGCATGGGCAACATTGAGAGATGCTGAAGGAGGTGAGCATGGGCAACACTGAGAGATGCTGAAGGAGGTCAGCATGGGCTAGACTGAGAGTTGCTGAAGGAGATCAGCATGGGCAACACTGAGAGATGCTGAAGTAGGTGAGCATGGGCTAGACTGAGAGATGCTGAAGGAGGTCAGCATGGGCTAGACTGAGAGATGCTGAAGGAGGTGAGCATGGGCTAGACTGAGTGATACTGAAGGAGGTGAGCATGGGCTAGACTGAGAGATGCTGAAGGAGGTGAGCACACTGAGAGATGCTGAAGGAGGTCAGCATGGGCAACACTGAGAGATGCTGAAGTAGGTGAGCATGGGCTAGACTGAGAGATGCTGAAGGAGGTCAGCATGGGCTAGACTGAGAGATGCTGAAGGAGGTGAGCATGGGCTAGACTGAGTGATACTGAAGGAGGTGAGCATGGGCTAGACTGAGAGATGCTGAAGGAGGTGAGCACGGGCAACACTGAGAGATGCTGAAGGAGGTCAGCATGGGCAACACTGAGAGATGCTGAAGGAGGTGAGCATGGGCAACACTGAGAGATGCTGAAGGAGGTCAGCATGGGCTAGACTGAGAGATGCTGAAGGAGGTGAGCATGGGCTAGACTGAGAGATGCTGAAGGTGGTCAGCATGGGCTAGACTGAGAGATGCTGAAGGAGGTGAGCATGGGCTAGACTGAGAGATGCTGAAGGAGGTCAGCATATGCAACACTGAGAGATGCTGAAGGAGGTAAGCATGGGCAACACTGAGAGATGCTGAAGGAGGTCAGCATGGGCAACACTGAGAGATGCTGAAGGAGGTGAGCATGGGCAACACTGAGAGATGCTGAAGGAGATCAGCATGGGCTAGACTGAGAGATGCTGAAGGAGGTGAGCATGGGCTAGACTGAGAGATGCTGAAGGAGGTCAGCATGTGCAACACTGAGAGATGTTGAATGAGGTGAGCATGGGCTACACTGAGAGATGCTGAAGGAGGTGAGCATGGGCAACACTGAGAGATGCTGAAGGAGGTGAGCATGGGCTAGACTGAGAGATGCTGAAGGAGGTGAGCATGGGCAACACTGAGAGATGCTGAAGGAGGTCAGCATGGGCAACACTGAGAGATGCTGAAGGAGATGAACATGGGCTAGACTGAGAGATGCTGAAGGAGGTGAGCATGGGCAACACTGAGAGATGCTGAAGGAGGTCAGCATGGGCAACACTGAGAGATGCTGAAGGAGGTCAGCATGGGCAACACTGAGAGATGCTGAAGGAGATGAACATGGGCTAGACTGAGAGATGCTGAAGGAGGTGAGCATGGGCTACACTGAGAGATGCTGAAGGAGGTCAGCATGGGCAACACTGAGAGATGCTGAAAGAGGTCAGCATGGGCAACACTGAGAGATGCTGAAGGAGGTCAGCATGGGCAACACTGAGAGATGCTGAAGGAGATGAACATGGGCTAGACTGAGAGATGCTGAAGGAGGTGAGCATGGGCTACAATGAGAGATGCTGAAGGAGGTCAGCATGGGCTACACTGAGAGATGCTGAAGGAGGTCAGCATGGGCAACACTGAGAGATGCTGAAGGAGGTGAGCATGGTCAACACTGAGAGATGCTGAAGGAGATGAGCATGGGCAACACTGAGAGATGCTGATGGAGGTGAGCATGGGCAACACTGAAAGATGCTGAAGGAGGTGAGCATGGTCTACACTGAGAAATGCTGAAGGAGGTCAGCATGGGCTACACTGAGAGATGCTGAAGGAGGTGAGCATAGGCAATACTGAGAGATGCTGAAGGAGGTGAGCATGGGCAACACTGAGAGATGCTGAAGGAGGTGAGCATGGGCTAGACTGAGAGATGCTGAAGGAGGTGAGCATGGGCAACACTGAGATATGCTGAAGGAGGTGAGCATGGGCTAGACTGAGAGATGCTGAAGGAGGTCAGCATGGGCTAGACTGAGAGATGCTGAAGGAGGTGAGCATGGGCTACACTGAGAGATGCTGAAGGAGGCAACACTGAGAGATGCTGAACGAGGTCAGCATGGGCAACACTGAGAGGTGTTGAAGGAGGTGAGCATGGGCAACACTGAGAGATGCTGAAGGAGGTCAGCATCGGCAACACTGAGAGATGTTGAATGAGGTGAGCATGGGCTACACTGAGAGATGCTGAAGGAGGTGAGCATGGGCAACACTGAGAGATGCTGAAGGAGGTGATCATAGGCAACAC
The DNA here is from genome assembly GCA_028752905.1 of Cladorhizidae sp. MBARI D1340-BT2. Taxonomy (NCBI): domain Eukaryota; kingdom Metazoa; phylum Porifera; class Demospongiae; order Poecilosclerida; family Cladorhizidae; species Cladorhizidae sp. MBARI D1340-BT2. The sequence continues at coordinate 13,961,861 of JAQNBH010000004.1, read as the reverse complement.
TGAAAGATGCTGAAGGAGGTCAGCATGGGCTACACTGAGAAATGCTGAAGGAGGTGAGCATGGGCAACACTGAAAGATGCTGAAGGAGGTGAGCATTGGCTACACTGAGAGATGCTGAAGGAGGTGAGCATAGGCAATACTGAGAGATGCTGAAGGAGGTGAGCATGGGCAACACTGAGAGATGCTGAAGGAGGTGAGCATGGGCTAGACTGAGAGATGCTGAAGGAGGTGAGCATGGGCAACACTGAGATATGCTGAAGGAGGTGAGCATCGGCTAGACTGAGAGATGCTGAAGCAGGTAAGCATGGGCAACACTGAGAGATGCTGAAGGAGGTGAGCATGGGCTAGACTGAGAGATGCTGAAGGAGGTGAGCATGGGCTAGACTGAGAGATGCTGAAGGAGGTGAGCATGGGCTAGACTGAGAGATGCAGAAGGAGGTGAGCATGGGCTAGACTGAGAGATGCTGAAGCAGGTAAGCATGGGCAACACTGAGAGATGCTGAAGGAGGTGAGCATGGGCTAGACTGAGAGATGCTGAAGGAGGTGAGCATGGGCTAGACTGAGAGATGCTGAAGGAGGTGAGCATGGGCAACACTGAGAGATGCTGAAGTAGGTGAGCATGGGCAACACTGAGAGATGCTGAAGGTGGTGAGCATGGGCAACACTGAGAGATGCTGATAGAGGTGAGCATGGGCAACACTGAGAGATGCTGAAGGAGGTGAGCATGGGCTAGACTGAGAGATGCTGAAGGAGGTGAGCATGGGCAACACTGAGAGATGCTGAAGGAGGTGAGCATGGGCAACACTGAGAGATGCTGAAGTAGGTGAGCATGGGCTACACCGAGAGATGCTGAAGGAGGTAAGCATGGGCAATACTGAGAGGTGCTGAAGGAGGTGAGCATGGGCAACACTGAGAGATGCTGAAGGAGGTCAGCATGGGCAACACTGAGAGATGCTGAAGGAGGTCAGCATGGGCAACACTGAGAGATGCTGAAGGAGATGAACATGGGCTAGACTGAGAGATGCTGAAGGAGGTGAGCATGGGCTACACTGAGAGATGCTGAAGGAGGTCAGCATGGGCAACACTGAGAGATGCTGAAAGAGGTCAGCATGGGCAACACTGAGAGATGCTGAAGGAGGTCAGCATGGGCTAGACTGAGAGTTGCTGAAGGAGATCAGCATGGGCAACACTGAGAGATGCTGAAGGAGGTGAGCATGGGCTACACTGACAGATGCTGAAGGAGGTGAGCACACTGAGAGATGCTGAAGGAGGTCAGCATGGGCAACACTGAGAGATGCTGAAGTAGGTGAGCATGGGCTAGACTGAGAGATGCTGAAGGAGGTCAGCATGGGCTAGACTGAGAGATGCTGAAGGAGGTGAGCATGGGCTAGACTGAGTGATACTGAAGGAGGTGAGCATGGGCTAGACTGAGAGATGCTGAAGGAGGTGAGCACGGGCAACACTGAGAGATGCTGAAGGAGGTCAGCATGGGCAACACTGAGAGATGCTGAAGGAGGTGAGCATGGGCAACACTGAGAGATGCTGAAGGAGGTCAGCATGGGCTAGACTGAGAGATGCTGAAGGAGGTGAGCATGGGCTAGACTGAGAGATGCTGAAGGTGGTCAGCATGGGCTAGACTGAGAGATGCTGAAGGAGGTGAGCATGGGCTAGACTGAGAGATGCTGAAGGAGGTCAGCATATGCAACACTGAGAGATGCTGAAGGAGGTAAGCATGGGCAACACTGAGAGATGCTGAAGGAGGTCAGCATGGGCAACACTGAGAGATGCTGAAGGAGGTGAGCATGGGCAACACTGAGAGATGCTGAAGGAGATCAGCATGGGCTAGACTGAGAGATGCTGAAGGAGGTGAGCATGGGCTAGACTGAGAGATGCTGAAGGAGGTCAGCATGTGCAACACTGAGAGATGTTGAATGAGGTGAGCATGGGCTACACTGAGAGATGCTGAAGGAGGTGAGCATGGGCAACACTGAGAGATGCTGAAGGAGGTGAGCATGGGCTAGACTGAGAGATGCTGAAGGAGGTGAGCATGGGCAACACTGAGAGATGCTGAAGGAGGTCAGCATGGGCAACACTGAGAGATGCTGAAGGAGATGAACATGGGCTAGACTGAGAGATGCTGAAGGAGGTGAGCATGGGCAACACTGAGAGATGCTGAAGGAGGTCAGCATGGGCAACACTGAGAGATGCTGAAGGAGGTCAGCATGGGCAACACTGAGAGATGCTGAAGGAGATGAACATGGGCTAGACTGAGAGATGCTGAAGGAGGTGAGCATGGGCTACACTGAGAGATGCTGAAGGAGGTCAGCATGGGCAACACTGAGAGATGCTGAAAGAGGTCAGCATGGGCAACACTGAGAGATGCTGAAGGAGGTCAGCATGGGCAACACTGAGAGATGCTGAAGGAGATGAACATGGGCTAGACTGAGAGATGCTGAAGGAGGTGAGCATGGGCTACAATGAGAGATGCTGAAGGAGGTCAGCATGGGCTACACTGAGAGATGCTGAAGGAGGTCAGCATGGGCAACACTGAGAGATGCTGAAGGAGGTGAGCATGGTCAACACTGAGAGATGCTGAAGGAGATGAGCATGGGCAACACTGAGAGATGCTGATGGAGGTGAGCATGGGCAACACTGAAAGATGCTGAAGGAGGTGAGCATGGTCTACACTGAGAAATGCTGAAGGAGGTCAGCATGGGCTACACTGAGAGATGCTGAAGGAGGTGAGCATAGGCAATACTGAGAGATGCTGAAGGAGGTGAGCATGGGCAACACTGAGAGATGCTGAAGGAGGTGAGCATGGGCTAGACTGAGAGATGCTGAAGGAGGTGAGCATGGGCAACACTGAGATATGCTGAAGGAGGTGAGCATGGGCTAGACTGAGAGATGCTGAAGGAGGTCAGCATGGGCTAGACTGAGAGATGCTGAAGGAGGTGAGCATGGGCTACACTGAGAGATGCTGAAGGAGGCAACACTGAGAGATGCTGAACGAGGTCAGCATGGGCAACACTGAGAGGTGTTGAAGGAGGTGAGCATGGGCAACACTGAGAGATGCTGAAGGAGGTCAGCATCGGCAACACTGAGAGATGTTGAATGAGGTGAGCATGGGCTACACTGAGAGATGCTGAAGGAGGTGAGCATGGGCAACACTGAGAGATGCTGAAGGAGGTGATCATAGGCAACACTGAAAGATGCTGAAGGAGGTCAGCATGGGCTACACTGAGAAATGCTGAAGGAGGTGAGCATGGGCAACACTGAGAGATGCTGTAGGAGGTGAGCATGGGCAACACTGAGAGATGCTGAAGGAGGTCAGCATGGGCTATACGGAGAGATGATGAAGGAGGTGAGCATGGGCAACACTGAGAGATGCTGAAGGAGGTCAGCATGGGCTAGACTGAGAGATGCTGAAGGAGGTGAGCATGGGCTAGATTGAGAGATGCTGAAGGAGGTCAGTATGTGCAACACTGAGAGATGCTGAAGGAGGTGAGCATGGGCAACACTGAGAGATGCTGAAGGAGGTCAGCATGGGCTAGACTGAGAGATGCTGAAGGAGGTGAGCATGGGCTAGACTGAGTGATACTGAAGGAGGTGAGCATGGGCTAGACTGAGAGATGCTGAAGGAGGTGAGCACGGGCAACACTGAGAGATGCTGAAGGAGGTCAGCAAGGGCAACACTGAGAGATGCTGAAGGAGGTGAGCATGGGCAACACTGAGAGATGCTGAAGGAGGTCAGCATGGGCTAGACTGAGAGATGCTGAAGGAGGTGAGCATGGGCTAGACTGAGAGATGCTGAAGGAGGTCAGCATGGGCTAGACTGAGAGATGCTGAAGGAGGTGAGCATGGGCTAGACTGAGAGATGCTGAAGGAGGTCAGCATATGCAACACTGAGAGATGCTGAAGGAGGTAAGCATGGGCAACACTGAGAGATGCTGAAGGAAGTCAGCATGGGCAACACTGAGAGATGCTGAAGGAGGTGAGCATGGGCAACACTGAGAGATGCTGAAGGAGGTCAGCATGGGCTAGACTGAGAGATGCTGAAGGAGGTGAGCATGGGCTAGACTGAGAGATGCTGAAGGAGGTCAGCATGTGCAACACTGAGAGATGTTGAATGAGGTGAGCATGGGCTACACTGAGAGATGCTGAAGGAGGTGAGCATGGGCAACACTGAGAGATGCTGAAGGAGGTGAGCATGGGCTAGACTGAGAGATGCTGAAGGAGGTGAGCATGGGCAAAACTGAGAGATGCTGAAGGAGGTCAGCATGGGCAACACTGAGAGATGCTGAAGGAGATGAACATGGGCTAGACTGAGAGATGCTGAAGGAGGTGAGCATGGGCAACACTGAGAGATGCTGAAGGAGGTCAGCATGGGCAACACTGAGAGATGCTGAAGGAGGTCAGCATGGGCAACACTGAGAGATGCTGAAGGAGATGAACATGGGCTAGACTGAGAGATGCTGAAGGAAGTGAGCATGGGCTACACTGAGAGATGCTGAAGGAGGTCAGCATGGGCAACACTGAGAGATGCTGAAGGATGTCAGCATGGGCAACACTGAGAGATGCTGAAGGAGGTCAGCATGGGCAACACTGAGAGATGCTGAAGGAGATGAACATGGGCTAGACTGAGAGACGCTGAAGGAGGTGAGCATGGGCTACAATGAGAGATGCTGAAGGAGGTCAGCATGGGCTACACTGAGAGATGCTGAAGGAGGTCAGCATGGGCAACACTGAGAGATGCTGAAGGAGGTGAGCATGGTCAATACTGGGAGATGCTGAAGGAGATGAGCATGAACAACACTGAGAGATGCTGAAGGAGGTGAGCATGGGCTAGACTGAGAGATGCTGAAGGAGGTGAGCATGGGCAACATTGAGAGATGCTGAAGGAGGTGAGCATGGGCAACACTGAGAGATGCTGAAGGAGGTCAGCATGGGCTAGACTGAGAGTTGCTGAAGGAGATCAGCATGGGCAACACTGAGAGATGCTGAAGGAGGTGAGCATGGGCTACACTGACAGATGCTGAAGGAGGTGAGCACACTGAGAGATGCTGAAGGAGGTCAGCATGGGCAACACTGAGAGATGCTGAAGTAGGTGAGCATGGGCTAGACTGAGAGATGCTGAAGGAGGTCAGCATGGGCTAGACTGAGAGATGCTGAAGGAGGTGAGCATGGGCTAGACTGAGTGATACTGAAGGAGGTGAGCATGGGCTAGACTGAGAGATGCTGAAGGAGGTGAGCACGGGCAACACTGAGAGATGCTGAAGGAGGTCAGCATGGGCAACACTGAGAGATGCTGAAGGAGGTGAGCATGGGCAACACTGAGAGATGCTGAAGGAGGTCAGCATGGGCTAGACTGAGAGATGCTGAAGGAGGTGAGCATGGGCTAGACTGAGAGATGCTGAAGGTGGTCAGCATGGGCTAGACTGAGAGATGCTGAAGGAGGTGAGCATGGGCTAGACTGAGAGATGCTGAAGGAGGTCAGCATATGCAACACTGAGAGATGCTGAAGGAGGTAAGCATGGGCAACACTGAGAGATGCTGAAGGAGGTCAGCATGGGCAACACTGAGAGATGCTGAAGGAGGTGAGCATGGGCAACACTGAGAGATGCTGAAGGAGATCAGCATGGGCTAGACTGAGAGATGCTGAAGGAGGTGAGCATGGGCTAGACTGAGAGATGCTGAAGGAGGTCAGCATGTGCAACACTGAGAGATGTTGAATGAGGTGAGCATGGGCTACACTGAGAGATGCTGAAGGAGGTGAGCATGGGCAACACTGAGAGATGCTGAAGGAGGTGAGCATGGGCTAGACTGAGAGATGCTGAAGGAGGTGAGCATGGGCAACACTGAGAGATGCTGAAGGAGGTCAGCATGGGCAACACTGAGAGATGCTGAAGGAGATGAACATGGGCTAGACTGAGAGATGCTGAAGGAGGTGAGCATGGGCAACACTGAGAGATGCTGAAGGAGGTCAGCATGGGCAACACTGAGAGATGCTGAAGGAGGTCAGCATGGGCAACACTGAGAGATGCTGAAGGAGATGAACATGGGCTAGACTGAGAGATGCTGAAGGAGGTGAGCATGGGCTACACTGAGAGATGCTGAAGGAGGTCAGCATGGGCAACACTGAGAGATGCTGAAAGAGGTCAGCATGGGCAACACTGAGAGATGCTGAAGGAGGTCAGCATGGGCAACACTGAGAGATGCTGAAGGAGATGAACATGGGCTAGACTGAGAGATGCTGAAGGAGGTGAGCATGGGCTACAATGAGAGATGCTGAAGGAGGTCAGCATGGGCTACACTGAGAGATGCTGAAGGAGGTCAGCATGGGCAACACTGAGAGATGCTGAAGGAGGTGAGCATGGTCAACACTGAGAGATGCTGAAGGAGATGAGCATGGGCAACACTGAGAGATGCTGATGGAGGTGAGCATGGGCAACACTGAAAGATGCTGAAGGAGGTGAGCATGGTCTACACTGAGAAATGCTGAAGGAGGTCAGCATGGGCTACACTGAGAGATGCTGAAGGAGGTGAGCATAGGCAATACTGAGAGATGCTGAAGGAGGTGAGCATGGGCAACACTGAGAGATGCTGAAGGAGGTGAGCATGGGCTAGACTGAGAGATGCTGAAGGAGGTGAGCATGGGCAACACTGAGATATGCTGAAGGAGGTGAGCATGGGCTAGACTGAGAGATGCTGAAGGAGGTCAGCATGGGCTAGACTGAGAGATGCTGAAGGAGGTGAGCATGGGCTACACTGAGAGATGCTGAAGGAGGCAACACTGAGAGATGCTGAACGAGGTCAGCATGGGCAACACTGAGAGGTGTTGAAGGAGGTGAGCATGGGCAACACTGAGAGATGCTGAAGGAGGTCAGCATCGGCAACACTGAGAGATGTTGAATGAGGTGAGCATGGGCTACACTGAGAGATGCTGAAGGAGGTGAGCATGGGCAACACTGAGAGATGCTGAAGGAGGTGATCATAGGCAACACTGAAAGATGCTGAAGGAGGTCAGCATGGGCTACACTGAGAAATGCTGAAGGAGGTGAGCATGGGCAACACTGAAAGATGCTGAAGGAGGTGAGCATTGGCTACACTGAGAGATGCTGAAGGAGGTGAGCATAGGCAATACTGAGAGATGCTGAAGGAGGTGAGCATGGGCAACACTGAGAGATGCTGAAGGAGGTGAGCATGGGCTAGACTGAGAGATGCTGAAGGAGGTGAGCATGGGCAACACTGAGATATGCTGAAGGAGGTGAGCATCGGCTAGACTGAGAGATGCTGAAGCAGGTAAGCATGGGCAACACTGAGAGATGCTGAAGGAGGTGAGCATGGGCTAGACTGAGAGATGCTGAAGGAGGTGAGCATGGGCTAGACTGAGAGATGCTGAAGGAGGTGAGCATGGGCTAGACTGAGAGATGCAGAAGGAGGTGAGCATGGGCTAGACTGAGAGATGCTGAAGCAGGTAAGCATGGGCAACACTGAGAGATGCTGAAGGAGGTGAGCATGGGCTAGACTGAGAGATGCTGAAGGAGGTGAGCATGGGCTAGACTGAGAGATGCTGAAGGAGGTGAGCATGGGCAACACTGAGAGATGCTGAAGTAGGTGAGCATGGGCAACACTGAGAGATGCTGAAGGTGGTGAGCATGGGCAACACTGAGAGATGCTGATAGAGGTGAGCATGGGCAACACTGAGAGATGCTGAAGGAGGTGAGCATGGGCTAGACTGAGAGATGCTGAAGGAGGTGAGCATGGGCAACACTGAGAGATGCTGAAGGAGGTGAGCATGGGCAACACTGAGAGATGCTGAAGTAGGTGAGCATGGGCTACACCGAGAGATGCTGAAGGAGGTAAGCATGGGCAATACTGAGAGATGCTGAAGGAGGTGAGCATGGGCAACACTGAGAGATGCTGAAGGAGGTGAGCATGGGCTAGATTGACAGATGCTGAAGGAGGTGAGCATGGGCAACACTGAGAGATGCTGAAGGAGGTCAGCATGGGCTAGACTGAGAGATGCTGAAGGAGGTGAGCATGGGCTAGACTGAGAGATGCTGAAGGAGGTCAGCATGTGCAACACTGAGAGATGCTGAAGGATGTGAGCATGGGCAACACTCAGAGATGCTGAAGGAGGTCAGCATGGGCTAGACTGAGAGATGCTGAAGGAGGTGAGCATGGGCTAGACTGAGTGATACTGAAGGAGGTGAGCATGGGCTAGACTGAGAGATGCTGAAGGAGGTGAGCACGGGCAACACTGAGAGATGCTGAAGGAGGTCAGCATGGGCAACACCGAGAGATGCTGAATGCGGTCAGCATGGGCAACACTGAGAGAAGCTGAAGGAGGTGAGCATGGGCAACACTGAGAGATGCTGAAGGAGGTCAGCATGGGCTAGATGGAGAGATGCTGAAGCAGGTGAGCAGGGGCTACACTGAGAGATGCTGAAGGAGGTAAGCATGGGTAACACTGAGATATGCTGAAGGAGGTCAGCATGGGCTAGACTGAGAGATGCTGAAGGAGGTGAGCATGGGCTAGACTGAGAGATGCTGAAGGAGGTCAGCATGTGCAACACTGAGAGATGTTGAATGAGGTGAGCATGGGCTACACTGAGAGATGCTGAAGGAGGTGAGCATGGGCAACACTGAGAGATGCTGAAGGAGGTCAGCATGGGCTACACTGAGAGATGCTGAAGGAGGTCAGCATTGGCAACACTGAGAGATGTTGAATGAGGTGAGCATGGGCTAAACTGAGAGATGCTGAAAGAGGTGAGCATGGGCTAGACTGAGAGATGCTGAAGGAGGTGAGCATGGGCTACAATGAGAGATGCTGAAGGAGGTCAGCATGGGCTACACTGAGAGATGCTGAAGGAGGTCAGCATGGGCAACACTGAGAGATGCTGAAGGAGGTGAGCATGGTCAACACTGAGAGATGCTGAAGGAGATGAGCATGGGCAACACTGAGAGATGCTGATGGAGGTGAGCATGGGCAACACTGAAAGATGCTGAAGGAGGTGAGCATGGTCTACACTGAGAAATGCTGAAGGAGGTCAGCATGGGCTACACTGAGAGATGCTGAAGGAGGTGAGCATAGGCAATACTGAGAGATGCTGAAGGAGGTGAGCATGGGCAACACTGAGAGATGCTGAAGGAGGTGAGCATGGGCTAGACTGAGAGATGCTGAAGGAGGTGAGCATGGGCAACACTGAGATATGCTGAAGGAGGTGAGCATGGGCTAGACTGAGAGATGCTGAAGGAGGTCAGCATGGGCTAGACTGAGAGATGCTGAAGGAGGTGAGCATGGGCTACACTGAGAGATGCTGAAGGAGGCAACACTGAGAGATGCTGAACGAGGTCAGCATGGGCAACACTGAGAGGTGTTGAAGGAGGTGAGCATGGGCAACACTGAGAGATGCTGAAGGAGGTCAGCATCGGCAACACTGAGAGATGTTGAATGAGGTGAGCATGGGCAACACTGAGAGATGCTGAAGGAGGTGAGCATGGGCAACACTGAGAGATGCTGAAGGAGGTGAGCATAGGCAACACTGAAAGATGCTGAAGGAGGTCAGCATGGGCTACACTGAGAAATGCTGAAGGAGGTGAGCATGGGCAACACTGAAAGATGCTGAAGGAGGTGAGCATTGGCTACACTGAGAGATGCTGAAGGAGGTGAGCATAGGCAATACTGAGAGATGCTGAAGGAGGTGAGCATGGGCAACACTGAGAGATGCTGAAGGAGGTGAGCATGGGCTAGACTGAGAGATGCTGAAGGAGGTGAGCATGGGCAACACTGAGATATGCTGAAGGAGGTGAGCATGGGCTAGACTGAGAGATGCTGAAGCAGGTAAGCATGGGCAACACTGAGAGATGCTGAAGGAGGTGAGCATGGGCTAGACTGAGAGATGCTGAAGGAGGTGAGCATGGGCTAGACTGAGAGATGCTGAAGGAGGTGAGCATGGGCTAGACTGAGAGATGCAGAAGGAGGTGAGCATGGGCTAGACTGAGAGATGCTGAAGCAGGTAAGCATGGGCAACACTGAGAGATGCTGAAGGAGGTGAGCATGGGCTAGACTGAGAGATGCTGAAGGAGGTGAGCATGGGCTAGACTGAGAGATGCTGAAGGAGGTGAGCATGGGCAACACTGAGAGATGCTGAAGTAGGTGAGCATGGGCAACACTGAGAGATGCTGAAGGTGGTGAGCATGGGCAACACTGAGAGATGCTGATAGAGGTGAGCATGGGCAACACTGAGAGATGCTGAAGGAGGTGAGCATGGGCTAGACTGAGAGATGCTGAAGGAGGTGAGCATGGGCAACACTGAGAGATGCTGAAGGAGGTGAGCATGGGCAACACTGAGAGATGCTGAAGTAGGTGAGCATGGGCTACACCGAGAGATGCTGAAGGAGGTAAGCATGGGCAATACTGAGAGATGCTGAAGGAGGTGAGCATGGGCAACACTGAGAGATGCTGAAGGAGGTGAGCATGGGCTAGATTGACAGATGCTGAAGGAAGTGAGCATGGGCAACACTGAGAGATGCTGAAGGAGGTCAGCATGGGCTAGACTGAGAGATGCTGAAGGAGGTGAGCATGGGCTAGACTGAGAGATGCTGAAGGAGGTCAGCATGTGCAACACTGAGAGATGCTGAAGGATGTGAGCATGGGCAACACTCAGAGATTCTGAAGAAGGTCAGCATGGGCTAGACTGAGAGATGCTGAAGGAGGTGAGCATGGGCTAGACTGAGTGATACTGAAGGAGGTGAGCATGGGCTAGACTGAGAGATGCTGAAGGAGGTGAGCACGGGCAACACTGAGAGTTGCTGAAGGAGGTCAGCATGGGCAACACTGAGAGATGCTGAATGCGGTCAGCATGGGCAACACTGAGAGAAGCTGAAGGAGGTGAGCATGGGCAACACTGAGAGATGCTGAAGGAGGTCAGCATGGGCTAGATGGAGAGATGCTGAAGCAGGTGAGCAGGGGCTACACTTAGAGATGCTGAAGGAGGTAAGCATGGGCAACACTGAGATATGCTGAAGGAGGTCAGCATGGGCTAGACTGAGAGATGCTGAAGGAGGTGAGCATGGGCTAGACTGAGAGATGCTGAAGGAGGTCAGCATGTGCAACACTGAGAGATGTTGAATGAGGTGAGCATGGGCTACACTGAGAGATGCTGAAGTAGGTGAGCATGGGCAACACTGAGAGATGCTGAAGGAGGTCAGCATGGGCTACACTGAGAGATGCTGAAGGAGGTCAGCATTGGCAACACTGAGAGATGTTGAATGAGGTGAGCATGGGCTAAACTGAGAGATGCTGAAAGAGGTGAGCATGGGCTAGACTGAGAGATGCTGAAGGAGGTGAGCATGGGCAACACTGAGAGATGCTGAAGGAGGTCAGCATGGGCAACACTGAGAGATGCTGAAGGAGATGAACATGGGCTAGACTGAGAGATGCTGAAGGAGGTCAGCATGGGCAACACTGAGAGATGCTGAAGGAGGTCAGCATGGGTAACACTGAGAGATGGTGAAGGAGGGCAGCATTGGCAACACTGAGAGATGTTGAATGAGGTGAGCATGGGCTAAACTGAGAGATGCTGAAGGAGGTGAGCATGGGCAACACTGAGAGATACTGAAGGAGGTGAGCATGGGCTAGACTGAGTGATACTGAAGGAGGTGAGCATGGGCTAGACTGAGAGATGCTGAAGGAGGTGAGCACGGGCAACACTGAGAGATGCTGAAGGAGGTCAGCATGGGCAACACTGAGAGATGCTGAAAGAGGTCAGCATGGGCAACACTGAGAGATGCTGAAGGAGGTGAGCATGGGCAACACTGAGAGATGCTGAAGGAGGTCAGCATGGGCTAGACGGAGAGATGCTGAAGCAGGTTACCAGGGGCTACACTGAGAGATGCTGAAGAAGGTGAGCATTGGCAACACTGAGAGATGCTAAGGAGGTCAGCATGGGCAACACTGATTGATGCTGAAGGAGGTGAGCATGGACAACACTGAGAGATGCTGAAGGAGGTCAGCATGGGCTAGACTGAGAGATGCTGAAGGAGGTGAGCATGGGCTAGACTGAGAGATGCTGAAGGAGGTCAGCATGTGCAACACTGAGAGATACTGAAGGAGGTGAGCATGGGCAACACTGAGAGATGCTAAAGGAGGTCAGCATGGGCTAGACTGAGAGATGCTGAAGGAGGTGAGCACGGGCAACACTGAGAGATGCTGAAGGAGGTCAGCATGGGCAACACTGAGAGATGCTGAAGGAGGTGAGCATGGGCAACACTGAGAGATGCTGAAGGAGGTCAGCATGGGCTAGACTGAGAGATGCTGAAGGAGGTGAGCATGGGCTAGACTGAGATATGCTGAAGGAGGTCAGCATGTGCAACACTGAGAGATGCTGAAGGAGGTCAGCATGGGCTAGACTGAGAGATGCTGAAGGAGGTCAGCATGGGCAACACTGAGAGATACTGAAGGAGGTGAGTATGGGCAAAACTGAGAGATGCTGAAGGAGGTCAGCATGGGCTAGACTGAGTGATGCTGAAGGAGGTGAGCACGGGCAACACTGAGAGATGCTGAAGGAGGTGAGCATGGGCAACACTGAGAGATGCTGAAGGAGGTCGGCATGGGCAACACTGAGAGATGCTGAAGGAGGTGAGCATGGGCAACACTGAGAGATGCTGAAGGAGGTGAGCATGGGCAACACTGAGAGATGCTGAAGGAGGTCAGCATGGGCTAGACTGAGAGATGCTGAAGGAGTTGAGCATGGGCTAGACTGAGAGATGCTGAAGGAGGTCAGCATGTGCAACACTGAGAGATGTTGAATGAGGTGAGCATGGGCTACACTGAGAGATGCTGAAGGAGGTGAGCATGGGCAACACTGAGAGATGCTGAAGGAGGTCAGCATGGGCTACACTGAGCGATGCTGAAGGAGGTCAGCATTGGCAACACTGAGAGATGTTGAATGAGGTGAGCATGGGCTAAACTGAGAGATGCTGAAGGAGGTGAGCATGGGCTAGACTGAGAGATGCTGAAGGAGGTGAGCATGGGCAACACTGAGAGATGCTGAAGGAGGTCAGCATGGTCAACACTGAGAGATGCTGAAGGAGATGAACATGGGCTAGACTGAGAGATGCTGAAGGAGGTGAGCATGGGCTACACTGAGAGATGCTGAAGGAGGTCAGCATGGGCAACACTGAGAGATGCTGAAGGAGGTCAGCATGGGCTAGACTGAGAGTTGCTGAAGGAGGTCAGCATGGGCAACACTGAGAGATGCTGAAGGAGGTGAGCATGGGCTACACTGACAGATGCTGAAGGAGGTGAGCACACTGAGAGATGCTGAAGGAGGTCAGCATGGGCAACACTGAGAGATGCTGAAGTAGGTGAGCATGGGCTACACTGAGAGATGCTGAAGGAGGTGAGCATGGGCTACACTGAGAGATGCTGAAGGAGGCAACACTGAGAGATGCTGAAGGAGGTCAGCATGGGCAACACTGAGAGGTGTTGAAGGAGGTGAGCATGGGCAACACTGAGAGATGCTGAAGGAGGTCAGCATCGGCAACAATGAGAGATGTTGAATGAGGTGAGCATGGGCAACACTGAGAGATGCTGAAGGAGGTGAGCATGGGCAACACTGAAAGATGCTGAAGGAGGTCAGCATGGGCTACACTGAGAAATGCTGAAGGAGGTCAGCATGGGCTACACTGAGAGATGCTGAAGGAGGTGAGCATAGGCAATACTGAGAGATGCTGAAGGAGGTGAGCATGGGCAACACTGAGAGATGCTGAAGGAGGTGAGCATGGGCTAGACTGAGAGATGCTGAAGGAGGTGAGCATGGGCAACACTGAGATATGCTGAAGGAGGTCAGCATGGGCAACACTGAGAGATGCTGAAGGAGGTGAGCATGGGCAACACTGAGAGATGCTGAAGGAGGTCAGCATGGGCTAGACTGAGAGATGCTGAAGGAGGTGAGCATGGGCTAGACTGAGAGATGCTGAAGGAGGTCAGCATGTGCAACACTGAGAGATGCTGAAGGAGGTGAGCATGGGCAACACTGAGAGATGCTGAAGGAGGTCAGCATGGGCTAGACTGAGAGATGCTGAAGGAGGTGAGCATGGGCAACACTGAGAGATGCTGAAGGAGGTCAGCATGGGCTAGACGGAGAGATGCTGAAGCAGGTGAGCAGGGGCTACACTGAGAGATGCTGAAGGAGGTAAGCATGGGCAACAGTGAGATATGCTGAAGGAGGTCAGCATGGGCAACACTGAGAGATGCTGAAGGAGGTCAGCATGGGCTAGACTGAGAGATGCTGAAGGAGGTGAGCATGGGCTAGACTGAGAGATGCTGAAAGAGGTCAGCATGTGCAACACTGAGAGATGTTGAATGAGGTGAGCATGGGCTACACTGAGAGATGCTGAAGGAGGTGAGCATGAGCAACACTGAGAGATGCTGAAGGAGGTCAGCATGGGCTACACTGAGAGATGCTGAAAGAGGTCAGCATTGGCAACACTGAGAGATTTTGAATTAGGTGAGCATGGGCTAAACTGCGAGATGCTGAAGGAGGTGAGCATGGGCTAGACTGAGAGATGCTGAAGGAGGTGAGCATGGGCAACACTGAGAGATGCTGAAGGAGGTCAGCATGGGCAACACTGAGAGATGCTGAAGGAGATGAACATGGGCTAGACTGAGAGATGCTGAAGGAGGTGAGCATGGGCTACACTGAGAGATGCTGAAGGAGGTCAGCATGGGCAACACTGAGAGATGCTGAAGGAGGTCAGCATGGGCAACACTGAGAGATGCTGAAGGAGGTCAGCATTGGCAACACTGAGAGATGTTGAATGAGGTGAGCATGGGCTAAACTGAGAGATGCTGAAGGAGGTGAGCATGGGCAACACTGAGTGATACTGAAGGAGGTGAGCAAGGGCTAGACTGAGAGATGCTGAAGGAGGTGAGCACGGGCAACACTGAGAGATGCTGAAGGAGGTCAGCATGGGCAACACTGAGAGATGCTGAAAGAGGTCAGCATGGGCAACACTGAGAGATGCTCTAGGAGGTGAGCATGGGCAACACTGAGAGATGCTGAAGGAGGTCAGCATGGGCTATACGGAGAGATGATGAAGGAGGTGAGCATGGGCAACACTGAGAGATGCTGAAGGAGGTCAGCATGGGCTAGACTGAGAGATGCTGAAGGAGGTGAGCTTGGGCTAGATTGAGAGATGCTGAAGGAGGTCAGTATGTGCAACACTGAGAGATGCTGAAGGAGGTGAGCATGGGCAACACTGAGAGATGCTGAAGGAGGTCAGCATGGGCTAGACTGAGAGATGCTGAAGGAGGTGAGCATGGGCTAGACTGAGTGATACTGAAGGAGGTGAGCATGGGCTAGACTGAGAGATGCTGAAGGAGGTGAGCACGGGCAACACTGAGAGATGCTGAAGGAGGTCAGCAAGGGCAACACTGAGAGATGCTGAAGGAGGTGAGCATGGGCAACACTGAGAGATGCTGAAGGAGGTCAGCATGGGCTAGACTGAGAGATGCTGAAGGAGGTGAGCATGGGCTAGACTGAGAGATGCTGAAGGAGGTCAGCATGGGCTAGACTGAGAGATGCTGAAGGAGGTGAGCATGGGCTAGACTGAGAGATGCTGAAGGAGGTCAGCATATGCAACACTGAGAGATGCTGAAGGAGGTAAGCATGGGCAACACTGAGAGATGCTGAAGGAGGTCAGCATGGGCAACACTGAGAGATGCTGAAGGAGGTTAGCATGGGCAACACTGAGAGATGCTGAAGGAGGTCAGCATGGGCTAGACTGAGAGATGCTGAAGGAGGTGAGCATGGGCTAGACTGAGAGATGCTGAAGGAGGTCAGCATGTGCAACACTGAGAGATGTTGAATGAGGTGAGCATGGGCTACACTGAGAGATGCTGAAGGAGGTGAGCATGGGCAACACTGAGAGATGCTGAAGGAGGTGAGCATGGGCTAGACTGAGAGATGCTGAAGGAGGTGAGCATGGGCAACACTGAGAGATGCTGAAGGAGGTCAGCATGGGCAACACTGAGAGATGCTGAAGGAGATGAACATGGGCTAGACTGAGAGATGCTGAAGGAGGTGAGCATGGGCAACACTGAGAGATGCTGAAGGAGGTCAGCATGGGCAACACTGAGAGATGCTGAAGGAGGTCAGCATGGGCAACACTGAGAGATGCTGAAGGAGATGAACATGGGCTAGACTGAGAGATGCTGAAGGAAGTGAGCATGGGCTACACTGAGAGATGCTGAAGGAGGTCAGCATGGGCAACACTGAGAGATGCTGAAGGAGGTCAGCATGGGCAACACTGAGAGATGCTGAAGGAGGTCAGCATGGGCAACACTGAGAGATGCTGAAGGAGATGAACATGGGCTAGACTGAGAGATGCTGAAGGAGGTGAGCATGGGCTACAATGAGAGATGCTGAAGGAGGTCAGCATGGGCTACACTGAGAGATGCTGAAGGAGGTCAGCATGGGCAACACTGAGAGATGCTGAAGGAGGTGAGCATGGTCAACACTGAGAGATGCTGAAGGAGATGAGCATGGGCAACACTGAGAGATGCTGAAGGAGGTGAGCATGGGCTAGACTGAGAGATGCTGAAGGAGGTGAGCATGGGCAACACTGAGAGATGCTGAAGGAGGTGAGCATGGGCAACACTGAGAGATGCTGAAGGAGGTCAGCATGGGCTAGACTGAGAGTTGCTGAAGGAGGTCAGCATGGGCAAAACTGAGAGATGCTGAAGGAGGTGAGCATGGGCTACACTGACAGATGCTGAAGGAGGTGAGCACACTGAGAGATGCTGAAGGAGGTCAGCATGGGCAACACTGAGAGATGCTGAAGTAGGTGAGCATGGGCTAGACTGAGAGATGCTGAAGGAGGTCAGCATGGGGTAGACTGAGAGATGCTGAAGGAGGTGAGCATGGGCTAGACTGAGTGATACTGAAGGAGGTGAGCATATGCTAGACTGAGAGATGCTGAAGGAGGTGAGCAAGGGCAACACTGAGAGATGCTGAAGGAGGTCAGCATGGGCTAGACTGAGAGATGCTGAAGGAGGTGAGCATGGGATAGACTGAGAGATGCTGAAGGTGGTCAGCATGGGCTAGACTGAGAGATGCTGAAGGAGGTGAGCATGGGCTAGACTGAGAGATGCTGAAGGAGGTCAGCATATGCAACACTGAGAGATGCTGATAGAGGTAAGCATGGGCAACACTGAGAGATGCTGAAGGAGGTCAGCATGGGCAACACTGAGAGATGCTGAAGGAGGTGAGCATGGGCAACACTGAGAGATGCTGAAGGAGATCAGCATGGGCTAGACTGAGAGATGCTGAAGGAGGTGAGCATGGGCTAGACTGAGAGATGCTGAAGGAGGTCAGCATGTGCAACACTGAGAGATGTTGAATGAGGTGAGCATGGGCTACACTGAGAGATGCTGAAGGAGGTGAGCATGGGCAACACTGAGAGATGCTGAAGGAGGTCAGCATGGGCAACACTGAGAGATGCTGAAGGAGATGAACATGGGCTAGACTGAGAGATGCTGAAGGAGGTGAGCATGGGCAACACTGAGAGATGCTGAAGGAGATGAACATGGGCTAGACTGAGAGATGCTGAAGGAGGTGAGCATGAGCTACACTGAGAGATGCTGAAGGAGGTCAGCATGGGCAACACTGAGAGATGCTGAAGGAGGTCAGCATGGGCAACACTGAGAGATGCTGAAGGAGGTCAGCATGGGCAACACTGAGAGATGCTGAAGGAGATGAACATGGGCTAGACTGAGAGATGCTGAAGGAGGTGAGCATGGGCTACAATGAGAGATGCTGAAGGAGGTCAGCATGGGCTACACTGAGAGATGCTGAAGGAGGTCAGCATGGGCAACACTGAGAGATGCTGAAGGAGGTGAGCATGGTCAACACTGAGAGATGCTGAAGGAGATGAGCATGGGCAACACTGAGAGATGCTGAAGGAGGTGAGCATGGGCAACACTGAAAGATGCTGAAGGAGGTAAGCATGGTCTACACTGAGAAATGCTGAAGGAGGTCAGCATGGGCTACACTGAGAGATGCTGAAGGAGGTGAGCATAGGCAATACTGAGAGATGCTGAAGGAGGTGAGCATGGGCAACACTGAGAGATGCTGAAGGAGGTGAGCATGGGCTAGACTGAGAGATGCTGAAGGAGGTGAGCATAGGCAACACTGAGATATGCTGAAGGAGGTGAGCATGGGCTAGACTGAGAGATGCTGAAGGAGGTCAGCATGGGCTAGACTGAGAGATGCTGAAGGAGGTGAGCATGGGCTACACTGAGAGATGCTGAAGGAGGCAACACTGAGAGATGCTGAACGAGGTCAGCATGGGCAACACTGAGAGGTGTTGAAGGAGGTGAGCATGGGCAACACTGAGAGATGCTGAAGGAGGTCAGCATCGGCAACACTGAGAGATGTTGAATGAGGTGAGCATGGGCTACACTGAGAGATGCTGAAGGAGGTGAGCATGGGCAACACTGAGAGATGCTGAAGGAGGTGAGCATAGGCAACACTGAAAGATGCTGAAGGAGGTCAGCATGGGCTACACTGAGAAATGCTGAAGGAGGTGAGCATGGGCAACACTGAAAGATGCTGAAGGAGGTGAGCATGGGCTACACTGAGAGATGCTGAAGGAGGTGAGCATAGGCAATACTGAGAGATGCTGAAGGAGGTGAGCATGGGCAACACTGAGAGATGCTGAAGGAGGTGAGCATGGGCTAGACTGAGAGATACTGAAGGAGGTGAGCATGGGCAACACTGAGATATGCTGAAGGAGGTGAGCATGGGCTAGACTGAGAGATGCTGAAGCAGGTAAGCATGGGCAACACTGAGAGATGCTGAAGGAGGTGAGCATGGGCTAGACTGAGAGATGCTGAAGGAGGTGAGCATGGGCTAGACTGAGAGATGCTGAAGGAGGTGAGCATGGGCAACACTGAGAGATGCTGAAGGAGGTGAGCATGGGCAACACTGAGAGATGCTGAAGTAGGTGAGCATGGGCTACACCGAGAGATGCTGAAGGAGGTAAGCATGGGCAATACTGAGAGATGCTGAAGGAGGTGAGCATGGGCAACACTGAGAGATGCTGAAGGAGGTGAGCATGGGCTAGATTGACAGATGCTGAAGGAGGTGAGCATGGGCAACACTGAGAGATGCTGAAGGAGGTCAGCATGGGCTAGACTGAGAGATGCTGAAGGAGGTGAGCATGGGCTAGACTGAGAGATGCTGAAGGAGGTCAGCATGTGCAACACTGAGAGATGCTGAAGGATGTGAGCATGGGCAACACTCAGAGATGCTGAAGGAGTTCAGCATGGGCTAGACTGAGAGATGCTGAAGGAGGTGAGCATGGGCTAGACTGAGTGATACTGAAGGAGGTGAGCATGGGCTAGACTGAGAGATGCTGAAGGAGGTGAGCACGGGCAACACTGAGAGATGCTGAAGGAGGTCAACATGGGCAACACTGAGAGATGCTGAATGCGGTCAGCATGGGCAACACTGAGAGATGCTGAAGGAGGTGAGCATGGGCAACACTGAGCGATGCTGAAGGAGGTCAGCATGGGCTAGATGGAGAGATGCTGAAGCAGGTGAGCAGGGGCTACACTGAGAGATGCTGAAGGAGGTAAGCATGGGCAACACTGAGATATGCTGAAGGAGGTCAGCATGGGCTAGACTGAGAGATGCTGAAGGAGGTGAGCATGGGCTAGACTGAGAGATGCTGAAGGAGGTCAGCATGTGCAACACTGAGAGATGTTGAATGAGGTGAGCATGGGCTACACTGAGAGATGCTGAAGGAGGTGAGCATGGGCAACACTGAGAGATGCTGAAGGAGGTCAGCATGGGCTACACTGAGAGATGCTGAAGGAGGTCAGCATTGGCAACACTGAGAGATGTTGAATGAGGTGAGCATGGGCTAAACTGAGAGATGCTGAAGGAGGTGAGCATGGGCTAGACTGAGAGATGCTGAAGGAGGTCAGCATGGGCAACACTGAGAGATGCTGAAGGAGGTCAGCATGGGCAACACTGAGAGATGGTGAAGGAGGTCAGCATTGGCAACACTGAGAGATGTTGAATGAGGTGAGCATGGGCTAAACTGAGAGATGCTGAAGGAGGTGAGCATGGGCAACATTGAGAGATACGGAAGGAGGTGAGCATGGGCTAGACTGAGTGATACTGAAGGAGGTGAGCATGGGCTAGACTGAGAGATGCTGAAGGAGGTGAGCACGGGCAACACTGAGAGATGCTGAAGGAGGTCAGCATGGGCAACACTGAGAGATGCTGAAAGAGGTCAGCATGGGCAACACTGAGAGATGCTGAAGGAGGTGAGCATGGGCAACACTGAGAGATGCTGAAGGAGGTCAGCATGGGCTAGACGGAGAGATGCTGAAGCAGGTGACCAGGGGCTACACTGAGAGATGCTGAAGAAGGTGAGCATTGGCAACACTGAGA
Source organism: Cladorhizidae sp. MBARI D1340-BT2 (assembly GCA_028752905.1). Taxonomy (NCBI): domain Eukaryota; kingdom Metazoa; phylum Porifera; class Demospongiae; order Poecilosclerida; family Cladorhizidae; species Cladorhizidae sp. MBARI D1340-BT2. Next base: position 13,941,390 of record JAQNBH010000004.1, on the reverse strand, counting down.
GATGCTGAAGGAGGTCAGCATGGGCAACACTGATTGATGCTGAAGGAGGTGAGCATGGGCAACACTGAGAGATGCTGAAGGAGGTCAGCATGGGCTAGACTGAGAGATGCTGAAGGAGGTGAGCATGGGCTAGACTGAGAGATGCTGAAGGAGGTCAGCGTGTGCAACACTGAGAGATACTGAAGGAGGTGAGCATGGGCAACACTGAGAGATGCTGAAGGAGGTCAGCATGTGCTAGACTGAGAGATGCTGAAGGAGGTGAGCACGGGCAACACTGAGAGATGCTGAAGGAGGTCAGCATGGGCAACACTCAGAGATGCTGAAGGAGGTGAGAATGGGCAACACTGAGAGATGCTGAAGGAGGTCAGCATGGGCTAGACTGAGAGATGCTGAAGGAGGTGAGCATGGGCTAGACTGAGATATGCTGAAGGAGGTCAGCATGTGCAACACTGAGAGATGCTGAAGGAGGTCAGCATGGACTAGACTGAGAGATGCTGAAGGAGGTCAGCATGGGCAACACTGAGAGATACTGAAGGAGATGAGTATGGGCAACACTGAGAGATGCTGAAGGAGGTCAGCATGGGCTAGACTGAGTGATGCTGAAGGATGTGAGCACGGGCAACACTGAGAGATGCTGAAGGAGGTGAGCATGGGCAACACTGAGAGATGCTGAAGGAGGTCGGCATGGGCAACACTGAGAGATGCTGAAGGAGGTGAGCATGGGCAACACTGAGAGATGCTGAAGGAGGTGAGCATGGGCAACACTGAGAGATGCTGAAGGAGGTCAGCATGGGCTAGACTGAGAGATGCTGAAGGAGTTGAGCATGGGCTAGACTGAGAGATGCTGAAGGAGGTCAGCATGTGCAACACTGAGAGATGTTGAATGAGGTGAGCATGGGCTACACTGAGAGATGCTGAAGGAGGTGAGCATGGGCAACACTGAGAGATGCTGAAGGAGGTCAGCATGGGCTACACTGAGCGATGCTGAAGGAGGTCAGCATTGGCAACACTGAGAGATGTTGAATGAGGTGAGCATGGGCTAAACTGAGAGATGCTGAAGGAGGTGAGCATGGGCTAGACTGAGAGATGCTGAAGGAGGTGAGCATGGGCAACACTGAGAGATGCTGAAGGAGGTCAGCATGGTCAACACTGAGAGATGCTGAAGGAGATGAACATGGGCTAGACTGAGAGATGCTGAAGGAGGTGAGCATGGGCTACACTGAGAGATGCTGAAGGAGGTCAGCATGGGCAACACTGAGAGATGCTGAAGGAGGTCAGCATGGGCTAGACTGAGAGTTGCTGAAGGAGGTCAGCATGGGCAACACTGAGAGATGCTGAAGGAGGTGAGCATGGGCTACACTGACAGATGCTGAAGGAGGTGAGCACACTGAGAGATGCTGAAGGAGGTCAGCATGGGCAACACTGAGAGATGCTGAAGTAGGTGAGCATGGGCTACACTGAGAGATGCTGAAGGAGGTGAGCATGGGCTACACTGAGAGATGCTGAAGGAGGCAACACTGAGAGATGCTGAAGGAGGTCAGCATGGGCAACACTGAGAGGTGTTGAAGGAGGTGAGCATGGGCAACACTGAGAGATGCTGAAGGAGGTCAGCATCGGCAACAATGAGAGATGTTGAATGAGGTGAGCATGGGCAACACTGAGAGATGCTGAAGGAGGTTAGCATGGGCAACACTGAAAGATGCTGAAGGAGGTCAGCATGGGCTACACTGAGAAATGCTGAAGGAGGTCAGCATGGGCTACACTGAGAGATGCTGAAGGAGGTGAGCATAGGCAATACTGAGAGATGCTGAAGGAGGTGAGCATGGGCAACACTGAGAGATGCTGAAGGAGGTGAGCATGGGCTAGACTGAGAGATGCTGAAGGAGGTGAGCATGGGCAACACTGAGATATGCTGAAGGAGGTGAGCATGGGCTAGACTGAGAGATGCTGAAGCAGGTAAGCATGGGCAACACTGAGAGATGTTGAAGGAGGTCAGCATGGGCCACACTGAGAGATGCTGCTGAAGGAGATGAACATGGGCTAGACTGAGAGATGCTGAAGGAGGTGAGCATGGGCTACACTGAGAAATGCTGAAGGAGGTCAGCATGGGCTACACTGAGAGATGCTGAAGGAGGTCAGCATGGGCAACACTGAGAGATGCTGAAGGAGGTGAGCATGGGCAACACTGAGAGATGCTGAAGGAGATGAGCATGGGCAACACTGAGAGATGCTGAAGGAGGTGAGCATGGGCTAGACTGAGAGATGAGGAAGGAGGTGAGCATGGGCGGGCAACACTGAGAGATGCTGAAGGAGGTGAGCATGGGCAACACTGAGAGATGCTGAAGGAGGTCAGCATGGGCTAGACTGAGAGTTGCTGAAGGAGGTCAGCATGGGCAACACTGAGAGATGCTGAAGGAGGTGAGCATGGGCTACACTGACAGATGCTGAAGGAGGTGAGCACACTGAGAGATGCTGAAGGAGGTCAGCATGGGCAACACTGAGAGATGCTGAAGTAGGTGAGCATGGGCTACACTGAGAGATGCTGAAGGAGGTGAGCATGGGCTACACTGAGAGATGCTGAAGGAGGCAACACTGAGAGATGCTGAAGGAGGTCAGCATGGGCAACACTGAGAGGTGTTGAAGGAGGTGAGCATGGGCAACACTGAGAGATGCTGAAGGAGGTCAGCATCGGCAACACTGAGAGATGTTGAATGAGGTGAGCATGGGCTAAACTGAGAGATGCTGAAGGAGGTGAGCATGGGCAACACTGAGAGATGCTGAAGGAGGTGAGCATGGGCAACACTGAAAGATGCTGAAGGAGGTCAGCATGGGCTACACTGAGAAATGCTGAAGGAGGTGAGCATGGGCAACACTGAAAGATGCTGAAGGAGGTGAGCATGGGCAACACTGAGAGATGCTGAAGGAGGTGAGCATGGGCTAGACTGAGAGATGCTGAAGGAGGTGAGCATGGGCAACACTGAGATATGCTGAAGGAGGTGAGCATGGGCTAGACTGAGAGATGCTGAAGGAGGTGAGCATGGGCAACACTGAGATATGCTGAAGGAGGTGAGCATGGGCTAGACTGAGAGATGCTGAAGCAGGTAAGCATGGGCAACACTGAGAGATGATGAAGGAGGTGAGCATGGGCAACACTGAGAGATGCTGAAGGAGGTGAGCATGGGCTAGACTGAGAGATGCTGAAGGAGGTGAGCATGGGCTAGACTGAGAGATGCTGAAGGAGTTGAGCATGGGCAACACTGAGAGTTGCTGAAGTAGGTGAGCATGGGCAACACTGAGAGATGCTGAAGGTGGTGAGCATGGGCAACACTGAGAGATGCTGATAGAGGTGAGCATGGGCAACACTGAGAGATGCTGAAGGAGGTGAGCATGGGCTAGACTGAGAGATGCTGAAGGAGGTGAGCATGGGCAACACTGAGAGATGCTGAAGGAGGTGAGCATGGGCAACACTGAGAGATGCTGAAGGAGGTCAGCATGGGCTACACTGAGAAATGCTGAAGGAGGTGAGCATGGGCAACACTGAAAGATGCTGAAGGAGGTGAGCATGGGCAACACTGAGAGATGCTGAAGGAGGTGAGCATGGGCTAGACTGAGAGATGCTGAAGGAGGTGAGCATGGGCAACACTGAGATATGCTGAAGGAGGTGAGCATGGGCTAGACTGAGAGATGCTGAAGGAGGTGAGCATGGGCAACACTGAGATATGCTGAAGGAGGTGAGCATGGGCTAGACTGAGAGATGCTGAAGCAGGTAAGCATGGGCAACACTGAGAGATGTTGAAGGAGGTGAGCATGGGCTAGACTGAGAGATGCTGAAGGAGGTGAGCATGGGCTAGACTGAGAGTTGCTGAAGGAGGTGAGCATGGGCTAGACTGAGAGATGCAGAAGGAGGTGAGCATGGGCTAGACTGAGAGATGCTGAAGCAGGTAAGCATGGGCAACACTGAGAGATGCTGAAGGAGGTGAGCATGGGCTAGACTGAGAGATGCTGAAGGAGGTGAGCATGGGCTAGACTGAGAGATGCTGAAGGAGGTGAGCATGGGCAACACTGAGAGTTGCTGAAGTAGGTGAGCATGGGCAACACTGAGAGATGCTGAAGGTGGTGAGCATGGGCAACACTGAGAGATGCTGATAGAGGTGAGCATGGGCAACACTGAGAGATGCTGAAGGAGGTGAGCATGGGCTAGACTGAGAGATGCTGAAGGAGGTGAGCATGGGCAACACTGAGAGATGCTGAAGGAGGTGAGCATGGGCAACACTGAGAGATGCTGAAGTAGGTGAGCATGGGCTACACCGAGAGATGCTGAAGGAGGTAAGCATGGGCAATACTGAGAGATGCTGAAGGAGGTGAGCATGGGCAACACTGAGAGATGCTGAAGGAGGTGAGCATGGGCTAGACTGAGAGATCCTGAAGGAGGTGAGCATGGGCAACACTGAGAGATGCTGAAGGAGGTCAGCATGGGCAACACTGAGAGATGCTGAAGGAGATGAACATGGGCTAGACTGAGAGATGCTGAAGGAGGTGAGCATGGGCTACACTGAGAGATGCTGAAGGAGGTCAGCATGGGCAACACTGAGAGATGCTGAAGGAGGTCAGCATGGGCAACACTGAGAGATGCTGAAGGAGGTCAGCATGGGCAACACTGAGAGATGCTGAAGGAGATGAACATGGGCTAGACTGAGAGATGCTGAAGGAGGTGAGCATGGGCTACACTGAGAGATGCTGAAGGAGGTCAGCATGGGCTACACTGAGAGATGCTGAAGGAGGTCAGCATGGGCAACACTGAGAGATGCTGAAGGAGGTGAACATGGGCAACACTGAGAGATGCTGAAGGAGATGAGCATGGGCAACACTGAGAGATGCTGAAGGAGGTCAGCATAGGCTACACTGAGAGATGCTGAAGGAAGTGAGCATGGGCGGACAACACTCAGAGATGCTGAAGCAGGTAAGCATGGGCAACACTGAGAGATGTTGAAGGAGGTGAGCATGGGCAACACTGAGAGATGCTGAAGGAGGTGAGCATGGGCTAGACTGAGAGATGCTGAAGGAGGTGAGCATGGGCTAGACTGAGAGATGCTGAAGGAGGTGAGCATGGGCAACACTGAGAGTTGCTGAAGTAGGTGAGCATGGGCAACACTGAGAGATGCTGAAGGTGGTGAGCATGGGCAACACTGAGAGATGCTGATAGAGGTGAGCATGGGCAACACTGAGAGATGCTGAAGGAGGTGAGCATGGGCTAGACTGAGAGATGCTGAAGGAGGTGAGCATGGGCAACACTGAGAGATGCTGAAGGAGGTGAGCATGGGCAACACTGAGAGATGCTGAAGGAGGTGAGCATGGGCAACACTGAGAGATGCTGAAGGAGGTGAGCATGGGCTAGACTGAGAGATGCTGAAGGAGGTGAGCATGGGCAACACTGAGATATGCTGAAGGAGGTGAGCATGGGCTAGACTGAGAGATGCTGAAGGAGGTGAGCATGGGCTAGACTGAGAGATGCTGAAGGAGGTCAGCATGTGCAACACTGAGAGATGTTGAATGAGGTGAGCATGGGCTACACTGAGAGATGCTGAAGGAGGTGAGCATGGGCAATACTGAGAGATGCTGAAGGAGGTCAGCATGGGCTACACTGAGAGATGCTGAAGGAGGTGAGCATGGGCTACACTGAGAGATGCTGAAGGAGGTCAGCATTGGCAACACTGAGAGATGTTGAATGAGGTGAGCATGGGCTAAACTGAGAGATGTTGAAGGAGGTGAGCATGGGCTAGACTGAGAGATCCTGAAGGAGGTGAGCATGGGCAACACTGAGAGATGCTGAAGGAGGTCAGCATGGGCAACACTGAGAGATGCTGAAGGAGATGAACATGGGCTAGACTGAGAGATGCTGAAGGAGGTGAGCATGGGCTACACTGAGAGATGCTGAAGGAGGTCAGCATGGGCAACACTGAGAGATGCTGAAGGAGGTCAGCATGGGCAACACTGAGAGATGCTGAAGGAGGTCAGCATGGGCAACACTGAGAGATGCTGAAGGAGATGAACATGGGCTAGACTGAGAGATGCTGAAGGAGGTGAGCATGGGCTACACTGAGAAATGCTGAAGGAGGTCAGCATGGGCTACACTGAGAGATGCTGAAGGAGGTCAGCATGGGCAACACTGAGAGATGCTGAAGGAGGTGAGCATGGGCAACACTGAGAGATGCTGAAGGAGATGAGCATGGGCAACACTGAGAGATGCTGAAGGAGGTGAGCATGGGCTAGACTGAGAGATGAGGAAGGAGGTGAGCATGGGCGGGCAACACTGAGAGATGCTGAAGGAGGTGAGCATGGGCAACACTGAGAGATGCTGAAGGAGGTCAGCATGGGCTAGACTGAGAGTTGCTGAAGGAGGTCAGCATGGGCAACACTGAGAGATGCTGAAGGAGGTGAGCATGGGCTACACTGACAGATGCTGAAGGAGGTGAGCACACTGAGAGATGCTGAAGGAGGTCAGCATGGGCAACACTGAGAGATGCTGAAGTAGGTGAGCATGGGCTACACTGAGAGATGCTGAAGGAGGTGAGCATGGGCTACACTGAGAGATGCTGAAGGAGGCAACACTGAGAGATGCTGAAGGAGGTCAGCATGGGCAACACTGAGAGGTGTTGAAGGAGGTGAGCATGGGCAACACTGAGAGATGCTGAAGGAGGTCAGCATCGGCAACACTGAGAGATGTTGAATGAGGTGAGCATGGGCTAAACTGAGAGATGCTGAAGGAGGTGAGCATGGGCAACACTGAGAGATGCTGAAGGAGGTGAGCATGGGCAACACTGAAAGATGCTGAAGGAGGTCAGCATGGGCTACACTGAGAAATGCTGAAGGAGGTGAGCATGGGCAACACTGAAAGATGCTGAAGGAGGTGAGCATGGGCAACACTGAGAGATGCTGAAGGAGGTGAGCATGGGCTAGACTGAGAGATGCTGAAGGAGGTGAGTATGGGCAACACTGAGATATGCTGAAGGAGGTGAGCATGGGCTAGACTGAGAGATGCTGAAGGAGGTGAGCATGGGCAACACTGAGATATGCTGAAGGAGGTGAGCATGGGCTAGACTGAGAGATGCTGAAGCAGGTAAGCATGGGCAACACTGAGAGATGTTGAAGGAGGTGAGCATGGGCAACACTGAGAGATGCTGAAGGAGGTGAGCATGGGCTAGACTGAGAGATGCTGAAGGAGGTGAGCATGGGCTAGACTGAGAGATGCTGAAGGAGTTGAGCATGGGCAACACTGAGAGTTGCTGAAGTAGGTGAGCATGGGCAACACTGAGAGATGCTGAAGGTGGTGAGCATGGGCAACACTGAGAGATGCTGATAGAGGTGAGCATGGGCAACACTGAGAGATGCTGAAGGAGGTGAGCATGGGCTAGACTGAGAGATGCTGAAGGAGGTGAGCATGGGCAACACTGAGAGATGCTGAAGGAGGTGAGCATGGGCAACACTGAGAGATTCTGAAGGAGGTCAGCATGGGCTACACTGAGAAATGCTGAAGGAGGTGAGCATGGGCAACACTGAAAGATGCTGAAGGAGGTGAGCATGGGCAACACTGAGAGATGCTGAAGGAGGTGAGCATGGGCTAGACTGAGAGATGCTGAAGGAGGTGAGCATGGGCAACACTGAGATATGCTGAAGGAGGTGAGCATGGGCTAGACTGAGAGATGCTGAAGGAGGTGAGCATGGGCAACACTGAGATATGCTGAAGGAGGTGAGCATGGGCTAGACTGAGAGATGCTGAAGCAGGTAAGCATGGGCAACACTGAGAGATGTTGAAGGAGGTGAGCATGGGCTAGACTGAGAGATGCTGAAGGAGGTGAGCATGGGCTAGACTGAGAGTTGCTGAAGGAGGTGAGCATGGGCTAGACTGAGAGATGCAGAAGGAGGTGAGCATGGGCTAGACTGAGAGATGCTGAAGCAGGTAAGCATGGGCAACACTGAGAGATGCTGAAGGAGGTGAGCATGGGCTAGACTGAGAGATGCTGAAGGAGGTGAGCATGGGCTAGACTGAGAGATGCTGAAGGAGGTGAGCATGGGCAACACTGAGAGTTGCTGAAGTAGGTGAGCATGGGCAACACTGAGAGATGCTGAAGGTGGTGAGCATGGGCAACACTGAGAGATGCTGATAGAGGTGAGCATGGGCAACACTGAGAGATGCTGAAGGAGGTGAGCATGGGCTAGACTGAGAGATGCTGAAGGAGGTGAGCATGGGCAACACTGAGAGATGCTGAAGGAGGTGAGCATGGGCAACACTGAGAGATGCTGAAGTAGGTGAGCATGGGCTACACCGAGAGATGCTGAAGGAGGTAAGCATGGGCAATACTGAGAGATGCTGAAGGAGGTGAGCATGGGCAACACTGAGAGATGCTGAAGGAGGTGAGCATGGGCTAGACTGAGAGATCCTGAAGGAGGTGAGCATGGGCAACACTGAGAGATGCTGAAGGAGGTCAGCATGGGCAACACTGAGAGATGCTGAAGGAGATGAACATGGGCTAGACTGAGAGATGCTGAAGGAGGTGAGCATGGGCTACACTGAGAGATGCTGAAGGAGGTCAGCATGGGCAACACTGAGAGATGCTGAAGGAGGTCAGCATGGGCAACACTGAGAGATGCTGAAGGAGGTCAGCATGGGCAACACTGAGAGATGCTGAAGGAGATGAACATGGGCTAGACTGAGAGATGCTGAAGGAGGTGAGCATGGGCTACACTGAGAGATGCTGAAGGAGGTCAGCATGGGCTACACTGAGAGATGCTGAAGGAGGTCAGCATGGGCAACACTGAGAGATGCTGAAGGAGGTGAACATGGGCAACACTGAGAGATGCTGAAGGAGATGAGCATGGGCAACACTGAGAGATGCTGAAGGAGGTCAGCATAGGCTACACTGAGAGATGCTGAAGGAAGTGAGCATGGGTGGACAACACTCAGAGATGCTGAAGCAGGTAAGCATGGGCAACACTGAGAGATGTTGAAGGAGGTGAGCATGGGCAACACTGAGAGATGCTGAAGGAGGTGAGCATGGGCTAGACTGAGAGATGCTGAAGGAGGTGAGCATGGGCTAGACTGAGAGATGCTGAAGGAGGTGAGCATGGGCAACACTGAGAGTTGCTGAAGTAGGTGAGCATGGGCAACACTGAGAGATGCTGAAGGTGGTGAGCATGGGCAACACTGAGAGATGCTGATAGAGGTGAGCATGGGCAACACTGAGAGATGCTGAAGGAGGTGAGCATGGGCTAGACTGAGAGATGCTGAAGGAGGTGAGCATGGGCAACACTGAGAGATGCTGAAGGAGGTGAGCATGGGCAACACTGAGAGATGCTGAAGGAGGTCAGCATGGGCTACACTGAGAAATGCTGAAGGAGGTGCGCATGGGCAACACTGAAAGATGCTGAAGGAGGTGAGCATGGGCAACACTGAGAGATGCTGAAGGAGGTGAGCATGGGCTAGACTGAGAGATGCTGAAGGAGGTGAGCATGGGCAACACTGAGATAGCTGAAGGAGGTGAGCATGGGCTAGACTGAGAGATGCTGAAGGAGGTGAGCATGGGCTAGACTGAGAGATGCTGAAGGAGGTCAGCATGTGCAACACTGAGAGATGTTGAATGAGGTGAGCATGGGCTACACTGAGAGATGCTGAAGGAGGTGAGCATGGGCAATACTGAGAGATGCTGAAGGAGGTCAGCATGGGCTACACTGAGAGATGCTGAAGGAGGTGAGCATGAGCTACACTGAGAGATGCTGAAGGAGGTCAGCATTGGCAACACTGAGAGATGTTGAATGAGGTGAGCATGGGCTAAACTGAGAGATGTTGAAGGAGGTGAGCATGGGCTAGACTGAGAGATCCTGAAGGAGGTGAGCATGGGCAACACTGAGAGATGCTGAAGGAGGTCAGCATGGGCAACACTGAGAGATGCTGAAGGAGATGAACATGGGCTAGACTGAGAGATGCTGAAGGAGGTGAGCATGGGCTACACTGAGAGATGCTGAAGGAGGTCAGCATGGGCAACACTGAGAGATGCTGAAGGAGGTCAGCATGGGCAACACTGAGAGATGCTGAAGGAGGTCAGCATGGGCAACACTGAGAGATGCTGAAGGAGATGAACATGGGCTAGACTGAGAGATGCTGAAGGAGGTGAGCATGGGCTACACTGAGAGATGCTGAAGGAGGTCAGCATGGGCTACACTGAGAGATGCTGAAGGAGGTCAGCATGGGCAACACTGAGAGATGCTGAAGGAGGTGAACATGGGCAACACTGAGAGATGCTGAAGGAGATGAGCATGGGCAACACTGAGAGATGCTGAAGGAGGTCAGCATGGGCTACACTGAGAGATGCTGAAGGAAGTGAGCATGGGCGGACAACACTCAGAGATGCTGAAGGAGGTGAGCATGGGCAACACTGAGAGATGCTGAAGGAGGTCAGCATGGGCTAGACTGAGAGTTGCTGAAGGAGGTCAGCATGGGCAACACTGAGAGATGCTGAAGGAGGTGAGCATGGGATACACTGACAGATGCTGAAGGAGGTGAGCATGGGCAACACTGAGAAATGCTGAAGGAGGTGAGCACACTGAGAGATGCTGAAGGAGGTCAGCATGGGCAACACTGAGAGATGCTGAAGTAGGTGAGCATGGGCTACACTGAGAGATGCTGAAGGAGGTGAGCATGGGCTATACTGAGAGATGCTGAAGGAGGCAACACTGAGAGATGGTGAAGGAGGTCAGCATGGGCAACACTGAGAGCTGTTGAAGGAGGTGAGCATGGGCAACACTGAGAGATGCTGAGGTAGGTCAGCATCGGCAACACTGAGAGATGTTGAATGAGGTGAGCATGGGCTACACTGAGAGATGCTGAAGGAGGTGAGCATGGGCAACACTGAAAGATGCTGAAGGAGGTGAGCATGGGCAACACTGAAAGATGCTGAAGGAGGTCAGCATGGGCTACACTGAGAGATGCTGAAGGAGGTCAGCATGGGCTACACTGAGAGATGCTGAAGGAGGTGAGCATAGGCAATACTGAGAGATGCTGAAGGAGGTGAGCATGGGCAACACTGAGAGATGCTGAAGGAGGTGAGCATGGGCTAGACTGAGAGATGCTGAAGGAGGTGAGCATGGGCAACACTGAGATATGCTGAAGGAGGTGAGCATGGGCTAGACTGAGAGATGCTGAAGGAGGCAACACTGAGAGATGCTGAAGGAGGTCAGCATGGGCAACACTGAGAGGTGTTGAAGGAGGTGAGCATGGGCAACACTGAGAGATGCTGAAGGAGGTCAGCATCGGCAACACTGAGAGATGTTGAATGAGGTGAGCATGGGCTAAACTGAGAGATGCTGAAGGAGGTGAGCATGGGCAACACTGAGAGATGCTGAAGGAGGTGAGCATGGGCAACACTGAAAGATGCTGAAGGAGGTCAGCATGGGCTACACTGAGAAATGCTGAAGGAGGTGAGCATGGGCAACACTGAAAGATGCTGAAGGAGGTGAGCATGGGCAACACTGAGAGATGCTGAAGGAGGTGAGCATGGGCTAGACTGAGAGATGCTGAAGGAGGTGAGCATGGGCAACACTGAGATATGCTGAAGGAGGTGAGCATGGGCTAGACTGAGAGATGCTGAAGGAGGTGAGCATGGGCAACACTGAGATATGCTGAAGGAGGTGAGCATGGGCTAGACTGAGAGATGCTGAAGCAGGTAAGCATGGGCAACACTGAGAGATGCTGAAGGAGGTGAGCATGGGCTAGACTGAGAGATGCTGAAGGAGGTGAGCATGGGCTAGACTGAGAGATGCTGAAGGAGGTGAGCATGGGCTAGACTGAGAGATGCAGAAGGAGGTGAACATGGGCTAGACTGAGAGATGCTGAAGCAGGTAAGCATGGGCAACACTAAGAGATGCTGAAGGAGGTGAGCATGGGCTAGACTGAGAGATGCTGAAGGAGGTGAGCATGGGCTAGACTGAGAGATGCTGAAGGGGGTGAGCATGGGCAACACTGAGAGTTGCTGAAGTAGGTGAGCATGGGCAACACTGAGAGATGCTGAAGGTGGTGAGCATGGGCAACACTGAGAGATGCTGATAGAGGTGAGCATGGGCAACACTGAGAGATGCTGAAGGAGGTAAGTATGGGCTAGACTGAGAGATGCTGAAGGAGGTGAGCATGGGCAACACTGAGAGATGCTGAAGGAGGTGAGCATGGGCAACACTGAGAGATGCTGAAATAGGTGAGCATGGGCTACACCGAGAGATGCTGAAGGAGGTAAGCATGGGCAATACTGAGAGATGCTGAAGGAGGTGAGCATGGGCAACACTGAGAGATGCTTAAGGAGGTGAGCATGGGCTAGATTGACAGATGCTGAAGGAGGTGAGCATGGGCAACACTGAGAGATGCTGAAGGAGGTGAGCATGGGCAACACTGAGAGATGCTGAAGGAGGTCAGCATGAGCTAGACTGAGAGATGCTGAAGGAGGTGAGCATGGGCTAGACTGAGAGATGCTGAAGGAGGTCAGCATGTGCAACACTGAGAGATGCTGAAGGAGGTGAGCATGGGCAACACTGAGAGATGCTGAAGGAGGTCAGCATGGGCTAGACTGAGAGATGCTGAATGAGGTGAGCATGGGCTAGACTGAGTGATACTGAAGGAGGTGAGCATGGGCTAGACTGAGAGATGCTGAAGGAGGTGAGCACGGGCAACACTGAGAGATGCTGAAGGAGGTCAGCATGGGCAACACTGAGAGATGCTGAAGGAGGTGAGCATGGGCAACACTGAAAGATGCTGAAGGAGGTCAGCATGGGCTACACTGAGAAATGCTGAAGGAGGTGAGCATGGGCAACACTGAAAGATGCTGAAGGAGGTGAGCATGGGCAACACTGAGAGATGCTGAAGGAGGTGAGCATGGGCTAGACTGAGAGATGCTGAAGGAGGTGAGCATGGGCAACACTGAGATATGCTGAAGGAGGTGAGCATGGGCTAGACTGAGAGATGCTGAAGGAGGTGAGCATGGGCAACACTGAGATATGCTGAAGGAGGTGAGCATGGGCTAGACTGAGAGATGCTGAAGCAGGTAAGCATGGGCAACACTGAGAGATGCTGAAGGAGGTGAGCATGGGCTAGACTGAGAGATGCTGAAGGAGGTGAGCATGGGCTAGACTGAGAGATGCTGAAGGAGGTGAGCATGGGCTAGACTGAGAGATGCAGAAGGAGGTGAGCATGGGCTAGACTGAGAGATGCTGAAGCAGGTAAGCATGGGCAACACTAAGAGATGCTGAAGGAGGTGAGCGTGGGCTAGACTGAGAGATGCTGAAGGAGGTGAGCATGGGCTAGACTGAGAGATGCTGAAGGAGGTGAGCATGGGCAACACTGAGAGTTGCTGAAGTAGGTGAGCATGGGCAACACTGAGAGATGCTGAAGGTGGTGAGCATGGGCAACACTGAGAGATGCTGATAGAGGTGAGCATGGGCAACACTGAGAGATGCTGAAGGAGGTAAGCATGGGCTAGACTGAGAGATGCTGAAGGAGGTGAGCATGGGCAACACTGAGAGATGCTGAAGGAGGTGAGCATGGGCAACACTGAGAGATGCTGAAATAGGTGAGCATGGGCTACACCGAGAGATGCTGAAGGAGGTAAGCATGGGCAATACTGAGAGATGCTGAAGGAGGTGAGCATGGGCAACACTGAGAGATGCTGAAGGAGGTGAGCATGGGCTAGATTGACAGATGCTGAAGGAGGTGAGCATGGGCAACACTGAGAGATGCTGAAGGAGGTGAGCATGGGCAACACTGAGAGATGCTGAAGGAGGTCAGCATGGGCTAGACTGAGAGATGCTGAAGGAGGTGAGCATGGGCTAGACTGAGAGATGCTGAAGGAGGTCAGCATGTGCAACACTGAGAGATGCTGAAGGAGGTGAGCATGGGCAACACTGAGAGATGCTGAAGGAGGTCAGCATGGGCTAGACTGAGAGATGCTGAATGAGGTGAGCATGGGCTAGACTGAGTGATACTGAAGGAGGTGAGCATGGGCTAGACTGAGAGATGCTGAAGGAGGTGAGCACGGGCAACACTGAGAGATGCTGAAGGAGGTCAGCATGGGCTAGACGGAGAGATGCTGAAGCAGGTGAGCAGGGGCTACACTGAGAGATGCTGAAGGAGGTAAGCATGGGCAACACTGAGATATGCTGAAGGAGGTCAGCATGGGCAACACTGAGAGATGCTGAAGGAGGTGAGCATGGGCAACACTGAGAGATGCTGAAGGAGGTCAGCATGGGCTAGACTGAGAGATGCTGAAGGAGGTGAGCATGGGCTAGACTGAGAGATGCTGAAGGAGGTCAGCATGTGCAACACTGAGAGATGTTGAATGAGGTGAGCATGGGCTACACTGAGAGATGCTGAAGGAGGTGAGCATGGGCAACACTGAGAGATGCTGAAGGAGGTCAGCATGGGCAACACTGAGAGATGCTGAAGGAGGTGAGCATGGGCTAGACTGAGAGATGCTGAAGGAGGTCAGCATGTGCAACACTGAGAGATGTTGAATGAGGTGAGCATGGGCTACACTGAGAGATGCTGAAGGAGGTGAGCATGGGCAACACTGAGAGATGCTGAAGGAGGTCAGCATGGGCTACACTGAGAGATGCTGAAGGAGGTGAGCATGGGCTACACTGAGAGATGCTGAAGGAGGTCAGCATTGGCAACACTGAGAGATGTTGAATGAGGTGAGCATGGGCTAAACTGAGAGATGCTGAAGGAGGTGAGCATGGGCTAGACTGAGAGATCCTGAAGGAGGTGAGCATGGGCAACACTGAGAGATGCTGAAGGAGGTCAGCATGGGCAACACTGAGAGATGCTGAAGGAGATGAACATGGGCTAGACTGAGAGATGCTGAAGGAGGTGAGCATGGGCTACACTGAGAGATGCTGAAGGAGGTCAGCATGGGCAACACTGAGAGATGCTGAAGGAGGTCAGCATGGGCAACACTGAGAGATGCTGAAGGAGGTCAGCATGGGCAACACTGAGAGATGCTGAAGGAGATGAACATGGGCTAGACTGAGAGATGCTGAAGGAGTTGAGCATGGGCTACACTGAGAGATGCTGAAGGAGGTCAGCATGGGCTACACTGAGAGATGCTGAAGGAGGTCAGCATGGGCAACACTGAGAGATGCTGAAGGAGGTGAGCATGGGCAACACTGAGAGATGCTGAAGGAGATGAGCATGGGCAACACTGAGAGATGCTGAAGGAGGTCAGCATGGGCTACACTGAGAGATGCTGAAGGAAGTGAGCAAGGGCGGACAACACTCAAAGATGCTGAAGGAGGTGAGCATGGGCAACACTGAGAGATGCTGAAGGAGGTCAGCATGGGCTAGACTGAGAGTTGCTGAAGGAGGTCAGCATGGGCAACACTGAGAGATGCTGAAGGAGGTGAGCATGGGATACACTGACAGATGCTGAAGGAGGTGAGCATGGGCAACACTGAGAAATGCTGAAGGAGGTGAGTACACTGAGAGATGCTGAATTAGGTCAGCCTGGGCAACACTGAGAGATGCTGAAGTAGGTGAGCATGGGCTACACTGAGAGATGCTGAAGGAGGTGAGCATGGGCTATACTGAGAGATGCTGAAGGAGGCAACACTGAGAGATGGTGAAGGAGGTCAGCATGGGCAACACTGAGAGCTGTTGAAGGAGGTGAGCATGGGCTACACTGAGAGATGCTGAAGGAGGTGAGCATGGGCAACACTGAGAGATGCTGAAGGAGGTGAGCATGGGCAACACTGAAAGATACTGAAGGAGGTCAGCATGGGTTACACTGAGAGATGCTGAAGGAGGTCAGCATGGGCTACACTGAGAGATGCTGAAGGAGGTGAGCATAGGCAATACTGAGAGATGCTGAAGGAGGTGAGCATGGGCAACACTGAGAGATGCTGAAGGAGGTGAGCATGGGCTAGACTGAGAGATGCTGAAGGAGGTGAGCATGGGCAACACTGAGATATGCTGAAGGAGGTGAGCATGGGCTAGACTGAGAGATGCTGAAGCAGGTAAGCATGGGCAACACTGAGAGATGCTGAAGGAGGTGAGCATGGGCTAGACTGAGAGATGCTGAAGGAGGTGAGCATGGGCTAGACTGAGAGATGCTGAAGGAGGTGAGCATGGGCTAGACTGAGAGATGCAGAAGGAGGTGAGCATGGGCTAGACTGAGAGATGCTGAAGCAGGTAAGCATGGGCAACACTGAGAGATGCTGAAGGAGGTGAGCATGGGCTAGACTGAGAGATGCTGAAGGAGGTGAGACTGAGAGATGCTGAAGGAGGTGAGCATGGGCAACACTGAGAGATGCTGAAGTAGGTGAGCATGGGCAACACTGAGAGATACTGAAGGAGGTGAGCATGGGCTACACTGAGAGATGCTGATAGAGGTGAGCATGGGCAACACAGAGAGATGCTGAAAGAGGTGAGCATGGGCTAGACTGAGAGATGCTGAAGGAGGTGAGCATGGGCAATACTGAGAGATGCTGAAGGAGGTGAGCATGGGCAACACTGAGAGATGCTGAAGTAGGTGAGCATGGGCTACACCGAGAGATGCTGAAGGAGGTAAGCATGGGCAATACTGGGAAATGCTGAAGGAGGTGAGCATGGGCAACACTGAGAGATGCTGAAGGAGGTGAGCATGGGCAACATTGAGAGATGCTGAAGGAGGTGAGCATGGGCTACACTGAGAGATGCTGATGGAGGCAACACTGAGAGATGCTGAAGGAGGTCAGGATCGGCAACACTGAGAGATGTTGAATGAGGTGATCATGGGCTACACTGAGAGATGCTGAAGGAGGTGAGCATGGGCTACACTGAGAGATGATGAAGGAGGTGAGCATGGGCAACACTGAGAGGTGTTGAAGGAGGTGGGCATGGGCAACACTGAGAGATGCTGAAGGAGGTGAGCATGGGCAGCACTGAGAGATGCTGAAGGAGGTGAGCATTGGCAACACTGAGAGATGCTGAAGGAGGTGAGCATGGGCTAGACTGAGAGATGCTGAAGGAGGTGAGCATAGGCTAGACTGAGAGATGCTGAAGGAGGTCAGCAAGGGCTAGACTGAGAGATGCTGAAGGAGGTGAGCATGGGCTAGACTGAGAGATGCTGAAGGAGGTCAGCATGGGCAACACTGAGAGATGCTGAAGGAGGTGAGCATGGGCTAGACTGAGAGATGCTGAAGGAGGTGAGCATGGGCAACACTGAGAGATGCTGAAGGAGGTGAGCATGGTAAACACTGAGAGATTCTGAATGAGGTGGCATGGGCAACACTGAGAGATGCTGAAGGAGGTGAGCATGGCCTAGACTGAGAGATGCTGAAGCAGGTAAGCATCGGCAACACTGAGAGATGCTGAAGGAGGTGAGCATGGGCAACACTGATAGATGCTGAAGGAGGTCAGCACACTGAGAGATGCTGAAGGAGGTGAGAATGGGCAACACTGAGAGATGATGAAGGAGGTCAGCATGGGCTAGACTGACAGATGCTGAAAGAGGTCAGCATGGGCAACACTGAGAGATGCTGAAGGAGGTGAGCATGGGCAACACTGAGAGATGCTGAAGGAGGTCAGCATGGGCTAGACGGAGAGATGCTGAAGCAGGTGAGCAGGGGCTACACTGAGAGATGCTGAAGGAGGTGAGCATGGGCAACACTGAGAGATGCTGAAGGAGGTCAGCATGTGCAAAACTGAGAGATGCTGAAGGAGGTGAGCATGGGCAACACTGAGAGATGTTGAAGGAGGTCAGCATGGGCTAGACTGAGAGATGCTGAAGGAGGTGAGCATGGGCTAGACTGAGTGATACTGAAGGAGGTGAGCATGGGCTAGACTGAGAGGTGTTGAAGGAGGTAAGCATGGGCAACACTGAGAGGTGTTGAAGGAGGTGAGCATGGGCTAAACTGAGAGATGTTGAAGGAGGTGAGCATGGGCTACACTGAGAAATGCTGAAGGAGGTGAACATTGGCAACATTGAGAGATGCTGAAAGAGGTGAGCATGGGCTACACTGAGAGATGCTGAAGTAGGCAACACTGAGAGATGCTGAAGGAGGTGAGCATGGGCAACACTGAGAGATGTTGAAGGAGGTGAGCATGGGCAACACTGAGTGATGTTGAATGAGGTGAGCATGGGCTAAACTGAGAGATGTTGAAGGAGGTGAGCATGGGCTAGACTGAGAGATGCTGAAGGAGGTGAGCATGGGCAACACTGAGAGATGCTGAAGGAGGTCAGCATGGGCTAAACTGAGAGATGTTGAAGGAGGTGAGTATGGGCTAGACTGAGAGATGCTGAAGGAGGTGAGCATGGGCAACACTGAGAGATGCTGAAGGAGGTCAGCATGGGCAACACAGAGATGCTGAAGCAGGTCAGCATTGGCAACACTGAGAGATGTTGAATGAAGTGAGCATGGGCTAAACTGAGAGATGTTGAAGGAGGTGAGCATGGGCTAGACTGAGAGATGCTGAAGGAGGTGAGCATGGGCAGCACTGAGAGATGCTGAAGGAGGTGAGCATGGGCAACACTGAGAGATGCTGAAGGAGGTGAGCATGGGCTAGACTGAGAGATGCTGAAGGAGGTGAGCATAGGCTAGACTGAGAGATGCTGAAGGAGGTCAGCAATGGCTAGACTGAGAGATGCTGAAGGAGGTGAGCATGGGCTAGACTGAGAGATGCTGAAGGAGGTCAGAATGGGCAACACTGAGAGATGCTGAAGGAGGTGAGCATGGGCTAGACTGAGAGATGCTGAAGGAGGTGAGCATGGGCAACACTGAGAGATGCTGAAGGAGGTGAGCATGGGCAACACTGAGAGATTCTGAATGAGGTGAGCATGGGCAACACTGAGAGATGCTGAAGGAGGTGAGCATGGCCTAGACTGAGAGATGCTGAAGCAGGTAAGCATCGGCAACACTGAGAGATGCTGAAGGAGGTGAGCATGGGCAACACTGATAGATGCTGAAGGAGGTCAGCACACTGAGAGATGCTGAAGGAGGTGAGCATGGGCAACACTGAGAGATGATGAAGGAGGTCAGCATGGGCTAGACTGACAGATGCTGAAAGAGGTCAGCATGGGCAACACTGAGAGATGCTGAAGGACGTGAGCATGGGCAACACTGAGAGATGCTGAAGGAGGTCAGCATGGGCTAGACGGAGAGATGCTGAAGCAGTTGAGCAGGGGCTACACTGAGAGATGCTGAAGGAGGTGAGCATGGGCAACACTGAGAGATGCTGAAGGAGGTCAGCATGTGCAAAACTGAGAGATGCTGAAGGAGGTGAGCATGGGCAACACTGAGAGATGCTGAAGGAGGTCAGCATGGGCTAGACTGAGAGATGCTGAAGGAGGTGAGCATGGGCTAGACTGAGTGATACTGAAGGAGGTGAGCATGGGCTAGACTGAGAGATGCTGAAGGAGGTGAGCACGGGCAACACTGAGAGATGCTGAAGGAGGTCAGCATGGGCAACACTGAGAGATGCTGAATGAGGTCAGCATGGGCAACACTGAGAGATGCTGAAGGAGGTGAGCATGGGCAACATTGAGAGATGCTGAAGGAGGTCAGCATGGGCTAGACGGAGAGATGCTGAAGCAGGTGAGCAGGGGCTACACTGAGAGATGCTGAAGGAGGTTAGCATGGGCAACACTGAGAGATGCTGAAGGAGGTCAGCATGGGCAACGCTGAGAGATGCTGTAGGAGGTGAGAATGGGCAACACTGAGAGATGCTGAAGGAGGTCAGCATGGGCTAGACTGAGAGATGCTGAAGGAGGTGAGCATGGGCTACACTGAGAGGTGTTGAAGGAGGTGAGAATGGGCAACACTGAGAGATGTTGAAGGAGGTGAGCATGGGCAACACTGAGAGGTGTTGAAGGAGGTGAGCATGGGCAACACTGAGAGATGCTGAAGGAGGTCAGCATGGGCTAGACTGAGAGATGCTGAAGGAGGTGAGCATGGGCAACACTGAGAGGTGGTGAAGGAGGTGAGCATGGGCTAGACTGAGAGATGTTGAAGGAGGTGAGCATGGGCTACACTGAGAGGTGTTGAAGGAGGTGAGCATGGGCAACACTGAGAGGTGTTGAAGGAGGTGAGCATGGGCTAGACTGAGAGATGTTGAAGGAGGTGAGCATGGGCTACACTGAGAAATGCTGAAGGAGGTCAGCATGGGCAACATGAGAGATGCTGAAGGAGGTGAACATTGGCAACATTGAGAGATGCTGAAGTAGGCAACACTGAGAGATGCTGAAGGAGGTGAGCATGGGCAACACTGAGAGATGTTGAAGGAGGTGAGCATGGGCAACACTGAGAGATGTTGAATGAGGTGAGCATGGGCTAAACTGAGAGATGTTGAAGGAGGTGAGCATGGGCTAGACTGAGAGATGCTGAAGGAGGTGAGCATGGGCAACACTGAGAGATGCTGAAGGAGGTCAGCATGGGCAACACTGAGAGATGCTGAAGCAGGTCAGCATTGGCAACACTGAGAGATGTTGAATGAGGTGAGCATGGGCTAAACTGAGAGATGTTGAAGGAGGTGAGCACGGGCTAGACTGAGAGATGCTGAAGGAGGTGAGCATGGGCAACACTGAGAGATGCTGAAGGAGGTCAGCATGGGCAACACTGAGAGATGCTGAAGCAGGTCAGCATTGGCAACACTGAGAGATGTTGAATGAGGTGAGCATGGGCTAAACTGAGAGATGTTGAAGGAGGTGAGCATGGGCTAGACTGAGAGATGCTGAAGGAGGTGAGCATGGGCAACACTGAGAGATGCTGAAAGAGGTCAGCATGGGCAACACTGAGAGATGCTGAAGGAGGTGAGCATGGGCTAGAATGAGAGATGCTGAAGGAGATGAGCATGGGCAACACTGAGAGATGCTGAAGGAGGTCAGCATGGGCTACACTGAGAGATGCTGAAGGAGGCAATACTGAGAGGTGCTGAAGGAAGTCAGCATCGGCAACACTGGGAGATGTTGAATGACGTGAACATGGGCTAAACTGAGAGATGCTGAAGGAGGTGAGAATGGGCTAGACTGAGAGATGCTGAAGGAGGTGAGCATGGGCAACACTGAGAGATGCTGAAAGAGGTTAGAATGGGCAACACTGAGAGATGCTGAAGGAGGTGAGCATGGGCTAGACTGAGAGATGCTGAAGGAGATGAGCATGGGCAACACTGAGAGATGCTGAAGGAGGTCAGCATGGGCTACACTGAGAGATGCTGAATGATGTCAGCATGGGCTAGACTGAGAGATGCTGAAGGAGGTCAGCATGGGCTACACTGAGAGATGCTGAAGGAGGTCAGCATGGTCAATACGGAGAGATGCTGAAGGAGGTGAGCATGGGCAACACTGAGAGATGCTGAAGGAGGTCAGCATGGGCTAGACTGAGGGATGCTGAAGGAGGTCAGCATGGGCAACACTGAGAGATGCTGAAGGAGGTCAGCATGGGCAATACTGAGAGATGCTGAAGGAGGTGAGCATGGGCAACACTGAGAGATGCTGAATGAGGTTAGCATGGGCTAAACTGAGAGATGCTGAAGGAGGTGTGCATGGGCTAGACTGAGAGATGCTGAAGGAGGTGAGCATGGGCAACACTGAGAGATGCTGAAGGAGGTCAGCATGGGCTAAACTGAGAGATGTTGAAGGAGGTGAGCATGGGCTAGACTGAGAGATGCTGAAGGAGGTGAGCATGGGCAACACTGAGAGATGCTGAAGGAGGTCAGCAAGGGCAACACTGAGAGATGCTGAAGCAGGTCAGCAATGGCAACACTGAGAGTTGTTGAATGAGGTGAGCATGGGCTAAACTGAGAGATGTTGAAGGAGGTGAGCATGGGCTAGACTGAGAGATGCTGAAGGAGGTGAGCATGGGCAGCACTGAGAGATGCTGAAGGAGGTGAGCATGGGCAACACTGAGAGATGCTGAAGGAGGTGAGCATGGGCTAGACTGAGAGATGCTGAAGGAGGTGAGCATAGGCTAGACTGAGAGATACTGAAGGAGGTCAGAAAGGGCTAGACTGAGAGATGCTGAAGGAGGTGAGCATGGGCTAGACTGAGAGATGCTGAAGGAGGTCAGCATGGGCAACACTGAGAGATGCTGAAGGAGGTGAGCATGGGCTAGACTGAGAGATGCTGAAGGAGGTGAGCATGGGCAACACTGAGAGATGCTGAAGGAGGTGAGCATGGGCAACACTGAGAGATTCTGAATGAGGTGAGCATAGGCAACACTGAGAGATGCTGAAGGAGGTGAGCATGGCCTAGACTGAGAGATGCTGAAGCAGGTAAGCATCGGCAACACTGAGAGATGCTGAAGGAGGTGAGCATGGGCAACACTGATAGATGCTGAAGGAGGTCAGCACACTGAAGATGCTGAAGGAGGTGAGCATGGGCAACACTGAGAGATGATGAAGGAGGTCAGCATGGGCTAGACTGACAGATGCTGAAAGAGGTCAGCATGGGCAACACTGAGAGATGCTGAAGGAGGTGAGCATGGGCAACACTGAGAGATGCTGAAGGAGGTCAGCATGGGCTAGACGGAGAGATGCTGAAGCAGGTGAGCAGGGGCTACACTGAGAGATGCTGAAGGAGGTGAGCATGGGCAACACTGAGAGATGCTGAAGGAGGTCAGCATGTGCAAAACTGAGAGATGCTGAAGGAGGTGAGCATGGGCAACACTGAGAGATGCTGAAGGAGGTCAGCATGGGCTAGACTGAGAGATGCTGAAGGAGGTGAGCATGGGCTAGACTGAGTGATACTGAAGGAGGTGAGCATGGGCTAGACTGAGAGATGCTGAAGGAGGTGAGCACGGGCAACACTGAGAGATGCTGAAGGAGGTCAGCATGGGCAACACTGAGAGATGCTGAATGAGGTCAGCATGGGCAACACTGAGAGATGCTGAAGGAGGTGAGCATGGGCAACATTGAGAGATGCTGAAGGAGGTCAGCATGGGCTAGACGGAGAGATGCTGAAGCAGGTGAGCAGGGGCTACACTGAGAGATGCTGAAGGAGGTTAGCATGGGCAACACTGAGAGATGCTGAAGGAGGTCAGCATGGGCAACGCTGAGAGATGCTGTAGGAGGTGAGAATGGGCAACACTGAGAGATGCTGAAGGAGGTCAGCATGGGCTAGACTGAGAGATGCTGAAGGAGGTGAGCATGGGCTACACTGAGAGGTGTTGAAGGAGGTGAGAATGGGCAACACTGAGAGATGTTGAAGGAGGTGAGCATGGGCAACACTGAGAGGTGTTGAAGGAGGTGAGCATGGGCAACACTGAGAGATGCTGAAGGAGGTCAGCATGGGCTAGACTGAGAGATGCTGAAGGAGGTGAGCATGGGCAACACTGAGAGGTGTTGAAGGAGGTGAGCATGGGCTAGACTGAGAGATGTTGAAGGAGGTGAGCATGGGCTACACTGAGAGGTGTTGAAGGAGGTGAGCATGGGCAACACTGAGAGGTGTTGAAGGAGGTGAACATGGGCTAGACTGAGAGATGTTGAAGGAGGTGAGCATGGGCTACACTGAGAAATGCTGAAGGAGGTCAGCATGGGCAACACTGAGAGATGCTGTAGGAGGTGAGCATGGGCAACACTGAGAGATGTTGAAGGAGGTGAGCATGGGCAACACTGAGAGATGTTGAATGAGGTGAGCATGGGCTAAACTGAGAGATGTTGAAGGAGGTGAGCATGGGCTAGACTGAGAGATGCTGAAGGAGGTGAGCATGGGCAACACTGAGAGATGCTGAAGGAGGTCAGCATGGGCAACACTGAGAGATGCTGAAGCAGGTCAGCATTGGCAACACTGAGAGATGTTGAATGAGGTGAGCATGGGCTAAACTGAGAGATGTTGAAGGAGGTGAGCATGGGCTAGACTGAGAGATGCTGAAGGAGGTGAGCATGGGCAACACTGAGAGATGCTGAAGGAGGTCAGCATGGGCAACACTGAGAGATGCTGAAGCAGGTCAGCATTGGCAACACTGAGAGATGTTGAATGAGGTGAGCATGGGCTAAACTGAGAGATGTTGAAGGAGGTGAGCATGGGCTAGACTGAGAGATGCTGAAGGAGGTGAGCATGGGCAACACTGAGAGATGCTGAAAGAGGTCAGCATGGGCAACACTGAGAGATGCTGAAGGAGGTGAGCATGGGCTAGAATGAGAGATGCTGAAGGAGATGAGCATGGGCAACACTGAGAGATGCTGAAGGAGGTCAGCATGGGCTAGGCTGAGAGATGCTGAAGGAGGCAATACTGAGAGGTGCTGAAGGAAGTCAGCATCGGCAACACTGGGAGATGTTGAATGACGTGAACATGGGCTAAACTGAGAGATGCTGAAGGAGGTGAGAATGGGCTAGACTGAGAGATGCTGAAGGAGGTGAGCATGGGCAACACTGAGAGATGCTGAAAGAGGTTAGAATGGGCAACACTGAGAGATGCTGAAGGAGGTGTGAGCATGGGCTAGACTGAGAGATGCTGAAGGAGATGAGCATGGGCAACACTGAGAGATGCTGAAGGAGGTCAGCATGGGCTACACTGAGAGATGCTGAATGAGGTCAGCATGGGCTAGACTGAGAGATGCTGAAGGAGGTCAGCATGGGCTACACTGAGAGATGCTGAAGGAGGTCAGCATGGTCAATACTGAGAGATGCTGAAGGAGGTGAGCATGGGCAACACTGAGAGATGCTGAAGGAGGTCAGCATGGGCTAGACTGAGGGATGCTGAAGGAGGTCAGCATGGGCAACACTGAGAGATGCTGAAGGAGATGAACATGGGCTAGAGTGAGAGATGCTGAAGCAGGTGAGCATGGGCTACACTGAGAGATGCTGAAGGAGGTCAGCATGGGCAACACTGAGAGATGCTGAAGTAGGTCAGCATGGGCAACACTGAGAGATGCTGAAGGAGGTCAGCATGGGCAATACTGAGGGATGCTGAAGGAGGTGAGCATGTGCAACACTGAGAGATGCTGAATGAGGTTAGCATGGGCTAAACTGAGAGATGCTGAAGGAGGTGAGCATGGGCTAGACTGAGAGATGCTGAAGGAGGTGAGCATGGGAAACACTGAAAGATGCTGAAAGAGGTCAGCATGGGCAACACTGAGAGATGCTGAAGGAGGTGAGCATGGGCTACACTGAGTGATGCTGAAGGAGGTCAGCATCGGCAACACTGAGAGATGTTGAATGACGTGAGCATGGGCTAAACTGAGAGATGCTGAAGGAGGTGAGCATGGGCTAGACTGAGAGATGCTGAAGGAGGTGAGCATGGGCAACACTGAGAGATGCTGAAAGAGGTTAGCATGGGCAACACTGAGAGATGCTGAAGGAGGTGAGCATGGGCTAGACTGAGAGATGCTGAAGGAGATGAGCATAGGCAACACTGAGAGATGCTGAAGGAGGTCAGCATGGGCTACACTGAGAGATGCTGAATGAGGTCAGCATGGGCTAGACTGAGAGATGCTGAAGGAGGTCAGAATGGGCTACACTGAGAGATGCTGAAGGAGGTGAGCATGGGCAATACTGAGAGATGCTGAAGGAGGTGAGCATGGGCAACACTGAGAGATGCTGAAGGAGGTCAGCATGGGCTAGACTGAGGGATGCTGAAGGAGGTCAGCATGGGCAACACTGAGAGATGCTGAAGGAGGTCAGCATGGGCAACGCTGAGAGATGCTGTAGGAGGTGAGAATGGGCAACACTGAGAGATGCTGAAGGAGGTCAGCATGGGCTAGACTGAGAGATGCTGAAGGAGGTGAGCATGGGCTACACTGAGAGGTGTTGAAGGAGGTGAGAATGGGCAACACTGAGAGATGTTGAAGGAGGTGAGCATGGGCAACACTGAGAGGTGTTGAAGGAGGTGAGCATGGGCAACACTGAGAGATGCTGAAGGAGGTCAGCATGGGCTAGACTGAGAGATGCTGAAGGAGGTGAGCATGGGCAACACTGAGAGGTGTTGAAGGAGGTGAGCATGGGCTAGACTGAGAGATGTTGAAGGAGGTGAGCATGGGCTACACTGAGAGTTGTTGAAGGAGGTGAGCATGGGCAACACTGAGAGGTGTTGAAGGAGGTGAACATGGGCTAGACTGAGAGATGTTGAAGGAGGTGAGCATGGGCTACACTGAGAAATGCTGAAGGAGGTCAGCATGGGCAACACTGAGAGATGCTGAAGGAGGTGAACATTGGCAACATTGAGAGATGCTGAAGTAGGCAACACTGAGAGATGCTGTAGGAGGTGAGCATGGGCAACACTGAGAGATGTTGAAGGAGGTGAGCATGGGCAACACTGAGAGATGTTGAATGAGGTGAGCATGGGCTAAACTGAGAGATGTTGAAGGAGGTGAGCATGGGCTAGACTGAGAGATGCTGAAGGAGGTGAGCATGGGCAACACTGAGAGATGCTGAAGGAGGTCAGCATGGGCAACACTGAGAGATGCTGAAGCAGGTCAGCATTGGCAACACTGAGAGATGTTGAATGAGGTGAGCATGGGCTAAACTGAGAGATGTTGAAGGAGGTGAGCATGGGCTAGACTGAGAGATGCTGAAGGAGGTGAGCATGGGCAACACTGAGAGATGCTGAAGGAGGTCAGCATGGGCAACACTGAGAGATGCTGAAGCAGGTCAGCATTGGCAACACTGAGAGATGTTGAATGAGGTGAGCATGGGCTAAACTGAGAGATGTTGAAGGAGGTGAGCATGGGCTAGACTGAGAGATGCTGAAGGAGGTGAGCATGGGCAACACTGAGAGATGCTGAAAGAGGTCAGCATGGGCAACACTGAGAGATGCTGAAGGAGGTGAGCATGGGCTAGAATGAGAGATGCTGAAGGAGATGAGCATGGGCAACACTGAGAGATGCTGAAGGAGGTCAGCATGGGCTAGGCTGAGAGATGCTGAAGGAGGCAATACTGAGAGGTGCTGAAGGAAGTCAGCATCGGCAACACTGGGAGATGTTGAATGACGTGAACATGGGCTAAACTGAGAGATGCTGAAGGAGGTGAGAATGGGCTAGACTGAGAGATGCTGAAGGAGGTGAGCATGGGCAACACTGAGAGATGCTGAAAGAGGTTAGAATGGGCAACACTGAGAGATGCTGAAGGAGGTGTGAGCATGGGCTAGACTGAGAGATGCTGAAGGAGATGAGCATGGGCAACACTGAGAGATGCTGAAGGAGGTCAGCATGGGCTACACTGAGAGATGCTGAATGAGGTCAGCATGGGCTAGACTGAGAGATGCTGAAGGAGGTCAGCATGGGCTACACTGAGAGATGCTGAAGGAGGTCAGCATGGTCAATACTGAGAGATGCTGAAGGAGGTGAGCATGGGCAACACTGAGAGATGCTGAAGGAGGTCAGCATGGGCTAGACTGAGGGATGCTGAAGGAGGTCAGCATGGGCAACACTGAGAGATGCTGAAGGAGATGAACATGGGCTAGAGTGAGAGATGCTGAAGCAGGTGAGCATGGGCTACACTGAGAGATGCTGAAGGAGGTCAGCATGGGCAACACTGAGAGATGCTGAAGTAGGTCAGCATGGGCAACACTGAGAGATGCTGAAGGAGGTCAGCATGGGCAATACTGAGGGATGCTGAAGGAGGTGAGCATGTGCAACACTGAGAGATGCTGAATGAGGTTAGCATGGGCTAAACTGAGAGATGCTGAAGGAGGTGAGCATGGGCTAGACTGAGAGATGCTGAAGGAGGTGAGCATGGGAAACACTGAAAGATGCTGAAAGAGGTCAGCATGGGCAACACTGAGAGATGCTGAAGGAGGTGAGCATGGGCTACACTGAGTGATGCTGAAGGAGGTCAGCATCGGCAACACTGAGAGATGTTGAATGACGTGAGCATGGGCTAAACTGAGAGATGCTGAAGGAGGTGAGCATGGGCTAGACTGAGAGATGCTGAAGGAGGTGAGCATGGGCAACACTGAGAGATGCTGAAAGAGGTTAGCATGGGCAACACTGAGAGATGCTGAAGGAGGTGAGCATGGGCTAGACTGAGAGATGCTGAAGGAGATGAGCATAGGCAACACTGAGAGATGCTGAAGGAGGTCAGCATGGGCTACACTGAGAGATGCTGAATGAGGTCAGCATGGGCTAGACTGAGAGATGCTGAAGGAGGTCAGAATGGGCTACACTGAGAGATGCTGAAGGAGGTGAGCATGGGCAATACTGAGAGATGCTGAAGGAGGTGAGCATGGGCAACACTGAGAGATGCTGAAGGAGGTCAGCATGGGCTAGACTGAGGGATGCTGAAGGAGGTCAGCATGGGCAACACTGAGAGATGCTGAAGGATGAACATGGGCTAGACTGAGAGATGCTGAAGGAGGTGAGCATTGGCTACACTGAGAGATGCTGAAGGAGGTCAGCATGGGCTACACTGAGAGATGCTGAAGGAGGTCAGCATGGGCAACACTGAGAGATGCTGAAGGAGGTCAGCATGGGCAACACTGAGAGATGCTGAAGGAGGTCAGCATGGGCAACACTGAGAGATGCTGAAGGAGATGAGCATGGGCAACACTGAGAGATGCTGAAGGAGGTGAGCATGGGCTAGACTGAGAGATGCTGAAGGAGGTGAGCATGGGCGGGCAACACTGAGAGATGCTGAAGGAGGTCAGCATGGGCTAGACTGAGAGATGCTGAAGGAGATGAGCATGGGCAACACTGAGAGATGCTGAAGGAGGTGAGCATGGGCTAGACTGAGAGATGCTGAAGGAGGTGAGCATGGGCGGGCAACACTGAGAGATGCTGAAGGAGGTCAGCATGGGCTAGACTGAGAGTTGCTGAAGGAGGTCAGCATGGGCAACACTGAGAGATGCTGAAGGAGGTGAGCATGGGCTGCACTGACAGATGCTGAAGGAGGTGAGCATGGGCAACACTGAGAAATGCTGAAGGAGGTGAGCACACTGAGAGATGCTGAAGGAGGTCAGCATGGGCAACACTGAGAGATGCTGAAGTAGGTGAGCATGGGCTACACTGAGAGATGCTGAAGGAGGTGAGCATGGGCTACACTGAGAGATGTTGAAGGAGGCAACAATGAGAGATGCTGAACGAGGTCAGCATGGGCAACACTGAGAGGTGTTGAAGGAGGTGAGCATGGGCAACACTGAGAGATGCTGAAGGTGGTCAGCATCGGCAACACTGAGAGATGTTGAATGAGGTGAGCATGGGCTTCACTGAGAGATGCTGAAGGAGGTGAGCGTGGGCAACACTGAGAGATGCTGAAGGAGGTCAGCATGGGCAACACTGAAAGATGCTGAAGGAGGTCAGCATGGGCTACACTGAGAGATGCTGAAGGAGGTCAGCATGGGCTACACTGAGAGATACTGGAGGAGGTGAGCATAGGCAATACTGAGAGATACTGAAGGAGGTGAGCATGCGCAACACTGAGAGATGCTGAAGGAGGTGAGCATGGGCTAGACTGAGAGATGCTGAAGGAGGTGAGCATGGGCAACACTGAGATATGCTGAAGGAGGTGAGCATGGGCTAGACTGAGAGATGCTGAAGCAGGTAAGCATGGGCAACAAATAGAGATGCTGAAGGAAGTAAGCATGGGCTAGACTGAGAGATGCTGAAGGAGGTGAGCATGGGCTAGACTGAGAGATGCTGAAGGAGGTGAGCATGGGCTAGACTGAGAGATGCAGAAGGAGGTGAGCATGGGCTAGACTGAGAGATGCTGAAGCAGGTAAACATGGGCAACACTGAGAGATGCTGAAGGAGGTGAGCATGGGCTAGACTGAGAGATGCTGAAGGAGGTGAGCATGGGCTAGACTGAGAGATGCTGAAGGAGGTGAGCATGGGCAACACTGAGAGATGCTGAAGGAGGTGAGCATGGGCAACACTGAGAGATGCTGAAGGAGGTGAGCATGGGCAACACTGAGAGATGCTGATAGAGGTGAGCATGGGCAATACTGAGAGATGCTGAAGGAGGTGAGCATGGGCTAGACTGTGAGATGCTGAAGGAGGTGAGCATGGGCAACACTGAGAGATGCTGAAGGAGGTGAGCATGGACAACACTGAGAGATGCTGAAGTAGGTGAGCATGGGCTACACCGAGAGATGCTGAAGGAGGTAAGCATGGGCAATACTGAGAGATGCTGAAGGAGGTGAGCATGGGCAACACTGAGAGATGCTGAAGGAGGTGAGCATGGGCAACATTGAGAGATGCTGAAGGAGGTGAGCATGGGCTACACTGAGAGATGCTGAAGGAGGCAACACTGAGAGATGCTGAAGGAGGTCAGGATCGGCAACACTGAGAGATGTTGAATGAGATGAGCATGGGCTACACTGAGAGATGCTGAAGGAGGTGACCATGGGCAACACTGAGAGGTGTTGAAGGAGGTGGGCATGGGCAACACTGAGAGATGCTGAAGAAGGTGAGCATGGGCAACACTGAGAGATGCTGAAGGAGGTGAGCATGGGCAACACTGAGAGATGCTGAAGGAGGTGAGCATGGGCAACACTGAGAGATGCTAAAGGAGGTGAGCATGGGCTAGACTGAGAGATGCTGAAGGAGGTCAGCATGGGCTAGACTGAGAGATGCTGAAGGAGGTGAGCATGGGCAACACTGAGAGATGCTGAAGGAAGTGAGCATGGGCTAGACTGAGAGATGCTAAAGGAGGTGAGCATGGGCAACACTGAGAGATGCTGAAGGAGGTGAGCATGGGCTAGACTGAGAGATGCTGAAGGAGGTGAGCATGGGCAACACTGAGAGATGCTGAAGGAGGTGAGCATGGGCAACACTGAGAGATGCTGAATGAGGTGAGCATGGGCAACACTGAGAGATGCTGAAGGAGGTGAGCATGGACTAGACTGAGAGATGCTGAAGCAGGTAAGCATTGGCAACACTGAGAGATGCTGAAGGAGGTGAGCATGGGCAACACTGATAGATGCTGAAGGAGGTCAGCACACTGAGAGATGCTGAAGGAGGTGAGCATGGGCAACACTGAGAGATGCTGAAGGAGGTCAGCATGGGCTAGACTGACAGATGCTGAAGGAGGTGAGCATGGGCTAGACTGAGAGATGCTGAAGGAGGTGAGCATGGGCTAGACTGAGTGATACTGAAGGAGGTGAGCATGGGCTAGACTGAGAGATGCTGAAGGAGGTGAGCACGGGCAACACTGAGAGATGCTGAAGGAGGTCAGCATGGGCAACACTGAGAGATGCTGAATGAGGTCAGCATGGGCAACACTGAGATATGCTGAAGGAGGTCAGCATGGGCAACACTGAGAGATGCTGAAGGAGGTGAGCATGGGCAACACTGAGAGATGCTGAAGGAGGTCAGCATGGGCTAGACTGAGAGATGCTGAAGGAGGTGAGCATGGCCTGGACTAAGAGATGCTGAAGGAGGTCAGCATGTGCAACACTGAGAGATGTTGAATGAGGTGAGCATGGGCTACACTGAGAGATGCTGAAGGAGGTGAGCATGGGCAACACTGAGAGATGCTGAAGGAGGTCAGCATGGGCTACACTGAGAGATGCTGAAGGAGGTCAGCATTGGCAACACTGAGAGATGCTGAAGGAGGTGAGCATGGGCAACACTGAGAGATGCTGATAGAGGTGAGCATGGGCAACACTGAGAGATGCTGAAGGAGGTGAGCATGGGCTAGACTGAGAGATGCTGAAGGAGGTGAGCATGGGCAACACTGAGAGATGCTGAAGGAGGTGAGCATGGGCAACACTGAGAGATGCTGAAGGAGGTGAGCATGGGCAACACTGAGAGATGCTGAAGGAAGTGAGCATGTGCAACATTGAGAGATGCTGAAGGGGGTGAGCATGGGCTAAACTGAGAGATGCTGAAGGAGGCAACACTGAGAGATGCTGAAGGAAGTCAGGATCGGCAACACTGAGAGATGTTGAATGAGGTGAGCATGGGCTACACTGAGAGATGCTGAAGGAGGTGAGCATGGGCTACACTGAGAGATGCTGAAGGAGGTGAGCATGGGCAACACTGAGAGGTGTTGAAGGAGGTGGGCATGGGCAACACTGAGAGATGCTGAAGGAGGTGAGCATGGGCAACACTGAGAGATACTGAAAGAGGTGAGCATGGGCAACACTGAGAGATGCTGAAGGAGGTGAGCATGGGCTAGACTGAGAGATGCTGAAGGAGGTGAGCATGGGCTAGACTGAGAGATGCTGAAGGAGGTCAGCAAGGGCTAGACTGAGAGATGCTGAAGGAGGTGAGCATGGGCTAGACTGAGAGATGCTGAAGGAGGTCAGCTTGGGCAACACTGAGAGATGCTGAAGGAGGTGAGCATGGGCTAGACTGAGAAATGCTGAAGGAGGTGAGCATGGGCAACACTGAGAGATGCTGAAGGAGGTGAGCATGGGCAACACTGAGAGATGCTGAATGAGGTGAGCATGGGCAACACTGAGAGATGCTGAAGGAGGTGAGCATGGGCTAGACTGAGAGATGCTGAAGCAGGTAAGCATTGGCAACACTGAGAAATGCTGAAGGAGGTGAGCATGGGCAACACTGATAGATGCTGAAGGAGGTCAGCACACTGAGAGATGCTGAAGGAGGTGAGCATGGGCAACACTGAGAGATGCTGAAGGAGGTCAGCATGGGCTAGACTGACAGATGCTGAAGGAGGTGAGCATGGGCTAGACTGAGAGATGCTGAAGGAGGTCAGCATGAGCTAGACTGAGAGATGCTGAAGGAGGTGAGCACGGGCAACACTGAGAGATGCTGAAGGAGGTCAGCATGGGCAACACTGAGAGATGCTGAAAGAGGTCAGCATGGGCAACACTGAGAGATGCTGAAGGAGGTGAGCATGGGCAACACTGAGAGATGCTGAAGGAGGTCGGCATGGGCTAGACGGAGAGATGCTGAAGCAGGTGAGCAGTGGCTACACTGAGAGATGCTGAAGGAGGTGAGCATGGGCAACACTGAGAGATGCTGAAGGAGGTCAGCATGGGCAACACTGAGAGATGCTGAAGGAGGTCAGCATGGGCAACACTGAGAGATGCTGAAGGAGGTCAGCATGGGCTAGACTGAGAGATGCTGAAGGAGGTGAGCATGGGCTAGACTGAGAGATGCTGAAGGAGGTCAGCATGGGCAACACTGAGAGATGCTGAAGGAGGTGAGCATGGGCAACACTGAGAGATGCTGAAGGAGGTCAGCATGGGCTAGACTGAGAGATGCTGAAGGAGGTGAGCATGGGCTAGACTGAGTGATACTGAAGGAGGTGAGCATGGGCTAGACTGAGAGATGCTGAAGGAGGTGAGCACGGGCAACACTGAGAGATGCTGAAGGAGGTCAGCATGGGCAACACTGAGAGATGCTGAAGGAGGTCAGCATGGGCAACACTGAGAGATGCTGAAGGAGGTCAGCATGGGCTACACTGAGAGATGCTGAAGGAGGTCAGCATTGGCAACACTGAGAGATTTTGAATAAGGTGAGCATGGGCTAAACTGAGAGATGCTGAAGGAGGTGAGCATGGGCTAGACTGAGAGATGCTGAAGGAGGTGAGCATGGGCAACACTGAGAGATGCTGAAAGAGGTCAGCATGGGCAACACTGAGAGATGCTGAAGGAGGTCAGCATGGGCTAGACTGAGAGATGCTGAAGGAGGTGAGCATGGGCAACACTGAGAGATGCTGAAGGAGGTGAGCATAGGCAACACTGAGAGATGCTGAAGGAGGTGAGCATGGGCAACACTGAGAGATGCTGAAGGAGGTCAGCATGGGCAACACTGAGAGATGCTGAAGGAGGTCAGCATTGGCAACACTGAGAGATGTTGAATAAGGTGAGCATGGGCTAAACTGAGAGATGCTGAAGGAGGTGAGCATGGGCTAGACTGAGAGATGCTGAAGGAGGTGAGCATGGGCAACACTGAGAGATGCTGAAAGAGGTCAGCATGGGCAACACTGAGAGATGCTGAAGGAGGTCAGCATGGGCTAGACTGAGAGATGCTGAAGGAGGTGAGCATGGGCACACTGAGAGATGCTGAAGGAGGTGAGCATAGGCAACACTGAGAGATGCTGAAGGAGGTCAGCATGGGCTACACTGAGAGATGCTGAAGGAGGCAACACTGAGAGATGCTGAAGGAGGTCAGCATCGGCAACACTGAGAGATATTGAATGACGTGAGCATGGGCTAAACTGAGAGATGCTGAAGGAGGTGAGCATGGGCTAGACTGAGAGATGCTGAAGGAGGTGAGCATGGGCAACACTGAGAGATGCTGAAAGAGGTGAGCATGGGCAACACTGAGAGATGCTGAAGGAGGTCAGCATGGGCTAGACTGAGAGATGCTGAAGGAGGTGAGCATGGGCAACACTGAGAGATGCTGAAGGAGGTGAGCATAGGCAACACTGAGAGATGCTGAAGCAGGTGAGCATGGGTTCTTGGTATTATCCTTCCTCAGGAAAGCCATATATAGACCTGTTCCCGATGACCCCTAATTACTTAATGGCCACAGGCACCAAAAAGTGGCAAGGATCTACCCATGCATACTTGGCCACTTTATTTTCCTATGCCACAGTTCCAGCAGTACTCAATGCCACACTCTGATAAGACTGGGAAAATGTAGTTGCATCCACACTAGTTCCCTGCCATTACACCATCAGGCCTTTTTCAGTCAGATGAATGTCATTAATAGCAGTATGACAATAGAAAGACTATACAAAGTTGAACCCAAGCGGAGACCCACAGCAACCCTGGTGGTATCGTCATCCATTCTCAAGCCAGGGATGAGATGGGGAATGCATTTGGCAACGCACCAGATTATTTTGTTGAAACAGACAAAAATCAGGAGAAGCCAAATCATTGCATGCTTTCTGCAGCCTAGATTCTGTGGTATAACTGTTCTCATTGATTCAAGAATAATTCCCAGAACAATACAATATATACAAAATCAACCATTATATTAATAGCATGATATTTATAGAGTAGACTACTGTCTGCATTATCTTAATGGTACTCATCCGCAGCCACATATATACATACAGGATATTACTAACTACTAAGAGTAAACATGAGATATAATTATGACAAGTGTCACATTCCACATCTCCTTTTCTCTGGGATGGAGTCAAAGTCTATCAGGAAGATGGATAGCTGTGCCGGTATGAGATAGAGTGATAATCAGGTTTGGGTACGTCTTTGGACCGGTTCTCCAACGTTGCTCTCCAAGTGAGGTATTGGGTTCAAATAACTTTGGTTTCTACTGATGTGTCCACTGGACATATTCACTATTTATGATCGAGGGGTTGTTATAGATGACATTACACACCTGCTATTGGTTGTTCTCCTGTGGTAACCGATACTTCAGTGTTGTCTGGATGTACAGAGAGTGGCTGTGCTTGGTGATGGCAGTCAAAGTGTTTCTTCTGTTTAATTCTTTGAACTCTATGTTCTGTAGATGACACTTTTCCAATCTGGGCTGAGCTTATCCTTGTGTACAAGAATGTTTGCTCTAAGCAGTCTTCCCACTAGGAATTCAGCTGGTGAGAGTCCACAACAGTGGAAAGGATTTGACCTATATGTCAGTAAAGCCATCATGGGTCTTTAGCTCAATACAATAGATTTTTTACTGTCTTCGCTGCCTTTTTTACTTGCCCATTGCTTTGTAGTGGGGGCTGCTGGTGATGTGGTGAAAATTGTAGGTCTGAGAACTCTCGTGATGAATACTGAGGTCCATTGTCGATCATCACAATTTCGGGTATCCCATGACGAGAGAATATCTCTTTAATACCTTCGATCATGGGATGGGTTGTAGTTGCTGGCAATTTAAAGACTTCTGGGTATCTTAAGAAGTAATCGACAATTACAATGTATTGGGCACCATTAAATTGTAAGGAATGAATCAGTTGAAATATTTTCCCAAGAGTTGTCAGCAAGTGGTGTTGGAATGTTCCTTGTTGTGAATTGCTTAGCATATGCTTTGATTGCTTTACCATGTCGTTGATTTTTGGTGATATGCCAGACCACCAAACTGAGGAATTGGCACCAAAGAGGACACTTTTGTATTCCTTGGTGACTTGTGTTGGTCTTAGAGAGTTTGCCTTATTTTGGTACTACAATACGTCTGTCGTAAAGTAAGAGTATCCATCATGAAATGTAGGATCACTGCAAGCTTTCCAGTGTGGTTTGATTTCTGGAGAGATAGTTGCATCAAATATACCCATAAAATTCAGCTTTTTTTCTTGAGGGTCCATATAGGATTTTGCTAGGGGGAGTCAACTGAGGTTTCTTTAGTTGCTTTTGCGTACTCACTGATATCGCTGTGACCTCCACTACTCATTTGAGACACTCTTTCTATTCACCTGTATCTGTGTGAGCCAAGATGAACTCAGGTTGGCTAGCATCTATGTAATTCTTGCTTTCTACTTGGGATACGTTTATGGAAAAACACTGTTAACTCTAATGGCCTTTCCTTTTGCATCAATGACATGGTGCCTCTTTGGCAGGGAATTGATTTCTATGGGGTGTTGACCTCTTCCACAATGTTGTCATGCTTAGCTTGTGTGTCAGAGATTGATATCTTGACAGCAAGAAGCTGTGGGAGAATAGCAACAACTGCTCAAAGGAACAGTCAAGAGTGAAGGAAAAAGCCTCGACAGTAACTCCCTCTGGGATGAGATAACTTTCAATGTTTCTGGCGATCTCGCCGTGGTTCAAGCTTGTCGAGGCTTTTTCCTTCACTCTTGACTGTTCCTTTGAGCAGTTGTTGCTATTCTCCCACAGCTTCTTGCTGACATTCCATCATCTTGGCTTTATCAAGAGATAATGCTGCATCCAATTGGAGTCGATACAATAGTGCGCTGTCATTAATTCCTATTACCAGCCGATCTTGATCATTTCGTTCTTCAATTCCTTGTAGTTACAGGTTTCGGCCAACTTGATAGAGTTCAATTATGTACTGTTCCATTGTCTCTCTTCCGAGTTGATTATGCTGGTTGAATCTCGCTCTCACAAATATCATGTTTAGTCACACATGGAAGAAGGCATCAAATTTCACTATGACCGTGTCATAGACTGTGCTTTATTCCTCCGTGATATTCATAGACATGAGTATCACTTCTGCTTCATTGCCCAAGCAGTATAGTAGTGTATTGACTTGCTTGCTGTTGCTGTCCTCTGCTGGAGAGGATGCCTCACGAAATTGAGTGAATTGATGTTTCCATCTGGGCCAGTTATCAGGGTTTCGAAAGTTAAAGAGCTCTGGAGGTTGGAGAGGTATTTGGGCCATAGTTCACCACTGCCACCATGTGGTATAACTGTTCTCATTGATTTCAGCAATGATCCCCAGAACAATACAGGCATATGCTTTATATATAAAATCTATTAATAGCATGATAGTTATAGTGTAGACTACTGTCTGCATGATCTTAATGGTACATATAAGTAACCACAGAATATACAATATTACTAATAACTAATAGTAAACAGTGTGAAATGTGCTGGGTCACATTCCACAGATTCCACGGAATTTTGTCACCATGCATGCATCCCAGAACTTCTGGAAGCACGCTTCATGACCAGTTAGTGTGGCATTGCCATGATCCATAGACCATGCTGAAAGGGCATCCTCCACAAAAGAGACGGAAGTAAGATGGCAGGGTGGCAGGTCATGAGTGGCAGCAGCTGAGGTCAGTAAGCTTAAGGCTCAGTTCCTTCACCAGCTCTTTATGCACTTTGCATCTCATGAGATGATTGAGGCGGTTGTTCGACATTGTTGTTGTATGAAGTCACCCTTCTCAGCACACTGAAGGCTCGTTCAGATCTTGCATTAGTTACCGGCATAACCAGAACAACCTTAACATGACCTCTGGTATGAGGGGCCAGATGCTTTTGTTCTTTTTGAGGAAATCAACGACATTTTGCAATGTATCACCACCACCTTCATCTTGACTGAAACTGCAATAGGACTCTGCCATTATAGATAACTGGATTCTTAAGGTATCAGGGTCAAACTCAGTGTAGAACTCAGATAGTTCGTCAACATTTTGTGAGACAGGTTGCATATGTGGTGTAGTCCTTCTGATTAAAACGCTCTTCAATGCAGCTAGCTACAGTGTCCACAGCCTCAAAATAGATTTGGCGGTAAAAGTTCTCTACATTGGTACGTATTCCTTGTAGGACAGTGACAGATAGCTTGGCATTCACTTGAGCATCCACTGCACATAGCTCTGCCCTCTGAAGGCAAGTGCTGAGGTTATCTGAATGTACAATGGCAAGCTGAAGACCATAGAAGAAACTAAAAGTTTGCATTTTAGTCTCCACTCCAATTATTCTTGCCTTCATTTCAGAGTCTTTGACATGGTCTTGTGCCCAGTCCCATAGGATCATGAGAGTGCCATGATTTTTCAGAATAGCACTCAGTGATCCTGCTCGGACAGTCCACCTTGTTGGGCAGAGGATTTTCAGAGTTGGTGAGTCAATATTGTCTACATGGAGATCATGTTCCATTTGCCCCAGAATTTCTGATTGCTTTCTGCGGAATACTACATCTCTTTTTTTACTCTTCTTTATTAATTTAGTAATTTCATAAGCCACATCAAGCGTGTCTTTCAACAGGGAAATATTTTTAATTGTATCCCCGACAGCAGCAAGTGGCAATAGCAGTGTGTTAGTAGACATTTTTCATTCAGTTTCTTGATTTGTGCAGCAACCCCATTTTTTGTTCCAGTCTCATGGTCGAACATCCGTCATAACATTGCCCACGGGCATCTTGAATTTTGAGATTCATGCGTAGCAGCACATCTTTTATGCAAGCAACATTTGTGAGAAACTGACATTAGACCAATACATTCCTCACTTACTGTCATCTCATTCACCCAACATATGCAAATCACAAGTTGTTCAATGTTGCTTGCATCTGTACTCTCATCAGCCAAGATACTGTAACGTTCAGATTCAGCTATGTCAGCTGCTATACCATGAAGCACTTTTAGAGCCATGATTTGTAAGATTGCATTCTGAGCATCTGGACTGATATGCTTGTCGTAAGACTTTTCAATCGATTTACGAAGCACTTTATCATCTTCAACTCGCAGAAGGAGGAGTTGCTTGAAATTTGACTCCTCCTCTTGCTTGCCCTTACGAAGGCCTATACCCTGGCGGGCAAGATAGGATACACTTTGAATGATTTTCAGGAGGCATTTCCTATTTTCCTCTTTCTGACTCTAAAGCTGCTCAGCTGCTCATCAATATGACAAGGTTGAGTTAACATAACAACTGCATGCTAGTGACATAGCGCGCTTTCGTGCTTATAGAAACCCTTGTTTTTACACAGAGCATTTTTCCAATTTCTGAACCCATCAGACAAGAAGGAGGTTTCAGACCTTGTATACAGCTTAAGCAGTCTCTTTAAATTGGCTGTGCCACAAGTGTGGTAAATAATAGTGTCAGATAATGCAGCCATGAAAAGTGCGAGTACCAGGCTGGTTGGAATGCTCGTTGATGACCCATCTTGCTTTTAAGATATTCTACTGGCTTCTTGTTGCTGCTCCTGAGAGATATCAAAAGTACTTGTAGCTTGAGACAAAGTCTAATTTTGCAAAAACAACTACAACAACAGGGTCTGTCAATATATGATTGTTTAATAAGGATTCACTGATATCAGAGGCTGAAATGCCCGCATAAAAATTGAGAGGCTTAATGGTGTTATCATGTGATGAATTATGACAGACGTACCTGTTCAGATTCTTCTGGGTTTTCTTCAACCTGTACATCTTGGCTATCAGATCCTTGGGCTTGATCATCAGCCTTCTCCTCAGACTCCCTTTGTCTCTTAGTTGGACTTTGACAAAAACTTAACAAGGAGGCTTGTCTTTTAGGCATGATTCACTATGCAGCAGCACTAGCTTCTCGATATAATATGGCCTGCTACACTGTTAGGGTTCACTCTTGTATTGCTTAGTATTCCGAATAATGATTAACAGCACATTAGGTTTATAGCAGAACTCAACATAAGGCAGTGGAGAGCTTACTTATATAGGCACTCCACTGCTGTCATGGCAAAATCAAAATGAACCAATGAAATACATGAACTATATAAATGTCAAAATGATCCTAACAGCCCTCACAACTAAAGTGTTAGTTCCATGGTATGGTCTGAGGCTTGTTTGGTGGTTGAGTTGTTAGGCTGTTATTCCGGACATACACTAACTGGTCACATGTATTGAACCGATTAGGAAACAAAGTTGTTGTTTTTACCAATATTATGGTGTTGTTCTATGGTGTTGTTCTATCTAGCATATTTCACACCAATTACAATTATGAATGTGCTATAACTTGTTAAGTCAACACCTTCAACAGCTTGCGAAAACTCCCTTAGAAAACTTGTTTTGGCCAAAAGTTGGGGGGGGGCGGCCATGGCCCCCCCATCCCCCCCAGAAATAACCCCCCTGGGTGTTATCCGATACTTAAAAAGCAATCTTGCCAACCTCTCTTCCACTGTCCCATTGCACACTTGTTTCAAACCATTCTACAGTGTATGTATTCCCTTCTCAGCCAAGCCATTAGTAGCAGGGTGGTAAGGAACAGAGGTAATGTGATGGATTCCATTCTTCCTCGTGAATCTGGCAAATTCATCAATCATAAATCAGGATCCGTTATCAGTCACAACGTTCTTTGGCAACCCATGAGTAGAAAATGCTTCTTTTAATTTCTCTCCTGTTTTTGCAGTAGTGATGGACTTCATCAGTTTCACCTCAAGCCACTTGGAATGCGCATTCACAATGACAAGATACATAATTATGGTCCTGAACTGGTCCCGCAAAATCTAAGTGTAACCCGCTCCATCAGCTAGCTGGCCATTCCCATGGATGCAGTCTTTCTGTTGGAGGAGATGAGCAGTTTCTTGACAGTTTGAACACTTCTTCACATACTGTTCGATGTCACTGTCCATTCCTGGCCACGATATGTAACTCCTGGCTAACGACTTCATTTTATTCATGGCAGATGAAGCTCTTCCAGAACTGCACGATTCCTGGTGATGGTGCCACAAGTGTACGTCACAACAAACAACCTTCTAGCACAGACAACTCCATGGGTCGAGTTTGGGTATGCTCTGAATTCTTCTCCCAATTTTCCAGCTGGCCAACCTTGCAAAAGATACAGCCTCACTTTACAATAGTGATAAGTTGCATCTTTAAATTTGCACTGATCTGCCTTGTGACCTCCACACCTGTAGCAAGTGAGCTTCTTTGGTGCACTCTTCCTTCCCTCAGTGAAGTTCACTCCAGTGGCTAACTGCAAGGAAGTTGAAGTAGCTAGTGGTCTGACTTGTGAGTGTCTTCACATTTAGTTCTCTACTGCTTCAATAGTAGTATATAGCTAGGTCTAGAGCTGTCTGATATGTGAGATTTTTCTCTGTGAGCAACCTATATTGTGTAGCCTCATATACACTAAGCGGCCACACAACATATCAGAGAGCGATGCTCCATAGCCACACTTCTCCGCAACTTCCCGCAACATAGCGACATATTGTGCAATGTTTTCCTCAGGCTTCCTCATTCGACAGATTAACTGGAAGCATTGCATAATACAGGATGGATTGGGGTCAAAATGCTTCGTTAAAACCTCCGTTCCTCGTAGCTTTTGTCTTCAAGGCTACCCTAAGCTTTTCAAAAGCTTGTGAGTTTTAACCCTTAATTTCCCAAGTTATTTTAGACCTATGCCAGTGTTTTTACTCTAGCTTACTTATCTCCTTGCAGGTACAAGACAAAGCAGTGAAAATAATTCTATATACAAC
This sequence comes from Cladorhizidae sp. MBARI D1340-BT2, assembly GCA_028752905.1. NCBI lineage: Eukaryota > Metazoa > Porifera > Demospongiae > Poecilosclerida > Cladorhizidae > Cladorhizidae sp. MBARI D1340-BT2. The sequence continues at coordinate 13,899,725 of JAQNBH010000004.1, read as the reverse complement.
TGTGCGAAGGATGGTACTATCCATTGGCATAGTCATGTGATTGAGCCATAATGTTCTAATTACCAAAAAAAAAATTCTTCCTGATAATTAGGGGGGAAAAGTTTTATAATTAATTTGGGCACATAATCATGCGAAATATTTCTTGATATGAGGAATACTCACAATACACTAACAATACCAAAGCCAGAAATAAGATTTATGTGATTTACATACATCAACACAAAAATATGGAGTAAATAAACAGTATCGAAAGTACCGAAAGTACAGATTTTTGTCTAGCTACCATTTCTTGCTTCTTCTTTTGCCTCTTCCTTTGGGTACAGTACTTCCCTTTGGTCTACCTATAGTCTTTTCATGGGATGTAGACAAATATTTACTTCTTTCTTCTGCAAAATCCCGACTATGCCACTTGACGAAGCAATCTCGATCACGGAAACACAATGGCACTTTACACCCAGAACATGCCCTTGTAGTACGATTTTTCCCTTGCTGTGTGATAGAACAGTACACACATTGGCGTGGTGGGCCTGATTTCCTCATCCTGTGATCAATATTGATGGCTTTTGAAAAAGGTCTTCCACCTGAACCTGTTTTTGTGCAACTGACATGCAACTCTGCCAGGCTTCGTACAAGGGATTCTCGAAACTCCAAATGGCTCATAGGTTTTCTCGTTACTTCTTTGTACAATAGATATGCATTCACCACTGAGATGTCGATAAAATGAAAAAATTATGTTTTCCAGTACTTCTTGCACTGCCGTAAGACATTGTAATACTTTATCAACTGGTCGGAAGTATCTACACCTCCCATGTGTTTATTGTAGAAAAAAACTGTTAGTGGAACAGGTACATCAACTTTTACATGATGACCATTGCTATATATCCTTCAAATTTCGTGAGACAGTTGATTCAGAATGGCCACCATGCTTACTAGAAAGTACAACAATACATTTAGTATCTCTCCAAACAGCATAGACAATTGATTCATCTCGAACATAGCAGCCTGTTCCTCTAGGAGTGTTTAGTTTTTGTATGCTTGAATTACTTCTTTTGGGATTCCCTTTCATTACTAAAGTTCCAGTTCTGTGAGTTTTACGAGAAAACAAGTCTTTTGCCAATGTTGGAGAATTATAGAAGTTGTCCACATACAAACTAAAGCCTTGATCAAGATAATCTTTCAAAAGGCTGAAGACAACGTCATATATACCCCAAACCCTTGCCAGCTGCTGATTGAGAATGATTGACAATTACGACACCTCCTAACTGACATTGTCATTAATCATGACAGTGAGTTACTTGAACATCATGCCCCCCCCCCTTTCCTTCTCCTCCCTCTTCCTCCCCCTCTCCTTCCCCATTCGGTGCTGCTGTAGTTTCATAGCCTTGTCGCTATATAGAGAACGGATCGTCGTGAGCAATCTCTCACCTTTTGTGTGGAGTTTGGACGTCTTGCTGGCAGTATTTGCTGCATCACATTCTGGTCACCTGATAGAGAACTGAGATGCGTTATGGTGTCCATAGGACATTCTGCAAAGAAGTTAGAGCTAATAACTCTCCTACTCTGGATCAGATAGGAAGAGTATGAGTCAGCTAACAAAATAGACACCATAGAAAGCAACTTGAAACAAGAACATCTGGAGCTTTTGCAGGTTTCCCTGAGTACATGCCCTCGTGGCCTGAATGGTAGAGTGAAGAGCAGTCAGGGATGGAATGATGGATAAGCTGACCTAGACTTTCTCAGGTTGTGGTCAAACTTGATAAGTAGAGAGGCATGTCTTGAGTAAGTGATTGGCTTATGACTTCTGAGAAAATGTAGTTGTCAACCTGTAGGATATGTATAGCAATTCAAGACCAGCAAAGTTACATGTATCTAAAATCTTACCATGATGTCAAGTGGTCACCTGTTTCCCGATTGGAGATTCCAGCAGAGAAACACCATCAATTCATATAGGTAAATAATGTCTGCATTGAAGTCAGGATAAGAATGGTCACCTGTGGCCAATAAAATATAATTCACAGATAATGGGATTCAGATGAACTGGTGGTCATAACTATTGATAAGGTCAAAATAAGCAGAGACCATTTCATGATGACCTGTTATCATCCCATCCATAAGTACCACAGTCTTGTTGCGAGACAGAGACCCAATTAATTCCAGCAACTTCATCTAATTCATTGGAAAAGGTAAGAGTCAGGGGGACCTCGTTGCTGAATTCTTAATGTGGAGAGCAATCTGTGCTAGCCAAACTATGATCTGCAGTGCAATACCATTACTGGACCCATCCATATTCATAGATGTTAGGAAGATATTTGATCAAGGATAGTAGAACATTATTGAAAGTCATTCTGAAAGTCTACCTTCAACAAACACACGTTTTAAACATTACCAAATGAAAATAGTTCTGGTTTAGTGGATGATCGCATCCAGTCCACCTCTGATTGCTACTCCAACTTGTCGCCGGGGAATGAAGAATTCATTTAGAAGTGGTCTAATAGTGGCACAACGTATTTGGCTGGTAAGGCGGTGTTATGTCCCCTTCATGTTATTGGTCGCAGATCGTCCCCATTTATTTGTTCAGAGCTGCGAGAGGGGATCTACATAGTCGGGGAGCTAATAGGCTTACTAGTTAGAAAATGGTGAAGCCATTTAGTTAGATCAAGCAAACCTAGGGGAAATACAGATGCCAGCTACAAGGTAGTGGAAGTTTAGAGAGACATGGCTGGACCTTTTATGGAACTTCTTCAGAATTACCTGTACAAATTCTGGTGTAGATATGAGTGTCAGTGAAATGGATATACTGGCAATTGGGATGGGATTCTATGGGTGCATGCTCTCAGCATTTGATTCCTCAACAAAGGCATAAGGTTAATCTGTCCGTAATAAACATTGTGACATATACCTAGAAGGGGCGGATCTAGGTTATTATGATAGGAGGGGGTTGTAAGCTACTCCCCCCAAAATACACCCAAAACCATACCCTTTAATTGAAAGTCTTATTAGCACATCAATTTTTTACCATCACATAGAAGTACAATTGTAAACATTTAATCAAACAAAGAAGTCTTCTCGGATATGTTCTTACAAATGTCTGACAGTTTTCATCAGTAGTAACTACTTCGCCATGGTGAATAACAATTACTAACAAGTCGGATAAATGATCGTCATTCATTGTTGATCGTAAACAGGTTTTCAGCCTTCTCAATAAGGAAAATGACCTCTCCGCTTCAGCACTCATAATTGGTAAGGTACATGCAATTATAAGAAGCTGGTCAAATGAGTCCTTGTTGCAAGCACCAAGAGCTAAAAGTAAATTGTCAGGAAGTGCACCACCTTGGACCTCTTTGTTTTGCCAAAGTCGTTTCCATCTTTCAAACTCATTACAGAGAGATTTAGGGAAAGGAAGATCTTGTTTCCAATGTAACAAACTTGCTAAGTTCAAATGAGCATCATTAACAGAAGGTATGAGACAGAAGCCCTTGAATATACCACTTATCTGATGTAAATCTTTCATTAATCTGAATAAGGAAAGAATCTAAGAGAGGAATATCTTTAGAACTCTTGTAGAACTCTTCACGATTATCGCTAGGAGTATTACACCTATTCGTTTGAAGACTAGTCTTCCTAGAAATACTAGCAGATGATCCCACACTGTCAGCAAGTTTGAGAATTACCTCATATATATCATTTGCTGAAAATTGTACTGATGTTTGTTCTGGTGAACTTGATACTCTCAATGACAGTACCCACCATTTTGTGATCATCAGGAATATCTTGATATCTCTTTTGCAACTTAGAAACTAAAACTTTCACTTCATCAAGGACATTTTTCGTTACAACGAATGCAGCTATTATTATACTCTGAAAGGAACAAAGAGAAGTTTTCAACCCTTGTGCTTTCACTATTGTTTCTTTCACTTCCAGTTTTCATCATCTTCACACAAAGCTCGATGATCATCTGGTGACAGTATGGCATCCAATAGGCACTCATATAGCTCATGAAAAATGTCCCAACATATGTGGCATTCTACCCAGCATGTTTTACATCCAGGAAATTTTGAATGGGATGATTCTGGCATGTATGCTTTAGCTGTACGCTCAAAAAAGCGTTGCCGCTTAGGACTTACGTACAGAAACAAGACTGATTCATTTAAACCAATAACATTTCTCACTTCTTGAAGTCTACAAGAAGCAGCAATAGAAAGGTTCAGACAATGAGAGAAGCAATGTGCTGACGGAGAATTTTTTTTAATCTGTGCTTGGACTCCAGCTTTCTCAGAAGCCATTACTGCAGCTCCATTGTAAGCCTGGCCACAAATTTTAGATGGGTCTAAATTCAATGAGGGATGTGAAAGAGATTCCAAGATTTTTTTAGCTATAGTGGGAGCATTTGCTCTTTCAAGACTAACAAAATTGATTAGGCACTCCTTGATTTTAGGTGTTTGTGGTGCAGACAAGTCTACATAACGAAGGTACACAAAAACGATCTCTTGATTTGTATGTGGGTCCGGTGACCTCATCAGCTATGATAGTGAATGGAAGAGATTCACTTTCAAAGGGTCACACAATTTCTCCCTCACTTTGTTGGCATAGATGTGAATCAGCTGATTTTGAATGTTCTTGCCGGTGTATTTAGCATTTTTGCTGGCAAGATTAAGATGCTGTTGTAAAGTGCTATTTCCTTGAGCCAAGAGTTGCAATGCAGCTATAAAGTTTTCTCTGTTCATGGTTTCATCCGAAAAGTCAACTTTATCTTCTCCTCTGTGTCCTCTGAATGGTAAGCCTTGCTTAGCTAAAAACTGAACACAATTAACTATTTGACGGAGAATCTCTCTGTTTTCTTCTGCTTGTTCTTGTTTCACTTTTGTGAGATGTGAGTCAATTCTGGTATCAGGAGTGAAGTTGAAACAATCAACTCTTTACGTAGCATGCTGATGCACGACAGTCCACTCATGGTGCATAAGAATTCCATCCTTACCCAGTGCTTTTGTATGTGGCCCTGATAGGATGATACCACCAACACTCCGGGTATTGTACCTGTGCCATCACCTCTTTGTCTGTTTGGAGCTCTGGGAAGAGAATACAATAAGAAAAAATTCCTACTTCAAGTTTCCTACTATATAGCAAAGCCATGGAAATTGGTTGAGACAGTGCATCTGAAACAAAACTGTCCAGGTTTTACCCTGCTTGGTGACTTGATGAGATTCAAGGGCTTCAGGTGCTGATGGCCTGAAATGTGATGACAGATAACTGTAAGCGCTTTGATTCAGGAATGCTATATACTACTAGCCAAGTGCCTTAGGTTACCCAATTGAACCCTGTGCCTCTTTCACAACTATTTCTAAGTCTAGTGTATGACCAACTACCATGTTGTCATTTCCTTCATCTTCTCTCCACCCATAGAGGTCTGATCAGGTTCAGTGCATATCCTCTTGCTCACTGGTGATTCTTGAGTAAACACGCCAGATCTGAAATTTGCCAATAATATTAAAACAAATAATCACATTATTCTCTAGCTATTTACCTCTTTAACAGGGTTTTTTATGTATTTTGCTTGGACTCTTTCAATCCACTATATTTAGCCATAGCTAAATATATAGCTTGCCAGAGGAGGCCAGAGTTCAGCTCTTGTGACCCCGAGAGTAAAAGGTAACACATATTTTTATGTATACACATGTGGTTTTAGTACATCAACAAGGTTGGGTGAAAAATAGATCTGGATTTGCCATTTTGGTGCATCATTTAATCTGTTACTGCCTCATTAAAAGAAGATGTAGTTAGCTATAATGAGGAAATCATACTCGTTAACTGAATTTCATTAGTGTACAGTAATTTTATTACTATCGTCATCATTATTATTGTAGTATTGTCCAAAAGGGAGTGTTGTAAACCCCCCCCCCCCCCCCCCCAACACCAACCCCCTAGATCCACCCCTGACCTAGGATAAATGTGAAGTTGTTCAGTCGAGTGGAGCAAGGCCATTTATCAGTTCCTTCCTTTTCTGCCAAAACTTCACTACAAAATGCCCAACACAATTCCACCCTCACCTGATTATAGCACCTTCTACTTCCTTACCTATATAGCAATACCCAGCAAACAAGCGTGCTCCACACGACGAGAAAACATTGATACCATCAAATTACTCTGGGATGTTAATGTGATCCTCAAAGAACATTTCATGTGAATAATATTCAACAGACAAAATCAAAAGCTATAGCGTGTATATGTGATGAACAATCCATGCTAAACTTATTGCACAGAGTGGAGCTAAAGATGTGTTTTTAACTGCAGATGCGTATTTCAAACTTAAAATTCCCCTTTAACTTCATCACCATGCCAGTCAAAATTCTTCACAGACTGTATTTGGAAGTTTGTACTTGAAAGTAAATAGTTCTTCTTAACTCTTCTCCCGGTGAGTTTATTTGGAAAAAAATAAAAAATTGACCATTAAGTACAAATAAATTGATATTAAATCAGAGGTTAACAATAGTCTCTAGCAACCATATACCACAAGATAGCTCTACTGTTGGACATTATTGTGGTCAATTCATGTTGCTAGGTTACCAAACCGCACATGTATGAATAATTATCATTATAATGTTGTTTAATATTAAAAAAATATTAAAATTGTATTGTAGATTATAAATATCCTTCTATTTTCAGCCAACTTTAGGAACAACTGAGATATGCTGTGGTATGACAGACGTTTCCCTGTATAACAGAGAGGACATAATTTCTACTGTATAGAATTCCCACCAATATTATTGATACAATTCCCATAACCAATAATATTGATACAATGTACACAGAATCAAAGAGCAATTATACAATAAAATACTCTGTAATTACATACTCATAGTCTGATATACAAGTGTCCTCGTGCAGTAATACTAGCACTGGATGAAGGTAAGGGGGAGAGTTGAACATTCCTACTTCTGAGAAAAGTACGTCCTCGTGTAGGTCTACAAGATGAGCATCCTCGTGCAGTATGGATGAAGAGAGTGGGGTAGGTGTGTTTGCATCACTATCTTTATCAGAACTCATCTGAACATGGGGAAGCTGTGCCATGGCCTTCATGGTCCATCACTTGCTCCATCAAACCTGAACATGATAGAGTTGTTATTCGTCAACTTATTAGACAAGTCAAGGAATCAAGTACGGCTAGAACTATAAAGGAAAGTAGGCTATTACACAGGTGTAGCTAACACCATGATTTAGCTAGCTCCTCAGACTATTAGGCTTTATATATAGCTAGCAAAGTACATTGACTTACCAGGAGGACTGCCAGGATCAATGCCTTCGCCTCCAACAGCCATAGCTTCGTCCATACTGCCATGGTTTCGATTGGAAAAGTCTCTGCGAGTAGCTCTACTTGGTCACGATCCAAACTGGGCTGTACACGGTAAGCTTCACTCTCCCCTTCCTCAGATTCATCGTCAGATAACCCGAAGTCGTCGTAGTTGTCCAGGACCGCTGTGAGAACCTCATCAAAAGATAGCCTTTCGACCATTTTTAATTCTAGGGCAGAATTGACCCCTTGAACTTTACGGGCGGGATTTCCCTAGTTACCATGGCGCTATTGCCGTATAATTTTGAATGGAGCTGCAGTTAGAATAGCTGATAATTTTTGTTTTGCAAAACAACCCAACGATTGATCTTTTATGATTTTTCAAAAGCAATTACGCCATATGGCGCTTACACCGGGAAAAGAGTTAAGCTTGAGAGGTGGTAGCATCGCGCCACTAGTTACAGCCACGAGGATTTCCTTCTGTACGATATTGATCGTCGTCAAAAAGGGTAAGGGGAAGGGGGAGGGGGAAGGATCCAATTATGTTAGCAATTGTCTCCTATAGACCCTTTACCTCATACACCCACTTATAGGTATGGTAAAGCATCGGAAATAATTACTTCCACCTTGTAAAGGGTTTCCATGCATGCGACTAGAATGGTAAAGAGAGAAGAGAACCTAGGTCCGATGGGCGATGAATTGACACATTTCCATTAGGATTTCGGAAGAATACCATCCAAGGTATGTGAGTGTACAAAGGCTCTGGGCTATTTTAGTGTGCTGTATGGACAGGAGGGGTAGTCTCTAGCTCTCTACACATGACAACTTGGTATTAATATTGGTTTTATAATTTTTAAGTAGCCAAAAATAGAAGTCTACTAGGGCTTTATATCCCAACGGACTCATGAGAACTATTAAATGCCAACTTCATATCCAACCACCTCTCTTATTGTGGGACTATATCAAGAGAAACAAAGGTCTGGTCAAAGTCTATGGATAGCTGAATAGAGAAGGTAGACATGACTGATACAGTGGATGCAGTCTTTAATGAGCTGAAGAAACAGCTGAGTACCTTCCCTGTGTGAAGAGAGAGGAAACAGCTTCGTTTGACTCCTTGAAGAACTCCTGTGATGGTAAATCCATTGTTTTGCAAGTCGATTTCTCTGAAAATGTGACAATTGCAGCACAGAAAGAAGTACAAGTAGCACCACGCTCAGGCAACGATCTTCACAACTCACATTTGGATCAACAATGCTACCAATTTCATGTTGGTAGTAATTTCAGACGACCTTGACCAAACGAAATACAGCATTTTCGTCTTCATGTCACAGTATATTTTCCGAAGTCTCCGAGAAAAATTCCCAAGCATAGAAACCGTCAATGTTCTCAGTGATTGGCCAACTTCTCAGTTTAAGCAGAGGTTCCTCTTTTCAAATCTCCACTACTGGGATCAAGACAATGACACTATCAGATGTAATTTGTTTGCCACATCTCATGGAAAAGGTGTCGTAGATGGGATTGGAGGGACAGTGAACAGGGCAGTTTGGAGACACATTCGTTCAGATAGAAGTCATCACCTGTGGGGGACTCAAGCCTCCATTAAACTGAAGAGTATTATTATTATTAGTTCTGGAATATAATTGTGTATCTTGTTTCCTTTGACTGTTTTGGTGACTCTCTGTGTTGCAATTGGTTTTGAGTTGGAAATTCTATGTTTTCTTGTCGGGTGTTTCTTTCATGTTAGATTTATATTAGCTTATAAGGAACTCTATGGGAATCCTATGTGTTGAATTTCTGTGCATGTATGTAAGATGGAAAGATGTAATGTATGTGGGCTGGAAGGAGATAAAAAGGTCTTGCCAGCCACTGTTGAGTCTCTCACTCAAGTTCTTAATAATTGTTATTTAAAGAGGACTTCTGACCACAGGCTGAGTGTAGTGTTTGACTAGGACTAGATCCAATTGAAGTATCCTTCACATCACCACTCCGCAAAAGTATTCAGCACTCGCCAAACAGCTTTGCCCAAATATTCAAGTTGAATTTGTTGCCAAGAGTGAGATTGATCAACAACTGTATTTCTGGATGCCAAATGGGAAGGAGTGATGGCAGTCCCCCAAACACACAAAGTTCATTGTATTCAAGCTTCTGGTGCAGATGAGGTCAAAGTAGCTGATACTTCCAACGAGATAGAGAAATGTTTCCGAGTTGGTCGAATCCGCAACACCAATGATGTCACTCCTCCGACCAATTCAACAATTGAACAGGATTGTCCCATCGAAGTTGATTCCCAGCCTCAGCTACCAGCACTGAACTTGACAATTGGATTGTGGGTTGTTATGGAGTATGACGGTGAAAAATGTCCAGAGGGGGTGACCTGTATATAGGATTCTAATGTTTCATGCATAGAAGTGCAAATGCTTGGAAGTGGCCGAGAAGTGAAAACAAAAATCTTCTACTCAAGAAACAAAATTGTATGTATCATAAACCCACCAAGTGTTGCAGGAAATCGAGGACAGTTTCCATTTGAAAACATTTAGCATCCGTTTATGTTATGCTTACAAGTACTTACTTTGCCTAGCAATGCTCAAAATTCTATCCTTAATCACACATATACGTCCGTCATGGGTTTTCTGTACGTCCGTCCCAAAGTTTAATGAGGATTAATTTGATTATACAATATTCAACAGTTAGGCTTTGGGTTATTAAACATTACTTCTATGCCTTAGTATATATGAACATTTATAAAATATCCCTAGTAACTTCACAGAGTTTGGGCTTTAAACATTCCTACTCTATCATTTCCCATTTTTCTGCGTCCGTCCGTCACTGCCCTTTAACAAGCCCTAACCCCTCCTCTGTATTTTGAAAGTGAAAATTATTGCCTGTCGGGGTTTATTTAGAAAATTTGTATATAAGGTGGGGGCTACTGGAGGAATCTGGATATGATGGTTAAAGAGGTGAATACAATTTGAAGTTGATTATTGAGAAGGTTATTTTATGCCAACTGAGAGTGCATTGAGAGTGTATACACACAAACATTATATATAGAGAGAGAGAGAGAGCTTTTCTGCTTTTTGCTGTTGAATAACATTTTTTTCTTCTGCAATTTTATGCATCAAAGATACTGAGGCGTCAAAGATACTGAGAAATATTTTCCCCCTTTCCATAGTGGTTTAATATATATATAGCTTTTAGCTACTTCTTGGCAACCACCCCACCCCTTCCACCTGTTATAAGAGCTGCAGCACATGCTTTATGAGCCTATATCTGAAGTTCATGGAGTGTTAAGTGTTACAGATGCCTTAGTTGGAAAGACATGCTGGCTGGAATGAGAGGGGCTAAATGACTTGCTGATGTATAGTGAAGGTTGCTAAATTCCATGAAGACAGTCTTACAGTGACATACAGGTGTTTTATTTGCAGCAATGCCAAGATGGAAATTACATGATACTTTTGGACAGACAAACACACACACACCACACACAGACACCAACGCACACACACCACACACAGACACCAGTGCACATACACCACACACAGACACCAATGCACACACGCACTCGTGCATGAACATACATACACGCAAACACATGCGTGATACATGCGCGATATGGAAACCCGCCCAAGTGAGTTTTGTCTGAGACGTGAGTTTTATTATCTTGTGTTTTAGGTGCCTGCCATTTTACATGGTGCATCAAACCATTATAGGGCAAGTTGCCCCATCTGCCTGATACCAACAGATGGCACAATTTGTCTCCACCTTGCTTTGCACCTGTGCGGTGTGTTGAGTAATAAGTTGCTTGTTTGAAGTACCTGGCTGACCTTACATTTGCATCTATATTTGTGTAGGTGCGTGCAGACATAATAAAACAATAAATAACATAAGTGGATGGCTGCTGGAGTTTTGCTGGTTATAGGCTGTGGGCTGTGCATTAGACTAATGCTGCCGAGAATATCCCTGGGGTTATTTGTGGATGTCCAATGATCTTCCCGACCTGATATAGGCTAGAACAATGGCTATGGCTAGGATAGGGGTTGTATGGCATAGGGGTTGCTGGGCTGGGGATAAGATAGTGGGTGTATGGCTGGGGCTAGGATATGGGTTGTATGGCTGAGGCTAGGATAGAGGTTGTAGGGCCAGGGATAGGAAGAAGTTGTGGGGCTGGGGCTAGGATAGGGGTTGTATGGCTGGGGCTAGGATAGGGGTTGTATGGCTGGGGTTAGGATAGGGCTTATAGGGCTGAGGCTAATATAGGTGTTGATATGGCTGGGGCTAGGATAGGAGTTGTAGGGCTTGGGCTGGGATGAAGGATTATCGAGTCAAGATAAAAGAGTTGTAGGGCTAGGACAAGGGATATAGCCCCACCCTATACTACCATATCTTGTAGGAGGAGACCCAGCCAACAGGTGTAGGCCCACCCGATCTTGTGGGAGAATACATGTACTGAAGAGCCAGCCAGCAGGTAGAGGAAACTGCTTGTGAAAGAAGTGCTCACAACTGTCTCATACCTGACTTCAGTCAAGGTGTGGGGCTATAGCTGTTGAGTGTAAAAATAGGCTCATGGAAACATGCAGTGCACACGTTGACTCATGGAAACATGCAGTGCACACGATGACTCATGGAAGCATGCACATGATGACTCATGGAAGCATGCAGTGCACATGATGACTCATGGAAGCATGCAGTGCACACGATGACTCATGGAAGCATGCAGTGCACATGATGACTCATGGAAGCATGCATTGCACACGATGACTCATGGAAGCATGCAGTGCACATGATGACTCATGGAAACATGCAGTGCACATGATGACTCATGGAAGCATGCAGTGCACATGATGACTCATGGAGGCATGCAGTGCACATGATGACTCATGGAAGCATGCAGTGTACACGTTGACACATGGAAACATGCAGTGCACAGGATGACTCATGGAGGCATGCAGTGCACATGATGACTCATGGAAGCATGCAGTGCACATGATGACTCATGGAAGCATGCAGTGCACATGATGACTCATGGAAGCATGCAGTGCACATGATGACTCATGGAAGCATGCAGTGCACATGATGACTCATGGAAACATGCAGTGCACATGATGACTCATGGAAACATGCAGTGCACATGATGATCATGGAAGCATGCATGCACATGATGACTCATGGAAGCATGCAGTGTACACGTTGACTCATGGAAACATGCAGTGCACACGATGACTCATGGAAGCATGCAGTGCACATGATGACTCATGGAAGCATGCATGCACATGATGGCTCATGGAAGCATGCATTGGACACGATGACTTATGGAAGCATGCAGTGCACATGATGAACTCATGGCAGCATGCAGTGCACATGATAACTCATGGAAGCATGCATGCACATGATGACTCATGGAAGCATGCAGTGCACATGATGACTCATGGAAGCATGCAGTGCACATGATGACTCATGGAAGCATGCAGTGCACATGATGACTCATGGAAGCATGCATGACTCATGGAAGCATGCAGTGCACATGATGACTCATGCATGCAGTGCACACGATGACTCATGGAAGCATGCAGTGCACATGATGACTCATGGAAGCATGCAGCGCACATGATGACTCATGGAAGCATGCATGCACATGATGACTCATGGAAGCATGCAGTGCACATGATGACTAATGGAAGCATGCATTGCACACGATGACTCATGGAAGCATGCAGTGCACACGATGACTCATGGAAGCATGCATGACTCATGGAAGCATGCAGTGCACATGATGACTCATGGAAGCATGCATGACTCATGGAAGCATGCAGTGCACATGATGACTCATATGGGCATGCAGTGCACACGATGACTCATGGAAGCATGCAGTGCACATGATGACTCATGGAAGCATGCAGCGCACATGATGACTCATGGAAGCATGCATTGCACATGATGACTCATGGAAGCATGCAGTGCACATGATGACTCATGGAAGCATGCATTGCACATGATGACTCATGGAAGCACGCATGCACATGATGACTCATGGAAGCATGCATTGCACATGATGACTCATGGAAGCATGCAGTGCACATGATGACTCACGGGAGCATGCAGTGCACATGATGACTCATGGAAGCATGCATTGCACATGATAACTCACGGGAGCATGCAATGCACATGATGACTCACGGGAGCATGCAGTCAGGGTTTCATACAGGGGGGAAGCCCTGGGATATCCCCCCAAAATGATTTCCCCCCTCCCCCCCACCCCCCATGAATTTTCACAATAAAAATTTATATTAATGAAATTTCTTATGTAATACATTTTTTTTTTTTTTGAGGGGAAATGCAAGTTCTGTTTTGGGGGACAATGGGACAGCAGATGGGATTGATGGACATCAATTAGATTGTACCTATACATGTATATACAGAATATAGTAGAATAGAAATTACATATAACAGTATGCCTAAAAACTGTTGTATGACAGAGAACAACATGCCATACCTCAAGTTAAAAAGTTTAAAAGTTCATGCGATGACTAAGAAAATGGCTCGTCCCCAACCCTGATGGCAAAGATCCCATTACTGAGGCTGCATTTCCACGCTGCACAGCCACAGAAATCCGCTGAAGAAGATGTTGATGGGAGTCCTCTTCATAAGTCACTGACCTCTGGCGGCGTCCCAACTCCCTGAAGAATGCCTTTGCTTGAGGCCCAAAGGATCCACATGTCTCTACCGCCACAGGTACAAACTTGTATGCCGAGTCCAGGTGGGCGTACTTTTCACCCTTCAAAATCTCCGCCTGTGCTGCCACTGCACCAGCCTCAGTGACTGCAGCCAAAAGGTTGGATGGGGCAAAGGTGTCACTGCAGGTTGCATCCCATACCAATAGTCTACCACTTGACCATGGAATGATGGACATGCCATCAGGTCTCTTTCCATCGGACCGAAGCAGACCTGAGGGCTCCAGCCGGGAAGGGACATTTGCAGCAGTTAATGACCGGTGGATGATGTCATTTAAAGCACCATGGCGAGAAAGCCTTCCCTGACTGTGCCTACAGCTCAACCCATGTGTACCAAACTGGTTGACATCCGATCCACAGTATCTACAAGAGTGTGGCTGGCACAGGGGTGCTCCAAGACGTAGCCCAACTGCTATTTGAACTACCTCATCGCTCATTCGGAGACCCAGTGAGGAGATTGGCAGGGCATTAAGCCAGGCACCTGACTCACATGCAGACACGGCGAGGAGACGAGCTCTGGTTTGGGGGTCACTAGCATTCCGCAAAAGTGACTCTGCCCTTTCCAAAATACGAGGCATGTCCCACGATTTCTGCTGATGGGAAGCAGGCGGGGCTGGAGGAGGCAAGACAAGGTCATCACCCCAGAGTGAAAGGGCAACCTCAATCTCAGGGTACTGGACAGTACTAAACCGAGGGGGGAGGATATGGTGAATAAGATTGGACGATCCATCAGCAGAAGCCAAAAAGGCAGAGGGAGCAAGATGAACCGCACTCCTAATTCCAATTCCCCCATGGTTCACAGGAAGGGTGGCCTGTAGCCAAGAAGAGTCATTGTTCTGAAAATCTATATTAGTGATATTGCTGAGGATTGACTTGAGAAGGTGGTCATAGGCTGGGAGATGACTGGAAGAGAAACAGGACATTACAGCAAATGAAAAAAAGAGCAGTACAGAGAAGGAAACAGAAATTCAAAGATGATCTACAGTGATAAAATTATAATAAACAATTCATTAACAAAATTAATATATAAGCGAAGATATACAATAATGTTAATGTTAATTACAATACAGTGAGTTCAGTAGTAATAAATTAAAGCAAAATGCGTCTATTTTTTTTTTAATGTCGAGAATTGCATTAAAGTCAACATCGGTCAATAGAGGACCTTCTATACTTAAATGTTCTAGGTTCGAGACAGATAGACGACTTCGTAGGTGAGTTTTAATCAACTTCATTTGACTAAAGGAACGCTCTACTGTTGCTGCCAACAGGAAGTGCCATTGTAATGTTCAATAGCTTCCACATCTCAGGGAAAATACCTCCGTACATATGTGACTTGTTCATCTCGTCCAGGATTCCTTGCATGCTAGGAGATACCGACTCTTCTTTACGTTCCATTATTGCCTTTTCTAAATATCTTCCACTCTGAAAGAAGCATATCACCATCAAGCAATGGAGGTGAGGTGTAAGTCATCACCTGCACACTCAACCTCTGCTTCTTTTCTATAAAACTCTGCAAGAATCTTGATTTGCTTGCTGCCGTATGGTAAGGATGCTTCAGTGGGTAGTAGGGAAGGACTGAATATGAACATGGTAGTAACAATCTTTACGGCTTTATCAGTAAATCGACTCTATTTAGAATAAGGGAATCGACATATGGAATTGCAACTAGAGTTCGATACTCGGCTGTGGTTGTGATAGAAGACCAACTGCTTCGTGCAGATCCATGTGTGCCGAGTGTTATATCGTGTTTTTTCCTTCAGCAGAGATATTTCAGACTCAACTACTGAACCCAGCAACTAACTTCCTTCGTCATTTAGATTCTCGAGTTGATCCGTCGTGATATTCAGAAGTACCTGTAACCTGTTCAAATCGATCAGCTTTCTTTACATCGAAACATTCATCCGTGCCAGGATATACAGAACTTCTGACAGGAACACGATACTAGCAACTCCAGTGTAAGTAGCAAGGAGAGCACCAATACCATATGTTCAGCATCACCTGATGTCTCATACAGCTGTTGTAGGGTGACGATAAAGGTAGGATGCTCTCGATAAATAGCCCGTGCACAGCGTTCTTGAGGAAAGACTGCTTTCTGGGGTGAGTAGAAAAAGAGCTTCCATATATTTCCCATAGTTCCAAACATCTTCATGATCTCTGGAACACTGTTAGCAGCTTGCATGCTTGCTAGTTGAAGCCTGTGGCAGGCACAGTGGATGTAAAAGGAATGTGCAGCTAGAGTTCGCCTTTTTTTAAACTCCATTGCATTCTCCGGCAAAGGTGGCTGCTCCATTATAACTGTCAGCTTCCTTTTGCGAATGTCTACTTCGACACTCTACCCTACGCTAGCTGATTTAGCTCAGTGTAGTAAGGACAGCCGCGTCGCCCCAGCCCAACTGTAATCTTCCTATCACAGTTGACCCTGGAGCCAAAATCAGACACAGTGTCTGTGTTCCCTGGTATTGGACCTAGTCGAACACCGTCTAGCCCTTAGCTAGCAACTAATGAGAATAAAGGTAAATAAGGCACAAACGAGGTGTGCCGTCCTTTCACAATAAATTATACAACTCGGTAATACAGTTCTCAATACAGCTTCTCAATACATAATTACAACTTCAGTTCTAAACTAACTCTCTACAGTCCACCTCTTTTATATCTATCCAGCTGATGACATCATCACACCTCAGCCTCTGGCTGGGCACTCCTGAAATGACCTTGTAAGGGCATTTCGGGTGGCCTTCTGTCTCCAAGGTCCTGCCAATCAGATCGTTCACTGTTGTTTGCTGAATGGTGATCAGAATAATCATATGTGGTCTCATTACTATAGCCACTGGTGGTTGACAAACAATTAACCACATCCTCCTTGTTATCATGTGAGTTCTCACTACTTAAACACTCAGTTATCACAGCTATGGATGGAGTGTCCTCAGTCAGGGTTAGGGTCCCTGACAATAACCTTGGCCTATTAGTTTACGATAGTCCAGGTTCTTCGTCTCAAGGAAGGAGCTGATTGCAACTGAAATGGTAGCAGCATCTTGGGTATATGTGGAGCACTGTAAGGAAGTGCTCCTCTGGTTTTCCATTTACAATCCACCGACAACAGATGGACAGCTCTTTTGTAGTACTAATATCTACACACTCATCATCTAACACAGAGAAATATGAGCTTGATTTTAAGCTCTCAATTAGCTTCCTATCTAGCCAGCTATTGATGGCCTCTAAAAGCATCACTGCAGAAAATTTGGATGTGTACTGAGCATTTTGTGGCCCCTCTTTGATATGTTGCTGGAGAAGTTCATCTCCATTTGCAATTTGCAACTAGACAAGGGGGTCAAATATGGTTGTAAGGGGGAGGCGATTTTTTACAAGAAAATGTATCGATCTCAAAAGCTTAAGCACTATATTTCTGTTATTTGCTTTCCTTTCTTCAGCCTCTTCTGCTGAACATTGCAGTTGTAGGACACTCTGCTCCTTTCCTTGTTCTGCCATTCGAGCATGGAACATAATCCCTGTGTACCATTTTGACTGGCTGTGTTCCTTGAGTTGTTCAGTAGCGTGATTCTAATCCTGAATTCCCTGAGTGGTCCATGCACCACTGGCTGTAGAAGGTGCATTTCCAAATTTTTGGCAGAGCTTGCAGAACATGCACTGCTTAGGATCATCGCAGTACACACCCAAGGATATTTCTGCTCCCACTTTCTTGTAGCTGAGCCTGGCTTTGTAGAGTTTCCTCTTCTGCGCTATGGAACACACTGATCTACCTACTGATGGGTTGGGTAATTAGATTCATGAATGATCGTAATCTGCAGTGCATCCACCACTGTGCTATGTTGCTCTGCGTCAGAATGAAGACAATTTCCCATCAATAGTTGGTAAAGGGTAGCTATTAGCTGTTTTTGTATGGCATTTTGCGTGTAATACTTCTCTATATATTATTTATCACATGTACATGTACTGTACATACTTCTTTATATATTCTCTATCACATTCTCTATATATTCTCTATCACATGTTGTACATACTACCTATCACATGTTGTACATACTTCTCTTTATAATCTCTATCAAAGAACATATATTATACTTCTCTATATATGCTGTATCACATGTACATACTTCTCTATATTTTCTCTATCACATGAAATACTTCTTATATACTCTATATTATGTACATACTTCTATATAATTATATTATCTATCATAGGTACATATTTCTCTTATATTTCTCTACATACTTCTCTATATATTCTGTATATATTTTCTATCACATGTTGTACATGCTTCTCTATATTTTATCATTACAATGCATACCTCTCTATATATTCTATATTCTCTATTACGGTACATACTTCTCTATATATTCTCTATAACATGTTGTACATGCACTACTTGTCTATAATATTCTCTGTTTATGGGTACAGTCTGTTGGTCAATGAGAAGGCTGACATACACTGTATGTAGCTTGGGCATCACTGCGCTTTAGATGGCCAGAGGCGTACGCAGACTTTTCAAAAGGGTGGTTATGTATATATGTTGGATGTGGATCATGTAGCCGAAAGCCATGGTGAGGGTAGTAAGAGGGAAATATATATGACCCATCCAGCACAAATCGTGGAAACTCCAAAAATATAGAGAGAGATGATTTTTATTAATCAAACTTCAATATATACACAGAGAAAATTACTAAGCTAGCACATTGAATTCTCTGTGGATGTTGTTCTATGTAAAGTTTGCAAACAGTATCGATATTAATATCCATTCCATAATTAATGCTAAGGCACTGAGTCTTTCCTCACTCTGTATGGATCTCAAGTAGTTGTTTAAACATCGAAGTGCGGAAGCAGATCATTCACAAGTAAAGGAACTGAGTGGGAGTGTAGCAAAAAGCTTCAAAAGGCTATAAACATTTGGAAGGGTTTTGGGGCAGCAGAGTTTAAGCGTTTCACTCAGAGTTTGAGGACGCTCATCTGGTGAAATTTGTACCCACCTTAACTTCCAGTGATGTAACTCTTCATCAGGTATACTCACATTTGGTAGATCTTCAGAATACAAAGTAACAGCAGGTTCAATATTAACAAAGGACGAAGTAGTGGTATGGCTTGGCAAGAGGTATGCAATGAAGCTACCTGGTTGGTATGCTTGGTGAATCTTGATGTAATATCATTAATAATGTGGTCAGCTCATTTAAA
Source organism: Cladorhizidae sp. MBARI D1340-BT2 (assembly GCA_028752905.1). NCBI lineage: Eukaryota > Metazoa > Porifera > Demospongiae > Poecilosclerida > Cladorhizidae > Cladorhizidae sp. MBARI D1340-BT2. Next base: position 13,880,530 of record JAQNBH010000004.1, on the reverse strand, counting down.
GTAATCCTCAACTGAATTAGTTTGTGAATTCAGACGATGCTGCTGTCGCTAAGTTGTGCATGGCATCGAAATAGTTATATTGGACTGAACTGCCAATCTAAAGATATGCTGTGAAAAATTATCAACATCTGCTCTCTCTATAATTCATTGCAACAGTCTTGTACTATTGTCACTCCAGAGATAAGGTCTTGGCACTTTCCTTGTAATTTAACAACAGCTTCTTTAATATAAAGAAGATACCTAAAGAGAGTGACAAGGGAATACAAAAATGCAAAGGACTCCAACGTTTTTATGTATGCAAGGGCATTTTTCTTATCATCAGCAGTCCACCCAAAGTTCAGAAATTCTCTATTTCCATATAGTACTATCTCACACATTTCAAGATGATATAGACAGAAATGCACCCAGCCATTGATGTTCTCTACCCATTCAGTAATGCAAACACGTTGATTATTGAAGACTGCTTTGCGCCACTCTGAGACCTCTTCTGAATGATTTCTTTAAGGAGGCCCTCTCTTTTAGCTGAATACTTAATCCATAATGTGAAACCTTTTATCTGATCTACACAGTTCCTTTAGGTGGAACACAACAGGAACTTTAGCCAGATTAATGGTATGTCTTGCACAATGGGTGTACAATGCCTTGGGCTGCTTCTCTCGAAGTAATGCCTGCACACCAGCTATCTCCCCACTCATTGTTGAGGCCCCATCATACCCTTGCCCATGCAAATCACTCAGTGATAAGCCAAGCCCTTCCAAAGTCTGTATAATGGCATTTGCTATATCAGCTGCTCAGACTCTCTCAAGTTTTACAAATGAAACAAACTCTTCTCAAATGTCACCATTGGCCATCAACAAAACGAAGGCATATGTGCAAATGCTCTACATTGTGACATTAAACCTCATCAGCTAGAACGGAAAAATATTTTGCTTCTGAGATATTCTTTTATCTCAGATATTGTTTTGGCAAGAATCATATCATAGCCTATAATATTAATAATTTCATTTTGAGTCCTTGGTGATAAGTGTGTTGCATTCTTTGCCTTGGTACAATAAAGATGCTCATATAAAATACTGTCTGTCTCAGCAAAAGATTTTAGCAGTGCTAAAAAGTTGCCAGGATTCTTTGATGATGCAACATCCTCCACGAAATGCAATACCCTGTTTGCCTAAGAAAACAATTGCTCGTACAATTTGCCTCAGTATTGCCTGTTTTAACTTATTTTCTTGAACAGCAGTGCTTGTCATTACATCTACTCGTGATGCTGGATTTTCAATTGTATATTTAAGGGAGGCTTTTACCATTTCTGGGGTGGTCGACACAACTTGTCATAACTTTTTTATTTCTTTCTCAATGCAGGTGAAATTTTATCAAGATACAGTGTATTGAATGTGCTTTCTTTTAATATGCTCAGATTTTGCATATCTACTACCTAGGTGAAGTTATGGATCCCACCTCAGTATCAGGGGCAAATATTCTAACTCATGGCCACTTAGTCCTAACCACTTCCCACTTAGGAAGTGCTTAGAGTGATCATAGAAATGCAAAGTGAATGGCTAAAAATATCATTAGCACAACAACTGAATTTTAAGAGAGGTCAACCTGAAGTTCTAAACATGGTATGTATATCCATAATGCATACCTCCACCATGGATGGACTTAAACATGTTTTAGTCATTCACTTTTTAGAGCAGGGAAAGGACTTTCAAATGATATATTGTATACATTACAAAATGAGCAAGTTAGAATATTTCCAGATTCGGAAACAGTGATTTTCAGGAGAAGCCATGAAAAGTGGGTGTGTTTTGGGGGGTATTTTTGGGTAAAAATCGAAATGATGACGGTTGCCTGACAGGATGCGCAGATCATGTGATGACAGCACAGGGCTGCGTGGTTGGAAGCTTACTGAGAGCTTCATTTAGAGTCCTTTTTCAGACTTCTATCATGAACGGTTAGGGAGATATGCTTACCTTTGCCAGGAGCGCCGTCTTCAAGATTCAAACGGTATTTTGTATATAGCTTGATAATGTGAAATAGAATGCACAAAAAGGTGCATAACTTCATAATGGAGCATTGAAATACTCTGAAACTTTAAACATAACAACTACATGCATCAAGGTATAGAATAGAGCAATAAAAAAAAATTAAATCATAAAAAAAAAAGGGTAAAACCTCCCTTAAATGCATCTGCTTGTGCAAACAATCACGATGGTATTGAAGCTTCGCATGATTGCTCAAATTGCAACTCATCTTGATCCAGTTAGAAAAAGGTTTAATTACCAGATAACCTTTATATTTACGTTGGCTAGATAGAACAAACAGAGCACAAGGTGCACAAAAGACACCATCTACCATAGAACTGTAGACTAGCCAAGGATATTTACTGAGCCACGATACATTAAACTTTCGGTGATAGCCATGTGAAAAGGTGCCAGGAAGGACGCTAGGCAATGGTAATTTGTGGTGACATAAGAAAGAGTACCTAGCACCACTAGAAAGCTCATGTCTTGTCGTTGCCTCTTCATGATTGAGTTGTAACTCACTAGTTCCACAACTACTATTAATGCTCACTACATGTGCATCATGTGTAACTGTGCAATGATTAGCTCATTAAGTTATTGTAATTTTGTTTCCACATTATTTAACACTATCAATGTACCTGTGTATAATTAAAATTATATTAATGAAATGTGCCAATGCCTGAAAAGAAATCTGAGGGAAGAAAAACAACAACACGCCAACACATTCCTATGAATATCATTAATATGAAAGGGGGGTTCTGCAGAACCCCCAGAACCACACCCCTGTGTATGCCCATGATACAGGAACTGCTCCCTATGCTAAGTTCCCTCCCATGAAGGTGGGTCAACCATAAGATACATAGCTTCATCTGTTGTTTATCCTTCCCTCAAGTGAGCAGCAGTGAGTCCAGGCATTGCCAAGGTTGCTTAGTATTAGTAGTATTGGTACTGTTGTTGTTGTTGATTTTTGCTATTACATTAGGAGGCCATTTAATGTTGGGACTGGAGGGTTTTCAGATTACTGAAATGTTGGGGCTGGAGGGTGTTCACATTACTGAATTGTTGGGGCTGGAGGGTGTTCAGATTACTGGAATTTCTTGGCTGGAGGGTGTTCAGATTACTGAAGTGTTGTGGCTGGAGGGTATTTGGATTATTGAAATGTTGGGGCTGAGGGTGTTCAGATTATACTATAATTTTGTGGCTGGAGGGTGTTCAGATTATTGAAATGTTGGGGCTGGAGGGTGTTCAGGGGGCTGGAGGGTGTTCAGATTACTGAAATGTTGGGGCCGGAGGGTTTTCAGATTACTGAAATGTTGGGGCTGGAGGGTGTTCAGATTACTGAAATGTTGGAGCTGGAGGGTGTTCAGATTACTGAATTGTTGGGGCTGGAGGGTGTTCAGATTACTGGAATGTCTGGGCTGGAGGGTGTTCAGATTACTGAAGTGTTGGGGCTGGAGGGTATTTAGATTACTGAAATGTTGGGGCTGGAGGGCTGGAGGGTTTTCAGTTTACTTAAATTTTGTGGCTGGAGGGTGTTCAGATTACTGAAATGTTGGGTCTGGAGGGTGTTCAGATTACTGAAATGTTGGGGCTGGAGGGTGTTCAGGTTACTGAAATGTTGGGGCTGGAGGGTGTTCAGATTACTGAAATATTGGGGCTGGAGGGTGTTCAGATTACTGTAATATTGGGGCTGGAGGGTGTTCAGATTACTGAAATGTTGGGTTTGGAGGGTGTTCAGATTACTGAAATGATGGGACTGGAGGGTGTTCAGATTACTGTAATGTTAGAACTGGAGGGTGTTCAGATTACTGAAATGTTGGGGCTGGAGGGGAGGGTGTTCAGATTACTGAAATGTTGGTAAGAGGTGTTTCAGATTACTGTAATGTTATGACTGGAGGGTGTTCAGATTAATGAAAAGTTGGGACTGGAGGGTATTCTGATTACTGAAATGTTGGGGCCGCGTGTGGGTGGGGTGTGTTCAGATTACTGAAATTTTGGGTTAACTGAACTTCAGATCTCCAGCTTATCATACTGTGCCAGTCGACTTTCTACTGCTGCAATTCTAGCTAAACAAAATTTGATTTTCTGGTTAGAAAGAAACTTTACTCCCCCCAAAAAGAAAGAATCAAACGACTTTAACATACTATTATTATTCTAAAAAATAATAACACACTTATTATTGGATAACCAACAACAACAATAACCAAAACAACAACAACTGCAGATGTTCTCCTTACCACTAGATGATTAGCCAGAGAACCCAACACTGAAGCAGCATTGCCACATTGCACAACCACCGAAATGACCAATGGACATATTGTACGCAAGTTATATGTATATTTTTATTAGCTGAAGCTTATCTGCGCATGACATGTATAACATCAAATAATCCGTAATTAAAAAAATTACGATCTTTAATGATTTAATGTTCATACTGCTGAGCCTGTTAAGGCCACCACATATATTACAGCACACTGTGACACTATGCAACAGCAACTAACATTAACAACAGTAATTAATAATAATATCCACAACATTAAGTTATGAGTGTCCTGCTGCTCAAAGAGGGTGAAGGGGAGGAGACCAAAGAACATTCTTAAACTCGCCATACAAAAGTTTCTTTCTATATACTCTACCTCCACTTCCCTATTACCCAATACATAACACACTCGCTCACCTCATCACTATCACTTGCTTTCTCCACACCTTTCCCCCAAAGCAATGCCACTTTCTATTCATACCCACTCTTCTAAATTCATCCAGCCACTGTCCTGCCCCTAAATTCAGTGCACCACATCCATCTGTACCAACAGAACCCTCTCAATTTCCCCACACATCACCAAGAAATGTTCCACATCTTCCCCTGCTCCACTATTACACATGATACACCTCTTATCTGACTACCCCACATCTCTTATTAAGCTCTAACAATCCAGCTGATGCAGTCCTCAATCTAAATTGCAACCGCAGACATTCTTGATCATGCATGGACCTCACTTACCTCTCCTACTCCTGCACCATACTATGCCAATTTATAAAAATTCAGCGTAATCTTGCCATTTACTTCCTCCTCTCAATCCTTCTCATTTCTCAACTTCCTTTTCTCCTTCCACTCACATATTGCGTGAGGGTAGGGGGAGGAATCTAGAATGTGGCTCATCATGAGGGTGTGTTTCATCTACTACTGAATAGAGATGAGTGGCTGGTGGTTAAGGTCTGGTTTGAAAATTCGCATAACAACATGTTCTTAAACCAATAGGTGCATTGTATTGAGAATTTTTCCTTTATAGTTACAGCTGCATGCAGACGATAATCAATTTACAATAAATTAATACTCCATTACTAAGGACACATGTTAACACTTTATGACTAATTACTAAATATTGTTGTCTAGTAGAGGGAGGCAAATTATAATAGTAGACACTTTCTACAAATATTTCACGCTTCAACCACTTCCCCAGCTACCCCTTGCTAAGTACTTTTTTTTTCCTAAGTATATAAGCCAGTACAACATCCCTTATCACCTTTACAGGCTCTTCAGCTTTCTTCTCCACCACCTAGATGAAATACCTTACGTTGAACAGCTTCCTCTCAATCATGCTGGAATCCCTTACACAACATGACTAACTCTCCTGACTCAATATGGAAAGATCATTGGTTGAATAAACTGACTTGCAGGCTGCGTAAATGAATGGCTGCCTATCCTTGGAGTGTAAAACCTATGAAGTATCAGCATTTGTAAAAACCGGCAAAATAGGGACCATGAAAGATCACTTGTCCCTGCAGTATTGCTAGGCAAACTAAGAAATGTTGAAGATGTCAATTGGTTAAATCTGTTATTGGTATGTGATACTTTACATAAAAAATTGTTTTCAATAATGAAAGTCCACTACCACAATAAACACTTCATGCCCTATTGCTTTAGATGAAACCATCATCCCTCGCTCAAGAATCCACAAGCCAACTTGTACTGCATGTATGTTCATCACATGGAGCAAATAGTGCCTCCGTATACTTGTACTGCATGCATGTCCCTGACATGAGGAATAAGTAGCCTACATATATTTGTCCTGCATGTGTATTCATCATAAGGAGTGATCAATGTGCTCTGTATATATGAACTGCATGTATGTTCATTGCATGCAGCAATAAGTGGCATCCTTACTTATAGTGCATGTATGTTCATCACATGGATCAATGAAGTGCCTCCGTATAATTACACTGGATGTATTTTCATTAAATAAATGAATGAGTGGCATTAACTGTATGTATGTTAATTAACTAGAGCAATGATTGGCCTCCATATACTAGTACTGCATGTATATCCTTTATATAGAGCAATGATTTTGTGTCCCAGGTGGCTTGGATTGAATGGTCATGTAGTACCAGGTGGCTTGGATAGATTGGTCATATATCCCAGGGTGGCTTGGATACACTACTCATTTATTCTGTGTGGTTTGGATATACTGGTCTTGTATCCCAGGTGGCTTGGATATTCTGGTCTTGTATCCCGGGTGACTTGGATACACAGGACATGCAGTCCTGAAGATGCTATCTTCTGTAAATTTCTCCATTTTAGTAACTGCAGCTTTTTCCTTAGAGTAGGGATGAGACAGCCTCGCTGGCAAACTCCTTGCATTAGCGACTTCCAATGTAGCTGGTGTAGTTCGTTGGTAACGATGCATATTGCATAATTGGTCTGGTATCATCGGGAATGTGAAAAGGGCATGTACATATATATCCCTGAAGGTGGCCCTGCATCAGGATCTGGAACAAACAAAAACCACCGAGGCATCCATCTTGTTCAGGCGAAGATTGTCTGCATGCCACCTTCCCTTAGGGTTTGCATATAGACAGACCGATGTTACAACTTCCCTTAGGAGAGCATACAGACAGACTGATGATACAACTTCGCTTAAGGTTTGTATACAGACAGATTGATGTTACAAATTAACTTAGGGGTGCATAAGACAGACTTATGTTACAACTTCCCTTAGGTTGTCATACAGACAGACTGACATCTCTACTTCACAGGTACAATACTCGCAGACTTCCCAAGTCCCGCCAACTCGTACAGTCTCACAATTTGTCGTCACCTTTCTAAGACACTCACAATCTCACCATAAAAATCATTTGGCCACCGGAGGATGTTTGAATAAATTCCGTGAAAAAACAATAACATATGCCGAGAAGGCACTATTATTAAAGATATTGCTTCACACCTTTCTCCAACCATCAAAGTGCCACAGATATCGTCATTGCTACAGGAACTTGTAGGGACTTCTCTGAATAACTAGCTTTTGTATCTCTAGAGAAGGGTACTTCCAGTGTAAACCCTACATGATAGCATGTGGAACAATTCAAAAGCTAAATACCCCTGTTAAAGATATTCTATTTTGAGAGATCCTCTGGCTTGCTGGCAAAATGTAACTTCACTTGGGCTAGATCTAGTGTGCAGATAACTAGGTACAAATGACTTGTGATGGTCTGTCACAAAAATCATTGTTAACTTGTACCAGTTTAACCCATCCACTAATCACTGGTTGAGTTGTAGCTAGGCACTGAAGTAGCTACCAGTTCATGTTTGATTTTTCAATGTCCTCATACCGTCGCTGCCCTATGCTCTATTAAAGGATGTGAAGGAATGTAATGCCATGTTCTATTGTTTTAGCTTCAGAGATGTGTGTGTGTGTGTGATGGATCACCTGATCTTGATCACATAGCAGTAGCTAATGCATGTGTGCAGCTGTTTGCCTTTGGCTAGAGTTTCTTCCTCCCGCTGAGTTGTCTACTTTGATCAGCTCTGACAACTCCCAGTCTGCAGTGTGAACAGGCCACCTCATTGGCAGCTGCTGTCTGCACCGGCTGCAACCTGCCCGGACTCCCGGTAGACACCATCATCATCAAGAGTATCTGTCTTCACAGATATTGAAATATTTTGTAGGATTGGATATTCACTTAATGGGCTGCTCCGGCAGGATATTTCTCTGTCATTCTGCTCAATGACCCATCCTTACATCAAGATGTGATATATATTTATGATACCTCCCTGGGTTTCACTAATGAGCATGCACACAGCAAAACAGACCAACGTTCCCATGGTGTGCTTTAGTCAAATACACCAAATATATGATACATATTGTAAACAATGTAGGCATCAGCGAGGAAGCTTAAACTTTAAAAAAAAATGCATTTGATGCTTGCATCATGGAATTTTCACTCACAAATCTATATAATGCATGTCCATGTAATTGATTTTCCCAAGATCACTAGCAATGAAGTTGGCAAGTTCTCTAGATGGGAATGTACTGTCTGTGTTGCTCTCCAGCTGCTGCCTCTGCTGAATTAGAGCTAGCTCTAGGTGGAGCTGTGTTGCTGTCCAGCTGCTGCCTCTGCCCAGTTAGAGGAGAGGATGTGCTAGCTAGTTTGCTCTCCAGCTGCTGCCTCTGCTTTGTTAGAGTTAGTTGATGATGTGCTGGCTGTGTTGCTCTCCAGCTGCTACATATGCTTTAGCTATTGTTGTTTTGTGATGCTTGGACTCATTAACAACTTGCAACTCCATGACTTTAACTCCATCCAAGCCTTTAATTGGAATGCCGTTGCTATCCTTCTCGTCAGCTCCACTTATGCTTTTGTCACAGTCTATCTCCTCAGTGCTTGCTATGTTTGCCTACCCTAATCCCATAGGGCTGAAAAGAGCATAGTGGGTGCTTGCTACCTTGAGACTTAATATATACCAGAAAGTAATTGTAATACGTATGTTATACGTTTATATTTAGTGAGTACACTTTGGGTAACTTGCTCATTTGTTTTTCTGACAAATTAGTAGCAAGTTGTTTCTTTCATGCACTTGTCCCTAATCTGCAAGAGTTGAAAAGAAGAAACTGGTGTGTTAGGGCTAGAGCTAGGGCTAGGGTTTGGGGTGGGACTATGGCTAAGGCTTGAGCTAGGGGTTGGTCTGACTAAGGCTAGCGCTAGGACTAAAGCTAAGGGTAGGGGGCCCTCTGTGGCCTCAGGTTGTATCTGGTGAAAAGGCTGGTGTGCTGGTCATTGGATCTGACAATAGCTAGCTCTATCAGGAAACAAATGGCAGATCCTTTGCCATTTTTATTTTGAAAGTACAGCAAAAATATAGAATTTGTCTGCTACAGTGTGTGGTGAAGGTCTAAGTCATATGTAGCTAATAATGGGTGATAATAGACTTTACCAAGGCAATACATAAGGGGACAGACAGATCCCTTCTTATGGTCAGCTGTTATTCTCTCTCTCTGTGTGTGTGTGTGTGAATGTGTGTGGTGTGGTGTGGTTGTATGTAGTATGTGTGTGCCTAGTGAGAGAGCACATTGGTCTTTGTGTGTTAGTTAGAAGTCCACAAAGCAACACATAGTTGATTATGTAACCCAAGCTTATCTAGAATGGTGGTCATAGTGCTGATAGTGAGGTGTGTGTCTGGAGAGCCAGTGATTGGTGATGATGAAGGGATGGATGGGAGAATTAAGTCCCTAAACATCGCAGGTAATATCTATAACTCCTGTAAATAAATGAGGTCAGTCACAGTAGTGCAGCAGATCGGGGTAATTTTTCAGCAAAATGGAGTCAACAGAGGTATAGTTTTAATCCTGGCCCATATAAGGATTCCAACTCATAGACCAATGGAAGCAGAGTCCCAATGCAGAGGGCCCAGCACACATATCAACCGAGCACATCCCACATGGACCTCATTAAACCACCCTATCACTCCAACATTTCTGAAGGGTTGTTCCGGAGAGAAAGCTTATCCTCAAAAACATGAGGGAAAGAGTGGCCTCAAAGTTGAATGCTTTGCCACTCTTATAGTCATAGCCAAGATTATGTAACAAGAAATTTGACCTTTGTAGACATATGGATACCCCAGGGATTTTGCCTGACCTATGGAACCCCAGGCATTGTGCCCGACCTTGTGAATAGTCCAGAGATTGTGCCCGACCTTCAGGGACTGTGCCCGACCTAGATGGACTGGGACTGGCCTAAGGGTGTGTACTTATCATAGCCGCATCATTTAACATCACTTGACTTTAGACTAGATCTCGCCATTGCATACAATTGTGCTAATTGATCTCTAGAGGCTCTAATTGTGCACTTCATCACACACATATGCAATGAAATCACCACCCGATGATCAAATGAGCTGTGATGTCACAAGAGTATATATGTTATCCAGATTATTAAGATTTGACACTCCATTTGTGACGAACACTGACCATGTTTGTTATGGACACCAGTTATCCATAACTCAGGGTCAAAATGGGGTTAGGTTTCTTCATAAGAGACACATCAGGTGATCCGAATGTATTGGGCTCAGCTCCGACAGCTAAAATGTTCAGATAAATGATCATCATCGACATTCTTGTTGAGACTTTGTCATCTTGGTGTAGGAGCTCACCGAACTTCAGGGAGGAAATATGCAGGTTCCCTCATTCCTCACAATGTCATGGACAGTGTCAACTTCGGCTGCCACTTTCGGGTTAAAATTTTCCCATAGACAGAGCTTCAGCTTATCCTTGGTGGTGAGGACAACCCTTCCTTCTCTTCTGAGTAACTGTGGCTCTGCTAACTATAATGACCGGAGAGAGAGAAGCGACTAGCATAGAGCCCATGCCATGCCAACGACACCACGTATCATGATGAGCAATCTTGCATGAGGTGTGGCTTGACAGATCCATCACCTGGCCGAGTCCTTACTGTGTAGTCATTAAATTTCATTAACAGTGAGATTAATTTTGATCAATTAGGAACACACAACACACCCAAAGTAATCCCTGTCATCAATTACTTCAATCAATCTCATTTTTATTCAAAATTCAAATCGATAACTAGCTAAAGCTATCAAGTGTAAGAAGCTCATTATATTAACCTACACCAGCAAACATTGAAATAGGAATTTCCTTTCTCTGCGATTAAATTCACATTTTTACCCTTCACCCTAACTTAATGGTCTCCATCTCCTACTAAATATTCACTGCTAATATCATTACAACCCCCAATGGAGTTTCCATAAACTTGAATATCAAGTTCCAGAAAAGTGTTCTGAAAATGTTGGGACAAGCGCAAAGGTATGACCTCAGCAAGAGCTTAGCGCAAGGGCAAAGGCATGACATCAACAAGGGCCTAAGTGCAAGGGCAAGAGAATGACAAGAGCGATTAAGATTAGGGCATGGAAAGAAACAATGGTGACTTTATCCTAGGGCTAGGGCAAGGGTCCACAAGGTGTGTCCAACAGCTAGGGCTGACATTCGATGACATCATGTGAGGATGGAAATCATTAAATGGTGCTAATACTACCATTGACTATGACACCAATTATACCGTTATGAAGGCATCTTTACTAAGTTAATTGATAAACATGTATGGTTTCTTTTCAGGGGATGGGGTGTGTGGAGGCATGGCAGGAGTGGAAATTGTATCTGGCTTACTCACTCATGGAAAGGTCTTCAGCATGAGAATGATTGATAAAGTTCCACTCTATTTTCACTGCTCCCCACATAGAACTAGAAATCCGGGCGAATAGGTGCATGCCAACAGGTTACAAGCACTTATGCTTGTAAATGTCCGACACGGAATACTCCGGATCTGAGTTTGATAGCTCTGGAGTTATCATGCCACCTCCACCCCATTGTAAACCTCCCAAGTTTGACTGGTCACAGGGTTCATGTATAAGTACACAACCGACATATAGTAGTGGTTTAGGTCATATCTGTCATCTAGTACCTACTGTGTCTCTCAATAATATTCTCTCTGACACTTTGCCAGTTTTATCAGGAGTGCCCCAAGGAAGTACCTTTGGACCTCTATTATTAATTATCAACATTAAAGTTTGTACCAAGTTCTCCAACATCTTCATCCTTGCTGATCCGACCAAATGTCTCAAACAAGTATGGAATATCAATGACTGCTACCAACTTCAACATGACCTAAATACCCTGGGTAACTTGAATTCAAAGTAAAAACTCAACTTCAATATTAAAAAATGTGTTGCCGCCAAATCTTACATGCACCTAGTCTCCTTTGATGCACTTTTATTAAAGGCAACTCTGTGTGCACACGGGGGAAAAAACTGTATCTGACTCTGGTATGTCCACAGTTCATGTACTGCTCTCACTGGCGTTCACACAAAGTAAAAGGCATCATCCTTCTAGAGACAATCCAAAGGTATGCCAAAATTAATTACTTTTCAGAAAACTGCAAATCTTTTGAGCAAACTGCATATCTCACCGCTAATAGTGGAATATGAATTGCAGGATGTTTGTTACATCGTCAAAAACATGGTATATAGAGTGGAGTAGGAACAGGGGGACTGGGGGTCACTCTCCCCCCCCAATATTTCTGCTGTCATAATATTTTATCTTTAGTAACATATTGATGGCAGTTACTAAATAATTTTTCACTGGCTAACACCTTGCTACTTGAGATTAACACTCTGATGCACACAAAATAGTGTTTTCTTCTGGTCCATTTAATGCACTGTACATGTGGATTATTTCAAAAATGAATCTAGCAAAGAGAAGAAGAAAAGATACTCAGTTGGATATCAAGCCCTTCTTTCATCCCACAGTTGAATGTGTAAATGTTTGTCTGAATTGTGTACAGTTACTGGCCGGATCAGTTTAGCTCCCATTAATAAATGTTGTGTACTACTTAACAGATGCCATCAATGATAATGCAGTATTGAATGATAGGGGTGAGGAAATTTGTTCTGATATCTTAACTCATGATCACAATGATGAGTCGGATGGAAGTGTGTCTATTACCAATAGTTCTGCCTTAGCCAGAAACTCCAACATCTGCAATAGTTTGTGTTACACCAAAAGAATAATCAACCAAACAACAGATGAAGCCTTGCTAAGCAAAACCAAAAAAAGTATGGTTCTGTAAGAAATCTCCAGAAAAGGTGCTTTGTGGCATCTTTGGTATAAGTTATTCACATGGATTCACTTTTGCTCTACCTCGTCAAAAATTTTGCAAGCAGCCAACAAATCAAAAGTTACATTTATGAGCACAAAACCTCAATCGGCCTTTAACATAGATGGTTTATCTAATTGGAAAAAAGCTACTACAAGATTTAAAAAACATGAGTGTTCTCATGCTCACCGGGATGCTGTAGCATATCATATTTCAGTAAGTCTACACCTGTATCTGAAATGCTTCAGATCAAGCCAACACTATCTAAATTAGTAGGAGACAGGGTCTGATAAAGCAGTTTTCTGCTTTGCAATATTTATTGCGACAAGGTATTTCTCTCAGAAATGACCATGCCGGTGGCTCTAATTAGATTGTTATGCTCAAGCAGGTGCTTGATGAAAAATCTTTGGTAGAACCCCCAAAATAACAGTCTCCAGAATTAATAAACTAAATGATTCAGCTAATTCTCATAAAGTATTCCGTTCAATGATTGGCAATTTAATTTCTCAGTGGTAGTTTTCACTCTTAGCTGATGAAACGATGAGAGATGTCTCCAATGATGAAGAGCTGATTATTACTCTATGATGGGTGTCAGAAAATTATTATATTAATGAAGATTTTTGGGTCTCATTAAACTTGTTGCTACTACAGCTGAATGTACCTTCTTATCACTTAAGAATTGCTTAGTTTCTTTAGGCAATCCATTTGAATATTGCTGGGGTCAGGGATGTGATGGGGCAAGAAATTTTCAGTGGCTTGTTAGTGGTGTTGCCAAATGATTTGAATATGAATATAGATCTGCTATTTCTGTTCACTGTCTTTGTTCAATGTGTAAACTTGTGACTGCAAGATATTGCCAGAAATAGAAAGTGTATAAAGAAAGCCTTAAATTTTACTATGGATGTGGTCCAATTAATACCAAAGAGGCAGAACAAATCCGAAGTCAGCAAGTAGGCTAATCAAAATCTGGAATTCATACTCTTTGCCCAATGAGGTAGACAGTCCTCACTGTAGCAATGCAACGAATTCTTGTTAATTATGATGCACTTCAATTAACACTGGAAACATCCTCGCATGTTTCAGATCACTGCTGTAGGCGAGCTAGTGGCATAGTAGCACTCTTGGACAAATATTGAACCCACTTTGGCTTAAAGCTTTCTGTACTATCACACAGTTTCAGTTACATTCCAAGGAGTGAATACCAGTGTTGAAGATTGCTTTGCTACAATGAATGTAACCATTCAATCTCTAACCAAGTACAGAGATGATGAAATGTAATTTTGAGGCTGTCAAAGAAGAAGCCAGAGAGAAGTGTTAGGAATCAGTATTACCAAGGCAATGTCAAGTTCCAAGGAGATTAAATAATGTGTCAGATGATCATACTTTTGGATCTATGTATATCTACCTATTACAGAAAAGAGTATTTTGAAGTTATCGAAGGCTATCTTAAAAAATGGTTTAAGCATAAGATTTTTATCTTTGTGAGAAGTGTCAAGGAACTGCTGATTGATAGTGCAAATGGCAAACAAGTCACACTCTCTGAAGAAATATTTGATATTTTCCAAAGATATATTAACATGCAAAAGTTAAAGCTTCACCTTCTGCTCTTTCCAGATGCTATCAAGTCTATAGATAACTATGGATGGAATTCCAGTTAAGGAAGTCACACAAATCAAAACAATTTATGACGTATTCAACATGCAGCTTAGCTTAAAAACGGAAGTTCATAAGTTGATTAAGCTCTATTACTCTATACCTGTCACCACTGCTTCAGCTGAGCGAAGTTTTTCATCTCTTAAATGAATTCAAAGTTACTTGAGAAATTCAATGTCACAGCAACATGTAAATCATTGTATGCTGCTCCACATATATCGGGACAGAACTGATAGCCTCATGAAGGAATTTATTGAAAGAATTGAAAAGTGGATTAACTATTAAATCTTTTGGACATGTCATTTCTAATTGAGTCCTATTGCTAAAGAATATAATTTGTTTTGTGTGCTACTCCTCTAAATGTTTACTAACACCAATCCAAGACATAAGCACCCACCCACTAATGCAGATCATGCCAAACTTGACAATACCCACCCACACACATCATGTTGATAAACAGTGTGATAAAATAGACCGGTTACTCTATTTATGTGGATGTTTATTATTACATTCAGTTTCAAATGAACAGCTATCTTTATGTCTAGATAAGTTAGAATGAAGGGAGTTAGGGAGAGTTGTCTCCAACACCATTATTATTCTCAAGTTTAGTTGCCAGTAAAAATTAATTGAACAGGAAAATTACACTACACATATAGCTACAGTATTATTGTATTACACACTGTGACTGTATTTTTGGTTGACATTCCATAACTTATGACCATTATTTTATCTAGGACAATTTGTGGATTAAGTATTTGGAGATGTTGACTAAACTGATTTATAATATCATGATCGTGCATACAGTGTGTAACAAGCTCTACTACTCCCATTCTAATGGTGAAAACTGCCACATTATGGTACCTCTATCTTGCTCTCCCCCCCCCCCCCCCCCCCCCCCCAATATTTTCCCCCTTCCTATTCCACTGCTTTATAATTTTCCTGAACGACTCCACTGGATCGTTCTCTTGCTCACTTGCACTAGATGTAATGCTAATCAGTCCAGACAATGGTGCTGCAAACAATTACCACATTCATTTGTGGAATGCCTTTCATCCAGTAAAGCTGAGACTTTAAGGTTGTGCAGGTGATGAGGTGATAAGTTGATATACTTAGGAATGTTAGTAGGATCCAATGGCACCACTAACTAAAAATAAAGGTGTTGTGCACATACAGTTCAGTATGCTGTTAGACAGTGATGACCAAGGTTTGAAGATTTGGGGGGCTGAGGAGGAGGGGTTGGGGGAGAGGGGTGACTGGGGGTGGACATATACACAGAGACACAGTTGGATGAGGCATGTACTGCAAGGATTTAAAATTAGAAGTGAAATTGGAACAGCACTACATTTTGAGATCTTTCTTTAGCAGCAAAAAATATCTAGGGAAAAGGTCATTATTGAGGTCAAATTTCAAGTCGCAGATCTCATGTTTTTCCAGTAGTCCTCGTCATTTATTGTTTGCAAGTACTTAGTGATGGCCTATCTCAAGGCTCAACAGAAATACACCTACTTAGCCGGCGAGAGCAGTGATAAAGAAAATACTGTGAAGCAGATAGACATAGAAGATGATGCTGTGAATCAGGTATATGTAGAAGATGATGCTGTGAAGCAGGTATACCTAGAAGATGATAGAGTGTAGCAGGTATACATAGATGATGCTGTGAAGCAGCTATACATAGAAGATGATAGTGAAGCAGGTATATATAGGATACTGTGAAGCAGGTATACATTGAAGATGATGCTGTGAACCAGGTATATAACTAACTGTAATATCGTGCCGAGATGAGTTACAATTGACAAGGGTTGAGGATAGTTTCTTAGATCTCATTCAATACAACATACAACACAATCCAAAACATTGGGGTTCTCCTCTCTCTCTTTTCAAGGGCCCCTGCATCCTGGATACATCACATCCTGGATACAACATACTAATCTATACATAGATATTACAAAGTAGATAAGTAACCAAAGGAAATATGTGGGTCCTAATTACAAACAAAAGATGTGAGCAGTTCCCATTGTGGTACAACAGTTATCAACAGCTATACCAAAAATATGCGACTGAGTTCAACAGTGTTACATAACTATAGAAGACGATACTGTAAAACAGGTATATATAGAAGATGATGCTTTGAAGCAGATATACCTAGAAGATGATAGAGTGTAGCAGGTATACATAGAAGATGATGCTGTGAAGCAGCTATACATAGAAGATGATAGTAAAGCAGGTGATACTGTGAAGCAGGTATACATTGAAGATGATGCTGTGAACCAGGTATATAACTAAAGAAGATGATACTGTAAAACAGGTATATATAGAAGATAATACTTTGAAGCAGGTATACCTAGAAGATGATAGAGTGTAGCAGGTATACATAGAAAATGATGCTGTGAAGCAGCTATACATAGAAGATGATAGTGAAGCAGGTGATACTGTGAAGCAGGTATATGTTGAGGATTCTTATCCCCGATACGCACTTACTCTCAGAGTAGAATATGATAAAGTATTATTAACAGTAGAGCAGAGGTAGAGTTGCACAATCACGGACTGATCTGCTGGGTTCCATAGGCTGGCTCCCTTAAATAGGCTGACAGCCAAGAACCCAGCCAAGACCTTATATGGTAATATGCATAACTAAGTAGCGGGCTGGTCCTGATCACAAGACTGTACATATCATGAGAAAGGAATGTGTGCGTGGTGTGTGGGTTGCATGCTCTAATATATGCACTGTCACATCATTTATGGTTTATATATTATATGTTTAGTGTTCAACATTGTTGGGGGTTCCTTGAGCTTCAGGGATCCCCAACACTCCTCCCCTCCCTCTCTGCAGCGAAGCTGGGAGATGGGGTGTGGACGACATCAACTTCCCAGGCCTGCCTCGACAGTCCATCAGCATTTCCGTTGTCGGCACCTGGTCGGTGAATGACGGCAAAGTTGAACGGTTGAAGACGGAGTGACCACCTCGTCAGTCGGCCTCCAATATCTCTCATGTTGTGAAGATACCGGAGGCAGCTGTGATCTGTCACAACCGTAAATCTGACTCCTGTCAAGTAAATGGCGAAATGATGGATGCCGTCGACTATGGCGAGGCACTCGCGTTCTACGGCTGCATAATTTCTTTCGCGTTGGCATAGTTTCCTTGAGTAAAAGGCGACTGGTTTGTCACTGTTTTCCACAGACTTCTGGCTTAGGACTGCCCCAATGCCAACGTTGGAGGCGTCTGTCTGCAGGGTGAAGGGTAGCGAGTAGTTCGGTCCTTGCAGTACAGGTTCCGACACCAGGGCATCCTTCAAGGCCCGAAATGAAGTTTCATGGATATCCTCCCACTTCACCTTGTCAGGGAGTTCCTTTTTGGTTAGATCAGTGAGTGGGGTGGACAAGGTGGCATAATGGGGAACAAACCGTCTATAGTACCCAGATAATCCGAGAAAGGCTCGGACATCTTTTTTGGTCTTGGGCCGTAGGAAGTCCTTCACAGCAGCGATCTTCCCGTCATCTGGCTTGACCTGGCCACGTCCAACATGGTGTCCTAGGTAGGCGCACTCAGCCATTCCGAGCTGGCACTTGGAGGCCTTCAGAGTAAGCCCAGCATATCTGAGCCGGGTAAAGGTGGTAGTGAGGTGGTTGATGTGTTCAGGCCATGACACACTGAAGACTACAACATCATCCATATAAGCGCAAGCATACATGGAAATATCACCAAATAATCTGTTCATGAGCCTCTGGAATGTGGCAGGTGCCCCAACCAGGCCAAAGGGCATCACCGTGAACTCGTACTTGCCGAAGGGTGTGGTGAAGGCTGTTTTCATTCGTGATCCCTCGGCTACGGGCACCTGCCAGTAGCCCCTTGTTAGGTCAATCGTCGAGATGAACTGGGCTCCTGCCAGTCCTTCCAGAAGATCTTCCACCCTGGGCATCGGGAAGGGGTCAGGACGGGTCACTGCATTGAGTTTACGATAGTTTACGCAGAAGCGCAGTGACCCATCCTTCTTAGGTACCAGCACAATTGGTGATGCCCAAGGGCTTGTGCTCTCTGTTATCAGTCCTTCCCGCAGCAGAGTAGCTATCTCCTCTTTCACCAGTTTCTGTCTGGCCTGTGGGATACGGTAAGGAGGTGAACTACAAGGTGGTGACTCACCGGTATCAATGTGGATTTCAGCCAGGGTGGTTAGTCCTGGATGATCTCTGAAAATCTGTTGATTGCCTGCGACAAGGTCAGCGAGCTCCCTGTTCTGGTCATCCTGGAGCTCAGAGTTGAGGGTGGGTAGAGACTGTGAGTTGGCTGGAGGAGTCCAGGAGGGAATCTCTTCGTGAGAGAGGATGGGTTCAGTGGATGAGATCCCCACCAGGCACACTGCCGAGGGCGACTCCCACCTACGGAGCATATTTACATGAAATGTCTGTAATCCTCTTTTACCTCTGTGAGTACGGATCCTGTAGGTGGTAGGGGAGAGCACCTCGATGATGGGGAAGGGGCCTGACCATTCCGCCAACAACTTGTTGGTGGAAGTAGGGAGAAGTACTAGCACCTGGTCGTCCTGTACAAAGAGTCTCTCCCTGGCCTTCTTGTCAAACCACATCTTCATGCTGTCTTTTGAGTCTTGCTCGCTGGTGATGGCGATATCCTTTGCGTGTCTGAGATGGTTATATGTGTGCAGTAAGTAGGAGACCACACTGTCTGGGACATCCTTGGGTTCTGACCAGTCTTCACTCAGGACGTCGAGTGGACCACGAGGGTTTCTGCCAAAAACCAGTTCGAATGGGCTGAATCCGGTGCTGCTGTGCGGTATCTCTCGGAAGGCGAATAGTAGGTATGGTAGCGTTTCGTGCCATTGACCTCGGAACTGCTTGACATACTTGCGTAGGCCGCTCTTAAGGGTGGCATTGTACCGCTCCACCATTCCGTCAGTCTCTGAGTGGTAAGCCGACGTTCTAATGGAGCGATGTCGGGGAAATTACCCTCTCCTGAGGCCTTCCTGCCTCAACGAATAACACTGGTCCGAGCAGAGACTACTCCTGGTAATTTCCACCGCGACGCCTAGGAGCTCAGGGTACTGGCTACACCACCAATCACCCCTCCTAGACCTAACTGGACAAGCCGTACCTCCGCCTCTCTCTCTAGGCCCTTTACGGTCTTGCCCCTTTGGCCCCCTACCCTTCACTTGGGTAGATAAGTATTTGATTACATACAAGTCAATGCCAAAGACACATACAGAGTATAGTCTAACTTCTCTCTCTCTCTCTCTCTGTCTCTCTACTCTCCTTATATACATACATTCAGTCACATGATAATGATAGCCAATCCAATACTATAGTTCATTCTATCTGTAATCTTGGTCTTGGGTGTTCTTGTGGTATTCCTTGTGGCTGTTCCCTTTTAGTCTGGGGTGTATCCAATACTTGTGGTATTCACTGTGGCTGTTACCTTTTAGTTAATCTTAGTCTCTTGGGTGTACCAATGCTTGTGGTAGTAGTGATGCATTAACTGTGGGTTGTGGTGCCTGGCTAGGGGGTGTTGGTGGTATTATGTCAGGGAATGAAGGTGAGTGTTCTTTCCCTGACATTTCCCCCTCCTCTAGCCGTGAGTCGTACTCTCGGCTCAGGCCATCCGCGTTGCCGTTTTTGGCCCCCGATCGATAGGTGATGATATAATCGTATTGCTGGAGATACATTCGCCATCTGGCTATTCGTCCATGGCTATCCCGCATTCTGTCCATATAAGTCAAGGGGTTGTGGTCCGTCTGGATCTCAAAGGCCACACCCTGGAGGTAGGTCCGAAAATGCTTCACTCCCTCAATTATGGCCAATGCCTCCCTCTCGATTGCCGAGTATCTTGTCTCTCGAGGCAGTAGCTTGCGAGATCCGTACGCGAGGGGATGATCCTCGCCGTCGTCGTCCATCTGGGACAGGACATACCCAATCCCCGAACTGGAAGCGTCCGTCTGTAGATAGAACTTTCGATTCCAGTGAGGTGTTCGGAGGACTGGGTAGTGTGTGAGCCTGTCCTTCAGGGTGGTGAAGGCTACTTGTTTATCTGCTGTCCACTTGATGTGGTTTGGTTCTTCCTTGCGAGTCGCTGTTGAGAGTGGGGTGGCTATGGATGAGAAGTTAGGGATGAATTTTCGGTAGTAGCCGCAGACTCCCAAGAAGGCCCGGATGTCCTTCTTTGTCTTGGGCTGGCTGAAGGTCCGTATGGCCGCGACCTTTGCTGCTACTGGGTGTATCTTGCCGTACCCCACCTCGTGTCCCAAGTAGGTGCACTGATTTCTGCCGAACTGGCATTTCTTTTCGTTCACCGTCAAGCCTGCTCTCTGTAGCCTGGTGAATACCTCTGCTAGGTGGTTCACGTGTTCTTCCCATGTGTGGCTAAAAATAATGATGTCATCCAGGTACGGGGCGGCGTATTCGGTGGTATCGGCCAGGACGTTGTCCATCAACCGCTGGAATGTGGAGGGGGCGGATGCCAAACCAAAGGGCATGGTGGTAAAGTGGTATTTTCCCCATGGAGTGACGAAGGCAGTCTTGGGTTGGCTTGCCTTCTCCATGGGTACTTGCCAATACCCTTTTGTTATGTCCATTGTGGAGATACACTTGGCCCCTCCTACTCGATCGATCAGCTCCTCGATACGTGGGATGGGGTAAGGGTCGGCCTGTGTGATACAATTTTAGCGCGTAATCAAATACGGCATGTTGCCATTCAACAACCACTTTAGTTATTGCAATGTAAAATCATTGATATCACAGCTGTTAGCTTTGACAAGCCACAAACCAATTTACAGCTTTTGATTTTTTTTAATGAGTAGTGGGGGTCTGCCAAGAGAAGGAGGGTCCCTGTTTCTGAAGATGCATGCATTTCTGCATGCATCTTCTGACAAAACATGCCTCTAGAGATATATTATATATCATTGGAAAGCACATAGAACGAGCAACAATTTGAGCATAACATTATCTACACAAACCAATTATAAAAAAGTTATGGGCATTCAAAGTCAACAGACGTTTTTTTCCAGTTTTGGGTGAACTACCCCCTTTTAAGTTTAACTTCCGATAATCTACACAGAGCCGTTTCCCTCCGTCGGCCTTCGGTACGATCACCACCGGGGCTGCCCAGGGGCTCTTTGAGTGTACAATTAAGCCTTGTTGCAAGAGATCGTGGATTTCCTTCCTGAGGAACTCGTGGGTGGTGTGGGCGAGCCTGTAGGCTGGTAGTCGGATGGGGGTGGCGCCCCAGTGTCGATTGTGTGTTCCACCACTTCTGTTCGTCCTGGTCGTGTGCTGAAGAGGTTGGTGAACTCCTGAGTGAGTCGTCCCAGTTCCTCGGTCTGGGTTGTGTTGAGATTGGTTGGTGTGTCCTCTTCGTCTGGGTCAGAGTCTCCGGTCATGGGGCAGTCCGAGGCTACCATCGCGGCGGAACCGGGGGAGTGCCACGCCTTCATCCCGTTCACGTGGTAGACTCGGCTGCTCCGGGAACCCTGACCTGTGTTGATCTCATAAGTGACATCTGTTATTACTTTACTCACAGTCATTGGCCCCTGCCACTCATTCATCAACTTGTTTTGTTTTCGGGGCCTAAAGACCAGCACTTGGTCTCCCACCTCGAAATGCCTACTCACAACTTTTCTGTCATGCTGTCTTTTCTGGGCTACCTTTGCCTCCTCCTCACTGTGGGACGCTAGATCCCTTACTAAATTCAACTTTTCCCTGAGAGTTCTCAGGTACTCCACCACCTCTACCTCCTGGTCTGGCTTCCCCCCTCTCCACAGGCTGGCTAGCTGCTCTATGGGCGTGTTCATGGGTGTTCCATACACTAGCTCATGGGGGGAAAACCCGGTGCTCCTGTGTTTGGTTGCTCTATATGACCAGAGTACAAACGGTAGGTAGTGGTCCCACTCCTTCTCACATGTACGCTTCTCCCCTAATTTCCTAAGGAGGTATTTGAGAGTCCCATTAAACCTCTCCACCATACCATCCGTCTGAGGGTGGTATGGGGAGGTTCTTATCTGCCTTATGCCCGTCATGGTGCAAAATTGTGACATTGTTCTTGAAATAAAGTTCGACCCGTTATCGGAGAGTATCTCCTCTGGGGTACCGATTCTCGCCGTCAAATCCAAGAGACACTGAATTATTGTTTCTGAGGTGGTATTGGGGATGGGGTATGCCTCAGGCCACTTGGTAGCGTAGTCCATCACCACCAGTACGTACTTATTCCCCCTCCTTGTCCTACATAAAGGCCCGAAAATATCCATGGCTAACCGCTGGAATGGTTTACCTATTACGGGGAGGGGGTGCAAGGGTGCGTACCGGGGTGTGACTGGCTTTGCCCTTTGGCACTGAGGACATACACCAATGAACTCACTCACATCCTTATGAAGGCCCGGCCAGTCGAGAGAGCGACGGATGGTTGCCATTGTGCGCTCCTGGCCGAAATGTCCTGCAATGGGGGAGCTGTGAGCCAATGCCAAAACCTCCTGTCGGTTGGGTTCGGGCACGGTGATGAGGGTTGGTCCTCCTTGCTCCAGTGGTCGATGTACGAGGAGTCCCTCCTCCCAATGGTGCTTCTTAGCTGCTCCATCGGCGTCCTCCCGAGCTGGTTTGAGTGTGGGGTCGGTGAGTTGGGATTTTCTTAAGTCCTCGGGGCTCACTCTTTCTGGCCACCATGGTGTGGTCGGTTTTTCCCTTGGCTTCCTCTGTCTTGGGGTCAAAAACACTTCCTCCTGGAAGTGAAAGGGAAACTCATCGTCTTCCTCCCGGGACTCTGGTGGAAGTGGCGAGTCCTCTGGGGGAAATGGGATGCTCTTTAGGCTCGGGGTGGGGGGGTCTTCGGGAGACGAGAGTCTTACTCCCGCTTCTTCCTGTTGCTCTTGGTCCTCTTGATCGTCGAGGGCCAGTTTGGCTGCTTGTGCCCTAGTGGTCACATATACTTGTTCTGGACTCATGTCTCCCAGGGTTGTCGGGGCCCTCGAGACCATCTTGTCGCTCAATAGTTGCTCCAGCTCGGACATCTTGTCCCACGAGCATATCAGTTTGCAGATGGGGTGATATCCCCACTATCAGTTCAGTGACTTTTCCTCCAATATCCAGGGTAATCCTGGCTGCTGGGAAACGGACAACGTTTGTGCTGGCGGTATGGTATGGTATTTTCCATCCCAGCCTTTGGTTCGGTTGGACCACCCGAGGGTGGACCAACGATCTCGTGCAGCCCGTATCCAGCCACACTGTCGCTCGACGGTCGTTAATGCGAGCCTCCCTGATCCACTTGTTTGGTGAGGGGGGTTCCGGTTCTCCTTCGCACAGCTGGGCTCTTTCCGCTTTTACCCCACAGTCTCTTCGGAAGTGGCCCAACTGGTTACACTTGAAGCAGCGGACCTCAGCGAGAGGTGTTGAGTTGGTGTTTTTGGGTCTCTCGGCTGGATACCCTCCTCTCGGTTGAGGTCGCCTCTGGTATGCCGGGGTTTCTCTCCCCCTAGGGGTCTCATTCCTGGAGGGGTCGGATCTGATTTGCCGGTTGGGGTTTTGGGTCCTTGCAGCTCCTCGGTGGTCGTCCTCCCTTCTCGGTTGGTTGTTAAGGTGCCGACCGAGTGTCTCTACCAGCTCGTCATACGTGTGGAGTTTAAGATTCCGCATTCTGGCCTCCAGCCACTTTGGTAGACGAGAGAGGGTGGTTTCCATTAGCATGGTGTCCTCATGCGAGTGAGGGGAGGCATCCAACCACTGATGAAATGATTGTCGGTGGTGGGCACACCATGCTCCGGGGTTGGAGGTGTCGAAAGGTGTGTCAAACACCTTCCTTCTGTATGCCTCCGTAGTGACCCTATACTCGCGAAGTAGCTCGGTCTTCACTGTCTGGTAATCGTTCTGGTCTCGCCCTGGGAGTGCGGCTACTGCGGTCAGCCCTGCGCCTGATAGAGAGCCTCTAAGGATGATGGCCCACTGGTGCTGTGGCCAACCTCCTGCTCCGGCCGTTGCCTCAAAGGTGTCGAGGTATGCCCTCATGTCATCCGTTCCTTCCACAAACTTATGGACGGTGAGTCTGGGGATGGTGAATCCAGGGGCTATTGCAGGGGGAGCTGGTGGGGGTGCTGTTTGTTGGGCGGTTGCGAGCAACTGCATCCACCGTTCCTGCTGCTGTTCTTGTCGGGTAGCTCGTCGCTCCTCCATTCGCTCCATCATCTGCAACAAGTCTCCAGTCAGGGTTGTGTGGGGGTCTGCTCGAGGGTCTCCCTCCTCGTCCACCTCTTGGGACAGTGGATTCATGATAAGAGCAGGTTCGTCCCCTACCTCCGGTAACCGAGACCTCGACGAGGAGTATCCACAAGGGGTCGACGGGGCTGATGTCCTGTATGGCATCGATGTGATGAAGGAAGAGACTCCGCTCCGAAGCTGTCGGTCGTGTCCTGCTGGCCGTGCTTGTCCCGTTGCCATGTCCAATTACTGACAGCAATCAAGCAAACGATCAATCAATCAATCAAATAATAAACTATTCTGAGAAAAATTCAAATTCAAAATTCTTTCTCCCTCTTCCTATCTGGTTAGGATTTGGTTTTCCAGCCTCAGGGCCTAGCCCAGGCTGTTTCCCTTAGCTAGCTAGCAACTCCTCTGCTCTAGCTAAGGCTGGTCCGGGATCTCCAATGCTGAGATCCCACCGCTGCCACCAATGTCGGGGAAATTACCCTCTCCTGAGGCCTTCCTGCCTCAACGAATAACACTGGTCCGTGCAGAGACTACTCCTGGTAATTTCCACCGCGACGCCTAGGAGCTCAGGGTACTGGCTACACCACCAATCACCCCTCCTAGACCTAACTGGACAAGCCGTACCTCCGCCTCTCTCTCTAGGCCCTTTACGGTCTTGCCCCTTTGGCCCCCTACCCTTCACTTGGGTAGATAAGTATTTGATTACATACAAGTCAATGCCAAAGACACATACAGAGTATAGTCTAACTTCTCTCTCTCTCTCTCTCTGTCTCTCTACTCTCCTTATATACATACATTCAGTCACATGATAATGATAGCCAATCCAATACTATAGTTCATTCTATCTGTAATCTTGGTCTTGGGTGTTCTTGTGGTATTCCTTGTGGCTGTTCCCTTTTAGTCTGGGGTGTATCCAATACTTGTGGTATTCACTGTGGCTGTTACCTTTCAGTTAATCTTAGTCTCTTGGGTGTACCAATGCTTGTGGTAGTAGTGATGCATTAACTGTGGGTTGTGGTGCCTGGCTAGGGGGTGTTGGTGGTATTATGTCAGGGAATGAAGGTGAGTGTTCTTTCCCCAAGAGCCGGTAGAGTTCTTCCATTAGTGTGCTGCAAAAGTTACTCCCTCGGTCCGTTAAGATTTCCCGAGGGATGCCGAATCTTGAGATGAAGCTGACCAGTGCCTCTGCCACATCGGCACTGGTCGTGGTGCACAGGGGAACTGCCTCTGGATATCTTGACCCATAGTCAACAATAGTGAGTATATACTTGTGCCCGTCCTCCGTCCTGGGAAGAGGGCCGACCATGTCCATGGCCAGGCGAGTAAAGGGTGTGGGGATGATGGGGAGTGGCACAAGGGGAGCCTTCCGGTGGTTGCTACGTGCTGTGCGTTGGCAGACCTGACATCTTCTGCACATGTCTGCCACATCATCCCTGACACCTGGCCAGAAGAAACGCCTCAGGATGCGATCAGTAGTCCTTCGTTTTCCGAAGTGCCCGGCAAGTGGAATGTAGTGGGCCAGTCGAAGGACTTTCTCTCTGTACATTAGAGGTAAAATTATTTGCTTTACTGACTCACTCTGACGGTGTGGTGTCCAGTTTCGGAACAGCAGCCCATCAACCATGAAGAACGGAGCCTTTCCAGCATCACACTTTCTTCTGATGAGGGCAAGGGAGGGATCTTCATGCTGAGCCTGGCATAACTGTGCAGACCCGCCATCGAGTTCAGGGAGTCTGCCCCACGTCTGTGCATGTTGTCTCTTGGCAACCTGCCTCTCGTTCTTAGAGCATCTGGTCTTGGTAGAGGCTTGATGAAACATGTCATCCGAGAACTCGGGTAGGTCCATGGGTGGGTGTGCTGGATCGGTGGGAGATGGAGTATCACTCTTCATGGCGCTCTCCTTGGCTGAGAATGGCTCTTCCTCTTCAGCCATTGTCTGGATAGACTCTGTCTCTGAGGTGGAGGAAGAAGAAGGGGAAGACTGACTCACCGGTGACTGGGTGGACCTGCCTCTGTAGTCAATCTCCTGGGCCGATTCATCTGACTCTTGAGTGATGAACCTGTGCACCGGCACCTCTCTTGGCTTGCCTTGGTGCACCTCTCTAGAAGACTGGTGGGGTCTTCTTGCCCGTACTCGTGCTGTCCTGCCTCGGTGGTGGGCAGTAGTCGGAGAGCTTTCGGAGTCCTCAGAGTTGCTCCTCTCTCTGTATGTAGCAGGTCTCCGGACTTTCCTTAGCGAATGTCGAGGTGGTGTGGTGCTCTTCCTTCCCAGATCTGTATGTAAAAAGAGATCTCTGACATATTGGGTATCTACCCCTAAGATACCATCAAAGGATATATTTGGGTTAACAGCCACTGTGGCTGCCCTGGTCTGTCCCTGGATGGTGAGGTTGATGGTAGTAGTCGGATACTTGTGGGACTTTGTGTTGGCTCCAGAGATAAAGACATAACCTTGCTTCTTATAATCCTTCTTCAACCAACATGGATGAATCTGGGTGATGTTGCAGCCTGTGTCCACCAATAGCTGGGGAACTGTGACTCCATCCACTGCACCTGAAAGGGTGGGAAGGGAATAAGTATTGCTCTGACAACTTACCAAGCATTTCTTGTTGGGGCAGAGTGCCGCTTTGTGCCCATACTGCTTGCAGTTGAAGCAGAGGAATCCTCCTTTGGCTGCATCATAGGGAGGTAGTTTGGGTCCTTCGTTGTTATAGTAGTTGCTAGTTGGAGTCTCGGGTGTGTTGAGAAGTGGTGACTGTTCATGTCCGGGTTGCCTTGGTCGGTAACGGTCATTAGAAGGGAAAGAACGGGTGCTGGAGAGCTTGTTCCACCGTTTGGGTTCTTCCAGCTTCTTGGGTTGGTTGAACTCATAGTCATCGGTCAGCCTGGCCGCTTCCTTTGCTGTGAGTGGGTGATGATTCCGTACATAGGCCTGTGTTGTGGGGTTGGTTATGGCACTTAATAGTTTCTCCATAGCTATGAGATCAAAATGTTTCTCCCGAGTCTGGTGATCTTTGGCCCAGTATGTCATTATATTGGAGAGGCGGATGAGGAGTTGTTGGTAAGTCTCTTCTGGTTCTCTGGCTATGGCATCCAATTTCTTCCTATAGTAGGAGTAGGTGATGCCATGGAGGTTGACGAGAGCTTCCCTCACCGAGGGGAAGTCGTTCTTTGTCTCTGCCGGCATTGTCGCATGAAACTTGCGAGATGCAGGATCTAGGGTAGGCATCAACGTACCTATCCAGTATATCTTTGGTACACCAAAAGTTTCCATGTGAAGTTGGAATTCCTGCAGGTGGTACTCAATGTCAGCTACATCTTTTAGTTGTGGGAAGATGGGGGCATCTCGGATTGCTCGTTTGCCTTCTCTTTCCTTCCGTGCATCTTCCTCTCTGAGCCACCTATTTTCCAGCGCAGCTTCCTTGTCTTTATCAGCCATCCCCTTGGAATGGATGATAGTCTCCCACCTCTTCTCCTCTCGTATTCTGTCTTCTTTCTGTTCTGCATCTCTACGCAGATCATCATGTTCTCTTCTCTTCTCCATGGCCTCATTGTTCTTGTCCATCAAATTCATGAGCATCGTCATCATCATTGACATATCAGCAACTGGAGTCCCTGTAGTTGCAGAGCAGGATGATGCAGGGAGAACAGAGGGGGTAGACTCGTCCAGTGTGGTGTCGGATTCCTCTGACTCTTCTGCTCTCTCTGGGAGGTTCCTCTTTGAACTCCTTGTTGACATGCTTGTCTAGGATGGGAAAGAGAGAGAACTGAGAGAATAAAATCGCTTCACCTTTTGAGATAGTCCAGTCGCTCTTGCTCTTGCTCCACTGCAATGGCGTTGAGTTGGAGTTTCGCTGCCACCAGTGTTGAGGATTCTTATGCCCGATACGCACTTACTCTCAGAGTAGAATATGATAAAGTATTATTAACAGTAGAGCAGAGGTAGAGTTGCACAATCACGGACTGATCTGCTGGGTTCCATAGGCTGGCTCCCTTAAATAGGCTGACAGCCAAGAACCCAGCCAAGACCTTATATGGTAATATGCATAACTAAGTAGCGGGCTGGTCCTGATCACAAGACTGTACATATCATGAGAAAGGAATGTGTGCGTGGTGTGTGGGTTGCATGCTCTAATATATGCACTGTCACATCATTTATGGTTTATATATTATATGTTTAGTGTTCAACATTGTTGGGGGTTCCTTGAGCTTCAGGGATCCCCAACAGTATACATTGAAGATGATGCTGTGAACCAGGTATATAACTATAGAAGATGATACTGTAAAACAGTATATATAGAAGATGATGCTTTGAAGCAGGTATACAAAGAAGATGATACTGTGAAGCAGGTATATATTGAAGATGATGCATTGAAGATGATGCTGTGAAGATGTATACAGCTATAAAAGATGATTCTGTGAAGCAGGTATACATAGAAGATGATGCTATGAAGCACTATAGAAAATGATGCTGTGAAGCAGGTATAGATAGTGTATGGTGCTGTGTAGCAGGTATACATAGAGGATAATGCTATACATAGAAGATGATTAAAACCACCTTCTAAATAATAAACTTCAAATTGTATTTACTTGACATTTTGACTGGATGCTCTAGCCTTCATCACAAATAATGAGAAGCTAAGCTCGAGTGAACCTGCTATATACTGGTAGCTAGCTATCCACCATGTGTGCCTAGCATGTGCACCGCATGTAAAAATAAATAAATAAATAAACAAATAAAAATAAATGAACTAATTTACAAGAATAGTCATAAATAAATAAATAAATGAAAAAATTAAAATAATAATATATAATAATGTTATTATTATATTAGCAATAATAATAATAACAACAAAAGCACCAAAAACAACAATATAATAATAATAACAACAACATAATTATTATCATTATACTTGTAGTATTAATAGTAATAATAACAACAAAAATAACAATACCAATAACAATAATAATAACAATAATAATAACAATGATAATAACAAAGTTAATAGCAATGATAATATCAATAAGAAAAACATCAAAAACAACAACAATAATAACACAACAACAATAATAACAAATTAATAGTAATAATAAATAAAAATGTGGCTTAAAGTTCAAGCTCTTCAGAGTAGCTCCCTAGCAGCCAGGCTAGTCCATTCCACAGTCTCGATTGTAATGCTCACACTTTGGTGCTAGGTCTATGTGCAATGCCTCCTTCACTACCAGTTCCTTCTCTCTTCTGGCATGGTCCATGGTGGCTTCCTCCTACAAAATAGGATGTCTATTATCCCATCTATGCTCAGCAATTACAGACTTCTTTTTATTACACTTTCTACAGGAATCTTGATGTTCTTTCACTCTGGTCTCCAGTCTTCTGATGGTCTCCCCTATGGAGTATTTCTCACAGCTATAAGGGATGCGTTACACAACACATGAGTGCTGGTAAAAAATCCTTCACTCGGCTCAGTTGTGTCCTCAGAGTTCTTCCTGATCTGAAGACGACTTTGATGTTGAACTTCCTGCAGACCCTCGTGATGTCTTCACTCATCCCTGCTGCAGGAGTCACTATCATAGGGTCCTTCTTTTAAGATCCCTCATTGCCTGTACTGGTGTACTCATCTACCTTTCTGCATTTAAACGTTTGTGCAAACAAAAGTTTGATGAAGGCTTATGGATAACCATTCTCGATGAAGACCTTATTTTTATGCTTTGCACCCATAAAAGATAGTGATTCAGATCAGTTCCAGTCGAGTAAGATGAAATCAGTACATATTGAAAGTTAAAACAGTGAAATAATTGGAATAACTAAGTATCGATAATACATTAAAAAAAAGTTCATAGCTCGAATATTAAACCCAACTATAATTCTTATCATTTTATAAATTATAAATTATATAGCTAGAAAAATTATCTGGCAATAAACATGGTAATTCTCTCTGACAAGTTCTGCCTCATACTTGGAATCAACATTCCCAACTAGTCAAGTTTACTTTCCTCCATCAACAACAGGTTCTTATCCTTCCTGGTCCTCTCCACTACTGCCAGCTTTCCTCTCATCAGACAACATGTTGGTTAAATATTGAAGTAAGAAGTGAAAGAACATTATTATTCTATGTGATTATTTTCAGGTGACATGAATATTTTATAGATTTCTATACCACTAACCTTTTTGTTTTTAGTGCAACTACAGATGGTTGAAGCTAAAAATAGGCCTATTAAAATTTGTGCCTCAATGTTCAGAGAAACACACTACACTAATGATGATGCTTGTTCACATGCACGTTAACTGATACTTATTTCAAGAGCAGCACTTCATAGCAGGATACCATAAGGATTCTTAATAAGGGTGTTTGTTAAGGGAAAGATGGACACTATACAACTTCTGGTGTAATAAACATGAGAGGCTTAACCGATTAAACGCCGTAAGCGCCATATGGGCGAGACCTTACATCCTTCGCCACACAAAAATATATAAAATGAACCTAACAGCCCCGGTTGGGTTCTGCACATGCCTAGTAGACTAGAGAACGTCACAAAAATGATTATTTCCGGTTGATGCATCGTCCAACAAAAATCCTGCGGTTGAACGCCATTTTTGTTGGTCGAGCTTTTTTTTTAAACTGCTCACAAAGATGCTCTCCTGTGAGGACATTATTTCTCAACTTTTAGCCGACGATTCTGGCGATTCTGGGTCAGATTCATTTGGGGAAGAAGGTGAAGACATCTATGCATACCGAGGAAACACTCTGGATCCAGTTGCTCTAAGAGAAGAGGCGCGCTTGGATGGACTTCTCGATTGTAAGTTTCTTCTAACCTTAGCGCTTCATAGCCTTTGTTTACCATAGTCAACTGAGAGTGTACTATTGCCAAATACTAGCTTATTCTGTTGGTATTCCAAATTCAGACAGGATAGTTATAGAAAAAAAGTTATAGCTAAGAGTGTAGGTTGGAGTTGTTGATGTTGATTTTCATTTGAATTTTCAAATGTTGACCACAAACTTGATATATAATATATATCTTGTTTTTCCCACCCTCCCCACTACTTTTCCTACAGCATCAGATGATGAGAGTGGAGATGAGGCATCTATGACTCCTTTTGTTACATTGGAGGATGAGGAAGCCTTGCCTGAAGTCTCTACAGGGCGTGGGAACACGACTGGTGCTGGAGTTGTGCGAGGGAGAGGCGGGCGAGGGAGTACTGGCCGAGGGAGAGGCGGGCGAGGGAGTACTGGCCAAGGGGGAAGCAGCTCAAGTGGTAGTGGAGTCGTAAGTGTTGCTAGTGGTCCTCCAAAAGGTACTGGTAGTAGGCGGGCCGGAGGTTATAGGCGTGTGTGAGCATCTGGCACTGGTTCTGTCCGAGCATCTGGCACTGGTTCTGCCCAAGCATCTGGCACTGGTTCTAGGCTAACTGAGGTCACAGGTAAGTGGGAAATAAAGGAGCCAACTCCTTTGAAATTGGACTATACAGCAACAGCTGGTCCAACTTCTTCATTGCTTGGTGCATCAAGTACATTTTTAGATGCATTTTACCTTTTTTTTACTCTTGGAAGTGTGGGAACTCCTAGTAGCAGAGACGAACAGTTACGTTTCTAGGATGGCTCGTCTCTCCAGGCCATGGGTAGATACTAATATAGAGGAAATGAAAGCTTTTGTAGGAATGTTGATAATAATGGGAGTTTCCACACTTCCATACTTAGAATTCTACTGGTCCACTAATCACTCGGATTTATCTGGATCTTTGGTTCGTAAAGTAATGCCTAGGTCTCGGTTTTTGGAGCTAATGCGTTATGTACATGTAAATTCTATTGATGGTTTGTTGGTTACAAAGGGTAACCTGAATTATGATCGGCTTTATAAGGTAAGGAAGTTATTAGATTTGATTACTCCTAAGTTTGAGAGTGAATATACCTTGCATCAAGAGCTTAGTATTGATGAAGCTATGATTCCCTTTCAAGGTAGGCTTGTAGTCAGCTAGATCGCCTCAATTTAAAACTAGGTCATTTCCCACAGTGCTGTGCAAAGAAGCGCTGTGTAGTTTGCATTAGTAAAGGTTACAGGCATGAGGCAAGGTCCCAGTGTTGTTTTTGTAAGGTTCCTTTGTGTGGTGGATCAACAGGCCGTGACTGTTTTCGTAAATACCATACCTTGGTGGACTATCAGTAATGTTTATGCACCCCCTGCTCCTTTCTGTGCTTCTCTCTTGTTCCCTGCTCCTTCGTCTACTTCTCTCTTGTTCCCTGCCCCTTCGTCTACTTCTCTCGTTCCCTGTCCCTTCGTCTACTTCTCTCGTCTCTCCAGTATTCAAGTGTTATTCTTATCCTGGTATCTCATGTTTGTGTAGAAAATAAACATGGTGAAATATCATGCCGGAGACCAAGCAAGCTATACCCAAGACTGAGCAAGTTCTACTCTACCCGTGACAGCAAGACCGGAGCTCTACCCAAGACACTCCCTTACATAATTGTGTTTTATATTATGGTTTTATTCTAGTATGTGTTAGCATTTTCACTCTCTTATAATTTGTTTTTTGTATTATTATGTGTTAGCATTTTGATGGGGAAAACAACCCACTGGCTTTGCAGCTGGTAGAGGGTTTGTAAATAGATGCTCCATCTTGTGTTGGCATTATAATGTGTATAATAGTGTGAAAATATGAAAATATTCAACCCCAAGAAGATGCCAAGGTTTTATAATGCTGGTTAGTTCTGCCCAGTTGGTAAGGAAGGCTCGATTTTTTTACAGGAAGTAGAGGCTGAATATGACCCAAGTTTAATGGGTGGAGTCCCTGCAGAACGGAAGATAAGTAAAATACCTCGTTAATATGAATATGACCCTCGTTAATGCGTTATGTACATGTAAATTCTATTGATGGTTTGTTGGTTACAAAGGGTAACCTGAATTATGATCGGCTTTATAAGGTAAGGAAGTTATTAGATTTGATTACTCCTAAGTTTGAGAGTGAATATACCTTGCATCAAGAGCTTAGTATTGATGAAGCTATGATTCCCTTTCAAGGTAGGCTTGTAGTCAGCTAGATCGCCTCAATTTAAAACTAGGTCATTTCCCACAGTGCTGTGCAAAGAAGCGCTGTGTAGTTTGCATTAGTAAAGGTTACAGGCATGAGGCAAGGTCCCAGTGTTGTTTTTGTAAGGTTCCTTTGTGTGGTGGATCAACAGGCCGTGACTGTTTTCGTAAATACCATACCTTGGTGGACTATCAGTAATGTTTATGCACCCCCTGCTCCTTTCTGTGCTTCTCTCTTGTTCCCTGCTCCTTCGTCTACTTCTCTCTTGTTCCCTGCCCCTTCGTCTACTTCTCTCGTTCCCTGTCCCTTCGTCTACTTCTCTCGTCTCTCCAGTATTCAAGTGTTATTCTTATCCTGGTATCTCATGTTTGTGTAGAAAATAAACATGGTGAAATATCATGCCGGAGACCAAGCAAGCTATACCCAAGACTGAGCAAGTTCTACTCTACCCGTGACAGCAAGACCGGAGCTCTACCCAAGACACTCCCTTACATAATTGTGTTTTATATTATGGTTTTATTCTAGTATGTGTTAGCATTTTCACTCTCTTATAATTTGTTTTTTGTATTATTATGTGTTAGCATTTTGATGGGGAAAACAACCCACTGGCTTTGCAGCTGGTAGAGGGTTTGTAAATAGATGCTCCATCTTGTGTTGGCATTATAATGTGTATAATAGTGTGAAAATATGAAAATATTCAACCCCAAGAAGATGCCAAGGTTTTATAATGCTGGTTAGTTCTGCCCAGTTGGTAAGGAAGGCTCGATTTTTTTACAGGAAGTAGAGGCTGAATATGACCCAAGTTTAATGGGTGGAGTCCCTGCAGAACGGAAGATAAGTAAAATACCTCGTTAATTCATGAATAATTTGCCCGCGGGTACTAGGAATACGGCGTGCAATCGGTCTGATGGTAACAACTAAACATTACAAAACATGGTCTGTGCTGACCTGTGTAGAGTACGAGGAGAAACAAGGTAGAAGACAAACAGAGTTTACGATATATATATATTTTGACTAAAGTTGTAGATTTCCCCCCCAAAAATTCTCTTCAATAGTCTTCAGTATATTTGTTAAGATGATTAGGTACACGTTGGTATGTGGGAGGTCCTTGTTCAATGAGATTGCTATTCCAATACCCAAGCAGCTGTATTATGGTGGCCTCTGTTCTAAAAGTTATAGAGCTCATGAATTAAAAAAGTACTAGTTCTTTTATATCCTGCTCTACATCTGGTGATTAATTAGGGTGTGTCCAATGATAGATTATTTACAGACTGGTGTTGATTTGAGCTTCAGTAGAGCGACATCTTTGCAGTGGCATCAGGAATGTAGGACGTTTGTAGGATCTAGTTGTTCTAACTCTAGTAAGGAGAGCATTAACCTTGAATAGTTCATCCAGGATCCAGTCCACCGGCAATGACAGGGACAGTGCACTTGAGCTTGATGGCAGCCAAGGGATCAGTCTGTGGATTTTATCAATTCATGGCTCATTTATCAACAGATTTACTTTAACCAATAATGGATTACAAAATGATTACAATTCCCACAGAGATGAAAATGCTCACTTGGCTGCCATCATGCACAAGTTTCACTGCCCATGCAAAAACCATCATTGTCTGTGGATGGGATGCAGGATGAACTATTGGAAATTAATTCTATCTTTACTGGTGTTTAAACAACTAGATCCTACACATGCCCATCAACCCAGCAAAGATCACACTCTTTCGTGGCTCAAATCAATACCAGATTATAAATAATCTATCAGTGGCCACAACTAATTACTCTCCAGGGTGTATATACAGCAGGAATTAAAACAAAAAGAATTTTTGTAACAAATATTTTTAGAAAAATAATTCTCTCGTATATCCTCTGTTCAAAACCGCCCATCCATTTGGAAATGCAAATTCCACTGCGTGCGATTGTGTAAATTTTATACCTGGAACAGACTAGCTATATAGCCAGATTAGAGGTATAACATTCTTCAGCATTGGAATGCAACAAACCGGAGTTTGGTTGTATGGGCATTATAAGTAAGCCAACTAAAGCTATGGCAGACTAGATATACACAACAAAATTTATAGTCAAGTAATCTATTCATAAGTGCCTCATTTCTCTAAGTCAAAGGTATTAAGAGAGTTTCCTGATAGCGTGGAGAATTATTATGATTGCCATTAAAATCGAGGGCAGTGGTTGTGATCATTCCAATAACTATGTCAGTCTAATAGCCAAAATTAATACCTGCCAATAATACCAGGATTGAGGTAGAGCTGTCTAGCCCTCAGTGGAACTGCAGAAAAGTGTGGCATGTAGGTTTTGAGGTCGCCAACTTTGACAGCTTCTAACTGAGGCATGGTTATACTTGTGCAAACGTTTTGGTATTAAAAGAGAGCACAAGAGAGAGATATCCTTTCAGCTATATATCAAGTTCATAGAATAGGATATGCAGAATTTATGGAGTTTCAAAGTCACAATCTCATGGGGTTTTTTTAACACTTTGTAACACAAGGCAGGTGACAGCAATGAGATGATTACCATTGTGGTGAAATTTAACTGCCTTACAATTACATCATAAAATATGAATGTTTCTCTTTCATTTTGGTTTTAGTGCCAACAATTCAACCAAAATACCTCAGCCCTGATGAAAACAGAAGTATTTCAGTTGGTCCACAGTTTCCTAACGAGTATCTTGCTGCTCCCCATTGCATGGCACTTGTAATCTTTCCCAGTGCTCTAGCAACACAGGCAGCTCCTCCGCATGGACTCTAAACTTCCAAAATACTGGTTATTTATTGATGGCACATATTTGTAAATAAGTGGCCTTGTATGTTGTGGTTAGGAATAATGCGCTAAACAAACAAAGTTTGTGATATGCAAAACACAGTTACCACAACCATTAAAAGGAGACCACCATACAGACACTGGTTATGGGCAGATATAATGATGACCTCTCCAGCAACAAAGACCATGCTCGACAGTGGTACGTAAGGTGAAGATTTTGTAGACATTTGGTAGATTTAGAAAACAACTAGTCAGATTGAGCACAACTTGATGAGTGATAAATGAACTGACATAGCACTACAATTAATATAGCAACAAGTATATCTATAAACACTCCACATGTCTCGACAATCACTAAACATAAAATGGACCTTAACTTGCAACAATAATTTGTTGTTTAATTGCCTAACTACAAGTGCGTTTTCTATAAAGTTATTGTCATTTTTATTGAGTGGTGACTGAGGGCAATGGAATCCAGGCCCTGCTGCTACACTTTTACACCAGGTTCATATAATGACATACAAGAATCTGAGTGCTAAGCTTCCAAGTGGTGTGCCTAAATGCCCTTCCAATGTGGCCCAGCATTGCCCTGTAGAATGCTCATGCACTAGATCCATGGTCCATGCTTGTGCATCACAAATAATATTCACAGAAGGTGTTTAGTTGTGATTAGGAGTTGGCACCTATCTGAAATATTAAAATGATCTGCATATTTAAAGGTTGTTGTTGATATTCTCCCACCGACAAGGTGAAGGTGAATAGACTTTAGGGATACACAGCTTAACCATTTATTTCAGCATGTCTCTCATCTTTACTTTATAACAGGTGAGTTACATTATTCTATGGCTAGAGTGACATTATTTGACTAATTGATCAACTTCATCATCATGGCCCTTGGTGCTCTGTGTCCAACTTACTTCATGAAACCATCATAGCCAGTGAGTTAGAATATTATATTTCTAGGATGACAAATGTTGACTCATTAATGTATCTAATTAATTTGAAAATGTCTCTTGACTCTCTATGTAATATCAACAGTTTGATAGAACTTTACATGCTTTGCTAGAGTATTGCAAGAACTAATATCTATTCACCTAGACTTGCAATGGAATTAAGATAACAATCACGCACTGAACAGCAAGATAATGGTCACGAGAAACACATGTGTAACGGCATGTAGTGAAGTAAAGTAATGTGCAAGGTGGCATCGAGTGTATCCGACATTAAATCTATTTTATTTACCACCATGCACTAAGCCACAAAAAGGTGGGGAAAGGGTTAAAGTTAGATAAACACCTGTGTTGTGCTTTCTAGTAGCTGTTGGAAGTTTTATCTGATTAGGAAGCGGCCTAGTTTGTGCTAAGAAGCCCAGTTCGTCTATAAGCTGCTTATGCCTCTAGGATAACCTTTACCACCTGGATCCTTGTTGCTGTTGCCTGTGGTTAGTGAGGTGATGTAATAGGTGGTTAGTTGCAGCTGCAGCAAAGTGCATGCATATGTATATGTACACAATGCTAGTGATTGTGAGTAGTTAACTGTTTGCTGTGGCTCTCCTCTCCATGCCAGATCTGTCGAGCTAGTTGTCTAATAGTTAGTACCTCTAACTTATCATTCTGCATCTCTTTGTTGAGGGCTTCTACTAACCAGTGTGAGAGAGGTCCCACTGGCCCAATCACCCAATCGGTTATGAGTGGGTAACTTGCTTGTAAAGTGAATTACTCTAATTTTGTTAATCTAACAGTCGACTCATTGCTAACTGATGATATTTATATTTTGTAAGAATGATTCTATCACAGGGTAGCTAAACCTAGTCTAATCATTGAATAATATTTTGTAAGGGTATAAGTGTATTGTAACACAGTCTATGTTATAGTACAATTTTGAATGCCATACCATATTTCATTAATTCATTCACCCTTTTCCGCTGATATATCGGGATATTTATCAACACATTTTACAAGGCATGTGCTAAAAAAATTAAAAATCCTGCACAAGTGCAGAAGGCTATATACAGCATTATTATATAAAACTATATTCCTTGTTCTGGTTTGTGGGAGTGGGTGGAAAAAGCAATAAAAAAAAAATTTTAATAAAACTTACTGACAATCACAAATTGCCATCATAAACAGTCTCTTCCTTACCTTTACTGCTATCTCTGTAAGCCAATGAAAGCTGTATAGACACCATGCCAGCTTGAAATACCTCAGAATCTCTTCACTCATGAGAAGAAAATTCAATCCTGGATGTATTACTCCATTGGCATCTGGGATGGTTTGGCACTTGTTTGGCACTTGCAGGTGCTATCTAACTTCAGGGAGGAAAGAGTTATACCCTCTACACATTTCTCCTGGGATGGTTGGACATTAGTAGTAGTTAGCTGTTCCGACACCAGTAAGGGTAGTATTACCTTTACTAGATTATCCAGGATTGCATCCAAGGACAACTATGTCAACTAACAGGTGTAGCATACTTAATCTCAATGGAAGCTAAGTCAGCATTTTCTTCTCCTTAACTAGCAATTATTTATCAAGACTTACTTGAGCCAAGAATTGTTTGTAAAATGATTACACCCACAGAGAGCAGAATATTCACTTAGCTGTCATTGAGCTCAAGTGCACTGCTCCTGCGAGATCGATCATTGACCATGGACAGCTTCGGTTATGAACTAATGAAAGTTAATGCCATCCTTTACACAACCAGATCCTCAAATCCTACATCCCAGATATATACCAACTGCAAAAATCTCGCTCTAATATGGATCAAATAAGCACCAGGAATAAATAATCCATCATTGGCCACACCCTAATTACTCTCCAGGTGTAGAACATGAAGTAAAATAACTAGTTGTTTTTTTACCACGTGAGCTCAATTTTTTATTTTTTGGGGGAAATTTAAAAAAAAAAATTTCATATATATATCCTCTATTCGAAATTCCCCATCTATTTGGAAATACAAATTCAGCTGCGATTGTGTCAATTTTGTACCTGGAACAGACTCTCTAGCCAGATTAGAGGCATAACATTCTTCAGCTTTGGAATACTATTGCAACAAACCCGAGTTTGATGTTATGGGCATCATTGAAGTAGGCAAACTTAAGCTATGGCAGATTTGATATATACAACAAAACTTACAGTCAAGTAATCTATTCAGGAGTGCCTCCTTTCTCAAAGTGGAAGGTATGAGAGAGAGTCCTGATAGCTTGTGTGGCAAAAATAGCTAGCATAAATAGTGGGATTGCCGGTCTTTTGATAAGAGAGGTTGCAATCAGTGATTGCTACAATT
The DNA here is from genome assembly GCA_028752905.1 of Cladorhizidae sp. MBARI D1340-BT2. Taxonomy (NCBI): domain Eukaryota; kingdom Metazoa; phylum Porifera; class Demospongiae; order Poecilosclerida; family Cladorhizidae; species Cladorhizidae sp. MBARI D1340-BT2. The sequence continues at coordinate 13,840,645 of JAQNBH010000004.1, read as the reverse complement.
AACCTTATTTTTATTGTCAAACCAGACCTGTTAGAAACAACATTCCTTCCAATTAAAAATTCTATTCCTTCCTGTTGGGGTCTTCTGATATAAAATCCTTTATACTTGCTTGCAAATTTGAGTTATGATCTTAAAAGCCTTAAGATCATAATTATATATTAACCTTCTCAACAATCAACTTCAAATTCTATTCACTCGACGTTTGGACCAGATGCTCCAACCTTCATCAGAATAATGAAATGCTAAGGCTCACATGAGCCTGCTATATACTTGTGTGCCAGTGCACCTACCCATCCTACCCATCACATGAAAAAACAAAAACAAACAAACATAAATAAATTAATTGATTAATTAATTAATTTAATTAAATAAAAGACATTTTATATATACCCAAAACATGTATATATAATATGAGAAATAATACAATATTAAATACAATGTCCAATAAACAGAATAACAAACAAACATTAAAACAATATATCTTAATAGACTACTTATAAAAAATAATCGTCATTACAAATAAAGCTGGTGCCCAGCACAGCTGCAGTATTACCTTGCTGAACGGCTATATACTGCAATCCGCTGGGAAAGGGGAAAAGAGGAGCGGGGATCAACCGTTTCCCGTTTGAGCCGGTTAACCAAATCCGAAAAGAATTGACCTGCCGACTTGCCAAATGAACCAGCCGTCTCGATTCCGATTGGCACAAAAAAATGGGAGACAGCCAAAGAGGCGTATTTAATCCTCTTACGGTATTCGGCATTGCTTGCCACCGAGCCAGGGCCATCAGAAGACAAGGAGGTGTAGGAGGGAGCGAAGGTGTCTACAATTGTGGAATCCCATACCAAAATACGCCCATTCTTCCAGGGAATGACGGAAGCCCCATCCGGACGCTTACCATCAGAACGTGACAAGCCCGGAGGCTCCAGGTGCGAGGGAACCTTGATGGCTGCCATGGACCGCCGGATCATCTCATTCACTTCCCCGTGTCTGGAGCGACGCCCTTGGCTATACTTACAACTGAGGCCGTGTGTGCCGTACTTGTCAACATTAAGACCACACAAATGACATGAGTGAGGGTGACAGATGGGTAACCCTAGGCGTAAACCCATAGCAACCCTGATGAGATCGTCATCCATACGAAGCCCCAGTGAGGACATGGGAAGGACGTGAATCCATGCTCCAGACTCCTTGCAAGCTGCAGCCTGAAGCCTCGCACGAGATGTTAAATCCACTGCTGAATCTAAAAGGGAAGCATACGCCATCTTCACGTGAGGATTGTCCCAAGCCTTTTGTTGCGAACAGCTAGTGTTATCGGGAGGAAGGTTATTGTGACCAAGGCTCCAAACTTCCAAAGCTGAGTCACAATCACTGTAATTAAAATGAAGACTAGTAGGAAGGATCTGATGAATAAGATCGAAAGCACCGTTTGCTGATGCCAAAAAGGCAGAAGAAGCAAGCATAACGGCACTTCTGATCCCAAGACCAGCAAAACTGACTGGGAGAGAAGCCTGAGCCCAGGCTGGGTCATTGACATCAAGAGGAATGTTGGAGATCTCACTCAGGATGGAGCATTGCAATTAATCAACATCATGGAGTGTGGGTGAAAGGAAACAAGGGGTGGTTCTCAAGGAATATAAGAGCTTTGGAATCGAGAAGGCATGGCGAAGGAGACAGAAGGCATCGTGGGCATGAAGGTGCGTGAGTCTGCTGCCCATAAACCTCAAGGAATCGATCTTGGCATTGATCATTGCTTCAATACCAGCATTACTACCGATAGGGGACCCCAAAAGAGTGGCCACCTCCGGATTGACTACCCTGAGCCCTGGAGCAGCACAAAGAGCCTCCCCCAATGTTGCTGGGTCGGGGCAAATGAGCTCACACTTGTCCCGGTTCAGTTGCAAACCCACCTCCTGAGCTGCAGACTCAACCACATCCAGATCCTGGAGCACTTCGCTCAAACTACCTCCGAGAGTACCATCATCCAGATAGAACATGTTAAACTCTGAGATCAACTGAAGTGTAATTCTGTGTATGTTAATAAAAGGGGGCCCAGGGGGTCGCCCTGTCGAACTCCCTCAGAAGACAGGATGGACTCATTCCCAAAGAAGAGAGAAGAAGGAGAGGCATAGGCTGAATGGACAAATGGGAGTAAATATGGGGCCAACTCCTCCACTGCAGCTAACATTTTATCACGGCGAATTGAATTGAAAGCATTGCGGAAATCCAGCTTCAACAAAACCTGACCTGGCTGTAAATTCTGCAGGAAAATACGAGCAGAGTGAGCCACAGCCTCAGCACCATGACGAATCCCAAACCCCAGTTGCCGAGGTAACAAAACAGCGCTCATTGACTGCTTCAAACGACTGCCAGCGCACTTTGCCACCAAACGTCTCAGCGTACAGCCAATAGCTATAGGCCTCACACCACCATCCTTCTTGTTCAGGGCTATCAAAGTACCGCTGAAAAATAGGGGACGAACAGCAGAAGGAGTTACTCCTGACAAGACCAAATTGACAAATGCTGAAAGGGCGGCTAGGAGCTTGGTGCCACCGTTACCTGCTGATGAACTAATCATGTCCTTCAGGTGTTGAGGGCGTAGACCATCTGGCCCTCCTGCAGATCCACATGGGAAGGAGCGAATAACTTTGGCTATCTCAGAGTGGGATATTTCAAACGAGTAATCGCTATCAGGCACTGGGGCAGGGGGTATAAAAGAGTCAGGGTGGGGCTGAGGATGTTTTTCCCGTAAGGATGCCAGTGTCTCTGAATTAAAATCTGCAAAGGAATCAACAGAACTGGCAATGCGTACAGCTCCCTTAAAATCAACCTCATCGAGCTTGGAAGCAACTCGTTTAGATAGAGAGTGAATAGGATCATGTTTGGAAGACCTAATATTGTGAGGTGGGTAGGATGGGGGGAGGGGGTCTGACTCGGACTGGATTAGCTGGTTATAACACGGGTAGCTAAACTCCTTTCACACCCATTTTTATTTGGAACACGAAGACATCTACATGGATACCTGAAAAGGCAGTCCCACTTGAACTCATCATTTGACAAGGAAACTCCCTCCAGAATATCAGCTAGCTTTGTGGCGGCTGAATATCTCGATGCCCTTGGAAGTCTCTTGAGAAACCTCACTGATGATGGAAGTGGGAGACCAAACAATGGTGTAACACGATCCGCAACCTGCTCATCACTGCTAGAGGAATCCTCTGGGGAAGAATGAGAGCCTGAGCAACAGTTTCCCACTTGACCATGAGTCCTGAGCAAACCAGACCTATTTACTGGCATCCATCTATCGCACACAGGACACTGGGCACGAGACGGGGAACGGAGATGGACTGGGAGGGAGTATGACTTCCAACAGCATTTAAACTTACATCCACCTGGCTTGCACAACGTGAAGCTACCGACGGCATGGTGGTCAATCAAGCAAAATCAAGCTAAATAATGGACGAATTTCCATATAGAGCCCACTATACAGCTAGTAACCTTAACCCGACAACTTTCAGGGGCTGCTATTCGGGCACTAGGTAACCTAAAGGATGAAGATACTGTGCGGCAAACCTACTAGCTGGCTATGAATAGACCGAAGGACTAGGCTAACAAACTCAAAATTCCAAAAAATAAATAAATAAAAATAAATAAATAAAATAATAAATAAATAAATAAATATAAATAAATAAATAAATAAATAATTAAATAAATATAAATAAACAAACAAACAAAGAAACAAAAAATATATATATAAGAAAAACAAATAATAAATAAATAAACAAATGCAAATAAACTCAAATAAATAAATAGAAACATAATTATATATTTAAGGACATTGAGACCAAAAATGTAATAGCATAACCAGACCTATTTATAGCTGCAATTTCCTGTACTTGTCCACAGTTTCCTAAAGAGTATCTTCCTGCTCCATTGCAGGGCACTTGTAAATTTTTCCCAGTATTTTAGCAGCACAGGCAGCTAGCTCCTCCTGCATGGCCTCTAAAGTTCTAAAACACTTTCAACGTACCCAATGATGCTACATAATATCTGGATCATAAAGGAGGACAACATTATGCCTGTCACATGAATTGTTCTCATCTTTTGTTCATCGATTAGCAATTTTTTAAGTTCAAATAGTTTTGTAGATGGAGCAATTGCAAAGAATGCATGAGAGACCATCTCTAGCTCATATCATCTCAGGAGACTTGCTCCTTTATTTAATATAGCTCGAGAGTTTGGGTATTTCTTATAGCTCCTTCTTCGACAGGTTTGCAGAGTAACACCTCCTTTAGTCAAGTTTAAAGAAATGTATGCAAAGTATTTTTTCTGTAAATGTCGTCATTTATAAAAGTCTTTAGTGGCAAGTATTTGCAGATAAGTTGATGTATTTTTTGTATGTTTGGGTTTGGAGTGAGTTGCTAAACAAACAGAGTTTTTGGTATGCAACACACTTACCACAACAAATAAAAGGAGACAACCATACAGACACTGGTTATAGATAGACATAAAATCACCTCTGACAGCAACAGTTTTGTAGGCATTTGGTAGTTTCTGACCATAACTCGATAGATGATAATGAGAGGTAATTTATTGACATAGCACTGCAACTAAAAATTATAGCAACCAAATATATCTACAAACATCCCACATGATTTGACAATACTAAGTGTAAAATGGACCTTATCTTGCAAGAATAATTTGTTGTTTAATTACCTAACTACAAGTGTGTTTCCTGTTAAGTTATTTTATTTTTATTGTGTGCTGATTGAGGGCAATGAAATTTTGGGCCTGTTGCTGCACTTTAACACCAGGTCCATGTAATGACTTACTAGAAGCTGAGTGCTAAGCTTCCAAGTGGTGTGCCTTCCAATGTGGTCCAGCATTGCCCTATAGAATGCTCATGCACTAGATCTGTGGTCCATGTTTGTGCATCACAAATCTCTACTACAATCTCCAGATGGAGAAAATTGTCATTCAGAGTTGGCACCTATCTGAAATATTAAAGTGATGTGAGGTTATTGTAGTGATTTCCCACTAGCCAGGTTCATGTAAATAAACTTTAGGAATAATAGCTTAACTTTACGATACATTTATTTCAACTTATCTCTCATCTCTGTCTGTCCTTACTTTATAGTGGGTGAGTTACAGTATTCTATGGCTAGGATGACAAGATTTTACTAATTGATCAACTTCAATTTATTTGAACATGTCTCTTTATTGTGTCTGTGCAACCTACTTCATGAAATCTTCATAGTCGGTGAGTTAGAGTATTTATAATTATGATGACATGTGTTGACTAAATAATTAATTTACATGTCTCTTGGCTCTATGTGGTCAATCTACCTCATGAAACCATCATAAGTAGTGGATTACACTATTTTTCATCTAGGATGACATGTTTTGACTGATTGCTCAGCTGTAATTAATTTAAACATGTCTTTAGGCTCTCAATGTCTAACTTGCCAATCTTATATCAACATAGTTTGATAGTTGCATACATTGCTCGAGTATTGCAAGAACTAAAGTCTATTCACCTTCACTTGCAGTGAAGTAAGATGACTAATCACGCACTGAGCAGCAAGATAATGGTCACAACAAGAATGTATGTAAAGGGGCATAAAGTAACCACTAATGGAGCTAACTAATGTGCAAGGTGGTATCAAGTATAGCCCAAAAATTATATATATTTTATTTACCACCATGCATTAAGCCCCACAAATGATGGAGAAAGTGTTAAAGAAAGATAGGCACCTGTTGTGGTGCTTTATATTAGTGGTCGGAAGTTTTATCTAATTATTAAGAGACCTAGTTTGTGCAAAGACACACAGTGGTCTATAAGCTGCTTACACCAGTAGGCTGTCCTTTACTCCCTGGATCTTGCTATTGCCTGTGGGAAGTGAGGTGATGTAAAAGTTGGTTAGTTACAGTTGCAGCAAAGTGCACGCATGTGTATGTACACAGTGCTAGTGATTGTGCATAGTTAGTATTTACCTGTTGGCTGTGGCTCTCCTCTTTATGATCTAACCTCATATAGCACCCCTGTTTCTCATGCCCAATCTGTCGAGCTATATAGTTCTCTGGTAATTAGTACCTTTAACTTATTATCCTGCATCTCTCTGTTGAGGGATTCTTGTAACTTGGTTTGAGTGACAACCCCCTGGCCCAACTGGTTCTGAGTGGAGATTTTGCTTGTATAGTAGTGATTAGTTGTTAAACTCTCAATTGACCCCTTGCTAACTGATAATGTTTATATTTTGTAAGAATGAGTCTATCACATGTTAAGTGTTGTCAAACATCATCTAATCATTGAGTAATATTTTGTAAAGATGTAACCGTGTGTAAGAGTCATATAACATAGTTTGTGTTGTTTTACGATGGAGAAAGAAGCTATCAATTTTGAATGAAATATCATATTTCATTAACTGCTTCACCATTAATGATATATCTTCAAATTGGGACATTTTCACAACGTTTTGTAAGACCTTGTGTTAAAAAGCAGATTTTTACCTGCCATGTGCAGAAGTCCACAGTATTATTATATAAAACTTTATTTCTTGTTCTAGTTTGTGAGAGTCAGTGGAGCAAGTGATAAAAATATAAAAAATTATAAAACTAACTGACAATTATTACAAATTGCCATCATAAACACTCTCTTCCTTGCCTTTACTGCTGTCTCTGCCAACCAATGAAAGCAGTATAGACATCTATATATGCTAGCCTGAAATCCATCACAATCTCTTTACTATTGAGAAGATAATGTCCTCCTGGATATATTACTGCATCTGTATCTAGGATGGTTTGGCATTGAAGGTGCGAGCTAACAACAGAGGGAAAGAGTTAACCTGTACAGGTTTCTCCTACGGTAGTTGGGCATTACAGGGTCGTTCGCAGCTCTTTGAAAATTGTGGCCAGAATCTGTTGGCTAGGCTTGTGGGAGGTGATTTCTTCATGACTATGAAAATGAGCCAAGTAACAATCATCTCTCAAAGCACTTTGCCTGCTCTGACTCCATTCCTTGGATCCAAAGCTCTTCCATACACATTATGTTGTACTCCATTCAAAGATCGGATATACCCTCACTGTGACACTCCTATTTTTCCTGATCAAACAAACTTTGCCTGTGTCATTTATAGCAAACCTGTTGCCCCCCTCGCCCCCTTCCCCCTCCAATGTTGGAAGATGGCATTGAAGACTGGAAAATGGAAGTTAAGACTGGCCTCTCAGATCTTTGAACTAATTTTTCTAATTATTGACTCTTTCTCTTATGTTAGCATTTGGATATGCATGTTTATATAAACATATAGCTAATGCAAAAAATGAAACTTGAAACTTAAACTTGCTGGAAGTTCTTGCAATATACTGTAATAATAGTATGCAAACATGCAATATGAAGCCAGGTAAGCAGTACAGACCTTTTAGATGTCGCAGCTTGTGTGTTTGGAAAAGTTGCATGTGCATACCTTCCAGTTTGTAAATACCTTCACTAGAAAGGCTGGGTCCATCTCACCAGTGACCACTGCACTACCATCCTGTAGAGCCTTGCAGCAAGCGAAGCTTCTATCAGTATCCAGCACAATATCACGTAAAATTGTTATAAGCCTGCCTGAAACAAAAGGTTTACTGGCACACTTTTACCAAAGGACAGAGAGGTGAAGACAATATGCTATAATTGAAATGGCTTAAGTGGTAGGTCAACAAATTGATAGCTCTAGTCATGCTGCTGGTACATCCCTGCATTTGTAGAGCTAGCTCTTCTGACACCAATACCTCTACTAGAGTTTACAGGATCCCATCCATGGACAACAATGTCAACCAACAGGTGTAGAATACTTGATCTCAATAGAAGCAAGTCAGCATTTTCTCTCTGTAACTAGCGATCATTTATCAACAGGCTTTCTTGAGCCAAGAATTAATTGTGAAATGATTACTATTTCTAACAGAGATCAGAATGCTCACTTGGCTATCACCAAGCTAAAGTGCACTGTTCCTACGACATCCATAATTTGGCGTGGATCCTGGATGAACTATTAAAGGCTAAAGCTATCCTTACTAGAGTTAGGACCTTTGCATGTCCTACAATCCCAGATGCCACTGCAAAGATCTCGCTCTATTGTGGTTCAAATTAACACCAAACTGTATATATTGTATTAATGAACACCCAATCATTTTTCAAAGTCGAAGCAATGAAAAGAGTTTCCTGGTAGGCACAAGTAGCCTAGTGTAGGAAAACAACTTGCAAAAACTGTAGGATTGCTCAGAAAAAGTTATTCTAAGAGAGTAGTTGCGATCAGCGATTGCGACCAACAATCTTTTTCTTATTGTCAGGTCAGACTTGTTAATGCAACCTCCCTTCCAATTGCAACCAACCCAAAACAAATCACAGGTAGATGGACTGAAATTAATATTACCTGCAGCTGCTATTAGAAAATACATAGACATTTTATCCCTAGCCACCTTTCATTTAGGTAAGTTTGGGTCTTCTCAAATAACATCCTATACACTTGTTTGCAAAATTGATTGAGTTGTGACTTTCAAGTCCTTAAGACTATTTTTTGTTAAGCTCTTATGAGATACTAGAAAATTCATGTAGACTAATAGGCAGCTGTGCATACTTCTATCTGTAATGCTGTATATCTATGTGTTGTTCTAACCATTGCTGGGTACAGAGAAGCCACCATATATAGCTGTTTGGGTTTTAGAATAACAATCCCATTGATGAGGCACCTCTCACAAATGTGCATGTACCTGACTAAGGCTGAACATTCTATTTAATAACAATTTGGCAGGCTAAACTTCTACCGCTTATGTCTGTATAGATACCTAAACTCTTGTTGTTAAGCCTCTCATGTTTAGTTCATCTAAAGTTGTTAAGTTATGGTATCTCACTGTTCTTGAGGTCTGTGAAACAAGCATCAATTATGAGCACATGAATGAACTTCACGATTATATTTCACAGAACATTGAGGAAAGAATTTTAATAGCATAACCAGGCCTATTTATAGCTGCAACTGTCTGTAGCTGTCCACAGTTTCCTAATGAGTATACTCCTGCTCCATTTCAGGGCCCTTGCAACCTTTCCCAGTGATCTGGCAGCAACAGGTAGCTCCTACTGCATGGCCTCTAAATTTCCAAAACACTTTCAACTTACCCACTGATGGTATAACTGGATCGTTAAGGAAGCCAATATTGAGCCTGACACAAGAAATGTTCTCATCTTTAGCTTTTTTGCAACAACTGATGTTCAAATTATTGTCTTGCAGATAAACATACTTTGTTGAGTAAGGTCATTTCCAAAGAATGCATGAGAAACCATTGCTAGATCATTATATCATCTCAGGAGACTTGCTGCTTATTATAATTGACTCTAGAGTCTGGGTGTTGCTTATTGTGGCTTGAGAGGATAGCTCCTTCAACAGGTAACTCCTCCATTAGTCGAGTAAAAAAATTGTTTATGCAAAGTGTTTCATTAATATTTCTGTTGGTAATTATTTACAAAAGTGTTTAGAACGTATTTGCAAATAAATGGCTTTTATGTTGAGGATAGAAGTGAGGTGCTAAACAAACAGAGTTTAGGCAACACACTTACAACAACAAATAAAAGGAGAATGCCATACAAACACTGGTTTATAGACATAACAATGACCTCTGACAGCAAAATAGACCATGCTTTCTACAGTGAGAGGTTAAGCTAAACAATTAATGAGATTGATTATAACTTGTTAGGTGATAATGAGTGGTAATGTATTGAATAGTATTGTAACTAATAAACAACCAAGTATATCTACAAACACTCCACATGACTCGACAGACACTAAACTTAAAATGGACCTTAACTCACAACAAATATTTGTGTTTAATTGTCTAACTACAAGTGTGTTTTCTATTAAGTTATTGTCATTTTTATTGTGTGATGAGTGAGGGCAATAAGCCGGCTGCTGCACTTTAACACGAGGTTCATATAATGAGCTACAAGAAACTGAATCCTAAGCTTCCATATGGTATGCATTCCGATGTGGTCCAGCATTGCCCTGTAGAATATTTATGCACTCGATCGTTAGATGCTTGTGCGCATCACAAATTTATAGTAAATTCCACAGAAGGTACAAATTGTCATTACAATTCGCACCTATATGAAATATTAAAGTGATGTGCATATTTAGAAGTTGTTGTTGTGATTCTCCCACCAGCAGGTGAATGTGAATAAACTTTAGCTATATTTTACACTAGATTTGTTTCAAAATGTCTCTCATCTCTGTGTGTCCTTACTTTATAGGAGGTGAGTTACAGTATTCTATTGCTATGATGACATGATCTGTTTAATTCTTCATGGCTCTTGGTTCTTTGTGTCTGACCTATTTCTTGAAACCATCATAGACGGTGAGTAAAAGTATTATATGGGTAGGATGACATGTGTTGACTCATTAATGTATTTCAATTAATTTGAACATGTCTGTTGGGTCTCCGTGTTATGTCAACATAGTTTGATAGTTACATACATTTAGTATTGCAGGAACTAAAGTCTATTCTCCCTGACTTGCAGTTTAAGTAAGGTGACCGATCACACACTGAGCAGCAAGATAATTGTTGTGTGTAATGGAGCTAACTAATATGCAAGGAGGCATCGAGTGTAGTTAAGGAAATCTAATATTAAATGTATTTTATTTACCACCATACACTAAGTCACACAAAAGGTGGACAAATGGTTATAGAGAGATAACACCCACTCCGGTGCTTTATATTAGTGGTTGGAAGTTTTATCTGATTATTAAGAGGCCTAGTTTGTGCTAAGAAACACAGTGGTCTATAAGCTGCTTACACCAGTAGTCTGACTTTTGACACCTGGTTAGGGAGATGATGTAACAGGTGGTTATTACAGCTGCAGAAAGTGCATGCATGTTATATGTACACAAAGCCAGGGAATGTGAGTAGGTTATCTGTTTGTTGTGGCTCTCTTCTCTATCATTGATTCTACCCAACCTCATATAGCATCCATGTTTCGCATGCCACATCTGTGGAGCTAGTTTTCTAATAATACCTCATCCTGCATCTCTCTGTTGAGGGCATCTACTAACTTGGTTTGAGAGACAAACGCCTGGCCCAACTGGTTCTGATCGGAGATCTTGCTTGTATAGTGAATGATTGGTTTTGTTAAACTCCCAGTTGAATCCTGCTAACTGACGATGTTTATATTTTGTAAGAATGAGTCTATCACGTTAATTGTTGTGAAACATCGTCTAAACATTTGAGTAATATTTTTTAAGGAGTAACCCTGTTTAAGGGTTGTACAATACAGTCTGTGTTGTGTTATGATGGAGAAAGAAGCTCCCAATTTTGATTGAAATACCATATTTCATTAGCTCATAGCCTTTTAAACTGATATATCTTCAAATTGGGACATTCGTGAAAACATTTTCTAAAACCTTGTGTGTTAAAATCAGATTTTTACCTGCACATGTGCAGAAGTTTACAACATTATTATATAAAACTTTATTTCTTGTTCTAGTTTGTGGGAGTGGGTAGAAGAAGTGATAAAAATATAAAAAATAATTAACTACCACAAATTGCTATCATAAAATGTCTCTTCCTTGCCTTTACTGATGTCTCTGAACGCCAATGAAAGCTGTATAGACACCTATTCTAGCCTGAAATCCCTCAGTATCTATTCTCTCTTGGGAATATAATGCTCTCCTGGATCCATTACTGCATGCTCATCTAGTATGGTTTGGTGTGGTATTTGCTAGCCCACATCAGGAGGGAAAGAATTACCCTCTTCAGGTTTCTCCTGGGATGGTTGGGCATTACAGGGCTGTAGGCAGCTATTTGAAGGTTATATGGCTAGAATCTGTAGGCTATACTTGGGGGAGGTGACTTCTTCATGACTGGGAAGATTAGCGAATTAATTTCAAAGAACTTTGCCTGCTCTTAGCCATTCCTTAGATCCAAACTCTGCTATTGTCATTTCAACACATGATGTTGTCCTCTGTTCAAGGATCCGCTGTGAAATTCCTATTTCTCCTGCAAACACTTTGAACATCTCTGCCTGTGTCACTTGAATTTTGATATAGCTAACCTGTTGCCCCCTAGTGAAGACTGGAAAATGGCAGTGAAGACTGGCCACTCAGATATTTGAACTCTCATTTAATTTATCCTCGACTCTCTTTCTCTTATCCTAGTGTTTGGATGTGCATATTTACATGACCATCCAGAAAGGACAGTGCAATAAATAAAACTTGAAACTTAAAGTGGCTGGAATTTTTTTGGTTTGTAATAATAGTATGCAGACAAAGCAAGGGAAGCCTTGTGGAAGTCACAACTTGTGTGCTTGGAAAAGCTACATTAACATCCTTCCAGTGGAAAGCCCTTCAATAGTAAGGCTCACTCAGTCACACCGGTTACCACATCTCTACCACCTTGTAGAGACTTGCTGTATGTGAAGCTCCTAGCAGCATCCAGCACAATATCATAGTGTAGCCACTTAAAGATATTAAACCAGTAGCCTCAAATGAACAGAGAATATACTTCGGCTGAAATGGCTAAGTGTTAAAATAGATGCCAAAAATAGTTCCAGTTCCTTACCCATTCCAACGCTAATGTTACGAAGTCAGGAAAGCAGAACCACGGAAGCAACGTATCAAAACCGGACGGATAATGCAAAACAATTGCCGTTAAGTTTATGTTTCCAATTTTATTAATCTTGCACTTTTTTCACAAATCCATGCACAAGTATTCATGCACAAATGGGGTGTTGCCCCAACTGGAAGCTAAATCGAGCAAGTGTTTTTTGCTCCACTTTGTTTTCTTCTTCTCACATGTCATTTTGCCCATCAAAAAGTTTATTGCTGCAGATAGTTACTTCTCTTCCTAACATTTTGGCCTGTGCCCACTAGTGTTCTTCAGGTCTAGCTCTCAACTTAGTATTAATAGCCTTGCCTTCTAGTTCATTGCTACTCAGTTTAGCCAAGATATGTTAAACAAAGCTTTCTATATAGTTTTGTAGTGGTTAGGTTTGCTAAGCATAGTGTAAGGAAAAGCCAGGTGTAGGCTAAGGCTTGTAAAAAAGCCCTTTTTAATGGCCTAATAGAACATCTAATAGCTGGCAAGCCTTACCCTTGGAAAGATTTTACAGAATGTCTAGTAGCGTAGAAGGACTTGCCTTGGAAAACTTAAACTCTTGCTAAAGTTTTGTATATAACAAGACATGTCTAATTATTAGGCATCACCTCAACCATGTATAGACGAAGAGATGATGCATTTAGTCATTGATATTTTGTCCAATGGGAAACTCTGTGGTCGTGGTGTTCCTAAACATGGTGGAGGATTGGTCATGTGTTTGGTGACAGGTGTACTGTAAGAGTGGAAAAATTCTGTCGCGACTGTAAAATTTCTGCAATGGATCATTCTATTGCATAGTGGATGTCATTCTGTTGTACATGCAGCAGGACCTCAGACTTCTATAGTTGAGTTATAAGATAAGTTTGTCCTTGATGACCCCATAGACCTACACACACTAGTCTACAGCTACCCTATGTTCGCTGGTTCCAACTACCTACCTTTCCATGAAACCTATTGAATTTGAGCCTGTAAAGGGAGAAGTGCTTGGAGTCGATGCAAGCATATAAGGGTTTACGCTCACAAAATAAGCAATAACACGGAAAATTAAGTTTATCGTGTTAGTTTTGTAACCGACTGTCAACTTTTACTATATGAAATTAATAAACTACTACAAATCTATGCTTCACACAAAATATGTGCAAATGTCATAGAAATAGTGTCACACTGAGACACACATACACTTGGTTGTAGCTTTGAGACCATGATTCACACCACAAATTTGTCATGCCAATTGTGTAGTCTTGGTTGTGACAGCCAACCATAACCCAAACCTTATGATACAGGGTCAATTGTCATGAAAGTTCACTGGTAATAGTTATGCCTGCTCATTGCTCAATGATTATGGTAACCTTACTGTCAGGAAAGCCTTTGCTCAGCACAGCCCTGACATAGAACCAGAACTAATTAAGACATTGTATATGTTAATTAGTTGTGGTGTAGCATTGACACTTGGTTGTTGTGTGGTGGTGTATATTACTTTATACAGTCATGTTATAATTAAGAGCACCGGTTTTTACTGGTCAACAGTTCGACTATGATTGAGTTTTGTGAATGTTTGGTTAAGAAACTGTAATAAATCTTAAACAGTAGAACTCGTATTGTTAATGCTTGGGTTAGCTAAATAAGAGCTTAGCAGGAGCATAACACTTACTACCAGTGAAAAAAAATCATAGCAATTTCGCATATATGAATGGATTACCAGTGAATAAGTACAACAACATTCAATAGCCAGTTTCTGCTCCTCGTAGTTCTATCCTTGGCAAGAATTGAATGCAGTCTGTGGATTTCAAATTCATCAGTCCATATAATGTCACCTATGCCCCAAGTCACCTTCCAAAGAAAATGTCAAATTCACTCCAAACTTTCATCCAGAAAAGTAGGATATTATTGTAATATTACCTTGCTTTTATGATTTGGAAATCAAATTTTTCACTAAATCAAGCTAAGGAGTAAGGTAAGCAGTCAAACACTATATATGAGTTAAAAAGTTTTAATCTATGTTAAGCTGTTTCCTCAAGCCTACAAATTGAACTCCTAGCCACAGCCTAGGCAAAGCAATGTTCTTAAGCTTACTCTCTAAATTTAAAATAAGCTAATCCTTCAAGCTTCCTTAAGCTAAGCCAAACCATCTTATAAACTCTAAGCTTAAATGAGGTTGTCAGCCAAACTAAGCTGAGCAATCTTTAGAAATGACAGACACCTTACCTTGTTATGCGACTCTGAAGAAAAGACAGTAGAGCTACCTCAGAAGGTCTTTCCTAGTGTGGTCCTGCACTGCAGAATGATGTGCAATGAAATGTTGTAGCTCTAGCTTGATCTGTAGCAGACCCTGGAGTTAGTCGACAGTCGTTTGGTTGGTCAGCTTCTTCTGTTCTTCTTTTTACTTCGAGACTGGCATTAATATCGAGGGCTTTTTACTAAAGGATGACATTATGAATGGTACAAGAAACGGGAAGCTCCGAAATCACAAAGAAACTATGAAGCCGATTGTAAAACTTGAAACACGAGGCTGCCTAATGACTGCAAACAAGGGCAAGCGCAAATGAGCCAGATTCTTCGCCATTGTAATGCGGTGCTTATTTAATAGCATTGCGATGAAATTTGAATGATATTGCGCAGAAACGCCAACAGAATATTAACACAATGCTACTGGAACTTTTTTGTCTCCTACTATATATAGGTTGCCAAGTGTGTCACAGGGTGCCTGGATCTGTCTGAACTGAACTTACTAGTAGTCAATTAACACTTGTATTGTGTTCTAATTATTACATACTGGTATGTAATTAGCAAACCCATCGTGTTTCTGGCCTGGCACTGTCATTATAAAAGGGATGACCAGAGTTCAGACCTGTGGAGTTCATTGCGAATATAGCTAGTCACTCAGTACTTTGTCAGACTCTATTTGAATTAATAAAGCTTTAATACTAACACTATAGTGATAGCTGGCTTCATAGCTATCTGGTGGCAAGCACTATCAGTTCAGCAGCATAAGTCTTGGTGGTTGCACAGGTGACCCCTTGACAATGGGTCAGCCCCGTGTCCTCTGACATCACTAAAATTAATTATACTTGTAGTAAAATGTGGTATGTCATGTCCATACAGCTGCACCAAGCTCTATGACCCTGCAGTTGTAAGAGCTAACTTTTGGCTCACCAGTAAGAAGTTAGCATATCTTTACTAGAGTATACAGGTTCCCATCCAAGGACAACAATATCAACTAACAGATGTAGTGTACTTGATCTCAATGGAAGCCAAATCAGCATTTTCTTCTCTGTAATTATCGATTATTTATTACTTAAGCAAATAATTGATTATAAAATGATTACAATGCCTACAGAGATCAGAATGATCACTTGGCTGCTATTATGCTCAAGTAATCTGCCCCTGCGAGATTTATTATTGTCTGTGGATGGGATGCAGGATGCTATTGAAAGCTAATGCTATCCTTACTGGTGTTTAAACATCTAGATCCTACGCACGCCATACATCCTAGATGCCACTGCAAAGATCTCGCTCTATTGTGGCTCAAATTAACACTAGTCTGTAAATCATCTATCATTGGTCAAACCCTAATTACTCTCCAGGTGTAGAACAGGAAGTAAAATGAAAAGAATTTTTTTATCAAATATTTTTAGAAATATATTCGCCCTCTGTTCGAAACTTCCCATCCATTTGGAAATGCCAATTCAGCTGTGATTGTGTGAATTTTATACCTGCAACAGACTAGCTAGCCAAATTAGATGTATAACATTCGTCAGCATTGGAATACAATGGAACAAACCAGAGTTTGTTATGGTCATCAATGAAGTAAGCAAACTAAAGCTATGGCAGACTACATAATTATATACAACAAAACTTACAGTCAAGTAATCTATTCAAGAGTACCTCCTTTCTCAAAGTCGATGGCATTCAGAGAATTTCCTGATAGCTTGTTTAGCAAACACAGCTTGCAGAATTAGTATGATTAGTAAACTCGAGGGCAGTGGTTGTGATCAGCAATTGCTTCCAGTAACCTTTTTCATATTGTCCAACCAGAATAACAACCTCCCTTCCAATCACAACCACTGTTCAAATAGAATTCCCAGGTAGATGGACTGAAATAAATATTAGCAGCAGTGGCTATAAGAAAATGTAACTTTGTTCGTTCCTATGGGTCTTCTCAAATAACATCCTTTATATTTGCTTGCTAAATGGAGTTATGATCTTCTAAGACCATTTTTGGATAAGTTCTTGTGAGGTGCTGGAAAATTCATGTAAACTAATAGGCAGCTCTGCATACTCCACCCCCTAATGCTGTAATGATATCTCATGTTGTTCTAAAGTGCTGGTACACAGAATCCACCATCATAAAGCTGCTTAGGTATTGGAATGACAATCCCATTGAACAAGCACCTCACACATACCTGACCATCTCACCAAATGAAAACTGATCTTTATTAAAGAGAATTTTTTTTTAATTTATTTTAGATATCATAAACTCTGGTTGTTAAACTTCTCATGTTTATTACACCAAAAGTCATTTTATGTCCATCTTGTTTTTAACAAAAATCTTTGTTAAGCTTCCTTATGGTGCCTTGCTACAGTTCTATTCAATGTATCTAATGATGGGATGCCTGGATCATAAGAATGCCAACATTGAGCCCATTATATGAATTCTTGTGCCTATAACTGATGTCAAATGGATTTGTGGATGTACATACTTTGCTGAGTAATGTCAATTGCATGAGAGACCGTTGCTAGATGATCATATTTGCTCAGGATCCTTGCTCCTTATTTTTAATATGACTCAGGAGTATGGTTGTTGCTTATTGAGGCTTGAGATCTTTCTTCAACATGCTCGCAAGAGTAACTCCTCCATTAGTCAAAAAATTGTTTTTTCTGTGAGTGTAATTATTTTTAAAGTATTTAGTGCAGATAAGTGGCTTTAATTCTTGTATGTTGAGGATATAAGTGAGGCGTTAAACAAAATAGAGTTTATGGTATGCAACACACTTACGACAAAAGAACATATAGACACTAGTTATAGACAGACAGACAAAACAATGACCTCTGACAGGAACATAGACCACGCATTCTACAGTGGTAAGGTGAAGTTTTTTTAGGCTTTTGGCTAGAAAACAGTTAATTGATAGGGGTGATAATGATTAGTGACAAGGTGCTGCAACTAATACAGCAACCAAGTATATATACAAACACTCCACATGACTCGAAAAATACTAAACGTAAACTGCACCTTAACTTGCAAAAATAATTTGTTGTTTAATTTCCTAACTACAAGTGGTAAATTATTGTCATTTATATTGTGTGGAGACTGGGGGCAATGAAATTATGGGCTTGCTGCTGCACTTTAACACCAGGTTCATATAATGACTTACAAGAATCTGACTCCTAAGCTTCGAAATGGTGTGCCTTCCAAAGTGGACCAGCATTGCCCTGTAGAATGCTAATGGACTAGATCCTTGGTCCTTGCTTGTGCATCACAAATCTGTAGTATTATCCACAGAACCTGTTTAATTGTCATTACGAGTTGGCACCTATCTGAAATATTAAAGTGGTGTGCCCATTTAGAGGTTGTTGTTGTGATTCTCCTACCAGCAGGTGAATACACAGCTTAACTTTACTATACATTTATTTCAACATGTCTTTCATCTCTGTCTCTCCTTACTTTATAGAGGGTAAGTTCCTGTATTCTATGGCTAAGATGGCATGATTTGACTAATTGTTCAAGTTCAATTTATTTCAACATGTCCCTTGGCTGTCTGCTTCCATCTTACCTCACGAAACCATCATAGCTGGTGAGTAACAGTATTCTATTTCTAGAATGCCTTGTATTGACTGATTGATTAACTGAAATTAATTTAAACATTTCTCTTGGTTCTCAGTATCTAACCTACTGACGTTATATTGATAGTTGCATACATTGCTAGTGTATTGCAAGACTATTCACCTTAACTTGTAGTGGAAGTAAGATAAATAATCATGCACTGAGCAGCAAGTTAATCATCACGACAAGCACATGTGTAAAGGGGCATGTAGTAGCCACTAATGGAACTAACTAATTGCAAGGTGGCATCAAGTATAGCCCAAAAAATTAACATTATATGTATTTTATTTACCACCATGCAAGCCACACAAATGATGGAGAAAAGGTTAATGAAAGATAGACACCTGCTGTGGTACTCTATATTAGCAGTCTTAAGTTTTATCTGATTATTAAGAGGACTAGGCTGACCTACCCCCTGGATCTTGCTATTGCCTGTGGTTAGTGAGGTGATAAAACAGGTGGTTAGTTACAGCTGCAGCAAAGTGCATGCATGTGTATATGTACACAATGCTAGTGATTGTGGGTAGTTACCTGTTGGCTGTGGCTCTCCTCTCCATGATTAAACCTCATATAACATCCCTGTTTCTCATGCCACATCTGTGGAGGTAGTTGTAATAATTAGTACCAATTAACTTTTCATCCTGCATCTCAATAGTTAGTACCAAATTAACCTATCATCCTTCCTGCATCTCTTTATCCTCTCCATGATTGAACCTAATATAGCATACCTGTTTCTCATGCCACATCTGTGGAGGTAGTTGTAATAGTTAATACCAATTAACTTATCATCCTGCATCTCTTATTGGTGGCTTCTACTAACTTGGTTTGAGAGACAACCTCCTGGCCCAACAGGTTCTGAGCGAAGTTCTAACTTGTAGTAAATGACTTCTTTTTTTAAAACTCCCAGTTGACTTCTTGCTAACTGATGAAGTTGTAAGAATGATTCTATCATGTGTTAAGTGCTGTGAAACATCGTCTAATCATTGACTAATATTTTGTAAGGATGTAACCCTGTGTAAGTGTTGTGCAACACACTCTATGTTGTGTTATGATGGTTAAACAATCTCTCAATTTTGATTCACCCTTTTAAACTGATTTATCTTCAAATTGGGACATTTGTCAAAACATTTTATAAGACCTTGTGTTAAAAACAAGATTTTTACCTGCACATGTGCAGAAGGCTATAGCATTATTATATTTCTTGTTCTGGTTTGTGAGAGTTGGTGGCGGAAGTGATAAAAGTATGAAAATAATAAATCTTACTGACGATTACCAATAGCTAGCATAAACAGTCTCTTCCTTGCCTTTACTGCTGTCTCTGCAAGGCAATGAAAGCTGTATAGGCACCATGCTAGCCTGAAATTCCTCACAATCTATTCACTCTTGAGAAGATAATGCACTCCTGGATGTATTACTGCATCTGCATCTAGGATGGTTTGGCATTGAAGGTGCTAGCTAACATCAAGATGGAAAGAGTTACCCTGTACTGGCTTCTTCTAGGATGTTTGGGCATTACAGGGACATAGGCAGCTCTTTGAAGAGTGCGGCCAGAATCTGTTGGCTAGGCTTCAGGAAGGTGATTTATTCACCACTGTGCAAATTAGCCAAGCAACAATCATAGCAATTTTCCCCTTCCTTATATCCAAACCTGTTCCATTGTCACTTTAACACATTATGATGTCCTCAGTTCAAGGATCGGATGTGCACTCACTGTTATACTCCTTTTGATCAAACAAACGTTGTATGTGTCACTTGAATTCTGATATAGCAAACCTGTTGCCCTCTTCCCCCCTCCAATGTTCGAAGATGGCAGTGAAGACTGGAAAATGGAAGTGAAGAGACTGGCCTATCAGATCTTTGAATTCTCATTTAGTGGGAAAAAATTAATTCTTGACTCCCTTTCTATTATATTAGTGTTTGGATATGCATGTTTATATGACCATCCAGAAAGAGCAATGCAATAAATGAAACTTGAAACTTAAAATTGCTGGAAGTTGTTTTGTTGTGTAATATACTGTAATAGTATGCAGAAATGCAATATGAAACAAGGGAAGCAGCACAGACCTTGTGGAGGTCACAGCTTGCATGCTTACATGTGGTATCCTTCCAGTTTGTAAAGCCCTTCACTAGGCTCGCTATGTCTCACCAGTGACCACAGCAGAACCATTCTGTACAGCCTTGCAGCATGTAAAGCTTCTAGCAGCATCCAGCACAATATTATATTGTGGCCACATAAAGTTGTTAAACCAGGTGGCCTGAAATGAACGGTTTACTGGTACACTTACACCAAGGAACAGAGAAGTGAAGACAATATGCTTTGGTTGTAATGGCACAAGCTGTAAGTCACCAAATTGTTAGTCATGCTGCAGATATGGGTTAGCTTCATGTACTTTGACCTCATAGAATTAATTCAACTGTAGCCAGGTCTGCACCAGCCGCACCAGTGGGTATGTCCCTGCATTTGTAGAGCTAGCTCTTCTGACACTAATACCTTTACTAGAGTATACAAGGACAAACATGTCAATTAACATGTGTAGTATACTTGATCTCAATGGAAGCAAGTCAGCGTTTTCCTCTCCGTAATTATCAACAGACTTACTTGAGCCAAGAATTGATTGTGAAATGATTACTATTACCCACTGAGATCAGAATGCTCACTTGGCTGCCATCAATCTCAAGTGCACTGCTCCTGCGACATCCATGATTTTCCGTGGATGGGATTCTGGATGAACTATTGAAGGCTAAAGCTATTCTAACTAAAGTTAGAACCTTCGCAAGTCCTACAATCCCAGATTCCACTGCAAAGATGAAAAAGAGCTTGCAAAACAGTAGGACTGCTCAGAATAAGTTATTCTAAGAGAGTAGCTGTGATCAGCGATTGCTACCAACAACCTTTTTCTTATTGTCAAATCAGACTTGTTATTGTAACCTTCCTTTCAATTACAACCAACCCAAAACAAATTGCAGGTAGATGGACTGAAATAAATATTACCTGCACTGCTCCTAATAGAAAATACATAGAAATTATATTCCTAGCCACCTTTCCTTTAGGTAAGTTTGTGTCTTCTCAAATAATATCCTTTCTACTTGTTGGCAAAACTGATTGAGTTGTGATCTTAAAGTCCCTGAGACCATTTTCAGTTAAGCAGATTCTAGAAAATTCATGTATACTAAAGGCATTTTTCATACTCCATCCTTAATACTGTATATAATAATAATGTTGTTCTAACCATTGCTGTGTACAGAGAAGCCACCATAGTTTTGGAATAACAATCCCATTGATGAGGCACCTCCCACATACGTGTATGTACCTGACTATTGAATGCTAAACATTCTATTTAATAGCATTTTGGTGAGCCAAAACTTCTACAGCTTATGTCTGTATAGATACCTAAACTCTTGTTGTTAAGCCTCTCATGTTTAGTTCATCTAAAGTGGTTAAGTTATGGTATCTTTCTATGAAGTGCTGGTCTTGAAGTCTGTGAAACAAGTATCAATTATGAGTAAGAGAATGAGATTCACGATTATATTTCACAGAACATTGAGACAAGAATTTTAATGGCATAACCAGGTCTATAATATATAGAACTCTCTGTAGCAGTCCTAAAAAAATCTTCCTGTGCCTTTGTATGGCACTGCACTTGCAATCTTTCCCAGTGATCCAGCAGCACAGATATCTCCTCCTGGATGGCCTCTGAATTGCCAAAACATTTTCCAATGTATCCAATGATGGTATAACTGGATCATAAAGGATGCTAACATTGGCCTGTCTCAAGAATTGTTAATTTTTTGGCAATAACTGATGTTTAAATGATTTTATAGATGAACATACTTCGCTGGATAAGCCAATTGCTAAGTGTGCATGAGAGATCATTGCCAGCTCGTTATATCATCTCAGGAGTCTTTCTCCTTAATTTAATATGGCTAGGGAGTCTTGCTATTTTTTTATTGCGCTCGACAGGATATCTCCCTCAACAGGCTCGTAACAGTAACTCTTCCATTAGTCAAGTCAAGAATTGTTTATGCAAAGTGTTTGTTTATTAGTGTGACTACTGTATTCTAACATATTTGCAGATATTTGTTGCTTCTATGTTGAGGTTAGAAGTATGGTGCTAAACAAACAGAGTTTATAGTACCCAACGCACTTAATAC
Organism: Cladorhizidae sp. MBARI D1340-BT2; assembly: GCA_028752905.1. Classification (NCBI taxonomy): domain Eukaryota; kingdom Metazoa; phylum Porifera; class Demospongiae; order Poecilosclerida; family Cladorhizidae; species Cladorhizidae sp. MBARI D1340-BT2. The sequence goes on along the minus strand of JAQNBH010000004.1, from coordinate 13,818,059 downwards.
AATAAGAGAACACCATACAGACACTGGTTATAGACAGACATAACAGTGACCTCTGCAACATAGACCACGCTTTCTACAGTGGTAAAGTGAAGTTTTTTAGGCTTTTGGAGGTTAGAAAACAACCAGTAAGATTGACCATAACTTGATATGACTGGTAGTTTTATTGACATAGGATTGCAACTAATATAGCAACCAACTATATCTACAAACACTCCACATGACTCGACAAACACTAAGCATAAAATGGACTTTAACTTGCAACAATAATTTGTTGTTTAATTGCCTAACTACAACTTTGTTTTTTATTAAGTTATTGTCATTTTTATTGTGAGGTGACTGAGGGCAATGAAATTCTGGGCCAGCTGCTGCACTTTAACACCAGGTTTATAAGATTCCAAGTGGTGTGCCTTCCAATGTGGGCCTTGTAAAATGCTCATACACTAGATCCTTGATACATGCTTGTGCACCGCAAATCTCTAGTACAATCTCCAGATGGAGCAAATTGTCATTAGGTGTTGGCACCTATCTGAAATATTAAAGTGATGTGCATATTTAGAGGTTGAATTTCCCACCAGCAAGGTTAATGTGAAAAGACTTTAGGAACACAGCTTAACTTTTATTTCAACATGTCTGTCATCTCTGTCTTTCCTTACTTTATAGCTGGTGAGTTACAGTACTCTATGGCTAGGTTGACATGGTTTTACTAATTCAACATTCAATTAATTTCAACATGTCTCTTGGCTCTCTGTGACCAACCTACTTCATGAAACCATCATAGTTGGTGAGTTAGGGTATTTGTCTCTCTCTCTATATATATATATATATATGTTGACATGTGTTGTTAATTTGCATGTCTCTTACCTGTCTGAGGTCAACCTACTTTATGAAAACCATCATAAGTGGTGGATTGCAGTATTCTATGTCTAGGATGACATGTGTTGACTAATTGATTAATTTGAACATGTCTCTAAGCTCTATGATAACCTACTAACATTATATCAACATAGTTTCGTAAATGTATTTTAAATACCATCATACACTAAGCCACACAAAAGGTGTAGAAAGAGTTAAAGTTAGATAAATACCTGCTTGTGCTTTATAGCTGTCGGGAGTTTCATCTGATTAGGAAGAGGCATAGTTTGTGCTAAGAAGCACAGTGAGTCTATAAGCTGCTTACCTCTGAAGGCTGACCTTTACCCCTGGATGCTTGTTGCTGTTTCCTGTTGTTGGTGAGGTGGTGTAACTAGTGATTAGGTACAGCGGCAGCAAAGTGCATGCATGTGTATATGTACACAATGCTAGTGATTGTGAGTAGTTACCTGTTTGCTGTGGCTCTCCCCTCCATGTTTGATTCTATCCGACCTAATAAAGCATCCTTCTTTCTCATGCCACATCTGAGGAGCTAGTTGTCTAATAGTCTAAGTTAGTACCTCTAACTTATCATCCTGCATCTCTCTGTTGAAGGCTTGGTTTGAGATATATTCCCCTGGCCCAACTGGTTCTGAGTGAAATACTTGTTTACTAAATGACTAAACTCTCAGTTGACTCCTTGCAAATTGATGATGTTTATATTTTGTAAGAATGAATCTATAACAGGCTAAGTGTTTTGAAACATAGTCTAATCATTGAGTAATATTTTTTTAGGATGTAACCCTGTGTAAGTTTTGTAACATAGTCTGAGTTGTGTTACGATGGAGAAAGAAGCTCCCAATTTCGAATGCAATATACCATATTCAATTAACTTATTCACACTTTTAAACTCAAATTTGGATATTCTTCATAACATTGTATAAGACATGCACTAAAACCAGATTTTTACCTGCACATGTGCAGAAGACTACAGGAGTATCATATAAAAGTTGTTCTGGTTTGTGGGAGTGAGTAGAGGTAGCGATAAAAATATTTTTAAAAATAATTGCCATCATACACAGCATCTTCCTTGCCTTAACTGCTCTTTCTGCAAGCCAATTGAAGCTGTATAGTCACCTATGCTTGCCTGAAATCACTCACAATCTCTTCTCTCTTGAGAAGTAAATGCACTCCTGGATGGATTACTACAGCAGAATCTAGGATGGTTTGGAATTGAAGGTGTTAGCTAACATCAGGAGGGAAGGGGAGAGTTACCCTGTACAAGTTTGTCCTAGGATGGGCAGATATTACATGGCCGTAGACAAGGTGGTGCAGCCGGAATCTGTTCATTACCCTTGTAGAAGGTGAATTCTTCATGCCTGGGCAAATTAATCAAGCAGCAATCATCTCTCAAAGCACTTTTCCTGCTCTAACTCCAGTCCTTAGATCCAAAGCTCTCCCATTGTCTCTTCAAAACATTATGTTGACCTCCATTTAAGGATCGGATGTGCCCTCACTGTGAGACCGCTATTTCTCCTGATCAAACACATCTCTGCCTATGACACTTAAATTTTGATATAGCTAATGTGACCCCCCCGCCCCCCCTCCCAACTTTGGAAGGTGGCAATAAAGACTGAGTGAAGACTGGCCACTCAAAACTTTGAACTCTCATTTAATAGTTTTTCTTATTCTTGACTCTCTTTCTCTTATGTTAGTGTTTGGACATGCATGAGCATCCAGAAAGGGCAATGATACTTGCTACTTAAACTTGCTGAAAGTTGAATTTATTTTGCTATATACTGTAATAATTGTATGCAGACATGCAATATTAAGTGAGGGAAGCAGCACAGACCTTGTTTAAGTCACAGCTTGCATGCTTGTAAAAGCTACCTGTGCCGTCCTTCCAGTTTGTAAAGCCCTTCACTAGAAAGGCTCGCTCAGTCTCACCAGTGACCACAGTTCTACCATCTTGTACAGCCTTGCAGCATGTGAAGCTTCTAGCAACATCCAGCACCATATCATAACTTAAAGTTGCTAAACCAGGTAGCCTGAAACAAACAGTTTACTGGCGCACTTATACAAAAGGACAAAGAAGTGAAGAAAATATGATTTGGCTGAAATGGTTCAAGTGGAAAAAGAGGTGCCAAAAGATAGTCTGGTTCCATACCCACTCCAATGCTAATGTTACAAAGTCAGGAAAGTAGAAACACAGAATCAACACTTAAAAACCTGATGTATGTGCCATAGAAATGCTGTTAAGCCAATTTTTTGATCTTGCACTTTTGTATGAAGTAGGTGACTAGGTAAGTATTAGAGTGGGTGAGTTGATGTAGCAAAAACAGCTGGCAGAAATAGGAGGTTTGCCCAGAAAGTGTCCTTGGTTTACAGTGGTTACGATCGGCGATTGCCCCAAGCTACCTTTTTCTACCATACCTGTTAATAACAACCTCCCTTCCAATTGCTATTAGAATATATAAATTGTAATTATATATTTTTTATTCCTTCCAGTTTGGGTCTTCTCAAATAACATTGTTTATACATGTTTGAAAAATTTAGTTATGATCTTAAAAGCATTAGGAACAAGTTCTTGTAAGATGCTATAAAATTCATGTAGACTAATAGGCAGCTGTACATACTGTACCCCCTAATGCTGTAGTGAAAACATGTATTGATCTAAAGTTCTGGTGCACTGAAACCACCATAATACAGCTGCTTTGGTATTGGAATGGCAATCACTTTGAAGTAGCACCACCCACCTACCTGAGCATCTCACCAAATCAATACTGTACACTATTAAAGACCATTTTGCATTTGTTAACAACAGGATGGACACTAAACAACTGTTGTGTGTAATAAACATGAGATGCTTAACAACCTGAGTTTACAATATCTTTAATATATTTTTCAGATTTCTACCACTTCAGTCTGAAAAGTTTATTTTAGATAGCGTAAACTCTGGTTGTTAAGTCTCTCATGTTTATTAAACCAAAAGTTGTTTAGTGTCCAACTTGTCATTAACAAATAACTTTATTAAGCATCCTTGTTATGAAGTGCTGCTCTTTAAATAAGTATCAGTTTATGTGCATGTGAACAAGCTTCAACATTAGTATAGTGTGTTTCACAGAACATTGAGGTGGAAAATTTAATAGCATAACCACGCTTATTTATAGCTGCAACTTTCAGTAGATGTCCATAGTTTCCAATCGAATATCATGCTGATCTGTTGCAAGTCACTTGTAACCTTTTCCCAAGTGTTCTAGCAGCACATGTACCTCCTTTTGCATAGTCTCTAAAGTTCCAAGACACTTTCAATGCACCCAATGATGAGCTGCCTTGATCATAATAATGCCAACATTGAGCCTGTCACAAGAATTTTTATCATTTTTCCCAATAACTGATGTTAAAATGTTTTGGTAAATGAACATACTTTGCTCAATAAAGCCAATTGCAAAGAGTACATGTGAGAGACCATTGCAAGCTCATTATATCATCTTAGGAGCCTTGCTCCTTACTTTAATATCGCTTGGTCTGGGTATTTTCTTTAAGGCTAGCTTATTCTTCAACAGGCTTGCAAGAAAAACTCCTCTCCTAGTATACAAAAAAAAACTGTTTATGCAAAGTATTTCATTACATTTTTATAATTTACAAAAGTGTTTAATATTTGCAGGTAAGTGGCTGTATATTTTGTATGTTGGGTATAGAAGTGAGGCCTAAACTAACAGAGTTTATGGTATGCAGCACACTATAACCACAACAAATAAAGGACAGAATCAAACAGACATTAGTTATAGGCAGAAAACAATCCTCTGACAGCAAAATAGACCATGCTTTCTACAGAGGTAAGATAAAGGTTTCTAGCATTTGGGAGGCCTTAGTTATATTGATCATAACTTGATATGATAATGATGGAATAGCATTGCAACTAATATAGCAAGAAAGTATATCTACAAACACTCCACGTTACTCGACAGACACCAAAAGTAAAATGGATCTTAACTTGCAACAATAATTTGTTGTTTAATTGCCTAACTACAAGTGTGTTTTCTATTATTTAAGTTATTGTAATTGTTATTGTGCAGACTGAGGACAATGAAACTCTGGGCATACACTTTAACACTAATTTCATATAAAGACTTACAAGAAGCAGCTTCCAAGTGGTGTGCCTTCCAATGTGATCCAATATTGCCCTGTACAATGGTCATGTACTAGATCCTTGGTCCATGCTTGTGTGTCAAAAATCTGTAGCAATATCTACAGAAGGTTGGAATTGTCATTAGGAATTGTCATCTATCTAAAAAATTAAAATGATGTGCATATTTAGAGGTTGTTGTTGTGATTCTCCCACCAACAGGTGAATGTAAATAGACTTTAGGGATACCCAGCTTAATTTTACTCAAGATTTATTTCAACATGTCTTTCATCTCTGTCTGTGCTTACTTTATAGCCGGTAAGTTGCAGTATTCTAGGGCTAGGATGACATGATTGATCAACTACAATTTATTTCATCATTGTCCTTGGTTCTCTGTGTCCAACTTACTTCATGAAACCATCATAGCCAGTGAGTTAGATTATTGTGTATATCTAGGATGAAATGTATTGACTGAGTAATGTCATTTGAACATGTCTCTAGTCTCTCGGTGTCTAACCTACTGACATTATATCAACATAGTTTGATAGTTCTAGAGTATTTCAAGATCTAGTCTATTCAACTTGACTTGACGTGGATAAGATAACATTCTTCATACTTGGAATAAAAGTGCAACAAACCAGAGTTTGGTTGTATGGGCATCATTGAAGCAAGCAAACTAAAGTTATGGCAGACTAGATCTACACAACAAAACTTGCAGTCAAGTAATCTATTTGGAAGATATTGAGAGAGTTTCCGGATAGCTTGCATAGCAAAAACAACTTGCAGAATTAGTAGGATTTCTGAGAAAGAGTCCTTCGAAGACAATAGTTGTTATCAGGGATTGCCACCAGCATACTTTTTGTTATTGTTAAACCAGGCTTATTAATTACAACCTCCCTTGCCACCCTTAAAATAGAATTCTCTGGTGGATGGATTGAAATAAATATTAGATGCAGTTGGTAGATGCAGTTGGTATTAGAAAATACATTGTAATTATATTCCTTCCCTCTTTGCAAATAACATCCTCTATATTGGATATTGGAATGGTAATCTCAACAAGGACCTCCCACATACCTGACCATCTTACCAAATGAAAACTGAACACTAGAGAATTTTTGGGGGGATAAAAATCTACAACTCTAGTCAAATTTTTAATATACATATCATGAACTCTGGTTGTTAAGCCTCTGTTATTTATTACACCAGAAGTTGTATAGTGTCCATCTTGTCCTTAACAAACACCTTTATTAAGCATCCTTATGGTATCTTGATATGAAGTGCTGCTCTTGAAATAAGTATCAGTTTATGAGCATGTGAACAAGCTTCAACATTAGTTTAGTGTGTTTCACTGAACATTGAGGCAGGAATTTTAATAGCATAACCTGACGTTTTTAAAGTGCAACTGTCTATACGTAGCTATCCACAGTTTCCTAACGAGTATCTTGCTGCTCCATTGCAAGGCACTTGTAACCTTCAGTGATCTAGCAGCATAGGCAGCTCCTCCGCCTCTTAACTTCCAAAACACTGGTTATTTACCAAAAAAAATTGATGGCACATATTTGTAAATACGTGGCTGTATTTCTTGTATGTTGTGGTTAGGAATAATGCACTAAACAAACAAAGTTTGTGATATGCAGCAAATAAAAGCATACCACCATACAGACACTGGTTATATATAGGCAGATATAATGATGACCTCTGGAGCAACAAAGACCACGCTCTACAGTGGTAAGGTGATGGTTTCGTAGGCATTTTAGATTAGAAAACAACTAGTGAGATTGAGCACAACTTGATAAGTGATAATGAGTGGTAACTTATTGACATAGCATTGCAACTGATATAGCAACAAAGTATAACTACAAACACTCCACATGACTCGACAAACACTAAACATAAAATGAACCTTAACTTACAAAAATAATTTGTTGTTTATTTGCATAACTACAAGTGTGATTTCTATTAAGTTATTGCCATTTTTATTGTGTGCTAACTGAAGGCAATGGAATTCTGGGCATGCTGCTGCACTTTAACACCAGGTTCATATAATGACTTATAAGAAGCTGAGTGCTAAGCTTCCAAGTGGTGTGCCTTCCAATGTGGTCCAGCATTGCCCTGTAGAATGCTCATGCACTTAATCCTTGGTCCATGCTTGTGCATCACAAATATTTATAATATTCACAGAAGGTGTTTAGTTGTGATTAGAAGTTGGCACCTATCTGAAATATTAAAGTTGTGTGCATATTTAAAGGTTATTGTTGTGATTCTTCCACCAGCAAGGTGAATGTGAATAGACTTTAGCTTAACCATTTATTTCAACATGTCTCTCATCTTTACTTTATAGCAGGTGAGTTACAGTATACTATGTCTAGGATGACATGATTTGACTAATTGATCAACTTCATCATCATGGCCCTTGGTGCTCTGTGTCCGACTTACTTCATGGAATCATCATAGCCAGTGAGTAAGAGTATTACCATTCTAGGATGACATGTATTGACAGATTAATGTACTATAATTAATTTCAACATGTATAATATTGGCTCTCTGTGTTATATCAACATAGTGTGATAGTTACATGCATTGCTAGAGTATTGCAAGAATTAAAGTCTATTCACCTTGTCTTGCAGTGGAATTAAGATAGCAATCACGCACTAAGCAACAAGATAATGGTCACGGGAAGCATGTGTGGAAAGGGGCATGTTGTAGCCACTAGTGAAGATAACTAGTGTGCACAGTGGCATCGAGTGTAGCCGAAAAAATCTAACATTAAATGTATTTTATTTACCACCATGCACTAGGCCCCAAAAATGTGGGAAAAGGGTTATAAACACCAGTGTTGTGCTTTCTTGTTGCTGTCAGGAGTTTTATCTGATTCGTAAGAGACCGAGTTTATGGTAAGAAGCAGAGTGGGTCTATAAGCTGCTTATGCCAGTAGACTGACCTATACCACCCGAATCCTTCTCTTGCCTGTGGTTAGTGAGGTGATGTAACATGTTATTAATTGCAGCTGCAGCAAAGTGCAGGCATTTATATATGTACACAATGCTAGTGATTGTGAGTAGTTAACTGTTTGCTGTGGCTCTCCTCTCCAAGATTGATGATTCTACCCAACATCTTATAGCATCCCTGTTTCTAATGCCACATCTGTGGAACTAGTTGTCTAATAGTTAGTACCTCTAACTTATCATCCTGCATCTCTTTGTTGAGGGCTTCTACTAACTTGGTGTGACAGAGATCCCCTGGCCCTATTAGTTATGAGTGGATAACTTACTTGTAGAGTAAATGACTAATTTTGTTAATCTAACACTTGACTCATTGCTAACTGATGATGTTTATATTTTGCAAGAATGTTTCCATCACAGGTTTACTGTTGTTTAACCTAGTCTAATCATTGAACTGTAAGGATGTAACCTTGTGTAAGTGTAGTGTAACACACTCCATGTTATTTTACAATTTTGAATGCAATACCATATTTCATTAACTCATTCACCCTTTTAAGCTGATATAAGGGATATTTGTCAACATATTTTATAAGGCATGTACTAAAAACCAGAATTTTACCTGCACATGTTCAGAAGGCTACAGCATTATTATATAAAACTTTATTTCTTGTTCTGGCTTGAGAAGTAGGTGGAAGAAGCATTAAAAAAATAATAAAGCTTACTGACAATCACAAATTGCCATCATAAACAGCTTATTCCTTCTCTTTGCTGCTGTCTCTGTAGGCCAAAGAAATCCATATAGACACCTATGCCAGCCTGAAATCCCTTAAAATATCTTCACTCTTGAGAAGAAAGTGCACTCCTGGATGTATTACTCCATTGGCACTAGGATGGTTTGGCATTTGAAGGTAATAGCTAACTTCAGGAGAGAAAGAGTTACCCTGTACATGCTTCTCCTGAGATGGTTGGGCATTAGGAGCTAGCTGTTCTGACACCAGTAAGGGTAGCATTACCTTCACTAGATTATCCAGGATCGCATCCAAGGACAACTATGTCAACTAACAGATCTAGCATACTTAATCTCAATGGAAGCTAAGTCAGTATTTTCTTCTTCATAACTAGCGATTATTTATCAACAGACTTACTTGAGTCAAGAATTGTTTGTAAAATGATTGCTAATACCCACAGAGAGCAGAATGCTCTGGCTTCCATCAAGCTCAAGTGCACTACTCCTGCAAGATGCATCATTGTCCGTTGTCAGTTTCCGTTATGAACATTGAAAGTTATGCCATCCTTTACACAGCAAGATCCTTAACAATTCCTACATCCAAGATGCCATTGCAAAGATCTCGCTCTACTATGGATCAAATTAGTACCAGTCTGTAAATAATCTATCATTGGCCACACCCTCAGGTGTAGAACAGGAAGTAAAATAACAAGATTATTTTTTACCTCGTGAGCTCTAAAATTTGTTATAAATTTTATTTTATTTCTATCGTATATCCTCTATTAGAAACTGCCTGTCTATTTGGAAATGCAAATTCATCTCCGATTATGTAAATTTTGTACGTGGAACAGACTCGCTAGCCAGATTAGTGGCATAACATTCTTCAGCTTTGGAACACAATTGCAACAAACCAGAGTTTGGTTGTATGGGCATCATTGAAGCAAGCAAACTAAAGCTATGGCAGACTTGATATACTCAACAAATGTTATAGTCAAGTAATGTATTTATGAGTGCCTCCTTTCTCAAAGTGGAAGGTATTAAAAGAGTTTCCTGGTAGGTTCTGATGCAAAAACAGCTGGCAAAATAGTAGGACTGCCAGTCTTTTCAGTAGAGTGGTTGCGATCGGTGATTGCTACAATTAACCTTATAATTAACCTTATTCTTATTGTCAAACCAGACCTGTTGATAACAACATTCCTTCCAATAACTATTAGAAAATTTACTATTCCTTCCTGTTTGGGTCTTCTGATATAACATCCTTTATACATGCTTGAAAATTTAAGTTATGATCTTAAGGCTTTTAAGATCATTATATTAACCTTCTCAACAATCAACATAAAATTGTATTCACTCGACATTTCGATCAGATGTTCTAGCCTTCATCAAGATAATGAGATGCTAAGGCTCACGTGAGCCTGCTATATACTTGTCCACCACGTGCCAGCACATGCACCAAGCACATAAACAAAAATAATAATAATAATATAACAAATAAATAATATACATATGAAATATACATATGAAATAAAATGAAATAAACAAATAATAAATTAATTAATTAATAAACAAAAACAAATAGAACATAATAATAATAATAAAATTAATAATAATAATAATAATAATAATAATAATAATAATAATAATAATAATAATAATAATAGTAGTAGTAGTAGTAGTAGTAGTAGTAGTAGTAGTAGTAATAGTAGTAATAATAATAATAATAATAATAATAATAATAATAATAATAATAATAATAATAATAATAATAATAATAATAATAATAATAATAATAATAATAATAATAATAATAATAATAATAATAATAATAATAATAATAATAATAATAATAATAATAATAATAATAATAATAATAATAATAATAATAATAATAATAATAAATAAAAACACAAATAATATATATATAAATCAATCAACAAACAAACAAAAATATTTAAATGACAATAATAACAAAAAACAATAACAATAATAAAAACAATATATATAATAGACAATTTATTATTATAGTTGTATTTATTGTTTTTAAGATTATTATTATTATTATTATTATTATTAATTGTTTTATTATTGTTATTATTTATTTTTAAATGTATTAGTATTTATTAAATATTTATTTAATATTTATTTGATTTGTTGTTACTATTCTATTTATTTTTTTATAATTTATATATATATATTGCGTATTTATATTTAAATGTAATTTATATGTTTTTATTTATTATTATTATTGTTATTTTTATTTATTTGCTTGCTTGCTTGCTTGCTTGCTTTCTTCCGCTTGCTTATTTTGCCAAGTTCCTTGAGATAAATTCTACCATCACTTGCTTGCTTGCCTGCTTGCTTGCTTGCTTGCTTTTGCTTGCTTGCTTGCTTTCTTCCGCTTGCTTGCTTGCTTGCTTGCTTTCTTCTGCTTACTTGCTTGCTTGCTTGCTTTCTTCCACTTGCTTGTTTGTTTGCTTGCTTGCTTTTGCTTGCTTCCGCATGCTTGCTTGCCTGCTTGCTTGCTTTTGCTTGCTAGCTTGCTTCTGCTTGCTTGCTTTTGCTTGCTTGCTTGCTTGCTTTTGCTTGCTTTCGCTTGCTTGCTTTCTTCCACTTGCTTGCTTGCTTCCGCTTGCTTTCTTACTTTCGCTGCTTGCTAGCTTCCGCTTTCTTGCTCGCTTCTGCTTGCTAGTATGCTTCCACTTGCTTGCTTGCTTCCGCTTTCTTTCGCTTACATGTTTGCTTCCGCTTGCTTGCTTGCTTCTGCTTGTTTGCTTGCTTCTGCTTGCTTGCTTACTTCTGCTTGCATGCTTTCTTCTGCTTGCATGCTTTCTTCCGCTTGCTTGCTCTCTTCCACTTGCTTGCTTACTTGCATGCTTGCTTGCATTTTTTTCTTATTATTATTATATATATTTTTATAAATGTTTACTATTTATTTATTTTTTGATTGTTATTATTATTACTAATATTTTTGGTAATTTTTTATATTTATATCCCGTGCATGTGCCGGTTCATTTGTTGGACACGTGTGCCTGTTCAAATGCTAGTTGCATGCACTGGCATGTGGTGAATAGCTAGCTATAGCAGACTCTCACGAGCCTTAGCTAATTATTCATGATGAAGGATAGAGCATCTGGTCGAAAAGTGAAGTAAATACAATTTGAAGTTGAATATTGAGACGGTTATTATATGTCAACTGAGAGTTCATTGACAATTTACTTAAGATCATATTTAGTTGACATGCTAGAAAATGCATGTAAACTAATAGGTAGCTCTGAATACTCCACCCCAGTGATATCTCTAATGTGCTCATACATTATATATGTATTGGAATGGCTATCTCATTGAAGAAGCACCTTCCACATACCAACATGTACCTCACCATCTCACCAAATGAAAACTGAACACTATTGATGAGGATTTTTGGGGGCCAAACTTCTACCACTTTAGTCTTAAAATATTATTTTAGATATCGTAAACTCTGGTTGTTAAGCCTCTCATTTTTATTACACCAAAAGTTATTTAGTGTCCATTTTGCTGTTAACATAGGCTTTTGTTAGGCATCATTATGGTATCTTGCTCTGAAATGCTGTTCTAAAAGTGTTATAAGTATCAATTATGACATGTGAACAAGCTTCAAAATTACTGTAATTTGTTTCACAGAACATTGAGACAAAAATTGTAATATGTAATAGCATAACCAGGCCTATTTATAGCTGCAATTTTCTGTAGTTGTCCACAGTTTCCTAAAGAGTATCTTCCTGCTCCATTGTAGGGCACTTGTAACCTTTTCCCCAGTATTCTAGCAGCACAGGCAGCTAGTTTCTGCATGGCCTCTAAAGTTCTAAAACACTTTCAATGTAGCCAATGATGGTACATTTTATCTGGATTGTAAAGGAGGCCAACATTATGCCTGCCACATGAATTGTTCTCATCTTTGGTTCATCTATTAGCAATTGTCGAAGTTCAAATAGTTTTGAGATGAAAATACTTCGCTGAGTAAGGCAATTGCATAAAATAAATGAGAGACCATCTCTAGCTCATATCATCTCGGGAGACTTTCTCCTTTATTTAATATAGCTCGAGAATTTGGGTATTTCTTATTGATGCTTGAAAGGATAGCTCCCTCCTTTAGTCAAGTTTTTAAAAAAATTATGCAAAGTATTTTTTCTGTGAACGTCGTCACCTATAAAAGTCTTTAGTGGCATGCATTTGCAGATAAGTGGATGTATTTCATGTATGTTGGGGTTAGGAGTGAGTTGCTAAACAAACGGAGTTTATGGTATGCAACACATCACAACAAATAAAAGTAGCCTACCTTACAGACACTGGTTATACACAGGCACAACAATGACCTCTGACAGCAACATAGACCACGCTTTCTATAGAGTTAAGGTGAAGTTTTGTAGGCATTTGACCATAACTTTATAGGTGATAATGACTGGTAATTTTTTTTGATATAGCATTGCAACTAATATAGCAATGTAAAATGGCCATTAACTTGCTAAATAATTTGTTGTTTAATTGACTAACTACAGATGTATTTTCTAATAAGTTTATTGTCATTTTTATTGAATGGTGACTGAGGGCAATGAAATTCTGGGCCTGTTGATGCAGGCTCATACAAGAAGGTTGAGTGCTAAGCTTCCAAGTGGTGTGCCTTCCAATGTGGCCCAGCATTTACCTGTAGAATGCTCATGTACTAGATCCTTGGTCAATGCTTGTGCATCACAAATCTCTAGTACTATCTCCAGATGGAGAAAATTGTCGTTAGGAGTTGGCACCTATCTGAAATATTAAAGTGATGTGCATATTTAGAGTTTCCCACCAGCCAGGTTCATGTGAATAGACTTTAGAAATAATAGCTTAACTTTACTATATATTTATTTCTCAACATGTCTCTCATCTCTGTCTGTCCTTACTTTATAGTGGGTGAGTTACAGTATTCTACGGCTAGGATGACAAGATTATACTAATTGATCAACTTCAATTTATTTGAACATGTCTATTGGTACAACCGACTTCATGAAACCATCATAGTCTGTGAGTTAGAGTATTTATATATATATATAATGACATGTGTTGACTAAATGATCAACTTTAATTAATTTAAATGTCTTTTGGCTCTCTGTGGTCAACCTACCATCATAGGTAGTGGATTACAGTATCCTATGTCTAAGATGACATGTGTTGGCTGATTGGTCAACTACAATTAAATTGAACATGTTTCTAGGCTCTCGGTGTCTAACCTACTGACATTATATCAACATCGTTTGATAGTAACATACATTCCTAAAGTATTGCAAGAACTAAAATCTGTTCGTCTTGAGTTTTATTGGAAAGTAAGGTGACCAATTACGCACTGAACAGCAAAGTAAAGATCATGACAAGCACGGTACAAAAGAGCATTTAGTAACCACTAATAGAGCTAACTGATGTATAAAATGGCATCAAGTTTAGCCGAAAATATCTAATATTAATTATTAAAACTAAGGGTTTGAATTCAGATAAACACCTCAATGGTGCTGTATAGTGGTTGTCGGATGATTAGGAAGAGGCTTACTTTTGCACTTTTGCTAAGAAGCACATTATATTTACGCCAGTAGGCAGACCTTAACCCACTGGATCTTGCTATTGCCTGTGGTTGGTTAGGTGATGTAACAGGTGTTTAGTTATGCAGCAAAGTGCATGCATGTGTATATGTACATAATGCTAGTGATTGTGAGTAGTTAATCCATTTGGTGTGGCTCTACTCTCCATGATTGATTCTACCCAACCTCACATATCATCTCTGTTTCTAGTGCGACATCTGTGGAGCTAGTTGTCTAATATTCAGTACCTCTAACTTATAACCCTGCACCTCTCTGTTGAGTGCTCCTACTAATTTGGTTTGAGAGATATCCCCCCAGCCCAACTTGTTCTGAGTGGAGGTCTTGCTTGTGTAATAAATGACTTGACTACATTCTAACTGATGATGTTTATAATTTGTAAGAATGATTCTATCACAGGTTAAGTGTTGTGAAACATAATCAAATCAAGTGAACCGGCATCCAACACGTGAACTGTATGTTAAAAAAATTAATATTTAAAAAAAATAAGAAGAAATAAAGTAAAAAATAAAAAATAATAAAATAAAAAATTAATGATAATAAATAATATATTATAATAATAAAATTAATAAAAGAAAGAAAGAAAGAAAGAAAGAAAGAAAGAAAGAAGGAAGGAAGGAAGGAAGGAAGGAAGGAAGGAAGGAAGGAAGGAAGGAAGGAAGGAAGGAAGGAAGGAAGGAAGGAAGGAAGGAAGGAAGGAAGGAAGGAAGGAAGGAAGGAAGGAAGGAAGGAAGGAAGGAAGGAAGGAAGGAAGGAAGGAAGGAAGGAAGGAAGGAAGGAAGGAAGGAAGGAAGGAAGGAAGGAAGGAAGGAAGGAAGGAAGGAAGGAAGGAAGGAAGGAAGGAAGGAAGGAAGGAAGGAAGGAAGGAAGGAAGGAAGGAAGGAAGGAAGGAAGGAAGGAAGGAAGGAAGGAAGGAAGGAAGGAAGGAAGGAAGGAAGGAAGGAAGGAAGGAAGGAAGGAAGGAAGGAAGGAAGGAAGGAAGGAAGGAAGGAAGGAAGGAAGGAAGGAAGGAGGGAGGGAGGGAGGGAGGGAGGGAGGGAGGGAGGGAGGGAGGGAGGGAGGGAGGGAGGGAGGGAGGGAGGGAGGGAGGAAGGAAGGAAGGAAGGAAGGAACAAACGAACGGAAGAAAGAAAGAAAGAAAGAAAGAAAGTTGAATAAAGAAATAAAGAATAAAGAAATAAAGAGATAGAAAGAAATAAAGAAATTAAGAAAGAAATAAAGAAAGAAATAAAGAAACAGAGATATAGCTATATAAAGAAAGAAATAAAGAAAGAAATAAACAAATAAATAATAAGAAAGAGAGAAAGAAAGAAAGAAAATTAATTAAATAAATAAAACTACTACTGTGGGAGGAAGCCACCATTTTGGACTAGGCCAGAAGACAGAACGAACTGCTCGTGAAGGATGCATTGCAATTAAGCCTAGCAACAAAGTGTGAGCGGTTCAATCGAGATATTGGAATGAAATTGCCTGGTTGGTGGGAGGCACTCTCAAGAGCACGAACTTTTAATTATTGTTTTAGTTATTATTTATATTTTTGGTTCGTGTATTAATTTTTTATTTATTTATTGCCTGTTCACGTATTGAACATGTGTGCCTGTTCACATGCTGGACATGTGTGCCAGGAGCACATGGTGGATAGCTAGCTACCGGTATATATGAGGCTCACGCAAGTCTTAGCATCTCATTATTCCTGAAGGCTAGAGCTTATAGTCGAAACATCAAGAGAACACAAATTCGAAGTTGATTATTGAGTAATATATTTTATTTACAAACGTGCACTATGCAATATAAAGGGTGGAAAAGGGGTTAACGGCAGGTAAACATCTGTGTGGTACTTTATAATAACTGTCAAAAGTTTTATCTGATTAGGAAGAGGCCTAGTTTGTGCTATGAAGCACACTGTTTACACAGTGGGATGACCTCTACCCCCTGAATTCTTGTTGAAGTTGCCTGTGGTTAGGGATATAATGTAACGGGTGGTTAATTACAGCTGCACCAAAGTGCATACATGTGTAAATCTACACAATGCTAGTGTTTGTGGGTGGCTTACTGTTTGCTGTGGCTCTCATCTCATGATCCAACCTCATAAAGCATCCCTGTTTCTCATGCCAGATCTGTGGAACTAGTTGTGTCTAATAGTTAGTAACTGTAATTTATCATCCTCATCTCTCATCTCTCTCTGCTGAGGTCTTCTACTAACTTGGTTTGAGAGACATTCACCTGGCTCAACTGGTTCTAGGTGGAGATCTTTCTTGTATAGTAAATGACTAGTTTTGCCATCAAGCTCAAATTTACTGTCCCTGCAACCTCCAGCGTTGTCGATCCAGGATGAACTATTGAAATTTAATGCTCTCCTTCCTGGTGTTTAAACTCCCAGATCCTTCAGAAGTCCTACATCCCAGATACCACCAAAGATCTTGCTTATTGTGGTTCAAATCAATGCCAGACTATAAACAATGTATCAAGGGTCAACCACTCATTTCTCAAAGTCATAGCTATTGCATAAAGTTTAATGGTTGAACAACACTACTCAACAACTTGTGAGTTTTCTAAAAAAATCTAATTCCAAGATTTACACTTGCAAAGCTATAATTATCATCATCAATCCATTAATAATGGGAGTGTTTGCTATGATTGTAGAGGGAGGTGAAACCCCAGAACACTCCCCACATGGGCACAACTAGCCTAGGAGGAAAAACAGCTTACAAAAGCAGCCAAAAAGAGTCCTTCGTTGGTAGTGGTTGCGATCGGCAATTGCAGCAACTTTTTTCTTATTTTCAAACCAGACTTTGTTAATAACAACCTCCCTTCGTATTGCAAACACCCTTCTAAGAGAAATCGCAGGTTGATGGACTGAAATAAATTTTAGCAATTAGAAAATATATAGAAATTTGTATTCCTAGCCACCTTTCCTTTGGGTAAGTTGGGATCTTCTCATATAATATCCTATATACTTGCTTGCAAAACTGATTGAGTTGTGATCTAAAAAGCCTTAACATTCCAAGTTTGGAAAACGAAATGTTTGAGTTAGCACTGAAATAACTTGACAAAATATGTTCTTTTACAAGTTTTAGCAATTCCTTGATCTGTTTTTTTTTACTTCCGTGACTCTTGGGTTTTTCTGTGCCTATATCTACATGTAAGAAAGAAAAATATGATGAAAATTGTTAAGGAATTTTCCTTTAAGTTCTTGTAAGATGCTAGAAAATTCATGGGGTACCTGTACATACTCCACCCCCTAATGCTGTAGTTATATCTAATGTTGTTCAAATCCTGCTGATACAAAGAAGCCACCATGCCAGAGCTAGGAATCACAATTGCTTTGAAGAGGCACCTCCCACACACGTGCATGTACCTAACTATCGAATCTGAATATTCTATTGGGGTGCCAAATTTCTACCACAAATGTCTGTAAAAATATTTTAGAAACCTAAACTCTTGTTGTTAAGTTTCTCATGTTTAGTTCTCCTAAAGTTGTTAAGTTATGGTATCTTGCTACTGTTCCTGAAGTCTTTGAAACGACAATCAATTATTAGCATGTGAACTAGCTTCTCGATTATTGTAACATATTTCATAGAACATTGAGGCAAGAATTTTAATAGCATGACCATGCCTATTTATAGATGCAACACAGTTTCCTAACGAGTATCTTCCTGCTCCATTGTAGGGCACTTGTAGCATTTTCCAGAGATCTAGGTGTAGGTAGCTCCTCCTGCATGGCCTCTAAAGTTCTAAAACACTTTCAACATACCTACATGGATTGTAAAGGATGCCAAGATTGGGCCTGTCATAAGAATTGTTCTAATTTTTCGCGATAACTTGTGTTCATATGGTTTTGTAGATGAACATATTTTGCTGAATAAAGTCAATTGCAAAGAATTCATGAGAGACCATCGCTAGCTCATTATATCATCTGAGGATCTTTGCTCCTTACTTTAATATGACTCGGGAGCTTCGGGTGTTTCTTATTGTGGCTTGAGAGGGTAGCTACTTCTTCAACAGGCTCCCAATAGTAACTCCTCCCATTAGTTAAGTCAAAAAATTGCCTATGCAAAGTGTTTCTTTGATATTTCTGTTAGTTTGATTATTTACAAAAAGTGTTTAATGGGCACATTTGCAAATAAGTGATGTATTTCTTGTACCTATGGTGTGGTTAGAATTGAGGTGCTATACAAACAGTGTTTATGGTATGCCACACGCTTTCCACTACAAGCACAGAAAATCAAACGCGCACTGATTACATAACAATGACCTCTGATATTTGGTAGGCTAGAAAACAACTAGCAAGATTGGATTGATTATAACTTGGTAAGTGAAAATGAATTGTAATTTATTGACATAGCACTGCAACTAATATAGCAACCAAGTATATCTACAAACACTCCATTGATACTACAAACACTAAACGTAAAATGGACTGTAACTTGCAACAGTAATTTTTTGTTGAATTGCCTAACTACAAGTGTGTTTTCTATTAATTTATTGTCATTTTTATTGTGTGAAGACTGAGGGTAAGGAAACTCAGGGCCTGCTGTTGCATTTTATCACCAGGTTCATATAATGACTTACAAGAAGCTGAGTCCTAAGCTTCCAAGTGGTGTGCCTTCAGATGTGGCCAGCATTGACTAGATCCTTGGTCCATGCTTGGATCACAAATCTCTAGTACAATATCCAGATGGAGCAAATTATCATTGAAATACTATAGTGATGTGCATATTTTAAGATTATTGTTGTGAATTTCCTACCAGCAATACACAGCTTAACTTTACTCTATGTATAATTCAAAATATCTCTCATCTCTGTCTGTCCATACTTTATAGGTGGTAAGTTACTGCTAGGATGACATGATTTTAATAATTTATGAACATCAATTTATTTGAACATGACTCTTGGCTCTCTGTGTCCAATCTACTTCTTGAAACCATCATAGAAGGTGAGTTACAGCATTTTATGTCTAGGATGACATGTGTTGACTGATTTGATCAACTTTGAACATGTCTCTCAGCTCTCGGTATCTAAACTACTGGTGTTATATCAACATAGTTTGAAAGTTAAGTACAATGCCAGAGTATCAAGAACTAAAGTTTATTCACCTAGTGGAAGTAAGATGCCCAATCACCTGTGTATGTCTAAACAAATTGCCACGAGAAGCACAGGCATGTAGTATCCACTAATGGAGCTAACTATTGTGCAACATGGTGTCGAGTATATTCAAAAAAATCGAACAATAGATGTATTTTATTTACTATCATGCACTTAAGCCACAGGTGGAAGGTTTAAAGTCTCAAATTGTTAGATAGACCAAGAAATGTCAAAGCATCATCATCATTATACTCACTATTAAGCAATAATCAGAGAGCTACAAGTGTGTTAGAAGCCAGACTGGCTCGGCCATGTTTGTCATCTATATATAGAACACTATCTTACTTATCTTGCTTTTCTCACTAGCAACTTTGCATTAAAAACTTTGCCTAGATATTTCTGGACTCAAAAAAAATTATCCAAAAATCTGCATAAGATCAAATAAGAAACAGTTGGTTTTAATATCACACTTGTAACACTACTAGTTGAGGTTCCACATTAGGAGAACAGTATATTAAATGTGTGCATGCACAAAGGAATTTTCCCTGCAGAATTTAAAAAAATTAAGTGCACTGAATGTGTGGGAGAGAAGTCATATAGCATTCGGTCGACCGATAATTGGAATTTGGATAAGTGGCCTCCTACTGTAGTACTGTTGGTGTACATGCACAATTCTTTACCCCCATAAGCCACACCCTGTTATGGTTCATGAAAACCTAAAGTGGCTTAGTATTTCGAACATGTACGATCGATTACTTTCAGCTGACATCAAGAAGATTTTGCCGAGATGAAGACCGAACTATTTTGGTGGAAGTGTTGGGAATAAAAACAATAAACAAATTTAATTAAAGAGAATTCTTGAAGTGGCTTATTTTTTAAACTAGGGGCAAGGTGCACTGTAACTAATTGAGCATACCGACAGACATAAACTAGCTTTTTTATTTTATTTTTTTCTCCCAGTTCCAGGGTAAGTAATTAGTTCTGTGAGGTCTAGGTCTCATTTTTTAGAATTTTAAGATTTATCTCAGCTGAGAGTAATCATACAGGTTTCAATAAATTTAGAAGTGTACTATTATTATGCATAATATGATTTATTTATGTTAATATTACATGTTTTACCTTCTTGTATATATGTAAACTGATATTCATCACACTCCTCTTGATGTTCTGACTCTCCTCACATTTGGTGAGTATTTGAATCTACTACGTGCCCAACATCTTGCAGTGTGCAAGTGTTAATCTAATACAACTACTTGTAGGTGGTAATAATGCCTACAACTGTCAGTACCCCAACTCGCTTAACACGGTGTCATATATATATGCTCTGGATGCTACACACAAATCTAGATGCTATGGTTAAATTTTCTTCTTAAGGTCTAAATACTTGTGTTCTTCCTTGATGTTATAAACCTACCTATCGCTGTACCTATCGCTGTATAAGAATGTCAGTAGATTTCTCCCTCCCTTGGTCTGCTTTCAACTATTTGAATCCCTGCAGAATATATTGTAGATGCTGATAGGCAGACTCAAAGTGGTCCTTCTTGCCTTCAATGATGTGGAGAAATCAGATTGCTGAAAATTATAACTTTATGGTATAATGTTTAATCCTGAACCGGCTATCTATGACATGAAGCGCATGGCACTGTCTCTGTTGCTGGAACTGCCTGAACCCCCCCCCCCCCCCCCCCACCCACCTGCAATTCAAAATTTCTGGGGGGGGGGTTGATCAAATTAAATTTACCCACTCAACATTCCAGTTAATTCTCTAGCCTTCATCAAGAACAATAAGATAGACTTATATGAATCTTAGCATCTTATTATTCTTGATTGAGCTTAGAGTATTTAGTAGGAATGTCAAATGAGTATATACATTTAAGTTCATAATCGAGAAAGTTGTATCTACAATGTCAACTGAGAATTCTTTTGAAAGCTACAATAGTTTTCTACAGAAATGAAATTGATCATACATTGAAGTTTATGTACTTAGAATTATCTATACAGAATGAAAATTGAATCAGCTCTGATATCATTCCAGTTACAATATGCGGTCCTCCTACTCACTTGACTCTATGCAACCATTTTGTGAATTAATGTCACAGTTGACATTCAATGTGAACCTTATTCTATCCCATCACTGGAAAAAGGGTAGTGTTTTAGCGTACCATTTTTGCCAAACAATAATACACAAATTCCAAATTGTAAATGTTGTTGACCAATGCTGAGGAGAGTTGTCTAGAAACAAATCTCACCAATGATTAACTTTAATACAGCAGGTTTATATATAAATAAAACAACGATGAACAAAATGTAACAGTACTACTACTTCATCTAATACACTACTAGTTATAGCTATATCTCTATGGATAATCAATAGACTCTTGATATCCATCTCCATTATCTGCAGGAAGGCATTAAACTGCTCCAGGAAAGTCATAGCTAAAACAACTATTATAGCTTCCAGCATGGTAGACTCAGAATTGACCTCTCTTCTCAGTGCTGTCACTGCTCTAAGATCTCATCTAAGCTTGGATGTATGCATAGACTTCTTTTTCTTTGCTATTTACTGCTTTCACCTTCAGAGATTCCATTACAGATACTGAAGCTAAATCACAATCATTCATATCCTGTTGACCAATTCCCCACTGTTGTTGGATGTCACAGTTACGCCAGTTACGTAGCCGGCTTTCAAACTTTGTAATCACGATGGAGGAACTCTTGGCAAGCTCATATATGTTGAATATGTGCACAACATGAACAGGCTATTTTTGATAATTTTATTTCCAAGAGCATATCCTCACTCTGCCATGTGGCAAGTGTTGGATGAGAATGTAGAGCAAATATTTAGCAAAACTAATGTCGCAACAATATCCTATACTCTTTTAAATTTGTTCTAGTGCATTTAAACACAAATACTTCGTAGTTGAGGCAATTCAAGAATTCTCAAGTTTCCGGCATCTAAAACTTCCAATTGGAACTCATCTCACAAATGCCCAGACATAAGAAAAGATCTCCTATTTTTTTAAATAACATGAGTAACCTCACAGAGTCTGAGAGTAACATTAAAAATTTCCTGCAAATTATGAATTTTGCATCGTAATTATCCTTCTACCAGACTTCTTTGGGTGTATGCAGCAACTGCAATATTTACTAACAGAACACTTATAACCTTTCTCTGTCACCGATCATGTCGCTACCCCATATCCATGTGCTTCATGTGTATGAATATGTAGGTATATGACCGAATAAATCAAAGTTGGTGACAATATCCTTAAACTTGCTCTGCAACTTGAGTTCTCCTCAACTTTGGGCTTCAACTTTGGGCTTATGACGGAAGTTTTTCCGTGGTAATATTGATGATTTGTCAGACTGATCCTATGATGCAATGTACTTTTCACTTCAATAGGCCCACATCTGTAGTCAAATGTGGAGGGATGTCATTTAGCATTTAGCATTCAGTGGACCAGCATGTTCTAGTTTAAACAGAGCATGGCTAAACCCATTCAAAAGACAAAAAGAATTGTCCTTAATATGGATGTTTAGCTCAAGTTCTGTGATATGTGAAGAACAGGATAAATTTAGCTCGATGGCAGTGAAATGCGATCTAAGAAAGTGGATTGCCAATGATTTTATGTGGAGCTAAAAATACCTAAAGACCTTCCACACTGAAGTTCGTGATTTTCAGTTCTTAGAACATGTTCATGCTCCATGTTTTCGAATAATTGGGCAGCTCCAATATGTATGCAGCTTAATCAAATCAGGCTGGTCATTCGTGAGAAGAAATTGACCAGCCCGCATTAGTTAGAGAGCTTCATTATAGCATCAGGCTCGGAATGGGTTCCATCAGCATATATGGTGGGCCTGCATTCTCCAAGCAAGAATAGTAGAGGGTTGGTGTTGGAAAATGATCCCAAAAGTCATTCCAGGGACAATTAATTCCAATGCCTCAAGATCATGGGAGTGTGGAACATTCTTGTCAGGAGGGCAGTGGTTTTAAAGAGACTACCATAAGCATAGAAAAACCCTCACATCATGGTGAAGGAACTGCTAACATTAGTGATTGGCCAGGCATTATGGGGTAAAATAGTGTTCGAGGAGCACCTAAATACTGGTGTAACAGTGTTGTAGTGGTGACCATTCTGATATTAGGTGGTAGTGAGGATATCAATGTGATAAACCTCATGAAATGCCTGTTTTTCTTTTTGCTCTAGTATAATCTACTAATTTTAAGCCAGCCCATCCCTCAGAGAGAGAATAGAGCAGTGTATAATCTCTACAATGATGTAACATCTTTCTGCAACAGGTCCGTTCTGCCATCAACAACCCAATGTCATCTCACAACAGCTGGAACAAATAATAGTATCTACTGACTGAACTGGGCTATAGCGAGGTTGTCAAGAAAGTCTATGAAACAAACAATTGTAGCATAAAAATCTATGGCTTCAGCGGTACACTGGGCTATGTATATTGCTCCCTCCTGGCATTGAACTTTGTTCATCAGCTTATCTAGATGCTAAAGCTTAACTTTACTGTTCTCTCCTGACATCTCCAGGACTGCTCTGGATGCAGAACAGGAGAAAAAAGTTAAGAGAGAAAGAACTGTACAACCTATACCTTTTTTTTAATCAAAAACGATTATCTATTTTTCTATGCTCCTCTCCCTTAAATTTTTTTTTTTTTTTTCACTTGTATTACAATCTTTTTTGTAAGTCTATTAAGTACTTTTTCGAGCAGTGACTAATAGCACCCAATTTAACAACCTGTGTGCATAGTGTATGGATATTTTATATGATGTAATGGTCAATTTAGTGATAATAGATGTATACAATAACCATAACACACACTTTTCATGATATAGGACTTGATATAGTCAGAGCAACACAAAAGTAACCCTGCTACTGGAAAGCAAAGGCCACTCAAACGTGAGCTTCATACTGATGATCAAAGTACCAGTTTAATCTGAGTTTTTCAATAGTGGGATTAGAGAGCTCTCAAAGTGTCATTGATCTGAAGAAGCAACTTTCCGAGAGCTCTCAAAGTGTCATTGATCTGAAGGAGCAACTTTCAGAGAGCTCTCAAAGTGTGATTGATCTGAAGAAGCAACTTTCAGAGAGCTCTCAATGTGTCATTGATCTGAAGGACCAACTTTCAAAGCGATCTCAAAGTGTGGTTGATCTGAAGGACCAACTATCAAAGAGCTCTCAATGTGTTGTTGATCAGAAGTAGCAACTTTCAGAGAGCTATCAAAGTATCGTTGATCTGATGGATCATCTTTCAGAGAGCTCTCAAAGTGTCACTAATTGGAAGAAACAACTTTCAGAGAGCTCTCAAAGTGTCATTGATCTGAAGGAGCAACTTTCAGAGAGCTCTCAATGTGTCATTGATCTGAAGGACCAACTTTCAAAGCGATCTCAAAGTGTGGTTGATCTGAAGGACCAACTATCAGAGAGCTCTCGATGTGTCGTTGATCAGAAGGAGCAACTTTCAGAGAGCTCTCAATGTGTCATTGATCTGAATGACCAACTTTCAAATCAATCTCAAAGTGTGGTTGATCTGAAGGACCAACTATCAGAGAGCTCTCAATGTGTCGTTGATCTGAAGGAGCAACTTTCAGAGAGCTCTCAAAGTGCTGTTGATCTGAAGAAGCAACTTTCAGAGAGCTCTCAATGTGTCGTTGATCAGAAGGAGCAACTTTCAGAGAGCTCACAAAGTATAGTTGATCTGAAGGAGCAACTTTCAGAGAGCTCTCAAAGTGCCATTGATCTGAAGAAACAAGTTTCAGAGAGCTCTCAATGTGTCATTGATCTGAAGGACCAACTTTCAAAGCGATCTCAAAGTGTGGTTGATCTGAAGGACCAACTATCAGAGAGCTCTCAATGTGTCGTTGATCAGAAGGAGCAACTTTCAGAAAGCTCTCAAACTGTCATTGATCTGAAGGAGCAACTTTCAAAGAGCTCTCAAAGTGTCGTTGATCTGAAGGAGCAACTTTCAAAACGCTCTCAAAGTGTTGTTGATCTGAAGGAGCAACTTTCAAAGCGCTCTCTAAGTATCGTTGATCTGAAGGAGCAACTTCCAGAGAGCTCTCAAAGTTTCGTTGATCTGAAGAAACAACTTTCAGAGAGCTCTCAATGTGTCGTTGATCTGAAGGAACAACTTTCAGAGAGCTCTCAAAGTGTCGTTGATTGGAAGAAGCAACTTTCAGAGAGCTCTCATAGTGTCATTGATCTCAAGGAGCAACTTTCAGAGAGCTCTCAAAGTGTCGTTGATCTGAAGGAGCAACTTTCAAAGCGGTCTCAAAGTGTCGTTGATCTGAAGGAGCAACTTTCAGAGAGCTCTCAAAGTGTCGTTGATCTGAAGGAGCAACTTTCAAAACGCTCTCATAGTGTCGTTGATCTGAAGGAGCAACTTCCAGAGAGCTCTCAAAGTTTCGTTGATCTGAAGAAACAACTTTCAGAGAGCTCTCAATGTGTCGTTGATCTGAAGGAGCAACTTTCAGAGAGCTCTCAAAGTGTCGTTGATTGGAAGAAGCAACTTTCAGATAGCTCTCATAGTGTCGTTGATCTCAAGGAGCAACTTTCAGAGAGCTCTCAAAGTGTCATTGATCTGAAGGAGCAACTTTCAAAGCGGTCTCAAAGTGTCGTTGATCTGAAGGAGCAACTTTCAGAGAGCTCTCAAAGTGTCGTTGATCTGAAGGAGCAACTTTCAAAGCGGTCTCAAAGTGTCATTGATCTGAAGGAGCAACTTTCAGAGAGCTCTCAAAGTGTCGTTGATCTGGAGGAGCAAATTTCAGAGAACTCTCACACTCTCACTGATCTGAAGATTCACTATGAAGCAAAATATGGTTAGCAATCATACTATATAAGAATAGTGTACAGACATTTTTCTCTGTATGTGCATAATATCTATATGTGGGAGGGTGATGGCCACAAGGATCATGGCAGGGTATTGTTGTTTGTGCTCATGTCTGTTTGTGCATTTGTATGTATGACTATCTTAGAGGATCATCATTACCAAACTAGGTCGGCAGATTATTAGATATGTATCATCATTCCATTTGGAAGAATCATAGACAGGGGAAGGTCGCTGTCCTATTATGCAACTTTTCATAAGTAACATCTGTATAAAGACTTGTTTCCAAGTGCATAATTATGACTAACGTCTTTTTTTATATGTTGCCAATTGACCTGCCTGTTCATTTTCATTGTGAATATGCTATTCATTTGGAACTGGGGTAAAATAATCATTTTTAGCATTCATAAAAAGATTTGTATCAGATTATATCTTAGAGAATCGTTCTTAAGCTTTCAAACAGTTTACATTACTGTAATTATATAGTGCAAGCCCATGTGCATTAAAATCAGACAGTAATACTTGTTTTGTATTGTGGGTGCTTGCATCATGAAACTGGTCATTCCAAATGATGCACATCCATGTTATTCACATACACATTGCTAACCTGCAATAAAGTTTGAAGCTAAACTTTGCTCTAGGTAAGGATTTGAAGCTTGTGCCAGTGCTTTAGCTAATTGTTCTTGATCTCAGGATTACTGAAATGTCCAAGTTGTCGACTTTCCAATGGGCTCTTCCTCCTATGTAACCAGCCTAGTCCTACAACAGCATATAGGACATTTCCTCCATCAATGGGCAACTAGTCCTGATCCGGTGGTGTCCACTTGCTGCATTGAGAGCACTTACTACATACTCTACATTATTATTACAAGAACAAAAATGTGGTAATTTTACTACGAACAACTATATTGAATTGGCCTGCTAAAAAATAAAGGAAAGAAATCTGAACACATATAGACCACAAGCAGTTACCACAAGCAGTTGAATGACACCTTCCATTAAGAATTGTATATACCTTATATATACCAATCATTGGAGTGATTTTGAAAGTGTTGGATTATAGCTAGTGCCACCTTTAATGCAGTTCACAGGAGTACTTCAATAACCATACAGCTTTATAATTATATAGAGATGGGGGGGAGAGGGGGGGGATCAGCTGCAGCCTGTTTTGGATTTGTTAACAGTTGCCTAGGAGCGGGTTAACTGAACAGAAGTCATTCATTGCTAAGAATACTGCATGTGCAATAGTTTGATAGTCCTTGGAAATGATGATCTTTGATGATCCTTACCAATCACTTCATTCCGCAATCAAGAAAATGATCACTGAAGTGCATTGTGACATTTCGAGTCTTCTGCTACTGAAGTTTTTATGAAGGAACCTTTTCTAAAAACTTGTATGGGGGATAAAAGCGAGAGAGAACTTTGAAAATGTATTTCATGGGTTTTTTGGTCTGTTAAGTTTACTATATACCATAAGGAAAGATTCAAAGCTTGCTAGGAGTCTTTTTTGAATCCAAGAAGCAGATGTGAGTTTTATTTGAGATACAAGCTTTATGAGTTTGTCATCTGGCATTTTGAAATATGAGTCAAACCAGTATAGGGCATGCTACTCTACACTCAATAACAAAAATTGCTTGACTTCTAATAATATGTTCATGTTATAAACTTACTTTGATATTGTGTATTTGAAACTGTAGGTTGTCTTAACAACACACAAAGCCAAAAAGGAACTTCTCAATGTCAGGAATCAGCAGAAGTTAGTGTATATACATGCATTTGACACTTCTCCTTATTTTAAATATTATTTTATCGTTTCATTTTCAGAGCAGAGATGTGCACATATCTAGTAAGTTACTAAGAAATATAGATACTCTAATTGTACTTTTCATTACATACAGGTTATCAGGGGTGTAGTCAAGCTACTTGTGCTACTAATCAGGAGTTCTCTGTTGAGTGTACCATTATTGTTATGCAAAACCACTTGATATTAAGTGGTAACTGAAAATTAATTTCAATGATTTGCCATACACTGTCTGTTGTTATGGCACAGAGCATGCTTGCTTTCTTAACCTAGCCATTATACTTATAATAAAATATTTCAGGGTATTTTATTTTAATTCTTAATATTTCAGGCTGGTTCACATCGTCCAGCCTTTAGAAGGAAAACTATGGACTATGAATGTAACCTTAACAACCGAAGAGTGTGAGGTTCAATCAACACCCAATTCACACTTATCACAGAGTAGAGGGATGCTAAGGTTTGGGTAGAGTTAGGGCTAAGGCTAGGGCTAGAGATAGGGCGGCTAGAGCTAGAGATAGGTCTAAATCTAGAAGTAGAGTTAGAGCTTGAGGTAGGGCTAAGGCTTGGGCTAGACTTGGACTAAGGTTAGGAGTAGAATTACGGCTATAATTAGGAAACAGGCGCAAGGGCTAAGGCTAGGGATAAGGCTAAGGCTGGGCTAGGGTTAGAACTAAGGTTTGAGTTAGAGTTAGGGCTAGGCTCTGGCTAGACATAAGGCTAAGGCTAGATAGAGTTAGGTCTAGGGCTAGAATTAGGGGTAGAGATCGAATTAGGGCATATGCTAGCACTAAGGTTAGAGCTAATACTAAGCTAGGCATGTTATATAACCCCACTGATATATTTGTGGCAGACCTTCTATACTAGCCCTAGCTTTAGCCCTAGGCCATAAGTCACACCATGGTTGTCCATCTGCATGCTAATGTATAGTTATAATTTTCAAGGTGTTAGCTAGTCATAGCCGTTTCTTATTGGTACAGATCATAGAGTATGTGTACTGGACAAGTTAGAAAAAGAGGGCCTGGTAGTGTCAGAAGAGTTAGCCACACCCACAATCATGACCTATCCAGGTCATTTTTGTTTTCCAAGAGGCCTTATTGAAAAATGATGGCATAATGGAGGTTGTTCCAGGAGACTTGGTACTTTTCATAGCGGAGGCTTAATTATGATGAAGTGGAAGGTCAAGTGTGCTGTTATTTTTGCTTGACAGTTGTAGCACAAATGTTTACGAAGAATGGAACCTCTGATGCTACTTTTTATGTTAGCATACAGTCTATATATATATATATTGTAATTGTTCAAGGTGAGTAGTTTAACTCCCTTTATTTCCCTTTGGGTGGGTATATATACAACACATAGTGGCACTGCAGTGGCACAAGTGCACATGTGTATAGCAACGGTACTCTCTATATTCAATGGAGGTCGATTTTAAAAAAACCTCATGTCTTAGCTGAAACTTATTTACGCTGTTTCTTAGCATCCTGATGGTGGTTTCTTCCATCTTTAGCTCAAAAAGGAATTCCAGCTTACCATGAAACCTCACTATGGTAGTGCCTGGTGGACATTAAAAAACCTTGAAATTCATTTTAAGTCCATCCATAACAAACTAAAATTGAACACAATAATTGACTTGTATATGTGAAGCTAAACTGAGAGCTGAATCAGCAGCTACATGTTACACATTTTTACTGCAGATACTTCGCACTGTGATGCATGCACCAGCATGCAATGCAACCAGCACCATTCTTGGTTTGAATTGCTTGAATAGACTCAAATTCTATTCTTGCTTGGTTGCAACGCATCGACTGCAACAAATGGTTGGGCGTCTATTAGAGTTTGTTATGCTTTATTTGAACTTCAGAATGAAAATTTAATAGAGCTGTGAGAGACTGCCCTTGCATGTAGAAAGTGTATAACATCCTTGGAGAAACTTTTAGTATCCACTCCTAAATGCTTCCAGCTCATGAAAGAGTTAAACTACACTCGAAGCTTAACTACCTAACGTGTACTTATGTGAGTTCCATACACATTCAATTCACTTAATACCTAGAATTATAAACTCCACTAGAACATTAGCCCTGAAATTCTAAACTAAGCTCATTCTCCAGCAAAGGACAGTGAAGATGATAGTCATTGCTACACTAGTGATAGGCCCTGGCGGATTATGCTAGCATAATTTTGATAAAAATATGTGGTTCAGAGAATTGAGAATAATGCTGCAAGCTTTAGCAGGAAAAATTGGCAGACTTTCAGGAAAAATAGGCAGACTTTCAGGAGAAATCTAAATGATTTCTTAGATTAGACATAAGAGTGACTGAATGCATCACAGTAACAGCTTATCCACACCTCTCAAGTCTCACTTATTGAAATTGTGACACACTTAGCCAAGTCAAGCATCTTAATTAAAAAGCATGCAGGATATGATTCTTGCTGGTACCAGTTGTGAAATAACCACCAGTGTGGTCATTTCACAACAGTCACTGCAAGCATGTATTGTCTACTGGTAAAGGGTTAGTCTGCTTGGCAGTTAGTTACTTTATTGTGTACAGACCACATGGCCAAGTCATTGTGCACTGAACAGTTGAGTTTGTAGTTAGCTATTTGTAGCTGAAGTATATGGCTGAGACAATAGAGGCAGGACTAGATGGTGAGACTGACAATGTGTGTGACATCAATGAAAGTACCAGCTCAAACTACACAGAGTTGCCAGTCACCAATCTTGTAGATCGGCTCAAACCTCCTCAGCCATCAGACTTAGCCAGAAAAAGGAAGATTGGCATCAACCTTCCTCCTTAGGAAAGAAGAGAGGAAGAGGCTGTACAAACAATGATCCTAAGTCAGTTTCTCCAGCTGAAAGAGTGAAGGCTTACAAAAATGAACCTTTGACAGTGAGCAATGGCAAACTGTTTTGTTCAGGCTGCCGGGAACAGCTCTCTGTAAAGAAAAGTTCCTTAGAGTTTCACATCAAGTCTCTGAAGCATGTGAAGGGCAAGGAACGTTTGGTGAAAGAAAAGCGTCAATTGGGCTTAATGAGGTCACTCTGGCAATTTGATAAAGAAGTTCATCACATTACACAATTCTACCTGTATGTACAGAGTGAATGTAGTGACTGCTCTATTAAAAGCAGGTGTTCCTCTCAGCAAGTTAGCCGCCCTTAGGGACCTACTTGAAGAAAATGCATTTTCCCTATCTGATTCATCACACCTTCATCGTCTGATACCATTCATCTTATGATGAAATCAGTAAACTCTAAACAAGATATTTGCGGGAGACATGTAGCAATCATTTTTGATGGAACGACCCATGTGTGTGAGGCCATTGTGATTGTTCTATGTTACTTAGATAAAGAGTGGGCTATCAAGCAGCGTGTTTGTCGGCTGATGCTTTTAGCTAAATCTATCACTGGAGAAGACTTTGCTCGGCAACTATAAACTGCTTTGTCATCTGAGCTGTCAATTGCTTCTAATTTGATTATAGCAGCAATGAGGGACCTTGCATCAGTGAATGATGTGGCAATGAGGACCATAATTATCTGTGATCTATAATGAGATAATGGATATTGGCTGTTTTTCGCACACTCCGGATTATGTTGGAGAAAGAATGAAAACACCTATCTTAGATGTGTTCATAAAGGCTTGGATAAGCTTGTTCACTCAGAGTCCGAAGTCAAGGCTTGCATGGAAGACACAGAGTGGATTGTCCCCTCCAACCTATTCAGCAACCAGATGGTGGAGTAAGTTTGAAGTTATCCACAAATTGCATGACATGTTTGGGTGTGCCTGATTTTCTCCATGGCAGAGATTTACCTCCATGTACAACTGGAAAACTACTGGAAATCATTGACGATCAAGCAGCATATAGGAAACTGAAAATGGAGCTCGCTATAACAGTAGATGCAATGGAACCATTCGTCAAGGCAACATACTCATTGGAAGGTGATGGGCCATTAGTGTTAGTTGCCTATCAGCGATTAAGTCTTCTGTATTCTCATGTCTCATCACAATACTATCCAAATGTGGCTGCAGTCTCTAAGCATCTGTCAGGAGGAAATTCTACATGTGAGTGCCAACTGATAGCTTACGCCAAAGCTTGTTGTGTCCCTGCCTACTCGTACTTCAAGGAGAAGTTTGACAGAGATCTCGGGCCCATTGTACTTGCCTTTAAGGTAGCACATTACCTTTCACCTTCAAAAGTGAATGAACTCAAGCCAACTGCTGTTGATAATGATTCACTTACTGTCTTCCCATTCTTGAACACAGAAGTGATTAATGGCTTAAAGTTTGAGTTACCTGAATTCTTGCAGCAGCTGAGGATGTTTCGGATAGCGTAGACCCCATTGAGTGGTGGAAGTGCCATGAGGAGAATGGTAGATTGCCTAACTGGACTCACACATGTAGATTAGTCTTATTGGCAGCCTTGGTCAGCTGCAGCTGAACGTGTATTCTCAATTTTGAGCAATACCAGCAAGAAACTTCTTTGGAGGATTAATTACAACTTTCTGTTATGTTACAGTACAACTATAGTCTATAGATAATTGTAACTGTTAAAATGTCTCGAATCTTGAATGCTTGATTGCTCTTTTTAAATGATGTAACAATTGATTGTCAAAGAATAATTGGTATATTGAAAAGAAAGGAGCATAATTTCATAAAAGGAAAGAAAAATAGGTTGGAATGAAAAGAAAAATGGATGAATATTCGGAGCATAAAAGGAAAGAAAATTAAGCAGAAATTCGAGCATAATCCGCCAAGGCCTAGCCAGTGATGAGGAACTCAAACATGCATTTGCTTTTTGCTAATATGAAAAGTAACATGTAATTTGACTTTTTGGGGGCATCGATGATAGTTGGCAGTATGTGTGTGTACTACAACTTATCCAGGCATGTAGACACCTCCCATATGCAAGAAAGGTTTCTCACAGCCTCATCTTCATTCCTTAGTTGAAACACATCAAACTCAAAAAATATATATACCAAATATTTTGCCACCAAAATTTGCAACTGGACTGCTCCAATGTGGCACCAACATTAGTCATAATATCATCATACAATACAGAGGTTCTTTTTAATCACTGGTGTGTATGAATAAATTCTGTTTTAGACTTGTGCTTACATATAATTTAGGTCCTGGATTGCCTACAAGTGCAAGTCAAAGAGCAAGGACGTCAAGAGGAGGTTTTCCACTCAAAACATATGCACAGGTGAGTTAACGTTCCATTGTTGTGTGAGCTTGCTTATTATAATAATGATTATTCTATTCTTTAGGCTCAACCTTTTCTGGTGGGGAAAACTGGTGAATATCCCGGTTCATGTACGTTATTGAGGAATACTGTTGAGATTTTATGGAATATTTTATTTTAGATTACATTATACACATAATAAATGTACTCTCACAAAAAAATATATATATAACCAAAATTTATAATTTTTTCATTAAAAGGAACCTAGCCCTAGCTCTAGCCCTAGCTCTAGCCATTGCTGCCTACTGCTCTACAGCTCTAGCTTTTTTAGAACTTCTATAATTTTTCGCAACCATCTGATAAAGTGCTGAGAAATTTGTACTACATATAAGATGTTGTTGTTTTTTTCGCTCATTTTTGGGGAGAGTTAAACAGAAAGTTAGAGCTCTGAACTGAGAATGTATTAGAATATATCTAAGTGAAAGATATAACTCATTGACCTCCTTTTTTAAGGTCATGTATTTCTGATAGTTTGTACCATCTGTTCTTTAAATTTCTGCACTTTGGTTAATAATAGTATGATACAGCTCAATTATTTTTTTATCCCTACAGGGTATAAATTCATTCTTGATCTATATTTTGACTACCCAACTTTAGATCCTATATTGACTACAAATGCTGGTCAAAACATTCAGACATCAGGAGGTCTTCCATTGAAAAGATCAACACAGGTGAGCCAATACTCTATTGTTGTATTTTCTTGATTTAATGAATGTTTTATTTTTCAGATTCCATCCTTCTCTGATGAGCAAGCCAGTGAGAATCCTGGTATGTGTCAGTTAGTTTGGAATCCTTTTTGTTTTTTTCCATGTTGTACATAATAAATCCATATACTTGAAATATTCCTACAAATGATCCAAGAAAAGCGAAGTCTTATTTTACTTCAGATTAATAATTCTCTTAAGCCAAAAGTAATGTAATATGAATTATTGTGCTATTCATATTCTATTTTTATCAGCTCATATTCATTTTATACTATATGTAATGCAACATAAGAAAAGAAGACTGGGTAACTCTCACAATTGTACCACCTGTTCTACAAAAATATGGTTTATATATGCACTGCACTCAATGAGAAAAAGTGGTCTAACAACTACGCCACTCGTGTCTGGTTCCCTACATTGTTTGTAATTGTATAGTATGGACCACTACATTCTATGATTATACATATGCTAGATCACGGATTGCCTACAAGTGATGTTCCCAAACTTGGGATATCAGAAGAAGGACTTCCATCCAGAACATACACGCATGTGAGCCAATGCTCAATTGTTGTGTTGCTTGCTTATTTTAATATTGATTTTGTTTTGTATCCTACAGGCTCAATCCTTTTCTGGTGAGCAAGCCAATGACTTATTATGGAATTCTACTTGGATAAAATATTAAGGAATGTTTTACATTTTAGGCACTGTTAATAATAATCCTCTCATAGCAAATATATAATGCCCTTGACAAAAGAAGCCTAATAGTATATAGGTCTAGCTTGTTTAGACAATTTTTTACTACAATCGAAAGAACACATGCCGAGAAATATGTATTCTGAAGGGATGTGTTTATTGTTACCCCATTTTCTCAGCTCATGCAAAATAAATTAAATTTGCACTTCATCTGGCTGTACAACATAGTCAGTGGCTTCCACTTAGCAAGTCCTCACCCACTCTGCAATTTTCCCTCGTTGTGTCTAGAGTATGCCCAGTCCACAATAGTATATGACAGAGAGCAAAGATAGAAATAAGGACAGAGATGTAAATCCATTTGGACCAAGGTGAAATCA
Organism: Cladorhizidae sp. MBARI D1340-BT2; assembly: GCA_028752905.1. NCBI lineage: Eukaryota > Metazoa > Porifera > Demospongiae > Poecilosclerida > Cladorhizidae > Cladorhizidae sp. MBARI D1340-BT2. The sequence continues at coordinate 13,783,065 of JAQNBH010000004.1, read as the reverse complement.
ACCACTGGGAAGTTTTACTGAATGAGAGGATCAAGAACAACATTAGCTAAAGCAGAGGCATCGGCTATACATTGAAACAACCAGAAAATCCTCACCTAGAGCTAACTAACTTCTGACATCAATCACTGTGTAAATTACATAATGCAAAACCGATCCATTAGATATTCAATTGTGAGTAGTTCAATTAACTTTCTCTCCCTTATGGTAGGTATATATATACAACACAGTGTGGTACTGCAGCTAAAGCAGCAGAACTAGATTAAAACTAGCAGCTGAAGCAGAGACAACATTGGACATAAATACTAGTAGCTAAAGCTTTAGCTGCTAGTTTCAATGTCCAGCTGGTGCCTCAGCTTTAGCTGCTAGTTTTAATGTCCAGCTGGTGGGTCTGCTTTAGCTGCTAGTTTTAATGTCCAGCTGGTGCCTCTACTTTAGCTGCTAGTTTTAATGTCCAGCTAGTGCATCTGCTTACTTTTGTTCCTCTAAAACTTCCAAGTTGTTGGCTACAGCTTCATACAAGTCAGCAGATGGATTGTCATATCTATCCTTCATGTCATCTTTAGATACAATTTTGAAAAAATCGGGACAGTCACATGTACCCTGCTTAATCCTAGATTGTTTAAAAAAAGCATAGCAAATACTTACTATATGTTTTTACAGAAGTGTAAATATACTGGTACATGAAGTCTGACAAGAATGGGCAATAGTCAGGTGTTCCATTGAATGACTACTTTTTGTTCTGCAGGTAATCGTCGTAAAAAGGATGCTCAAGTTTTCCAAAAGATGTTCCAAGAATTAGTTGTTGTTTTGGAATCTGATATCAAGTCACTGGGGGATGCATTCTACAGCCAGTCTTTGATATCTCGTGATACATATGTATCTTTGCTAAACATCAACCTAACACCAGCTGACATGACTAGAAAAGTCTTGATGAATGTCCACCAAACCGTCTCTCAACAGGATGGATCCTTGACAAACTTTATAGCTCTACTTGATGAACAAATAGGTAGTGAACGTCTAGTGGAAAAAATGAAATCTCTTCTATGAGCCCTCTACATTTGTTAAGTATTATTAGTTAAGCACTTGTATGTATGGAATCCACACCATTGGTATAAACTTGATGTGCCCACACAAAATAACTTTATTTATTTCCAAAAGGGTGAAGTCCATCTGATAAAGATCTTATGGAAGCATTTACTAGCAATTATATCAATCACATCTTGTAAGTTATAGAGAATAGACAGATAAAAATATAGTTCAGCTGTCTAATTTCCTAGGTTTAAATATATATTTTAAAAATGTGGTTCAGTTGTCTAATGGTCTAGGCCCATAGAAAGTATGGTTCAGTTGTCTAGTGGTCGAGGATTAAATAAGCCAACAGAAAGTGTGGTTCAGTTGTCTAATGTCGCTAGGATTAATTAAACCCATAAAAGTGTGATCCAGTTATCTAATGGTCCAGGCCTAAATAAACCCATAGAAAGTGTGGTTCAGTTGTCTAATGGTACAGGAATAAATAGACCCAATGCTCCAGGCCTAAATAAACCCATAGAAAGTGTGGCTCAGTTGTCTAATAGTCCAGGCCTAAATAAACAACAGAAAATGTGGTCAGTTGTTTAATGGACTAGGACCAAATAAACCCATAGAAAGTGTGGTTCAGTTGTCTAATGGTCCAGGCCTAAATAAACCCTGAAAAAGTTTGATTCAGTTTTCTAATGGTACAGGCCTAAATAAACCCTTAGAAAATGTGGTTTAGTTTTTTAATGTTCCAGACCTAAATAAAACGATTGAAAATGTGGTTCAGTTGTCTCATAGTCTATAGGCCTAAATAAACCCACAGAAAGTGTTGTTCTGTTGTCTAATGGTCCAGACCTAAATAAATCCATTGAAAGTGTGGTTCAGTTATCCAATCGTCTAGGCCTAAATAAACACATAGGAAGTGTGGTTCAGTTGTTTAATGGTCTAGGCCCAAATAAACCAATAGAAAGTATGGTACAGTTGTATAATGGTACAGGCCTAAATAAACCCATAGAAAGTTGTTCAGTTGTCTAATGGTCCAGGACTAAGTAAACCCATGGAAAGTCTGATTCAGTAAATAAACCGATAGAAAGTGTGATTCAGTTGTCTAATGGTTCAGGCCTCAACAGAAAGTTTGCTTCAGTTATCTAGTGGTCCAAGCCTAAATAAACCCATAGAAAGTGTTGTTCAGTTGTCTAATGTTCCAGACTTAAGTAAACCCATAAAAAGTTTTGTTCAGTTGTCTAATGGTCCAGGACTAAGTAAACCCATGGAAAGTGTGGTTCAGTTGTCGAATGGTATAGATCTAAATAAACCGATAGATAGTGTTATTCAGTTGTCTAATGGTCCAGGCCTAAATAAAGCAACAAAAAGTTTGGTTCAGTTATCTAGTGGTCCAAGCCTAAATAAACCAATAGAAAGTGTTGTTCAGTTGTCTAATGTTCCAGGCCTAAGTAAACCAATACAAAGTTAGTTTCAGTTGTCGAATGGTTCAGGACTAAGTAAACCCATGGAAGGTGTGGTTCAATTGTCGAATGGTATAGGTCTAAATAAACCGATAGAAAGGCTGATTCAGTTGTCTCATGGTCCAGGCCTAAATAAAGCAACAGAAAGTTTGGTTCAGTTATCTAGTGGTCCAAGCCTAAATAAACCCATGTTCAGTTGTCTAATGTTCCAGGCCTAAGTAAACCTGTAGAAAGTGTATTTCAGTTGTCGAATGGTATAGGTCTAAATAAACCCGTATAAAGTATGGATCAGTTGTCTAGTGTTCCATACCTAATTAAACCCATTGAAATTGTGGTTCAGTTTTCTAATAGTCTAGGACTAAATAAACCTATTTAGAGTATGGTTCAGTTGTCTAAAGGTCCAGGCCTAAATATATCCTTGGAAAGTGTGGTTCAGTTATCGAATGGTCTAGGACTAGATAAACCAATAGTATCAGTTCTCTAGTGGTCAAGGCCTAAATAACCCTATAGACACTGTGGCTCAGTTATTTAATGGTCCAGGCCTAAATAAACCAACAAAAAGTATGATTCAGTTGTCTAATGGTCTAGGATTAAATAAACCCATAGAAAGTGCGAGGTCTAAATAAACCAACAGAAAGTGTAGATCAGTTGTCTAATGGTCTAGGACTAAATAACCCCATTGGTTCAGTTGTCTAGTGGTGCAGGCCTAAATAAACTAATAGAAAGTATGGTTCAATTGTTTAATGGTCCTGGCCTAAATAAACATATTGAAAGCGTGGTTCAATTGTCTAATGGTCCAGGCCTAAAATCAACCAACTGAAAGTGTGGTTAAGTTGTCTAATGATCCAGGCCTAAATAAACCCATAGAAAGTGTGGTTCAGTTGTCTAATGATCCGGGCCTAAATAAACCAATAGAAAGTATGGTTCAGTTGTCTAATGGTCCAGGCCTAAATAAACCCATAGGTTCAGTTGTCTTATTGTCCAGACCTAAATAAACCCATAGTAAGTGTTGTCCAGTTGCCTAATGGTCCAGGCCTAAATAAACCCATAAGAAAGTGTGGTTCAGTTGTCTTATTGTCCAGTCCTAAATAAACCTATAGAAAATGTGGTTCAATTCTTTAATGGACCAGGCCTAAATAAACCAATAGAAAGTATGGTCCATTTGTTTAATGGTCCAGACCTTAATAAACCGATAGAAAGTTTGCTTCACTCTTCTAATGGTCCAGGCTTAAATAAACCCGTAGAAAGTGTGGTTCAGTTGTCTAATGGTATAGGACTAAATAAACCCATAGAAATGTGGTTCAGTTGTTAAATGGTCCAGGCCTAAATAAACAAACAGAAAGTGTGGTTCAGTTGTCTAATGGTCCAGGCATAAATAACTAAATAAACCCATAGGAAGTGTGATTCAATTGTCTAATGGTCCAGGCCTAAATATATCCATTGAAAGTGTGTTTCAGTTGTTGAATGGTCTAGGACTAAATAAACCTATAGAAATTTTGGTTTAGTTGTAGGACCAAATAAACACATCGAAAGTGTGTTTAAGTTATCTAATGATTCAGGCCTAAATAAACCCATTGAAAGTGTGGTTCAGTTGTCTAATGGTCCAAGCCTAAATAAACCCATAGAAAGTGTGGTTAAATTGTCGAATGGTCTAGGCCTAAATAAACCTATAGAAAGAATGCTTCAGTATTCAAATGGTCCAGGCCTAAATAAACCCATAGAAAGTTTGCTTCAGTTGTCTTATTGTCCAGGCCTAAATATACCAATGGAAAGTGTGGTTCAGTTATCTTATGGTCTAGACCCATAGAGAGTGTGGACCAGTTGTCTAATGGTCCAGACCTAAATAAATCTTTAGAAAGTGTGGTTCAGTTGTCTAATGGTCCAAGCCTAAATAAACACATAGAAAGTGTGATTAAATTGTCTAATGGTCTAGGCCTAAATAAACCTATAGAAAGAATGCTTCAGTTGTCTAATGGTCCAGGCCTAAATAAACCCATAGAAAGTTTGTCTTATTGCCCAGGTCTAAATAAACCGATGGAAAGTGTGGTTCAGTTATCAAATGGTCTAGGCCTAAATAAACCCATAGAGAGTGTGGACCAGTTGTCTAATGGTCCAGACCTAAATTAACCCACAGAAAGTGTGGTTCAGTTGTGTTGTTTTCCAGTCCTAAACAAACCCATAGAAAGTTCAATTATCTAATGGACTAGGCCTAAATAAACCCATAGAGAGTGTTGTCCATTTGTTTAATGGTCCAGACCCATTGAAAGTATGGTTCACTTGTCTAATGGTCCAAGCCTAATTAACCCATAGAAAGTGTGGTTCAGTTGTGATGTTGTCCAGTCCTAAATAAACCCAGAGAAAGTGTGGTTCAATTATCTAATGGACCAGGCCTACATAAACCAATAGAAAGTATGGTCCATTTGTTTAATGGTCCAGACCTTAATAAACCGATAGAAAGTATGGTTCAATTGTCTAATGGTCTAGACCTAAATAAACCCATAGAATGTGTGATTCAGTTGCCTAATGGTCTAGGCCTAAATGAACCCATAGAAAGTGTGCTTCAGTTGCATAATAGTCCAGACCTAAGTTAACCCATAGAAAGTGTGGTTCAATTGTCTTAATGTCCAGGCCTAAATAAACACATAGAAAGTCTGGTTTGGTTATCTAATGGTCTTGGCCTAAATAAACCAATAGAATGTGTGGTTCAGTTGCCTAATAGTCTAGGCCTAAATGAACCATAGAAATTGTGGTTCAGTTGCATAATAGTCCAAACCTAAATATCCCCATAGAAAGTGTGGTTCGGTTGTCTTATTGTCCAGGCCTAAATAAACAACAGAAAATGTGGTCAGTTGTTTAATGGACTAGGACCAAATAAACCCATAGAAAGTGTGGTTCAGTTGTCTAATGGTCCAGGCCTAAATAAACCCTGAAAAAGTTTGATTCAGTTTTCTAATGGTACAGGCCTAAATAAACCCTTAGAAAATGTGGTTTAGTTTTTTAATGTTCCAGACCTAAATAAAACGATTGAAAATGTGGTTCAGTTGTCTCATAGTCTATAGGCCTAAATAAACCCACAGAAAGTGTTGTTCTGTTGTCTAATGGTCCAGACCTAAATAAATCCATTGAAAGTGTGGTTCAGTTATCCAATCGTCTAGGCCTAAATAAACACATAGGAAGTGTGGTTCAGTTGTTTAATGGTCTAGGCCCAAATAAACCAATAGAAAGTATGGTACAGTTGTATAATGGTACAGGCCTAAATAAACCCATAGAAAGTTGTTCAGTTGTCTAATGGTCCAGGACTAAGTAAACCCATGGAAAGTCTGATTCAGTAAATAAACCGATAGAAAGTGTGATTCAGTTGTCTAATGGTTCAGGCCTCAACAGAAAGTTTGCTTCAGTTATCTAGTGGTCCAAGCCTAAATAAACCCATAGAAAATGTTGTTCAGTTGTCTAATGTTCCAGACTTAAGTAAACCCATGGAAAGTGTGGTTCAGTTGTCGAATGGTATAGATCTAAATAAACCAATAGATAGTGTTATTCAGTTGTCTAATGGTCCAGGCCTAAATAAAGCAACAAAAAGTTTGGTTCAGTTATCTAGTGGTCCAAGCCTAAATAAACCAATAGAAAGTGTTGTTCAGTTGTCTAATGTTCCAGGCCTAAGTAAACCAATACAAAGTTAGGTTCAGTTGTCGAATGGTTCAGGACTAAGTAAACCCATGGAAAGTGTGGTTCAATTGTCGAATGGTATAGGTCTAAATAAACCGATAGAAAAGCTGATTCAGTTGTCTCATGGTCCAGGCCTAAATAAAGCAACAGAAAGTTTGGTTCAGTTATCTAGTGGTCCAAGCCTAAATAAACCCATGTTCAGTTGTCTAATGTTCCAGGCCTAAGTAAACCTGTAGAAAGTGTATTTCAGTTGTCGAATGGTATAGGTCTAAATAAACCCGTATAAAGTATGGATCAGTTGTCTAGTGTTCCATACCTAATTAAACCCATTGAAATTGTGGTTCAGTTTTCTAATAGTCTAGGACTAAATAAACCTATTGAGAGTATGGTTCAGTTGTCTAAAGGTCCAGGCCTAAATATATCCTTGGAAAGTGTGGTTCAGTTATCGAATGGTCTAGGACTAGATAAACCAATAGTATCAGTTCTCTAGTGGTCAAGGCCTAAATAACCCTATAGACACTGTGGCTCAGTTATTTAATGGTCCAGGCCTAAATAAACCCATAGAAAGTTTGCTTCAGTTGTCTTATTGTCCAGGCCTAAATATACCAATGGAAAGTGTGGTTCAGTTATCTTATGGTCTAGACCCATAGAGAGTGTGGACCAGTTGTCTAATGGTCCAGACCTAAATAAATCTTTAGAAAGTGTGGTTCAGTTGTCTAATGGTCCAAGCCTAAATAAACACATAGAAAGTGTGATTAAATTGTCTAATGGTCTAGGCCTAAATAAACCTATAGAAAGAATGCTTCAGTTGTCTAATGGACCAGGCCTAAATAAACCAATAGAAAGTATGGTCCATTTGTTTAATGTTCCAGACCTTAATAAACCGATAGAAAGTATGGTTCAATTGTCTAATGGTCTAGGCCTATAGAAAGTGTGCTTCAGTTGCATAATAGTCCAAACCCAAATATACCCATAGAAAGTGTGGTTCAGTTGTATTACTGTCCAGGCCTAATTAAACACATAGGAAGTCTGGTTCAGTTGTCTAATGGTACAGGACTGAGTAAACACATGGAAAGTGTGGTTCAGTTGTCGAATGGTATAGGTCTAAATAAACCGATAGAAAGTATGATTCAGTTGTCTAATGGTTCAGGCCTAAATAAAGCAACAGAAAGTGTGGTTCAGTTGTCTAATCGTCCAGGCCTAAATAAACACATAGAAAGTTTGGTTCAGTTGTCTAGTGGTGGAAGCCTAAATAAACCCAGAGAAAGTGTGGTTCAGTTGTCTAATGTTCCAGGCCTAAATAAACCAATAGAAAGTGTGGTTCAGTTGTCTAATGATTTAGGCACTATTATACCATTAGAAAGTTTGGTTCAGTTGTCCAATGGTCCAGTTCTAAGTGTGGTTCAGTTGTCTAAAGGTCTAGGACTAAATAAACGCTTGAAAAATTTGGTTCAGTTTTCTAATGGTCCAGGCCTAAATACACCCATTGAAAGTGTGGTTCAGTTTTCTAATGGTCTATGCCCATAGAAAGTATGGGTCAGTTGTCTAAAGGTCCAGTCCTAAATATACCAACAGAAACTGTCGTTCAGTTGTCTAATGATCCAGGCCTAAATAAAGCCAAGTGAAGTCTGGTTCAGTTGTCTAATGGTCTAGGCCTAAATGTACCCATAGAAAGTGCGGTCCAGTTCTCTAATGGGCCAGACCTAAATAAACCCATAGAAAGTGTGGTACAGTTGTCTTATTGTCCAGGCCTTAATAAACCCATAGAAAGTTTGGTTCATTTATCTAATGGACTAGGCCTAAATAAACCCAGAGAAAGTGTGGTCCATTTGTTTAATAGTCCAGACTTAAATAAACCTATAGAAAATATGGTTGAGTTGTGTAATGATCTAGGCTAAAATAAACCCATGGAAAGTATGGTTCAGTTATCTAGTCGTACGGGCCTAAATAGAGCCATAGAAAGTTTGGTTTAGCTGTCTAATGGTCCAGACCTAAATAAGCCTATATAAAGTGTGGTATGGTTGTTTAATGGTTTAGACCACTGTTTCCCAAACTTTTTAGCCCAGGGACCGGTGTGGACTACCCTGAGTGTGTCGAGGGCCAGAGGCTATTGGGAGTGAGGGGGGGGGGAATAGGACAAGAACAGATTTGCTTCAGTATTTCTGGTACATGTGAAGCAGACAGTTGCACTGAAACATGGAATTGCTTAGCTGTTCCATGATGACATCGATATCAGGCTTTAGATGGGAAGAAGCCACTCTCCAAATGCGCATCAGAGATCAAATTCCGGGACTTGGATTTGGCGTACTTGATCCTGGAGAAAAACTGCTCACAGATGTATGTACTACCAAACATGGCAAGCAACCTCTGGCCATTGGCAACTAGGTTCGCAGATGTGTTGCGTGGCAGGGCCTTGTAGAATTTCTTCAGCTCCTTCTCCAGAAACTGGGACTTGATGTCCATGTTGCTCTGCAGCTCAATCAGCTCCAGCTGAAGCTGGACTGGAGCTTTGCTTGGGTCAGTTGTGAATGGCATAGAGAAGATTTCAAAGTCCATGCTTCTCGACCCGAACTCCTCAAAGTGGTGCTCAAACTCTGTCTTCAGGTTTCCAACTTCTGCAGCATATCTCTGCCCATCAAAATCATCAGTTCTGTCCTCACAGTGCAGACTCTTCATGACAGGGAAGTGGTCGAAGCCTCCAACTGAGTCTGCCAGAGCTGCAGCTTCACTTGAAATGCTTGCTTGCACACTCCCGAACAGGTTGTGGACGAGCTTCTCCTTGCCCTGCATGGAGGCATTGAGCAAGTTCAGCTTCTCTGTAATGTCTACCAGAAAGACCAAGTTACACAGCCACTGGGGATCGGAGAGCTCTTGGACTGGCTGGCCCTTCATGCCAAGGAACATCTCCAGCTCTTCTCCGAGTTCCCAAAAACATTTCAGAGTGCATCCCCTGCTGAGCCAACGGACAGAAGCGAAGTAGAGCACATCTCCATAGCTGGCCTCGAGCTCTTCCAACAGTTCCTTCAACTGTCTGCGGTTGAGAGCATGCACTCTGATAAAGTTGACATGCGAGATGACCTTGCTCATCACTTCCTGGAAGCCAATAGTCTTTGCACAGAGTGCTTCCTGGTTGATGATGCAATGGCACCAGATCAGATCACATGGCAAACCCCTCCTGTCCAGCTCAGCCATGACTTGGCCTTGCAGTCCCCGTCTGGTCCACAGCGTGGAAGGTGAGCCATCTGTGGCAATGCTTACCAGCCTCTTGAAGTCTAGCTTTCGCTCCTGCATGGCCGTGTTGAGCTCAAGGAAGACATTCTCTCCAGTGCATGTGTTCTTCATGGGGCAGAGAGAGAGGAGCTCCACTGTGATGTTGCACTCTGCATCAACTCCCCTAGTGAAGATGGCCAGCTGTGTGGTGTCGGTAATGTCTGTGCTCTCATCAAGGGCAAGAGAGAAGGCTGTGAACTCCGAGGCCACGCTGTGCAACTGCTCCTTCAGGTTCTTGGACAAATCTTCCCCGCCTGGTGACCGTCATGTTGCTCAGGCTGACAGCAGTGAATGAGGAGGCTTTCTCAGGGCACATCACTTCAACGACTGCTTGCAGGTATTCCTTGATGTACTCGCCATCTTTGAAGGGCTTCATTCGCTTGGCAATGATCTGTGACACCATGAAGCTGGCCATCGTGGCAGCCTTGCCTTCGTTGACTGGTCTGGTGAAGACGTTCTGCTGTCTGGACAGCTTGGACTTGAGCTCTTTGGCCTTGGCAGTTCGTTGTTCTCCTACCAGTCCATCATGCCTGTAATACAGAAAGCAGGCAGCCTAACACATTGTTTTTGCCCTGAAAGATAAAGTTACCTGTCTGAATGCTTTGACTGGTAGTGTTACCGGATGTTAAATAGCTTTATAACAGCGAGGCTTTCTTGACAGATGAGGCAGAGACACTTGCTCCTGTCTGAGATGAAAAAGAATTCCTTGGTGCATTCTTCATTGAAGGCTCAATTTTCCGCATCCACCTTCCGCTTCTTTGTCAGTGCCATCCTGACCCTGCACTGTTGGAGGAGGCAGCAATGTCCAAGGAGTCCAAATCCAAGGTGGAGAAGTCCAAACACAGGATGTGAATGTTGCAAATTGGAGTGAATCATCTGCAGGGATTTGAGGCCAGCTCCTGTAAATAGGATTTTGGCCCGAGACCAATTACAACCAATATGGTCATGTTACAAGTGTTAGACATGAGAAGTCTGTGCATGTGTTTGTATGCACAGTGTTATCTTGTAATGTGGTTAGACAGTTTGTGCAGCATGTACTATATAGCTATGCAAGACAAGATGACTGGCACTGTTCAGTTGGGGAGGGTATGTGGAGGGTGTGTCTCCACAAATAGAGATTAATTATTTATGTGTAATTTAATTTGTAAAAAAATGCGTCTTTTCTGATAATCGTCGGGGGCTTCCGGCGGCCAGATCCCTGGGCCGGACTTTGGGAAACAAAGGTCTAGACCTAAATAATCATAGAATGTGTGGTTCTTTTTACTAATTATCCAGGCCTAAATAAACCCATACAGAGTGTGGTCCTGTTGCCTAATTGTCCTGGCCTAAATATACTAGTAGAAAGTGTGGTTATTTTTCTAATCATTTAGGACTAAATAAACCCATAGAAAGTTTGGTTCAGTTTTCTATTGTCCAGGCTAAATAAACCAACATAAAGTGTGGTTCAGTTGTCTAATGGTATAGGCCTCAATATATCCATAGAAAGTATGGTTCAGGTGTGTAAAGGTCCAGGCTTAAATATACCCTTAGTAAGTGTGTTTCAGCTGTCTAATGGTCCAGGCCGAAATAAACCCATAGAAAGTTTGGTTCAGTTGTCTAATGGTCCTGGATTAAATAAACCGACAGAAAGTGTGTTTCGGTTGTGTAATGATCTAGGACTAAATAAACTGATAGAAAGTATGATTCAGTTGTCTAGTGGTCCAGGCCTAAATAAACCTATAGAAAGTGTGTCTTATTGTCCAGGCCTAAATAAACACATTAGTGTGGTTCAGTTATCTAATGGTGTAGGCCTAATTAAACGCATAGAAAGTGTGGTCCAGTTATCTAATGGTCCAGGCCTAAATAAACCCATAGAAAATATGGTTCAGTTGATTAATGGTCCAGGCCTAGAAAAACCCGTAGAAAGTGTGGTTCAGTTGTCTAATGGTATAGGACTAAATAAACCCATAGAAAGTTTGGTTCAGTTGTCTAATGGTCCAGGCCTAAATAAACTGACAGAAAGTCTTGTTCAGTTGTCTAATGGTCCAGGGCTAAATAAACCCATAGACTGTATGGTTCAGTTATCTAAAGGTGCAAGCCTAAATATATATTGATTCAGTTGTCTAGTGGGCCAGGACTAAATAAACACATAGAAAGTGTTGTTTAGTTGTCTAATGGTCCAGGCCTAAATAAACCCTTAGAAAGTGTGCTTCAGTTGTAGAATGGTCTAGGACTAAATAAACCAATAGAAAGTGTCACAGTTCAGATGCCTAATGGTCCAGGTTTAAATACACCAACAGAAAGTGTGGTTCAGTTGTCTAATGGTCTAGAACTAAATAAACCCTTGGAAAGTGTGGCTCAGTTGTCTAATATTCCAGGCCTAAATAAACCCTGAGAAAGTGTGGTTCAGTTGTCTAATGTTCCAGACCTAAATAAACCCATAGAAAGTGTGGTTCAGATGTCAGGCCTAAATAAGCTGACAGAAAGTCTGGTTCAATTGTGTAATGGTCTAGGCCTAAATGAACCCATAGAAAGTGTAGTTATGTTGCCTAATGGTCCAGGCCTAAATAAACCTAGTCTGTATGGTTCAGTTGTCTAAAGGTCCAAGTCTAAGTATACACTTAGAAATTTGGTTCAGTTGTCTAGTGGACCAGGCATATATAAACACATAGAAAGTGTGGTTCAGCTGTTGAATGGTCTAGGACTAAATAAACCAATAGAAAGTGTAGTTATGTTGTCTAATGTTCCAGGCCTAAATAAACCAATAGACTGTATGGTTCAGTTATCTAAAGGTCCAACCCTAAATAAACCCTGAGAAATTTGGTTCAGTTGTCTAGTGGGCCAGGCCTAAATAAACACATGGAAAGTGTGGCTCAGTTGTCTAATATTACAGGCCTAAATAAATCCTGAGAAAGTGTGGTTCAGTTGTCTAATGTTCCAGGCCTAAATAAACCCTGAGAAAGTGTGGTTCAGTTGTCTAATGGTCCAGGCCTAAATAAACCAATAGAAAGTTACGTTCAGTTGTATAATGGTCCAGGCCTAATAAATTGATTGAAAGTGTGGCTCAGTTGTCTAATGGTCTAGGCCTAAATAAACCCCTATAAAGTGTAGTCCAATTGTTTAATGGTGTAGACCTATAGAAAGTGTGGTTCAGTTGAATAATGGTCCAGGCCTAATTAAACCCATAGAAAGTGTGGTCCAGTTATCTAATATTCCAGGCCCAAATAAAACCATAGAATGTATGGTTCAGTTGTCTAATGGTCCAGGCCAAAATAAACCTGTAGAAAGTGTGGTTCAGTTATCTTATTGTCCAGTCCTAAATAAACCCATAGAAAGTGTGGTTCAATTATCTAATGGTCAAGGCATAAATAAACCAGTAGAAACTATGATCCAGTTGTTTAATGGTCCAGAACTACATAAACCCTTAGAAAGTATGGTTCAGTTGTTTAATGGTCCAGGCCTACGTAAACACGTAGAAAGTGTGGCTCAGTTGTCTATGCTATAGGACTAAATAAACCCATAGAAAGTTTTGTTCAGTTGTGAATGGTGCAGGCCTAAATAAACCCATAGAAAGTGTTGTTTAGTTGTCTAATGGTCTAGAACTAAATTAACTTGCAAAGAATATCAATGTTATAATCTCCATAAGAATATTGGTGGGTCGTAATATATAGTTTTAACTCTGAAGCAATAAAGACATTAAAAAATTAATTATAGGTTCTATGCAGGCAGGTACCTCAGTTTTCTGCTGGATTCCTATAGCATCTTCAACTGTACTGCTCTCACCAGCTTTTCACTGCACTACTCTCACCACCACATAGTATATATGTATACACATGTATATTACATACATAAATATATATTAAGTATTAAAATGCAAAGTAACTCTGGACAGTCCAGTAAGTAAGACAATTCCATCTTTTAGATGTATTTTAAAGGTCACAAATATTTATCTGCTTTAATGCAAAGAAACTTTTTTGTGCTGCCATTTTGTACACCTCCCTTAGTAACATAACAATCACATGTTTTGCTTTAGGCTGCTGTTCAAGCCTACCGATGCATGTGCAAAAGCATTCCTCTGCCTGTGTGTGATTGAGTGGTTATAAGGATCATCATCGTTCTCAGATATGGATGATAATCTTGCTACATTGATGATTTCCTCCTCAGTTTTCTGCTGGATTCCTATAGCATCTTCAACAATTTAATCTTTATCATTGCAATGATATCAGAGAGTACACATTTTTTCTAGCAAGTCGGGCATTTCTTGTGATTGACTGGACAATTTGACTGCCGAGCTTATTCCATGAATGACTGAGAAAGCAATTTCATATTTTATCCCAAGATTGCACACTAAGTTGTACTGAATATTTGATGATGATTCCTCATTGCATGTTTTTTCCACCAGTGACTTTCTAGAGGCTGCTGTAAAAGTAGTAGTTGTATGTTATGTTTGAACTCCCTAGCGACAAAATCAGAATACATCCTCGCAAATGGTTGCCTAACAATAAACCACAAAGTTATCCAATACCAGAATGAGGATGCTCTCAACGTTCAGCACATGACTGGGAGAGGGTGGGCCAGACATACCTGAGGAAAGAGGAATTGTTGGTACTAGTACTGTGACAGGCTTCACCTGCAAAAATGCACACACGCACACCCCAGTTACCCAGAATGGATGTTTTGGTGTTAGCCATCTTCCTGATAAATTACAGTTATAGATTACATTCACTGCTATATACTTACCATGAACAGTCTCATTGCTTTCTTCATACATCGTTCCTTCTCCATCTCTGTATTGAAACTGCTAATGTCGCGAAAGAATCATCATTCGTGCTGGTTGCATTTCTCTGCCTAGCCTCGACTTCAGCACTGTTAAAACTGGTCTCTTATGAGCAAGCATAGACTTTCCTTCTTCATCACTCAGTGTGTAGCCTGACAGCCTGAGATCACTGCCAAAACTGCCATCTACACTTCGCTGCTGTATACCTCAATGCCTTAAGAAATTGTCTGCGGTGTTGGCCCCAAGGACGTTGGACTAGGGATTTCCCCAGCTACTAGAGCTATGTTTGGGCATGAGCTGATAAGTTAAGCAAGCACTAAGTTCAAAAATAGGCAAGTTGCAACAAAATTTCTTCACCATATGGCAGTGAAGGGGTTAAGTGATTCCATTTCTATCTACAATTCAGGTTCTTCAGCACCCTCTGATCTTGGCTCTACTAGACAAATGACATTGCATGGAAGAAACAGCATTTTAATCTTGTATCTGGTGAAATACGGCTTAGTACCATTGTCCATGCACACAAAACTGCCATATAGTAAGCCATACGACCACTCAGTTTGTAGGATGTGTGTTCGTAATGCTGAGGTCCTACTCCACTTTTCAACTGATTGTCTAACTTGAGATAACCAGAGTTGACAAGCATCGACAAATTTGTACTATCCTTGTTTGACCAGTTTGTGCAGATTCTAGCTACCATAGAACGGGAATTCTTCACAAATTTGAGACTCAATATGGGCTATAGATGTCTGAAAACAGTGACAAAATCAGATGCCTAACGCATTGATGACCACTTCGATAGACTTAGTCAGGCAAATTACATCTCAACTCTTGACCTTACTCTGGGCTACAGGCAGGGCTTTTGGCAAAGGGAGTGCTGGGAGCAAACAGCCTTTGCCACTCCATTTGGTCTGTACCAATTGACTGTCATGCTATTTTGGTTGAAAAGGGAACTGGCAACCTTTTAGAGGTGGGGTGGAGGAGTATGCAGGAGCTTATCTTAATCATCTGGTCATATTCATATTGTGAGTGACATTGAGTCGGATAAAGGAGGCCAGATTAACCATGAAGAGCAGGAAATGTCAGTTTGGGACTCGTCACTGCACATAATTCTAGGACACCAAGTGGGTGTGGTTATGGTTAGACCCAAGCAATCGAAGGTGACATCAATCATGGCATTAGAAGTCCCCAAGACTAAAGGAGGTGCGAATGTTCCTAGGGATTACAGGTTATTATCGCCGCTTGTCATGGAAACAACCTTCCATGACTTGAACACAATACACAGTAGTTGTTACATCACCTATGTATACGGAGAAACAGAAGGTTGGAAGGACAGATGGAAAGGTCTGATTGGACAGTCGAACCTCATGATCTAAAATAAGATATAAGATAGCCTGTTAGACAGAACTGAGGAGTTCAGACTAGGATGTGATTTCCTACGGGACTATATTATTCTATCAAATGTTGTTAAGTCAGATTGATGGGAATAAACAAGTGGTCTAGCTAAGGGAGTAGAGCTAGGCATCGCAGGGAGTATTCTGTGGTTCGGTCTAGATGACCCAAGGGTACCAAGAATACATTTCCCTGACATTGGTGGCAGCGGTGGGATTCTTCTCTCATAGAAGATCCCGGACCAGCCTTTAGGTAGTGTAGAGGTTTGGAAGTTTAGTTAGAATAGATCAGGGCTACAACCTGGGCACGGCCTATGAGGTTTGAGAACCAACCCTGGATAGCTAGTGTGGAGGTGTCTTTTTTTGTTTGGTTGGTGGAGGTGGGGTGAAGGATGAGCAATGAGGACAGGAGAGCCCTGAGACAGTCTCGCCGTCTCCAGAGCAATGCTCCCGAGGCCTCTCCTGGGGCAGTGGACCCCATGGAGAAATTCCTGTCCCAATGGTTGCAGATAGACCAACTAAGGATAGAGCAAGAGGAGAAAAGGAGAGCAGAGGAGCGGCAAAGGCAAGACGAGCTCCAGGAGAGACTCATGAAGAACCAGACCGAACAACAAGAGCGTCTGATTCGACTGCTAACAGAAGTCCGAGAGCCTGCAAGGCTACTTCCGGCCGTGGCAGAGTCCGCTGCTTGTACCCCGAAACTGACCATGCACAAGTTCCAGGAAGGTGTAGATGACATGGGAGCCTTCTTGGATGCGTTCGAGGCGACTGCAGTGGCTGGAGGGTGGCCACGACGCCAGTGGACGGCCTTTCTGCGTAGTTCCTTATCAGGAGTGGGCTTGACTGCCGTAGCTGCTGCTATGCCTGCCAACAGCCAGGCGGATTACTGTTCAGTGAAGGAAGTGTTGCTTCGGGAATACAGGATAACAACTGAAACCTTCCGAAAGAGAACATTTGATGTACCTTTCGACACCATCCATCCCGACACCTGGCTAGCAAGACACCGCCAGAGCTTCCAGCAGTGGTTGGCATCATCCCCCCTTGATGACCAGGAAACAATGCTAATGGAGATAACACTCAAACGCCTGCCCCGATGGTTGGAGATTCAGATGAGGAACCTCAACCCTGGCAACTTTGAGACACTGAGCGAAGCAGTTGTGAGGCACTTGTCTAACCAGTCACGGAGAGAGACAGAGCAGCCAAGACCAACTGAGAAAGCGACCGAGAGAGGGAGAACTCGCCCAGAGACTCCTTTCCGGTCGGGACCTCAGCAACAGGCCCCCAGACGACTTGGCTGGGACAGACCGACGCCGAGGGGAAGTCAAGAGAGTGGGGAAAACGGACCCCCATCCCAAAGAACCAACCAGGAAGTCCGATGCTTCCGTTGCAACCGTGTGGGACACATGAAAAGGGACTGCAGAGTCAAACTGGAACAAGTGCAGCTGGTGGGCGAGACAACCAGGGAAGAGACCTCTAATCGTTGGACAAGGAGGGCTAAGTTGAATGGACGAGTCGTGAAGGTGTGGCTAGACACTGGATGCACGAAGTCCATGGTGCACCCAAGATGTGTGCAGGAGAAAGCCAAGCTGGGGTGGAGCATACCATATGCCACAGCCACCTCCAGCGAGACATGGTTCCCAGCAGCCCGGGTGGTGCTGAAGCTTGCTGGGAGAACATACCATCTGATGGTAGGCATCTCGCCTTACCTACCGGTGGATATGCTGGTGGGGCAGGATGTGCCCCAGCTGAAGCAGTTGCTGGCAGGAGTGTGCTCAGAGAAGACACAACTCGCCAGGGAGGACACGAGTGAAATGGCCCTCGTAACCACCAGAGCACAGGCACAGACACGAGTGCAGGAAAAGGAAGTGTCACGGGTACAGCAAGCAGACGACGAGGTCGTACTGACAGACCCCACAGACGGAGACCACGAGGAAGAAGAGAAGGGAAATGAACTCCCTTACAATTTTGAAGACGAGTTCTTCACCGAGAAGAGAATCGAGAAGGAGCAACAGACCAGAAACGAGGCGGAGACTGTTAGCCTTCTGGACCGAATGCCCCCAGATGAATTACGGGCCCTACAGCAAACAGACCCATCCCTGGAAAAGATAAAGACACAAGCAGACCGAGGAGAAGAACCATACCTTTGGGAGAATGGACTCCTCATGAGGAAGTCGCTCACAGTGGACGGGGGG
This sequence comes from Cladorhizidae sp. MBARI D1340-BT2, assembly GCA_028752905.1. Classification (NCBI taxonomy): domain Eukaryota; kingdom Metazoa; phylum Porifera; class Demospongiae; order Poecilosclerida; family Cladorhizidae; species Cladorhizidae sp. MBARI D1340-BT2. The sequence continues at coordinate 13,765,313 of JAQNBH010000004.1, read as the reverse complement.
AACTTGGTGGTGGTGCCGCATGAAGCTCGGACGGAGATCCTAAGGATGGCCCACAACGCTCCTACAGCCGGACATTTCGGGCAAGCAAGGACGCTCTCCACCATCAGGCAGAGCATGGACTGGCCGAATATCGCTTCAGACGTAAGGTCAATGTGCATGTCTTGTCCCACCTGTCAGAGAGCCAAACCTATAACCGCCCAGAGAGCACCCTTACACTCCCTACCCATAATAAGCATACCATTCGAAAGGGTGGCTATGGATATATTTGGGCCCCTGAAAAGAACGAAGGGAGGGAACAAGTATGTGTTGATAATCATGGATTATGCTACCAAATGGCCGGAAGCGTTTCCTCTCAAGAATACCTCAACTGAGACGCTTCTGGGCTGTTTGGTAGAGGTCTTTGCTAGACTAGGGACCCCCAAGGAAATCCTCTCGGATAATGGTAGTAATTTCGTCTCACGCACCATGGCCCAATTTTGCCGGTTAACAGGCATCCACCAAATAAAAACCTCCCCATACCATCCCCAAACTGATCGTATGGTGGAGAGGTTTAATCTACCATGAAGAGATTGCTAAAGAAGCTAACCCAAAAGAGTGAGAGAGAGTGGGACCAATGTCTACCATTTGTAGTGTGGGCCTACAGGGGAATGGTCCATAGTACCACAGGGTATTCCCCTTTTGAATTGCTGTATGGGAGAAGGATGCGAACCAAGATAGATGAATTGGCCCGATATTGGAGAGAGAAACAGGGAGAGGAAGGTATAGAGGTCATTGAGTACCTGATAATACTGAGAGAGAAGTTCGAATTAGTTCGGGAGGTAGCAGCGAGTAACGAGAGACAAGCTAAGCAAGCCCATCAGAAGTACCATAATCGAAAGGCTACCGAGAGAGAGTTCAATGTGGGAGATTTTGTGTTGGTTTTTCAGCCACGGAGAACAAGCAAACTCCAGAATGAATGGAGAGGGCCGGTAATAATTACCCGGAAGTTGACAGATGTAACTTACCAAGTAGATTTGGGGGAGGGGTCGAAGCGGTTGAGAACCTTCCATGTGAACGGAATGAAGGAGTGGCATTCTCCAATGCCAGCCGTGTTGCTAGCCGTGGACAATGAACCAAGCGACCCCGAACCCAATGAAACACCACAATGGGAGGAGCATCTGAATCAACTTCAGCCCTATCAAAAGGAAGCATTACAACAACTGAAGGCCGAGTTCAGTGAGGTGATCAGCGACGTACCTGGAAGGACAGAAGTGGTGGAGCACACCATCAACACCGGGGACGCATCCCCCATCCGACTCCCACCGTACAGACTCCCCCACTCATCGCACGAATTCCTGCGAAAAGAGATAAAGACATTGCTAGAGCAGAACATCATCATACCCTCCAAAAGCCCCTGGGCCGCCCCAGTGGTGCTAGTACCAAAAAAGGACGGATCGAAGAGGCTCTGCATTGACTTTCGGAAATTGAACCAGATCACCCAATCCGACCCCTATCCAATTCCCCGGATAGAGGAACTTATTGACAATATTGGAAACTCACAATGGATTACCGCCATAGATTCACCAAAAGGCTATTGGCAGGTGCCCATGGAAAGGTCAAGCAGAGAAAAGACAGCATTCATAACACCGTGGGGCAAATACGAGTTCACCACAATGCCATTTGGACTAGTATCTGCGCCATCGACCTTCCAGCGAATGATGGATCAGGTCTTGGACGACACTCAGGAGTACGCAAGTGCCTACCTGGATGACATAATTATTCACAGCAGAAACTGGGAAGACCACATTACCCACTTACGAGAAGTGTTCACGAGATTGAGACGAGCAGGACTAAGAATAAAAGAAGAAAAGTGCAAGTTTGCATGCAACACCTGTACCTATCTAGGCCATGTGGTGGGAAGAGGCCAAATCAAACCGATGGAGGCCAAGGTGAAAGCAGTAAAGAACTTTGACACCCCGAAAACGAAGAGGGAAGTACGAGCATTCCTTGGACTTTGTGGCTATTATCGGAGATTTATTCCATCGTTCTCGACAATAGCCACCGCCCTCTCGAACCTAACACGGAAGGATATGCCAAACAAAGTGATATGGATGGACCAGACAAGAGAGGCGTTTGAAAAATTGAAAGAATTACTATCTCAAGAACCAGTTCTACACCCACCTATTTGGGGGAAGGAATTCATACTGCAAACCGACGCTTCGAGTTGTGGAATCGGGTATGTGTTAAGCCAGCGGGACGAACTAGGCGAGGAGCATCCAATTGCCTTCGGTTCCAGAAAGCTACTTCCCAGAGAAACCAAGTATTCGGCCATTGAGCGAGAAGGGTTGGCAATAGTGGAGGGGGTCAAACACTTCAGGGTGTATCTCGAAGGAGTACACTTCCGCATAGAGACAGACCACAACCCTCTTGTGCACCTTTCTAAACTGAAAGACAGCCATGGAAGAATTGCCCGATGGATATTGGCCCTTCAGCCCTATAACTATACAATAGTTTATCGTGAGGGACGGAAAAACGGAAATGCGGATGGACTCTCTAGAGAACAGTGATCTCAACTAGAGGAAGGGGAGATGTCATGGAAACAACCTTCCATGACTTGAACACAATACACAGTAGTTGTTACATCACCTATGTATACGGAGAAACAGAAGGTTGGAAGGACAGATGGAAAGGTCTGATTGGACAGTCGAACCTCATGATCTAAAATAAGATATAAGATAGCCTGTTAGACAGAACTGAGAAGTTCAGACTAGGATGTGATTTCCTACGGGACTATATTATTCTATCAAATGTTGTTAAGTCAGATTGATGGGAATAAACAAGTGGTCTAGCTAAGGGAGTAGAGCTAGGCATCGCAGGGAGTATTCTGTGGTTCGGTCTAGATGACCCAAGGGTACCAAGAATACATTTCCCTGACACCGCTTCATACCAAACTACTTATCGATAGCAGCTCCTCTCACAGATCTCACCATGAAGTCAGCAACTACGAAGGTTGTTTGGGATGATCAATGTGCTCAAGCATACGAGACACGAAAGGAGTTATTATGCAAGGACCCAGTACTCTATGAACCAACTTTACCATACCCTTTACCTTGCAGACCAATGCCTCAGACCAGGGTGTGGGAGCAATCTTGAGCCAGCCAGATGCCGAAGGATATGACCACTTGATTGCATACTACAGTGTCGCATCCCATATCCGGGTATGTGCAAGAGAATAGCGCTTGACAAAAACTATCAGGAGATTAGTTTGGTAAACAATTATTATTGTTTTTGAGTTGTTGATGGATGAATGAATGCTCTTTTGAATATCAGTAACGCTAAAGTGGTGAACCCGACGTTGATTTTGAATATCTCTCTCACCGTCAAAGATGTTCAGGCTCTCACCCTTGCTCTTCAGGAGCTCGAGAGCAAACCTGCTGTCAATGCCATGGCCCTCAAACTGCCCACATTCTGGGCGGCTCGTCCAGCTGTGTGGTTTTCCCAGGTCGAAGCTCAGTTCACCACTCGCCAGCCCCCTATCATGACTGACCACACGAAGTAACTACATCATTGCAGCCCTCGACAATGCCACTGCAGTTGTGGTTAAGACCCTCATTCTATCTCCCCCAACTGACGACCATTACCTTGCCTTCAAAACAGCACTCATCAAAGCCTTTGACAAGACGGAAGATCAGAAGGACAACGAGCTCCTCTCCCTCTCCAGCCTTTGTGATAGGACAGTCTCTGGCCTCCTCCAGTACATCCGCTCTCCAATGCCAACCCAGAGACTCTGCTTCATGCCCTCTTCTTGGCCCAACTACCCACTGAGGTCTGCCAGGTTGCCGGTTCCACCAAAACTGACCTCAATGAGATGGCAACTAATGCTGACCGAATCATGGTGGCTTCCCGAACCATCTCGGGCCTCTCTAGAATCTCTGGGTCATGAAAGCCAAATGTCCTACCTCATGAACATCCTCTGCTGCTGCACCATGCTTTTACCATGCCAAGTTTGGCAAAGCAGCTCAAAACTGCAATCAAAAGGGCTGTCCACTCAGCCATCTAATCCCCTTCAATACGGCCTCGGGAAACGACCAGGCTGGCTGCTAAAATTCTCTGTGGTCAGCCACAGGGAGACAAATACCACGACAGATTGGGACCACCTCTCAGGTCGTACCTACCTCGTCGACTATGGTGCCAATTTTTCAGTTATTCCAGCCTCACCTGCTGACAAGAAGTCCCTCCCTCCGGTGACCCGTTTGTGGCCGCCAACGGCTCCCTCATCAAGATGTGGGGGAAAAGGAGCATTTCTCTCCTCTTGGGACAAGGTTGTGCCTTCATGTGTTCGACATTGCCGACATTCTCAGAGCAGACTTCTTCATCGCCAATGACCTCACCATCAACATGGCCAGACGACGCCTCATCGACATGGCCGATGTCACAATGATCCCGACCTGCCAGCAAACATCTGTCTCAGGAATCCACGCACCATCAGTCAATGCCTTCGACCGCATCATTGATGGTTACCCAGAACTACTTATCCCCTGCTTCAAGCCCACGGACATGAACAAGCATGTGGTGGAGCACCACATCATCACCAAAGGTACCCCACTCCATGCACATGCCCAATGCCTCGATACAGAAAAGCTGGAGGTGGCTAAGTCCGAGTTCACCAAGATGGAGCAGCTTGGCGTCATTCGCCACTCAATCTCTCCTTGGGCTTCTCCATTACTCATCATTTCAAAGCCTGGGGGAGGTTGGCGCCCATGTAGTGATTTCCGTGACCTACAGTGGATGACCACTACCCACTCCCTCACATCCAGGATTTCAATGCCAACCTGGCTAGCATGACAGTATTTTCAAACGTCGACGTCATCCGAGGATACCACCAGATCCCAATTGCACCCAGTGATGTCCCCAAGATGGCGATCATCATGCCCTTCGGCCTATGGGAGTTTCTGCGAATGCCATTTGGCCTAAGAACACCACCAAAGCCTTACAAAGGTTGATGGATGGCATCCTTTGTGGTATCCCCTCCGTTTTTGTCTACCTCAATGACATCCTGGTGGCCAGCACCAACTTCACAGATCATGCCAACCACTTGCACCAGGTCTTTCAACTCCTCTCCTCTAATAGCTTGGTGGTCAACCAAGCTAAAAGCATCTTTCGGGTGTCGGAGTTGACCTATCTAAGCCACTGCCTTCGATGATTCCACTCGGGCGGGGGGGGGGGGGGGGGGGGGGGGAGGAAGAGGGGGAAGAAGATTCTGTGGTGTCCCGGATCCGGGTATGTACAAGAGAATGCCTCGTGACAATTGTTATTGTTTTTGAGCTGTTGATGAATAAATGCTCTTTTGAATATCTATTGACTTCACTAATACTGAAACAGTAGGAAGTTCTTTCCAAGAGAACAGCGATATTCCACTGTGAAAAAGAGTGCTTGGCCATCAAAGGGTTGGCAGGCTTTTGGGGTATACCTTCTAGGATCATCGATGTCAGTGTGGCTGGTGTCTCAAGGAGAACAATACATGTCTAACCAGATGGAGCTTGTCATTTCAGCCATAAGTCATCCATTGAGTAGGCTCTACAAATGGCAATACCTACATGCTCAAACTAGTTTGTTGCAGGAGAAGGAGGGAGAAATGTGTGGATTCACTTCGAACATTGTGTAGTTGCTTATGTTTCATTGAAATAGTTTATGGTTTAGTTATAGTCAGGCTTATCAGCAGCCTGCAGGATCTAGAACAAAACTTGCACAAACCTGTTATATCCTGCTGCTGCAAGATTAATCCTGCACCCTTTGATGTGAGGCTGTGGTTGTGCAGGATTCTGCAACCACATTGCTGTGGGTTGCTGGGTCTATAAAAAGGGTGTATCTACCAGCTACTGCCTGTTCTGTTCTTTGTATGTTGCTATTAACTAAGTTGTGTTCTGTCTTCATTGCTACTGTATATAATAATAAATTATTGAAGATTCATTACACTACCTTGAAATCTCGGCAACAATTCATCACAGTAGTCTTAGTCTAAAACTTTTGAAGGGTCATGTTTTGATATATGACACCCATCGGGGGGGGGGGGGGGGGGAATCAACTTTTTAGTTCCACTGATGTCAGGAATACCACTCCTGACTCCCACTAGCCATCCTTATCACTACACTCATCAGCAAGGAGATGAACAAGTACAGGGTAAAAATCACAGAACACAATGTCAAAAGGAAATGATTATTAACAAAACTAAACTTACTTCACAGTTACAGTCGAACATATCGATCATCTGATTGGACAGATTGGACTCGTGACTATGAACAGAGTATAAAAAGGGACTGTTAATTAGTTAGAAGGAGGGACCTGTTAATAAGAGTAATCTGAACACTGTGTTGTTATTTTTGAAGTATTGAAGCGTTATTTTAATTCCTATTTGTAATAGTAGTTACAGGATTTTCCATGCACTCTTGGATAGAGAGTGAAGTTTGGGATACTTAAGTGTGGCTAACCGGTTGGTAATTGAGGCTGTTGGGCAGGAAGGCCTTAATAGTAAGATTAGGTGTCACAGGAAATTGATAGTCTTATGTGTTCTCGGAGCAGACACGAGGAGACTAGGTCTCTCATCAAATTTCCTGACATTGGTGGCAGCAGTGGTATCTTCATTATAGAATATTCTGGACCAGTCAATAGCTAGTGAAGAGGCTTTGGGAAGTAGCTAGGAAAAACAGGGGACATGGCCTAGGTGACTTACCTAGAAGGCTTGCAAATCAATACCCTGATTAGCTAGAGTTGAGCTATTTTTTGTATGATGCAAGTGATACAAATCGTAGACCTTCTTCGAGATGTATGAAGAGAACAGAACTACCAAAGAATCCAGACAAGCTCAGAGCAATACCCCAGAGGCTTCACCTTTGGCAGTGGATCCTTGGACTGGTCCCTAACCCAATTGCTACAAATAGACCAGCTTAGGACTGAGAGGGATGAATGGAGAAGAGAGGAAGAATAAAGGAGCCAGGCAGAACAGCAGGAGAGAATGATTCAGATGCTGGCAGAGGCAAAGGCACAAGCAACCAACCTCCACCCATTGCAGAAGCACATCTCTACACCCCCAGGTTGACCTTACACAAGTTCCAGGAAGAAATCAATGAAATAGGCACCTTCCTGGACACATTCGAAGCAACAACCAGAGCTGGAAGATGACCACAAGGGCAATGAACTGTCTTCTTATGAAATTCGTTGCTTGGAGTTGGTCTCACAGCCATGGCAGCTATAGCAGCTGAGGGACATGCAGATTATGATGCTGTCAAAAAGGAGTTGCTAAGGGAGTACCATATCACCACGGAGATCTACAGGAGGAGAACGTTTGATACTCCCTTTGACGCAACCAACCCCGACGCCTGGCTGTCATGACACATACAGAATTTTCCAATAGTTGGTATCATCACCAATGGATAATGAGACCACCATGCTCATGGAGGTCACTATAGATGGTTACCAAGGTGGCTGGAGGCACAAATACAAAACCTGAACCCTAGGAATTTTGAACTGTCAGAGGCCTTTGTGAGACACCTAGCCAATCAAACAAGGAGAAAGGTTGAAGTCACAAAACCATCGGAAAGGACCACCGAGAGAAGGAGATTTAGACCAGAGACACCCTTCCGACTAGCACCCTCTGGGCAGGAAATGAGAAGAATCATAGGGGACCATTACCAACCAAGAGGAGGTCAAAAAAGTGAAACCAGTATGCACCCATCGTCCAAGAATCTCCTAGAAATACGATGTTTCTGATGCAACAAAGTTGGACACATGAAACAATACTGCAGAAAGCTCGAACAAGCACAACTGGTATGTGGGATCAAAGAGAACACTTCGACGAACCAAATGAGAAGAATCATAGGGGACAAAATGGGAGAACAGTGAAGGGTGTGGCTCGATTCATGGTGCATGTAGTCAGTGGTACATGTGCAATGTGTGGCAAAGAGAGAGAGGCTAGGGTGGGACATACCCTATGCCACAGCAAGGTCCAAAGAAACCTGGTTCCCAGCAGCCAGTGTAACCCTGGAACTGGCTGGGAAGAAGTATCCCTTAACAGTGGGCATCTCACCACACCTACCTGTGGACATGTTGGTGTGGCAAGATATCCCAGGGCTAAGAGAGTGGCTAGCCGAGGAGGAGACTCAGGAGCCGGACACCTTAGGTGAAGGTGGTACAGAGGTGGCCCTGGTGATGACCAGAACACAAGTGCAGAAACAGAAGGAAAAACAACAACTGTCTCTGACTCAGCAAGCCAATGAGGAAGTTGTGCTGTCTAACCCAGAAATTGGGAACAGTGAAGAAGAAGAAGTGGGAGACGAGCTTCCATTTAAGTTTGAAGATGACTTCTTCATGAAGAAGAACATCGTGAGCAGGACAAGAGAAGAAAAAGAACGAGAACTGTCCCCCCACCAGGAGAACTGCCTGCACTACAGCAAACTGGCCCATCCTTGGAGAAGGCGAGACAGCAGGTGGGAGAAGGGACTCCTGGTACAGAAGCCATTCTCAAGCAGGGGAAAGAACCTCATAGTCATACCAAGGGAGGGTCGGACAGAGATCCTAAAGATGGCCCATTGTTTTCCCATGGCAGGGCACTTCGGACAGGCCAGGACACTAGTGACCATCCAACAGAACATGGATTGGCCAAACCTCACTGTGGACATAAGGAATGTATGTCATGCCTGCCAACATGCTAAACCAATGACTACCCAGCATGTCCCATTACATTCACTCCCCATGATGAGCATTCCCTTTCGAAGGATTGCTCTTTGGACCTCTTAAGAGAATGCAGAGAGGGAATAAATACTACTAGTTATCATTGGACTATGCCACCAAGTGGCTGGAAGCATACACCATTAAGATTAAAACCACAGAAATGTTTCTTGGCTGCTTGGTGGATCACAAAGCAAGGTTAGGAGTCCGTGAAGAAATATTGTCCGACAATAGGTGTAATTTTGGGTCCGGAACCATGAACCAATTCTGCACACTAACGGATATCCATCAAATTAAGACCTCCACATACCATCCGTTTGAGGATGGTAAGGTGGAAAGATTTAACTCAACCTTGAAGAGGTTATTACGAAAATTAACCCAGAAGAATAACAGAGAATGGGATGATTGTTTGCCATTTGTATTATGGGCATACCGAGGAACCATACACAGTTCTACGGGGTACTCCCCAGTTGAGCTCGTCTTCGGGAGAACAATGAAGACTCCCTTAGACGAACTATCGAAGTATTGGAAAGGAAAAAGGGAAGAAAAAATATGGAGATGGTGGAATATCTGAATCTTCTAAATGAAAAGCTAGACATAGTGAGAAAAATGGCAACTACAAATGAAAAGGAAGCTAAATTAGCTCATAAGAGATTCCATGACACTAAATCGGCTTTAATGTGGGAGACTGTGTTAGTGTTCCAGCCTAAGAAGCCAAGTAAATTGCAGAGTGAGTGGAGAGGCCCAGTAGTAGTTACAAAAAAAACTAACAGGAGTTATTTACCAGGTCAAAGTCCGAAGTGTTTCCGGATATTCCATGTCAAAAGCATGAAGGCGTGGAATACTCCTATTCCGGCTGTCCTCTCTACAGAAGGCGGCATCAATGAAGACTGCACAGAAAGAGAAAGAAAACCAAGGGAACACACTGACCCATGAGCAAGAGGAAGAACTTTTGAGGCTGAAGGAAAGTTTCACCGATGTCATCAGCGACATACCTGTGAGGACGAGTATGGTAGAGTATACAATCAACACTGGTGATGCTTCCCCATCAGGTTGCCACCATACGATCTTCCCCACTCATCTCACGAGTATCTGAGGAATGAGATCAAAACTCTACTCAAGCAGAAGATTATCGAGCCTTCAAAGAGCCCCTAGGTGGCTCCGGTGGTCTTGGTGCCAAAAGGGGATGGTACCAGGAGGCTATATATAGATTACAGAAAACAATATAACACAAGCTGACCCCTATCCTACACCCCGTATCGAGGAACTGATTGATGGAATTTGAATTCAAGATGGATCACGGCTCTTGATTTAATGAAGGGGTACTGGCAGGTGCCAATGGAGAAAACTAGCCAGGTTCACCACCATGCCGCCATTTGGCCTAGTAGCTGCCCCATCGACCTTCCAAAGGTTAATGGACAGATATTCTACGACACCTATCAATATGCAATCCCCTACTTAGATGACATTATTATACACAGTCAGACCTGGAAAGAACGTCTCATGCATCTGAGGGAGGTATTTACTCGTTTACAACGAGCAGAGTTGAGGATCAAGGAAAAGAAGTGCCATTTTGCTTGCAATGCATGTACCTACTTAGGACATGAAGTTGGAAAAGGGAAAGTGAGACCAATGGAAGCAAAGGTCAAGGCAGTCAGAGAGTTCAAGCAACCCAAGATGAAGAAAGATATTCGTGTATTTCTGGGGCTCTGTGGCTACTATCGGCGATTTATCTCGAATTTTTCGACAATAGCCACACCCCTATCAGATCAGACCAAGAAAGACAAACCCAACAAAGTCCTATGGTCCATACAGCTGTAGCCCTCATTCTAATAGCTGAAAGGTAGTCTGATGGACTACCCCATACTCAACACACGGAAAAGAATTCATTTTGCAACTGACACAACACTGGAATTGGACACATACTGAGCCAACAAGATTACGATGGAGAGGAACATTTGGATCTTGAAAATTGCTACCTCCAGAAATCAACTACTCAGCAATCGAAAGGGAGGGTTTGGCAAGGGATTCATTTCCAGCTACAAACTGACCACAATCCACTCACACACTTGTCATGATTGAAAGACAGTCATGAACGTATTGCAAGGTGGATATTATCACTTCAGCCATACAATTATACCATGACCTACAGACCAGGAAGAAGGAATGGTAATGCGGATGGACTATCGAGAGAACATGTTTCTCATCTTGAGGAAAGGGAGATGTCAGGAATACCACTCCTGACTCCCACTAGCCATCACTAAATATCACTACACTCATCAGGAAGGAGATGAACAAGTACAGGGCACAGACAACAGAACACAATGTCAAAAGGAAATGATTATTAACAAACTAAAGTTATGTCACAGTTACAGTCGAATATACGATTAGAAGCTTATATCATCTGATTTGAGCAAATTGGACTCGTGACTATGAACAGAGTATAAAAAGAGACTGTTAATTTGTTAGAAGTAGGGACCTGTTAGTAAGAGAAATATATTGAAGTGTTAATGTAATTCCTACTTATAATAGTAGTTACAGGGTTTAGTTGTTAATACTGTGTTGTTATTTTTGAAGTATTGAAGTGTTAATGTAATTCCTATTTATAATAGTAGTTAGAGGATTTTCCATACACTCTTGGATAGAGAGTGAAGTTTGGGATACTTTAAGTGTTAACCTGTTGGTCTAATTGAGGCTGTTGGGCAGGAAGGACTAACAGTAAGATTAAGTGTTGCAGGAAATTGATACTCTCAAGTATTCTTGGAGAAACGAAGAGACTAGATCTCTCTTCGAATTTCCTGACAACTAAGGACTTTATTTTTACTCCTCCTTTTTTACTTTCAGTCTTATTTTTATTCACTGAAGAGTTCAAGTGAAGTGAGGAATGAAACTCTAATGAAAGCACAGTGCAATGCAAGTAAAAATAGATGAAAATATAAATGTAATGTCAAATTTCAAACTGGGTATTGATTTTCATTCAATTTTCCTATAATTCAATACATCTTGTACATCTATATATGCTGCAGCATTCATGCCACATATATAAGCTCATCTAAATAAGATAGTAATTGCTGTATATGCACACATACTCATCCTCTTCAACTTTACCTTGACCTAACATGAACAGGATCTAAGACTTTAATGTCTACAATCCCAGATTACTGTTGTAGTGGCTTCCACAGACAAGATGTAGTGATTAATTACAGAATATCTGAGCATTGGAGTCAAAGATGCAACTTAGTAATATGCTGCCAATTGATCAGAATGGATAATGGTGCCATTAACCATGTGTACCCGGATAGTGTGAAGAATCTCGACTATTAATACTTGCATGTAACCAAGAACAAATAATATTGAATCCAAATCTGGTATTTGTGATGTAACTACCATTCCGGAAACCCAAGCCGGATGCTGTCCCCTGTGATGGTTTAATAGTATAGCTAGTATTTCAGTATTAATATTCATGACTTACCTTGGGCTTAAACACAAATCGGGACTTATCTATTTCCACCACAGTCCAAGGTTTGCCAAGTTTGATGACCCTATTACAGAGAGACTGAGAGCATACTTACCTTATCCAGTGACATCAGCGGTAGTGTGTCAGACACATTCCACTTCCTGTACTAATGGCCCCTCCATCCTGTATACACAACATCCTGGATACAACCATCAAATCTATACATAGATATTACAAAGTAGATGAGAAACCAAAGTAAACGTATGAGACCTAATTACAAACAAAAGATCAGAGCATTCCTTTGTGGTACAACAGTTAACAAAGCCTTCACCAAAAATATGCGATTGTTCAGTTCAACTGTGTTACACATTGGTCAAACAAGGAGTAGGTGTTGGAGACCAGAATCAAGGAGCGTAAAGATGCATAAAGAAAAAAGACTTTAAAGACTGCTATCTCTGAGCATGCATGGAAACAACAGGGGAAGAGACCTCACTGAATGATAAAGCCTACAAATAGAAGGAGTAGCTCATGAAGGAGGAGCTGCATATGATATTACACCTAAGGATCAGTGATTCAAATGAGCGTAGGCTCCATCTACCAATATGACTCTCAAGATTGTTCACATGAAAGAATGCCAATCATCCCTTGTCTGTATGCTTATACACTCGAGTATTCATATGGATCATGAGTCATGCGTATTCTTTGTTGTGAAAGATGTTGCCAACGAGAATGTATTAATTGGCTTTGTATATTATTCAATTCCTTGAGGTCTCCTCTGATTCTGATTAAAGTTATCATACAGTAGTCTAGATCACTCTTAAAATGCACAGACTCTGATGACTAGGTTAATTCCATTTGATTTTTTGGCACTGATGCAGCAATATCTATCAGAGGGAGTCTTGTAGGCATAGGGACAAGTTTAGACTTGGCTTCAAAAACTCCTCTTGAGCTGGTGTGATTACCTCATCTGATAGGTTAAGCCTACAGTCAATTTTACCATGGAGTTGGAGAAGGATAGCCAACTACCTTTTCTTGCTACTTACTGCATAGGAGAGGAGAAGAAGGCATGCTAGACTCTCTGTATTAGAAAAATATACACATATGGTTGCCAACACCCAATTTATGTCATAAGAAGGATTGGGTGAGTCCATGACAGAGTCAGAAGAGTGAGCACCACACATGAAGAACAGAACAGGTGCCCTACATGTATTTTCTATCATCTACCCAGTTCCATTGATTTGCTCGGCTTCAAATGAGACACTTGGAGGAGGAAGGAAAGAAAACACGTAAACTGAAGGGAATAGAGAGAAAAACCCTTCCTTAATCAATCATCATCCCTATATCACTGGCTGGAATGAAGATATAATTTTACTTCAGCTTGGCATTAAGATCTCACTCAAAGATATAATATAATGAAATCTACAGTTTTGTATAGGATTTTCTGCAACTGTGGGAAAGTGTACATAAGTGAAAGAAGGAGGAGTTTCGAGACCCAAATCAAGGAGCATAAGTATCTGTGAAGAAAGGGAGAACATGAGAAGTGTACTATTACAGAGCACACATGGAAGCAACACCGCCCAATCTTGTGTGGAAAAGAACTCTGTGATTGGTAGAAACAGCTAAGGAGAGATTTGCTCAGAGAAGCAGTACTGTGCACCTCACTTCAATCGATATGTAGGGCTAGCTACTCGATTGCTCTGTCTCAACTCTCAAGACTGTTGCCCACATTTGTCAGTCTGATGTTTTGCTATACATTACACTGTTATTCATGCTTGTTGTATTGCCAGTGATCGAATTTGAATGCTGTTTAATTTTTAATATTTCCTCCTTATGGCAGCCAAACAGAGAGGTGAGTTTGGGCAACAAGGGACATCAACTCCACCAGCTTTGCACTGAGCTAGCCCAATTGTGCCAGTCTTAGGGACATGCCTCAGGATCACAGCAACTAGGTCTCTCATTTGTTCCAGGGATCTGACATAGGTGGCAGGAGCATGCATGTGACCCTCCTAATGTGAGCAAGAGCTTGGGAGTGAAGCGTTCAACCAGAGACTCATACATGTTATCATTGAAACAAGAGATGGCATGCTAGAAATAACTTGTGGGATATGATGGGGGGAGAAGCAACTTTTGGGAGAACAAAGCATGACCACAGAACTTTTGTCTCTATCTGTAGTCCCCTAGATCAGATAATTTCAACAATATATATTTCACTTTCTCTACCTTCAATACTGAGGCCTTACAAATTGATGGGATCCTATTTGACAGCCAAGGAGATTGAAACCCTCACAGGTGATAGGGATGTCAGGATGGAGGGGGTTAATGGAGAGATTTAAACTTTGGGGGGTGTAGAACAGGCTCAATTTAAGGGGAGATCCTCACCTTTCTCAATTATCCAGCTAAGTTATTTGGAGAGAAACCAAGGGTACCATCAATTCTCCTTGATTTCCTCCATAATGGGCTGAAGCATAAGAGCAAGCCTGGCAGGCCCAAGGGATCCCCTTGCTGGATACTGCACAGGTTTGAGATGGTGTTTCTCCTTAACTAAAAGTTCCATAGCAGCTCTCCATCCAGTTAGTGGCTGTGCCCTTTTTCGCCATAAGTTCACCCATTAAAAAAATTGTGGCAGACTTTCCCATCTTAATTAATGCATGTTTAGGTAAATCAGGAATGGTCATCATAATGAAGAGAATAATTGAGAGATCACCTGCACCTGGCAGCCGCTAGCTTTAGACTGGCACCTGGCTGCGCTGAGCATCCAAACATTGGTACATGCATGAGTGGTCATAGAATTGCTTCTGACTGTCTATAAAGCAGTCCACAGTGTGGAGGTGGGTATACCCCTTCGAAGGTTCAAGGAGCCCACCGAACCACATTGATGTAGCAATGTGGAACCCTAATGGAGCTCTAATGTTTTGCTGGTTTGGCAAGCAATTCAGAGCTTGGCCCAGGTACCAACCTGTTTGTGGAGTCCATGTTATGGCCAAGCTTTTGGCCATGAATGGTACAGAGCCTTCTTAGGTCTCATGGTATATTATAGATGTTTCATCTGTCAGTTTGCAGCCACCTTAGCTGACCTCTCCGACCTGACCAAAGCAACAGCTCCAACCAATGTGATCTTGTTAAAACAACACCACAGAGCATTCTAGACCTTGAAGAAACATTTGAGCAGCAGTCCCAATCTGAAACCAGACTACAAGACCAAGTTCTACCTACAGACAGATGCTTACAAGCAAAGAATTGAAACAGTACTCGACCAGAAGGGTAGAGAAGGAGCCAAACATCCCCATTTTTTTTCATGGAAGTTGCTACCAAGATACATAACAGTGGAGAAAGAACACCTTGCCATTTTTACAACCACTGAAATATTTCTCCAACTATCAACTAGGAACCAACATTACAATTCCAACTAACCACAAAGCACAGAGATACCCGGATAAGATGACAAACACCAATAGTCAACTAACCAAATGGGCATTGGCAATCCATTTATACAGCTTCCACAGACTGGACCTTCCAACTATAATGCTGATGGACTATCAAGACAGAACTGCACAGCTGCAGAAGAAAAGATGAGCTCCATACCAGACAGAAAGTATTACATGCCTAGAACAGATCGAGGACAAGCTCATGAGTGTTATAACTCACACACACACAGACACCAACACACACATACACACACAGAGAGAGACAAAAAAAACACCACAAACACACACCACCACACACACTCACAAGCACACACACACATGCACACACACGCACACACAAACACATGCACGCATGCACATGCATACACACGCACATGACAAAAAAGTAGTGAGGAGAATTAGTTTTATGAATTAGGCTAGATTCCATGAAGCTAAATTTGGTACTGAGTTGTTGTTGATCTGTACTTGGATTTTCAATAATCTTCAGTAAAATCACGCAATGCTTGGGAAGAACCCTTAACACTAGATTACAGAAGTAATGCAGACTATTACATGCTCGATGAATTGTATAAAGAATGCTATCTAAGCTGCACAAGTAGTGGAGGCCAGTATATACATACTCGATGAACAGGATTCTGATTATCGCATGTAGGATAGGCTACCAAATTTAATGCATGATATGACCCATAAGTAGTAAACTGCAGTAGCCCAGTGCTGCTATGTGTAGCACATATAAACTGCAGTAGCCCAGTGCTGCTATGTGTAGCACATATAAACTGTAGTAGCCCAGTGCTGCTATGTGTAGCACATATAAACTGTAGTAGCCCAGTGCTGCTATGTGTAGCACATATAAACTGTAGTAGCCCAGTGCTACTATGTGTAGCACATATAAACTGTAGTAGCCCAGTGCTGCTATGTGTAGCACATATAAACTGTAGTAGCCCAGTGCTGCTATGTGTAGCACATATAAACTGCAGTAGCCCAGTGCTGCTATGTGTAGCACATATAAACTGCAGTAGCCCAGTGCTGCTATGTGCAGCACATATAAACTGCAGTAGCCCAGTGCTGCTATGTGTAGCACATATAAACTGCAGTAGCCCAGTGCTGCTATGTGTAGCACATATAAACTGCAGTAGCCCAGTGCTGCTATGTGTAGCACATATAAACTGTAGTAGCCCAGTGCTACTATGTGCAGTACATATAAACTGTAGTAGCCCAGTGCTGCTATGTGTAGCACATATAAACTGTAGTAGCCCAGTGCTGCTATGTGTAGCACATATAAACTGTAGTAGCCCAGTGCTGCTATGTGTAGCACATATAAACTGCAGTAGCCCAGTGCTACTATGTGCAGTACATATAAACTGTAGTAGCCCAGTGCTGCTATGTGTAGCACATATAAACTGTAGTAGCCCAGTGCTGCTATGTGCAGTACAGGATGATTGATCAACATCTCGTTACAACATGATACATTTCCTGGGGCAAGACCGTCTGCTGATCTCTGCTTTGACCCAAAATCTATTCATGCCCCTTTCTGTCTTTCTTCCTCCCTTCTTCTTGTCGTCATGTGTTTTCAAAGTGGTCTGTTCCCTCATAGACATTTTTCTCCAAAGTGTCCAGTTTATCACACTCTGGAACTTGCTACCACCCCATTAGAGCCTCTCCCTCCCACTCATCCTTTAGATCACTAATTATAGATCAAGACCGTTCATAATCATAGATTATTGTGTATGTCATGCACATGGTTAGCTTCACCTAATGAGTTTTAATTTTCCTTAAAATGAAAAGGAAACAATTGGGGGGGAGTACTTGAAATTGAATGCGCATTCCCAACTGCACCAAAATTGAGGCCTTAATCATATGAATCCCTGGACACATCTTATGCCATACTCACATTATGCTACTGTGCTGGCTTCCAGGACCATCACAATTATTATATTGTCAGAATATATTATTAATTGAAGCTTGTGCCAGATTAACAAAATAGTTAACAGATGTTAAATGAATGTTGGTCTATTATAATTGTAATTCATCGCAACAGTCTATAAATTGTTACACATGCTGCTCATCTTCTAGTCCCTACAATAGGTCCATTCTAGGTGCTCATTGCTATCTGTATGACATCATCATAGTGGAGATTCGCCAAGCCGGTCTTCTGTTGGTCTCGGGCCTGGAACTGAGCTGAATAAAGAATAAGGCATGCCGACATATTAATAAACCTGATAACATATTCCTCTGTCATTCACGTACAGATTTAAACAAATATATAACTTTGATGTACCATCAGCCACTTTGACCCGGGCCTTGACCCTGGATTCTAACCCAGTTACATCTAAATCTGGATTAAAACCCTAGTTAGTTAACCTATGTCAAGATGTTGATTACAAGCATTTTGAAACATACCCATGTAAACAAGGCTATGGAGCTGGCTGTTCTCAACCTACTTCAGTCTACCTAACCAAGTGTGTCTAGTGTGTGTTCCCATAGAGCTATTGTCAACCTACTTCAACTTGCAGTGTGATGTTGGTCCAGTGAGTTATTGCCAACCTACTTCAACCTGCCTCATCAGTATGGTGTTGGTCCAGTGTGTATTCCCCTAGAGCTATTGTCAACCTACTTCAACCTGCCTCAACCGGTATGGTGTTGGTCCAGTGTGTGTCCCCATAGTTTTATTGTCAACCTTCAACCTCCTCAATTCAGTGTGATATTGATCCATGTAATAGCTATATTCAGAGTCACAACTGCATGACTCACTAAGTGCAAATGTCATTATAAATTCTTTCCTTACTAGTGACTGATCCGAGACGAACACAGAGAGCTACAAAATTATCAAATGGGATCTTTCCATCTGTGGAGTAGCGTCGGAGGATGACCCCCATAGCCTGAGGGGTCAAGTTGTAACCAAAGGTCACAAGAGCTTGTTGGAGTTCTGACTGTTCAATTGAGCCAGAGCAGTCTAGGTCAAAGTTCACGAATGCTTCCTGTACAGGCATAACAAATGAGTATGATACCATGGGACTGGGTGGTAATCTACTTATTTACGTGGGCTATATATATAGCTAACCAGATTTTTAATCTGGAACGAGCTTGTGATTTGAACAGAGGGTGTTTAAATCTGGATCTGGATCCTGGGTGTTCAAAATCCTGATCAGGGTTTCTTAAATTTGGATCAGGATGTGGACCCAGGGTGTTTAAAAATCTGGATCTGAACCCGGGGTGTTTAATATCTGGACCAAGGGTGTAAAATTTAGACCCAGCTATATAGTGCCTGCAAGTGGGCTTAGACATGCTTTACGCAGGTGTTACCCAAACACAGACAGAAGGAAAGGGGCAAGAAAATTTATTGATAGAGATTTTTTTTATCTTTCGAAGATACGTTTTGAAAGATCTAGCTCTTTTCCTAAAATATGCAAACAGGACGAAAGATTGTGGGCAAACCAGTTATCTCTAGTGTTGACTAACCAATCACTTCTTGGTTGCAATGAGTGCTAAGTGGTCAAGTTTTGAATGTTTTGGTGAGGTCATTCATCTCCCTCAACCTTTACTTCCATTGGTCTGCACTTGCTCAACCTTTACTTCCATTGGTCTGCATCCCTCAACCTTTACTTCCATTGGTCTGCACTCTCTCAACCTTTACTTCCATTGGTCTGCACTCCCTCAACCTTTACTTCCATTGGTCTGCACTCCCTCAACCTTTACTTCCATTGGTCTACACTCACTCAACCTTTACTTCCATTGGTCTGCACTCACTCAACCTTTACTTCCATTGGCCTGCATCCCTCAACCTTTACTTCCATTGGTCTGCACTCCCTCAACCTTTACTTCCATTGGTCTGCACTCCCTCAACCTTTACTTCCATTGGTCTGCACTTGTTCAACCTTTACTTCCATTGGCCTGCATCCCTCAACCTTTACTTCCATTGGTCTGCACTCCCTCAACCTTTACTTCCATTGGCCTGCATCCCTCAACCTTTACTTCCATTGGTCTGCACTCTCAACCTTTACTTCCATTGGTCTGCACTCCCTCAACCTTTACTTCCATTGGTCTACACTCCCTCAACCTTTACTTCCATTGGTCTGCACTCCCTCAACCTTTACTTCCATTGGTCTGCACTCCCTCAACCTTTACTTCCATTGGTCTGCACTCCCTCAACTTTTACTTCCATTGGTCTACACTCCCTCAACCTTTACTTCCATTGGTCTGCACTCCCTCAACCTTTACTTCCATTGGTCTACACTCACTCAACCTTTACTTCCATTGGTCTGCACTCCCTCAACCTTTACTTCCATTGGTCAGCACTCCCTCAACCTTTACTTCCATTGGTCTGCACTCACTCAACCATTACTTCCATTGGTCTGCACTCCCTCAACCTTTACTTCCATTGGTCTGCACTCCCTCAACCTTTACTTCCATTGGTCTGCACTCTCTCAACCTTTACTTCCATTGGTCTGCACTCACTCAACCTTTACTTCCATTGGTCTGCACTCTCTCAACCTTTACTTCCATTGGTCTGCACTCACTCAACCATTACTTCCATTGGTCTGCACTCCCTCAACCTTTACTTCCATTGGTCAGCACTCCCTCAACCTTTACTTCCATTGGTCTGCACTTGCTCAACATTTACTTCCATTGGTCTGCACTCCCTCAACCTTTACTTCCATTCGTCTACACTCCCTCAACCTTTACTTCCATTGGTCTGCACTCTCTCAACCTTTACTTCCATTGGTCTGCACTCACTCAACCTTTACTTCCATTGGTCTACACTCTCTCAACCTTTACTTCCATTGGTCTGCACTCCCTCAACCATTACTTCCATTGGTCTGCACTTGCTCAACCTTTACTTCCATTGGTCTGCACTCCCTCAACCTTTACTTCCATTAGTCTACACTCCCTCAACCTTTACTTCCATTGGTCTGCACTCTCTCAACCTTTACTTCCATTGGTCTGCACTCCCTCAACCTTTACTTCCATTGGTCTGCACTCCCTCAACCTTTACTTCCATTAGTCTACACTCCCTCAACCTTTACTTCCATTGGTCTGCACTCTCTCAACCTTTACTTCCATTGGTCTGCATCCCTCAACCTTTACTTCCATTGGTCTGCACTCTCTCAACCTTTACTTCCATTGGTCTGCACTCTCTCAACCTTTACTTCCATTGGTCTACACTCTCTCAACCTTTACTTCCATTGGTCTGCACTCTCTCAACATTGACTTCCATTGGTCTGCACTCTCTCAACCTTTACTTCCATTGGTCTACACTCCTTCAACCTTTACTTCCATTGGTCTGCATCTCTCAACCTTTACTTCCATTGGTCTACACTCTCTCAACCTTTACTTCCATTGGTCTGCACTCTCTCAACCTTTACTTCCATTGGTCTGCACTCCCTCAACCTTTACTTCCATTGGTCTGCACTCCCTCAACCTTTACTTCCATTGGTCTGCACTCTCTCAACCTTTACTTCCATTGGTCTGCACTCTCTCAACATTTACTTCCATTGGTCTGCACTCTCTCAACCTTTACTTCCATTGGTCTGCACTCCCTCAACCTTTACTTCCATTAGTCTGCACTCCCTCAACCTTTACTTCCATTGGTCTGCACTCCCTCAACCTTTACTTCCATTGGTCTGCACTCCCTCAACCTTTACTTCCATTGGTCTGCACTCCCTCAACCTTTACTTCCATTAGTCTGCACTCCCTCAACCTTTACTTCCATTGGTCTGCATCCCTCAACCTTTACTTCCATTGGTCTTCACTCTCTCAACCTTTACTTCCATTGGTCTGCACTCCCTCAACCTTTACTTCCATTGGTCTGCACTCCCTCAACCTTTACTTCCATTAGTCTGCACTCACTCAACCTTTACTTCCATTGGTCTACACTCACTCAACCTTTACTTCCATTGGTCTGCACTCCCTCAACCTTTACTTCCATTGGTCTGCACTCCCTCAACCTTTACTTCCATTGGTCTGCACTTGCTCAACCTTTACTTCCATTGGTCTACACTCCATCAACCTTTACTTCCATTGGTCTGCACTCCCTCAACCTTTACTTCCATTGGTCTGCACTCCCTCAACCTTTACTTCCATTGGTCTGCACTCACTCAACCTTTACTTCCATTGGTCTACACTCCCTCAACCTTTACTTCCATTGGTCTGCACTCTCTCAACCTTTACTTCCATTGGTCTGCATCCCTCAACCTTTACTTCCATTGGTCTGCACTCTCTCAACCTTTACTTCCATTGATCTGCACTCCCTCAACCTTTACTTCCATTGGTCTGCATCCCTCAACCTTTACTTCCATTGGTCTACACTCCATCAACCTTTACTTCCATTGGTCTACACTCCCTCAACCTTTACTTCCATTGGTCTACACTCCCTCAACCTTTACTTCCATTGGTCTGCACTCCCTCAACCTTTACTTCCATTGGTCTGCACTCTCTCAACCTTTACTTCCATTGGTCTGCACTCTCTCAACCTTTACTTCCATTGGTCTGCACTCCCTCAATCTTTACTTCCATTGGTCTGCATCCCTCAACCTTTACTTCCATTGGTCTGCACTCCCTCAACCTTTACTTCCATTGGTCTGCACTCCCTCAACCTTTACTTCCATTGGTCTACACTCCCTCAACCTTTACTTCCATTGGTCTGCACTCCCTCAACCTTTACTTCCATTGGTCTGCACTCCCTCAACCTTTACTTCCATTGGTCTGCTCTCCCTCAACCTTTACTTCCATTGGTCTGCACTCCCTCAACCTTTACTTCCATTGGTCTGCACTCCCTCAACCTTTACTTCCATTGGTGTGCATTCCCTCAACCTTTACTTCCATTG